>CM046873.1:28934121-29644868 GCA_025617745.1 Heliocidaris erythrogramma
CGTTGCTGACAATATCCCGATTGGGTCGACAAGTGTTTGATTTTTTGCATTAAAAATGTACACAGGTATTACAAAAATCCTCGAGTTTGAGTTTAACCGACATGTTTGAAAAGATACCATCATGATTTATTGAGACAATCGGTTGCATTTTCAAAATTTGAGTGGTTTATAATATCATGCGATCCAAAAATTAAGCATTTTAGCACTCATTTTATTCATAAGCCGTAGTATTTCAATACGGACTGGAAGTGAAGTTAACGAAGATGCGGACCATTTCCATGCATAATATTGCCCTCTACGTCGAAAATTGCATATTTGAGGTAGCGAGAATATGTACGATACCACGGTAATACCATGATATTGTACCGTGGTGTTACCGTGGTACTGTAGAGTGGAATTACCATTGTACAATGTTGGGGTTATATCATGGTATTACCATGGTATTACTGTGGTACCATATCATGGTATTTCCATGGTACAATACAATGGTATTGTCATGGTACCATACCATGATACGGTATTACCATGGTATTAGCATGGTACCATACCATGGTGTATTACCATGGTACAGTACCATGATACGGTATTACCATGGTATTACCACGGTATTACCACCGTTCCATACCATGATACGGTACAACCATGGTACAGTACCATGCCATGGTATGTTACTACCACGGTATTTCTGTGGTCCAGTACCATGGGTATTACCTTGGAACCATGGTAATACCTTTGTATTGTACCATGGTAATACCATAACCAATTTACCATGTACCATGTTCCATTACCATACCATTGTAATATCGTGGTACTACCATGGTATAACCATGGTACTTTTTTATAAGGGCTGTTATGTTAGCTTCTGTGCGGCCTTGAAATGTTAGGCTAACAGCGCTGTTAGTGAATTTGACTATTACTCTTCTGTTCTGCCAAATCATCGCTATCGGTACTGTTAGTGCGCTGTTAGCGTTAACAACGTTTCTGTGCGACCGGTGTATACACTTATGTTTTGAGGTTTACTAATATGAGATACATGTATTGCATGTACATGTACATGTACTATGTTGCTATAATATATTGACAAGAAACATGTCAAAGCAAGTGAATTAAAACTCTGTATGTGTGTACATAGCATCCTTGATTTTTAGTGCACATTGATTGTCGCTTTAGAATGTGTATGAGTATGTGACTTCTACTTGCATAATGCTGTACATGTACATGTATGTACAGTGTACAAACCATGCAACTTTTCCAAGGTAATTGGATATTGAAAGTATATTGATCTTCTCATTTCAATGTTGTTTGTGATATTGAGTATCCTTGAAAGGGTAGCTGGATTTTTTAATTGTAGTCCAGTAGAAGTTATTCATACCTGGAAAAGTTGTTAAGTGCAAGGTTTTTTGGTTGATTCGTGTTCTAGATGGGTATTGAGGTAAATTCAGCTTGGTTGCCAAGGTGGCAACCAAGCTGAATTTACCTCAATACCCATCTAGAACAATTGTTTAATTAGCCTAATTAGCATAATTATCTAATTAGCATATATGCTATATATAATATGTTGCTAATCTTAACCCAGAAAGCCTGAAAACATAAATAATGCAACTTTTCTAGGGTTTTCTGCACTCTTAAAAGAATTGGAGGAAAAATGCCCAACTTTTAACCAACAATGGGCAACATACTGTCCACACAACTATTGTTTAAACATTGCACAACTGATGTTGGGCAATCCATTTACTATGTTGTTGGGCAAATTAAATTCCCCATCAGTTGGTGACCCATCAGACTCTACAATTGCCCAACTGTTGGTTATATTCTCAGTTGGGTAATATTTGCCCAACAGGATTGCCCAACCCTCTTTTGTCCAGCTGTTGGGCAATAAATATTATGTGGTTTGGCGAATTCAGTTGCCTAATTGTTTCCTTTTTTCCTCCAGCCTAGGTTTAAAATAAATGAAATGTTCTAGTTATGTCTTTCTGGGTTTTAACTTAAACAATCCTAACCTATCCTTCCTACTTAAGCTATCCTATCCTATCCAGTTGGTACAAGTTAGTCAAGCTCTTATGTACCCCTTATAATTTTTGATGCATTTGGTGACAGTTAGTAAATCGGGCTACGCTACTAAAAAATCATTAATATTCATAAAAGTGTTTTCCCAAATACTGGGTAAAAAATATTTACCACACGTTGGGCAAAAGCGTGTTCAGTAGCAAACAGTTTGAACAAAATTTGCCAAACATTGACCCAATTTCAATTTACCCAAGTCAAATATGCCGCCATTACATAAATATCGCATTAAATCTTGACATATCTATCAAAGAGATGCAATTTCGATGTCTATACCTAGGTTTTGGGGGTCAAAAATCCATTCAGACCACTACTGACAGTTATCAATGGTGGTCAGGTAGATTAACCTGGAAATCCAATATGGCGGTCAAAATGGCCGCCGATTCCCCCACAATGACCGGAAGTGGGCTATTATTAACCGTAATGATCCAATTATTAATTTTAAAAGTTAATTTTAGGGGTCAAGGATATTCATTGCTAAACAGAATATATTAATGAGTATTATTCTAGCATTCATGCAAAATGATAGCTACGATGTCCGACATTTTGCCTTCCAAGATGGCCGATGGCCGTCGGCACCTAAAAATAGCTATAAATCATTAGATACACATCCTAGAGATGTAATTTTGACATCTATAGCTAGGCTTTGGTAGTCCAGAAATTTATTTAGACCACTTAATATGTGTTACTGGCGTGAGCAAACCTAGAATTCCAAATAGATGGTGTCCAAAATGCCTGTCAATATTGCCTGGTATGACCGGAAGTAGGTTCCTCTTTACAGTACAGATGTACAAACGATAGGTCAAAATGTATATTTCAATGGTCAGGATATTCAATGATACACACAATAGTATCACTGAATCATGTTGAGTGCAACAAGACAACGTGACACCGCGTCAATAAAAGTAAAAAGTGTCATTAAATTTGATATGATAGCCTTAGCTGCAAAACGGTTTGCAAGATTGCCTGCAGCATTTGAAAGTAGTCATAAATCATTAATTAATCACCTGCCTTACTAAAATTGTTTTATACATCTCCTGTTTAGGGGGACGGAGGGATAGCAAATGCAACTAGACCAGTTTAATTGTCATCAATTGGCACACACACAAAAAAAAATCGCCAGACCTCCAAAATTTGCTGAGTGGGGGGGGGGGGGGTATGGGGGTCCAGTAATACCTCCATAATTTTCTGACAAGCAAAACAACAAACCCCCCCCCCCCCCCCCCCCAAAAAAAAAAAAAAAAAAAAAAAAAAAAAGGTCATCATTCTAAGGGGGGGGGGCACAATCGAGAAAATGCCGGATCGTCTATGGTCAAAATGCATACTTTTCTTCCAAAAGGGGGGCACGGGCCGGAAGTGCCCCCCTCCCCCTGGATCCGCCTATTCCTAACTCTTCTTCCAAAGATAATTGAAACAGAAACATATGGAAGACCGGAGGACAGGACAGTGGACAGAGCAGCTGTAGGCAGGTAGGACTTACAATTGACCGGCAGCATTAAGACCTGTCCTTGAATAGGATGGCATAAAAGGTGAATAAGAAATTCTACTAGGTCGTACTTTAACTCTAATCTGTAGCTCTATTTATATCGCAGGAGAGTGTTTATAACAATTTGACAATGAGTGAAAAACCTTTCCATGGAAAACACATCCACTATCCTGTAGGGCTGATGTACTTCCTCCAACATTAATTATGCAGACCCAGGAAGAGAAACTAAAACCTAATAACATGTACACTTTAGTTGCCAGGGATCTCTCAGATTACAGGATGTTGCCTTGAATATGCTGGCAGGCAAATATAGCCATGTGATTGTATATCGTTGCAGATGAAAGAACTTTGCTTGAGATATTATATATGATACTGTTGACTCTAGCTACAATCAAACCGGGATATCCACATTAAAGGGGAAAAAAGTTTAATAAATTGAAATCATGTGATCTAATACTGTGCAAGTATGAATATGTATCATTTATAATTTAGATAACGCTGATGTAACTACTGCTAAAATTTGGTAATGGTATCTTTTGAATCATAATGGTACTTTATTAATCCTAAAGTAGAGTGATAACATTTTGTGATGTGGGCTGTACACAGGGGCCTGGTAACGATTTTGTTACTGGGGTGCTGTGTCTCTTTTTAAGCTCAAAAATCTCTGACAAGCAAAAAAAAAAAAAAAAAAGATCCTCAGCATTTCAGTGTCTCTTTTTAAGTCCAAAAAGGTCCTCAGCGTGTTTGCAGGGGGTGCTGCAGCACCCCCCGCGCCCCCGGCTCCCAGCCCCATGGCTGTACAAGTACTGCATTATTACTACATGTATTATTCTATCCCCCGAGTTCGGGAATACTATGGATTTGGCATCGTCGCGCCGCTTTCGCAGAGATTTTCTTGTGAGCGCTCTACTGGCTGCAGTTGGATCACCTTCAAATTTCGCATGGAGGTGCATTATGGTAAGATGAAGACGCCTATTGTTTTTGGTGTGGGCGGAGTCGACAGTGTTGCCATGGTAACCATATTTTTTAAAGAAATGGTAAAGATTTTCTTGTAAGCGCTCTACCGGCTGCAGTTTTTGTCGGATCATCTTCATATTTTGCATGGAGGTGCATTATGGTAAGATGAAGACGCCTATTGTTTTTGGTGTGGTGGAGTCGACAGTGTTGCCATGGTTACCATATTTTTTAAAGAAATGGTAAAGATTTTCTTGTGAGCGCTCTACCGGCTGCAGTTCTTGTCGGATCACCTTCAAATTTCGCATGGAGGTGCATTATGATAAGATGAAGGCGCCCATTGTGTTTGGTGTGGACGGAGTCGACATTGTTGCCATGGTAACCATATTTTTTAAAGACCTCAGCCTGACCCAAAACAACCATATATTGACGTAAAGCTTAGTAAACAAAGAATATAATTACCCTGGGTATTCATAAATTTTCGTCTCCGTTTATCCATAAAAAATAAAAAAGATAATTTTTTTTGGTCCGCCCCCTCCCTATTGCGTAACAAGAGAGGAAACTGCAGGGGGTCGCTAGACGTGTGACGACATGTCATGTATACAGCTCCGAGTGCGTCTACACGATATGTCGTCATCAAATTTTCACCCCCGCAAAGTAGCGTTCCTCAGAGACGGGGCCCTCGTCAGAAAAACCACCGGGGCTCAACATTAGGGACGCTGTTACTCATTCCACAGGAAACGGAATCTCATGAAGTTGGTTTCAATTTGTTCAGAAAATATATAGCTCCCCGTGGATGAATAAAGTGTATAAATTCGGTCAGGCTGAGGTCTTTAAAGAAATGTTAAAGATTTTCTTGTGAGCGCTCTACCGGCTGCAGTTTTTGTCGGATCATCTTCATATTTTGCATGGAGGTGCATTATGGTAAGATGAAGACGCCTATTGTTTTTGGTGTGGTGGAGTCATCGTTGCCATGGTAACCATATTTTTTAAAGAAATAGTAAAGACTTTCTTGTGAGCGCTCTACCGGCTGCAGTTTTTGTCGGATCACCTTCAATTTCAAAACAGCTAAAAAATGAAAACAACAAAAAGGTCAAATTTGTCAGGAGTGATACCCGAGGTCCCAAATTGCCATTTTATCCATTTCAGTCACAACATTGATTCAAATGGGGGATGGGTGACGGGTTCGGGGGATACATGTACTCGGACTGGTCCCCCCTCCGAGTGCTCTAGTTATTGTTACTATTATTATCATTACTATTATTATCATCGTTATTACGTACTTTCAAAATCACCTTGGATACTGGCTTGTATAAAGGGCCACAATAATAGGCTACTCAAGGACACTTTTTTCATGTATCAATGAATATCTTTAACCCTTAAACATACTTTTACATTTAACCTCTTAAATGGTAAATAATAGCTCAAATCAGTTTACGTGAGGAAATTTGCGGCCATTTTGCATGCCATCTTGGATTTCCAGGTTTTCTAGTCTATATATGGATATCTGGACCCCCAAACCTAGGTGGAGACACCAAAGTTACACCTCTGGGATTGATATTTCTTGATTATGGCTATTTTTAGGCACTGGCGGACATTTTGGATGGATAATGGCGGTCATATCTTAGATACCGTCTTGAATATAAAGCTACTGTATACTTTATAAAATAATTTCGCATTTGTCACTGAACATCCTGTCCTGATCTTAATTATTTCATCTCCACTGTAAAAAATATTCTACTTCCGATCGATTTTAGAAAAATTGAGGCCATTTTAGACGCTTTCTTGCATTGCCAGGTTTCATGACCGCCATAACACATTATAAGTGGTCTGAATAAATTTCTCGACCCCTCAAACCTAGGTATAGACATTAAAATTACGTCTATAGGACAGATATGTCATGATCTAAGGCCATTTTTAGGTACCAGCAATCATCTTGGACGCCATTTTGAAAATAACCACTTTCCGGAGGTCTGATATTCTTAGATTTTCAGTGTGTTGTTCCTGAAGTCAAACACTATTGAAAACCGTTAAAAACCTTCTTGTTGCAATTCTTTGGAGTTTGGGGTACTTTTATTTACACTAATTGCATTACTTAAAAATGAAAACTGGTGTCATAAATTAATTCCTCGTCAAGAAAACCCAAGAAAAAAATTGTATTACTTATGTTTTCAGGTTTTTGCGATAAACAATGACAACGAAATCCATATATTGCACATATATGCTAATTAGCTCACTATGCTAATTATGCTATTTACTCTAATTGCATTACTTAAAAAAGAAAACTGGTGTCATAATGAATTCCTCATCATGGAGAACCCAAGAAAAGTTATGTTTTCAGGCTTTCTGGATAAACAATGACAAAGAAGTCCATAGGTCATATGCTAATTACCTAATTATGCTAATTATGCTATTTACGACAATTGCATTACTTATAATTAAAAATTGGTGTCATAAATAAATTCCTCATCATGGAAAACCCTTGAAAAGTTGTATTATTTAAGATTTCAGGCTTTCTGGATAAACAATGACAAATAATTAAATATATTGTCATATGCTAATTAACTTATTATGCTAATTATGCTATTTACGACAATTGCATAACTTAAAATGGAAAATTGGTGTCATAAATGAATTCCTCGTCATAGAAACCCTAGAAGAGTTGTATTATTTATGTTTTCAGACTTTCTTGCTTAAAGGGAAATTAACCTCAGCGTATGAATTAGCTTATTTTGAATGGTGTAGTATATGCCTCTTATTTGATACATGCAATTTCATGTAAAAACACAGGATATAGATATAAATCACTATTTTCCAGCCAAGTTATTGTCTGCTAGCAATAATAAGGGGGCTGCCATTACTTTATGTGTACACGAAAATATTTTTCATCCCAAGTAATATTTCCTTCATCGTTAACTTGTAATTGATTTTTAGAGGACAAATATATATTAGATATAGTCACATATTCTGAAATGTAAGTTTAGTTTTATATATTTTTTAAAAGGTCTTAATTTGTTCATAAAAATATACTTTCTGTACGTGGAGACGGAGAATTGACGTCAAGGACGGAGACAATCGTAACAATACCAAAACAAAGCGAGGAATCTGCATTACAGGATGGCTATTAGAACTCATGGGTCGTCAATTATCTAGGCCCATGGCCAATAACAATCGTAATAAAATCAGAACAAAGCGACGTATCTGTTGTAAAGGTAGGCTATTATCAATGCATATGGTACCTAATGATCCGTGTCATGCACAAAATGGCAGCCTCCATGGAAAGACGTAGCAGACAATACCGCATCTAGAATATCATGTGGGGTTAATTGTCCTTTAAGATTAGCAACATATTAAATATTGCACGTATGCTAATTAGATGGTTATGCTAATTAGGCTAAATTTTTAAAAATGCTCAAGGTTGCCAAGGTGGCAACCAAGTTGAATTTACTTCAATACCCATCTAGAACACAAATCAACAACAAAACCTTGTACTTGACAACTTTTACGGTCATGTACATGATATATGGTACCGTCTACTGGACTATTGTATCCCCCGGCAGTATGCAGTCATATTTCTCGACGGTTTTCTTTCAAACTTTGTATGGAGGTGCATCTTGGTAAAATCTGGACACCTATAATTTGTGGTGATGCTGCCCCCAGTGTTTCGTCTTTTATAGGGTAAAAGGCCATATTTTGGGGGATAGTTTGTGTGCGCTCTAGCGGACACATTTCTCAACGGAGTTTGTTCAAATTTTGCATGAAGGTGTCTCTTGGTATAATCTAGAAACCTATAGATCTTGGTGATGCTGCATCCAGTGTTCCGTCTTTTATAGGGTCAAAGGTCATATTTTGATAGATGTCTTGTGTGGACTCTTGTGTGCGCTCTGTCGGTCACATTTCTCAACGGATTTCGTTCAAATTTTGCATGAAGGTGTCTCTTGGTGTAATCTAAAAACCTATAATTTTGCGTGATGCTGCCACCAGTGTCCCGTCTTTTATAGGGTCAAAGGTCATACTTCAGGGCATGGCGTGAGTGCACTCCACAGAACTCCAAAAGACGTAGAAGGCTCATACCCATTCACAACGCACAGATCGCCGTATCGCCGTAATACCCGGTGTAGGATTCGCTCGAGTGCACACGCCGCCATGTTGCTTAGTCCTCGATCTTTTCAACTAACCCACCAGACCGTGTGCTTCTCAATGCTTATTTATATTATATCGGATCTTCTTTATCGAAATAAAGGGCCTTGCGCCTTTATCACTTGAAATTTTGAAGTTGGCTTTTCCACTGAAGTTCAGCTGCTCTTTCATACATAAGTAACGTCAACTAATATAATGTAGGCCTACATTTTAGGGGGAAGGGGTCTCTTTCGGACAAAAAGACGGTTAAAATTGTATATTCTCTCAAATTCAACTAATATCAAACAGTTGTTTTTTTTATCACTATTATCATTTTAGTTCCCTTTCAAGAAAGCAGTCCGAGTTCGTTTGTTCACCTTCAAAGGCCATATATATAAAGGCCAACAACTTTGTTGTTTTTTCGCACTGTTTTATTTCTGCATTTTTCATAAGTACAAAGTAAAGTATATTCAGAATCATAATAACATAATATACATAATCTACGTAATAAACATAATATAATTACTTTTGACAAACAGATAAAAATTTACTTGATCGTTTAACAAAATAAAATTTTATGCTAAGGAGAGTGAAATGATGCAGGAGACCGACATCGTAAGCATAAGCTCGAGATGATGACGGCCTCGGGATAGGAAATGAAAGAAGAAAAATAAAAGAAAGAGAAGAGAAAGAAGGATGAATATGATTTGAAGGGTAATGTGCAGGTGGCCGTGCAATATGTGAAATGAGTGATTGCACAAAGCCTCTGCTTAATTTGAAATTTAATTTGATGCCTCAATAAATGGTTAATTTTTGTCTAACAATATTAAATAGTAACTTTAATTGCTGTATTAATTAATTTTTGTAATGGCTTTAAAAGAAAAAAGTGAAGCCCGTAACTTAAGCGAATCAGGTATAGGAGTTCCATATGTCGGGGCCGTGATGCCTCTTTGATTTTTTGAATTAAGGATGTGTTCAACATACTCTGCCATGTATATTTTTATCTTTGATGATAATCCTTATATAAGTCAGGACTTTATCGATGAATTGTGGATTAATCAGATTGGCAGGGGAACGGGGAGGGGGTAAGTCTGGAGCCCTCCTCCCACTTTCTGAGTAGACGCATTGCTTAGCCGCCGCTTGAATCAATTTTTATTCAACTGGTTTTTTTCTAACTTTGAAGGAACGTTTGTATTTTTACAAGCCAGGCTCAAGATTCTCCTTTCATTGTATTTCTTTTTTTTATTAATCATGCCCCTTCACTATATGAGTGTCAAGATAAAATCCAGCAGATTTTGAGTGTGTCTAATAGATATTAAGAAACAGATGAATACGATGATGTGCTTATTGTTTACAGTCAGAATTCACTGCTCCCGGATCATCTCAATTAAAGTTGGTCCTTACCATCCATGGAATATCATTTGACAATGTTTGTAATTTCTATAATTTAGTAACCTACATGGGGAAAAAAATCATTAATATCCATGACTATGCTGTTTGTTTTACATGTATAATAATCAAAGATAGATGTATCTGCAACTGTGCAAATAACTTTGGCATAAAACTGGACATTGGCACATGCAGCAAAGGCATCAAAAGCATAATCATCATAGCATTGGCGGATCCGTGCCCCCCCCCCCCTCCCTTTGGAAGAAAAGTATGCATTTTGACCACAGAGGATCCCTTTTGTGGATTGTGCCCCCCCCCCCCCTTTTAGAATGAAAACTTTTTTTTTTTTTTTTTTTGCTTGTCAGAGAATTATGGAGGGAAACTGGACCCCTATACACCCCCCCCCCCCTAACTTGGGCGAATTTTGGAGGTCTGGCGATTTTTTTTTTTTGTCGAATTAGAATTGTAATGACTTTATTTTTGTAAAATTTGAATTTTAATGATTAATGATTAAGTGGTAGTCCTCTCCGAAAGCTACCTTTTGTTTCCAATTTGGCAGTCGTGACTTGTGACACTTCGTTGGACTTGATGTATTTTTAATGTTCTTATTTAGAGTGACAACCTTCAACAAAACACAGATGCCTGGATCATAACAGTGATCTGTAAAGTCAAGACAAAGAATTTTCTTGAGGGCTATATATTGCAACAGTGGCGCATCCAGGGGGTGGCGCAACAGGCGCCCCCCCCCCCCCATTGGCCGTCGTAAAAAAAAAATAGCCCCCAAAAAAATTTGTTCATTAAATAGGCTTCAAAATTGGTCACATATAGGATTATTTTGCATCTCAACCCTTCTTCAGAAGCAAAAATTTTCCAAAGGGGTCACCCCCTCCCATTAGACCCCTCCCCCAGGACGGCGATCAATAATGCCTGGCGCCCCCCCCCCCCCCCCCTATTGGCAAATCCTGGATACGCCCCTGTTGCAACGTACTGAAATGAGCATACCTCATATCGAACTCTTACAAGCATGAAGTCTTGCATCAGGATATGAATACAATAACATAAATTTCCACTTTCATTTGCCAGAACCATGAGAATCATTTCAGTGATCAAAGTTGTTTGAAATGGTAAGTAAATGTAGTGCAGTAAAATTTTCAAAATGAGCAACAAGAGTGGATGATGACTGTATTTCTATAATAACAAATAAGCATGAAAATGCCCAAAACAACATTTTATAACACTGGCAATTTCATGTATTTCGAGAGAAACTTCCCTCTCTTTTTGTCTTGGTTCATTTGGATAATAGCATTAACAAAATCTAGCAATTTCAGTAAGATTTCATTTAACCCTAGTGTTGATCAAACAATTTGTACTGAATGAATGCCGTTGACGCGACGAGCTTCATGAATCCGGGCCGGAGCTGGAGAGCGAAGGACTAACCAACATGGCGGATATCACGTGATCACGTACGAACAATGCCTACAATTTCGCACCCGCACGAGCCTTCTACGTCTTTAGGAGTTCTGTGGTGCACTCTGTAGGCCACATTTCTGGATGAATTTCTTTCAAATTTTGTATGGAGATGTATCTTGATATAATCTACACGTCTTTACTTTTTGGTGATGCTGCCCTCATTGTTCCGTCCTTTATAGGGTCAAAGGTCATTTGTCCATTTCGTGCACTCTTCTGCATTTCTTGACTGATTTTGTTCAAATTTTGCATGAAGGTGTCTCTTGGTGTAATCTAAACACCTATCATGAGTTTTTGGTCATGCTGCCCTCATTGTTCCGTCCTTTATAGGGTCAAAGGTCATTTGTCCATTTCTTGCACTCTTCTGCATTTCTTGACAGATTAATTTTGTATGGAAGTGTATCTTGGTAATATCTACGCACCTACAGTTTTTGGTGATGCTGCCCCCAGTGTTCCGTCTTTCATAGGGTCAAAAGTCATAATATTTTAGTGGATATCTTGTGTGCGCTTGCTCCTAGTGTTGACAATAGTCTGGGCAACTGGCGGCAATCTCTACACCATCCTTTTGTTTGAGGGAGGGGAGGGGAGGTTCTTTGTCCCTCCTTCGAATCGCTGCCAGTGCCGGGGGATACATTCGCATTGCGCGGCAATGGACATTTCTAGTTGTTTATAATTCAGGTAAATAAGGTGTAGTTTCATGATAATGTATTAAGCCTTCATATAGAAACATGTTGTATTATATTTTATCATTCTCTTATGTTCTGGCTCAGGAGCTACTGGTCTGTACTACACAGTTGCTTTATCTTGATATCATATTTGTTTTTGTACACAGATAGATAAACTTATTCTCTGTTTTTCTCACAATGCTTGAGAACTATGTATATATATATATATACGTGTACTCCTGTTTGGTTATGCTAATACCAGTCAATGTATTTTCTCAGAGTTATGTAGTGTTCTATACACTGTACACATATCAGTATTCATATGTTTTAAAAAAACAAGATGGAAGAAAGAAAAACAATCACGCCATTATTTGTGTATTATAGTTAGGCATATATGTGTAGCACAGTGAGGCGCCCTTTGTAGCATGAGTTATCTTCATGTTGTTGGTCGGCTATGTTCAGCCTAGGTTTCTAATAAAGATAAAACGTTCATATTGTAACTCAAATCTGATGCGTTAAAATTCCTCTTTGTTGGCGTAGGCTAAATATGTATTTGAACAATGTCAATGTCAATATACGCACGAACTTTGATGGAGACGGACGTATTGCTGTAACTCTCTTGCTATATTGGCCGCCGCCCTACCATTCTTCCCGGTTTTCTGACTTTATTTCCATACTTTCGCCTAATTTCATATGCATTGACATCACCCAGTGGTTTTAGCTATTATAATCACGGATTTTGATGTTTTTTACCCCGACATCGCGTTGATTTTGTTCGTATTGCGATTGTGGAGTAAGCATGGCAAACCGCACGACTAGGCAAGCCACAAAGGACCGGACCGCTATCACCCATCACGCCCTATCCGCTCGCTCGGATACCAGTCCGAGGTCTGATGCCAGACCTGCCGATCTTACTTTATCAGATATTCAGCAGAGTATTATCAACTCTTCAGCTACCCTAAATGCCAAGCTTGATTCACTTACAAGAGAGTTTGCAGTCATCACAAACAAAGTTACAGATTTAGAGAATTCTGTTTCAATGAATTCTGACAAGTTAGTCGAAATAGAGCACCGAAAGCTTCCCGACATAGAAAGCAAGATGGCCGACGAAATCTCCAAACTTCAAGACAAAGCTGACTCTTATGGAAATTCATGGTCGTCGCACAAATCTTCTTTTCTACGGAGTGATGGAACCTCAAAATGAAGTCATCATGCACACGCTTCGCGACACGTTCACCTACCTTGGCATCGACGCTGACGACGCCGCTAATATCGCCATAGTGAACGCCCATCGCCTTCCCCGTCGCGACAACCTAGCACCAGATCAGGCCAGCGGACCACCGGCCCCGCGTGCCATCATCGCGAAATTTGTCTACATGCATGACAGAAATAGAGTTCTCGCCGCATTCGATGAGCGTCAACGCCAGCGCCAACCGCAAACATCCAACGCTGCCGACGGGCCTGCTCCGGACCAGCAAACCCGAAGGATCACAGTCCGCACCGACCTTCCACCGGCTCTGAAAGCCACAAGAAGCACTCTCGCCAAAATTGCCTACACTGTACGAAAAGAAAAAAACGTGTCCACAAAAATATCTGTAAATGGAACCAAAGTGTTACTTCACTGGAAAGAAAAGGGTACCACAAACTGGAATCTTCACCGAGATTAGATTTTGGTCTGCATAACCTTATGATGAGATGATGGTTCTCTGGACACAGATGGTAAGCGTCTATAGTTTTAAAGGAGAATTATGCTCAAAAATAAAGACGATAGTGTTCAAAGGTGTATGGCTTCGCGTCAAAATATACGAGATCGATACAAATCAAATTTTTCTGAGCAAAATTTACCATCTGCTAGCAATATGTATCGTCTGCTAGCAGCACATGGGGGCTGCCATTTTGTTTATGTGTACAAGAAAAATTTCTTAATCCTAATGCTCAATTGCCTTTTTCAAAATTAAAAACCCATTTGAGATTAAAAATATAGAATAGATATGTCAATTTATTTTTAAACTGAAGATTTCCTTAGATATCTACTTCCTTTCGCTTCACTTACCTATCCAATAACAAGTGCCATTATTCTTTGCCAGAAGAATTCCCTCGGCTATTAAAAAATTGACCTTTTGACCCTGGCAGCCCTGCTAGCCACCTGGGAAACCCCGCACACTCGCGCTATAAGAATCCCCACATGTTATAAAACATCCTCTTTCTTTGCCGACGTGCCTTCACGTTCATTACAGTGATTCCCTCGCGAGTTTTTTCTGGAATTTATTGGACTGTTACAAGGATTATTTACACTACCTTTGCAAGAAATCCTTCGTAATTTCAGCTAAGTAGACCTTTCTTGTTTCTAGTTTTCTTCTTAGTCGTAATTATGACGAAAGAAAACCTAACTTTAGCCGAGGCGCTCGATCAAGCCTCCTCTTCTTCCCGTTCGGCGCCGCGGTCGAACAGCAGCAGTGGAGGGAGAAAGCGGCCGTCCCAGCCCGGCGCTAACCCTCCGAAGGTTCCCCCTCCGAAAAAGACTAAAACGGGGGCTAAACCCAAAAACAAAAGCGAGGTCGATGGTAAACTGTCTACCACCTCCAAACATAAGTCCGATAGCCTGCTCGAGGTTGATGGTTCTAAAAAAATAACCACCTCCATAGCTAAGGCTAGTGTTCAGCAGTCCGAGGTCGTGGGTGATAACAACACCCCCTCCGGCTCTGAGGCTCAGTCCCGAGTTACGGGACGTCAATCGTTAGAACCCGAGCTCCCATCGGGAGCTCCGCAACGTGTAGTACCGGGCGTGGGTCCCGCTCTCGGGGCCCCGAGCTCGTCTCTTCCTGATTCCGCGGAGGCCTGCAACTTCTTTTTTCAGGCCATGTCAGCTTTCGCTCAACAATTCTCCGGAACCCTCCCTGCTCGGGCAGGGGATACGACAGGTTCGGGGAACTCTTATGTTTTTTCAGCTACGCAGACCCTACCCGCAATCGCGGGTGATTCGACAGGTCCCCGTAGCTCTTCAGCACCGCATACCGTCTCGCGCCCCCCGCCAGACTCGCCGGAACGGGAGGACCTCCCCGCTCGGCAGGGGACGGTTCCCGCTGGTGGTAGGGAAGACTCCCTCCCCGCCAGGAAATCTCGGGATTGCTCTCGTCGTACCGATAAGCCCCGTTACCGTGAATCGGCTGATCTTGGGGGTCGGTCACATCCTGCTCCCGCTTCTATTCATTTAACCGAAGTGTCTGATGAGGAGCTTGGTTATCATCAGCCCCAATTGGCATCACGTGCGAATAAATGGGGCGATGAGGGGGAAAGCTTTTCCCTGTATTCTGTGTCCGCTAGATCGGAGAATTTTGGGAGTGTTAGAAGTTCTCAGTCACAAGAATCCACCCCAACCGAATACGAGCAGCGGACTCCCAACAAAGAGATTTTATCAGCGGCCGACTTGGTAATAAAATACTGCCCTCAACTAAAGTCTCAGTCGACCTCTCGTGGTGAGGATAACGAAACACAGCCTATATTTTGCATAGACTCAGAGTTGAAGTCTCCTGCTCAGAAGGGAAGTGCGGTGAAACTGGATGCCCCCTTCTCATCATGTTATAATAACTTAGCTGGCCGTTCTTACCATCTCCGTCCGTACCGCAAGGAGGTGCAAGCGGGCTATAGATTCGACAGCGGAGATTATGAAAAAATTTTTAGCACTCCGCGTATACCCGAGTCTGCTTTTCGCGTGGTAGACGCCCGCTCTCGGAAGAGCAAATTCAATCCAATGAGGAATCGCTCGTTCAAAAAGTCAGAAGATCGTCTGACATTCATTGATAGGGCAGCTCGCTCTTCTATGCGTCTGGCTGCGTACCAGAGTTATTTGATTACGGCTCTGCGCGAATCAGACCGCCTAGCTATTTCGGCAGAAGACCGAAAGAAGATCTCAGATTTGCTGCTTCGCACTTCTGATATGCAGTTTGAACAGGCTTCTCGTACGGCCCTACTTTGCACTAACCATCGCCGAGATAGAGTGTTAGAACATCTTAAGCTTGAGAAAGAAGCGGATAAGGCTCTAAGAGAGCTTCCCCTTTCTGGACCGGATATTTTCTCGGGCAGACTCCAGGCCGTCCTGGACGAAAACATTTCGGCCTCGAGCACAGCCGCCAAAACGGTGTATAAACTCACCAAAGATGACCGTCATTCCCGCCAGTCGCCTCGGGACAAACAATTTCAGTCGGGTCCCTTTCGAGATGATAGAAAGTCTAGGGACTTCTCGAGACCTCCCCCACCCGATCAAGTGTTCGGTCGCTCTTACGAGGCCCCCAGAGGGGGAAAAAGGGGATTTGCCAGAAGGCAGACCGATAAATCCCGGGGCCAAAACTTGGGCCCCACCAACAAGAACCAGGTCCCGCGGGACTACCCCTATCATTCCTGACTATCAATACCCCAAAACAGGGCATCCCCCAGTCGGGGGCAGACTGCAAAAATTTGCCCACCAATGGACACAAGTCACATCAGACAAAATGATTCTATCAATAATTCAGAAAGGCTATGTTCCCCTCGTAAGGTTAAAATTTCTACCAAAATTGCACAACAGAACAAAATTACCTCTTCATCCTCAAAAGAGAAAGGCCTTGCTAGAGGAAATAAATGCACTACTATGCAAGAAGGCCATAGTACGAGTTCCCGAAGGGAGAAATGTGATTCTCTCGCCAGTGTTCCTAACCCCCAAAAGGACTGGAGGTTTCCGCATGGTTCTAAATCTCAAAAGACTAAACCAGTACATAGCAAACTCTACCTTCAAAATGGAAAACCTAGCCACCATTCTTCCCCTCCTCAAACCAAACGAATGGGCTGCTACATTGGACTTAAAGGACGCTTACTTGCACGTCCCTATTGCTCACTCGGCTCAACACCTGTTCGGGTTTGCCGTAGGAAACGAAGTGTATCAATACCGGGCTCTACCATTCGGACTAAACTCGGCCCCACGCATTTTCACGCGTATCGTGCAGGTCATCGCCTCACACTTACGAGAAAGAGGCATCAAAATATTTGTTTATCTGGACGACTGGCTATTAGTGGCGGACTCCGAACACAACCTACGTCGTCACATAGACATGACAATAGAACTGGTCACAAGGTTGGGGTTTATAATAAATTTCGAGAAGTCTCATCTAACCCCTTCCCAACATCCAGAATTTCTAGGCGCAAAGCTGGATCTCCGGTACCAGCTTGCTCGTCCCCTCGCCCACAGGGTGGACAGGATAAAGCAGGTAGGACTGTCCATTCTCGACAGACCAAGGTCGACAGCCCTTATTTGGCTTCAGTTCCTAGGGTATCTAGCGAGTCTTTTAGACACAGTTCCCAATTGCCAACGGAAGATGAGAATGATACAATTGGGGCTCCTCAGTCAATATCGTCCCCACAGGGATCCTGTACACAAACTCATCTTTCTGACAGATTCGATGGCGGAAGCTCTCCGAGTTTGGCTCAATCCCCATCATTTTCAGGTAGGAAAACAGTTTGTCAATCCAACTCCTTCTCTGGTTATTTACACAGACGCATCGAACCAGGGTTGGGGTGCAGTGTTGGGTACAGAGATGATTCAAGGTTGTTGGAAGGGAGAGGAAAAGTCCTTCCACATCAATATTCTGGAAATGCTGGCAGTTCGTTATGCCCTGCTCGGGTTCAAGGACAAGATTCAGGGTCAGGTGGTGTTGATAAGATCGGACAATCTTACGGTGGTCTCTTATCTAAACAGGCAAGGGGGAACAAGGTCAAGAAGTTTGTGCATTTTGACCTTAGAGATCCTGGAGTGGTGCGATTCCATCCAAACCAGATTAATTGCGTCTCACATCCCCGGGAAGGACAACTACATTGCGGATTTCCTCTCCAGGGGGAGTTGCCTACCATCGGAATGGCAACTGGACCCAGTGGTCGCGAACCTCATATTCAGCAGGTACGGTCCCCCACAGGTCGACTTGTTTGCGTCGGCCCTGAATACACAACTACCGGTTTATTGCACGAACCACAAAGATCCGGCAGCCCTGGCCATGGATGCTCTTTCGATATCATGGAGAAACATCCTCGGCTATGCTTTCCCCCCCTTTGTAATGATTCCCAAGGTGCTTCAGAAAGTGATGAGGGACGAAGCGAACCTCTTGCTGGTGGCCCCTTGGTGGCCCAAACGCCCTTGGTTCCCGACTCTGACGAGTCTCCTGATTCATCCCCCGGTAGTTCTCCCGGACGAAGCAGATCTTCTGCGGCAACCGGGGACGACGATCTACCATCCAAATCTTCCCAGCCTAAAATTGACGTTATGGATCATTTCAGGTCAATGGCGACTCAGGCAGGCCTTTCTAGCAGAGCTGCCGATCTCTCAGCGAAATTCCTCAGACAATCAACGAGGAATACTTATGACTCTAGACTACAATACTACGTCAGATGGTGCAACGACCACCAAGTTGATCCGACCTCTGCTCCTCTAGGGGAGATAGCAGACTTTTTGATTCATCTGTTTGATAAGAACCTAGCCATATCTACGATTCGAGGCTACAGGTCCGCTATTTCAGCCATCCATGAAGGTAAATTTCAGGATGGAGAAACGCTGAGCTCTTCCAAGTACCTCTCTAGGCTCGTAAAATCTTTGTTCCTTTCTAAACCCCCTCAGGCTAGGTTGAGCCCGTCTTGGGGTTTGTCACGGGTGTTGCGTGCTTTAGCTAAAGCTCCCTTTGAACCGATGGACGCTAGTTCTCTGATGAACCTAACAGTGAAGACTGTATTTCTGTTGGCAGTAGCTTCTGGAAGGAGGCGTAGTTTCCTCCATGCATTGACAGTAAGTCCTGGCCATATCCGTTGGGAAAAACATGGTGTTAGACTTATCCCTCACGCTAAGTTTGTGGCTAAAAATCAAACTATGACTTCGTCCCCTGGTGAAGTGTTCATTCCTTCGCTCAAGTCTTTCTCATCGATTGAGCAAGACAAGTTGTGGTGCCCTGTAAGGGCGTTGAAGTGGTATATTCATAGAACCCAGGCAATTCGTAGATCGGAGCAACTCTTTGTCAGCATTCCTGCTCCTCATGGAGCTGTTTCACCAGACACCATTTCTCGCTGGATTGTTCAAGCGATTAGGTCTGGGGGAGATTCCACCCTTCTCTCTCAGGTTCGTGCCCATGATACGAGAGGGGTGGCTTCCTCTTGGGCCCTGTTCCAGGGGGTTCCCCTCGAGGATATTTTGAAAGCGGCCTATTGGCATAACCCCAATACTTTCACTTCCTTTTACCTATCTGATGTTATGTCTAAGGAAGCTGCTTTTGCATCAGCTGTCCTTTCCTGCCCTAATAGAAAGTGACTGGTGCTTTGACTTCTCCGCTGCCCTGGTAGCCCCCTTTTTTTTTTCGTACGTTTTGTTGGTTCGGTAGAGACCTTCTTGTGGTTCATGGGTCTGTCTTCCGTCCTGAAGTTGAGTACGTATGTTGTGCCGCAGTCCCTCCGCCATATTGTCTGTTGGAATCTGGCACTTGTTATTGGATAGGTAAGTGAAGCGAAAGGAAGTAGATATGTATGTTCAGTAGTGAACATTTTATCTACGAGTGAGCTTCACTTACCTATGGGACCCCTCCCTCCTTCCCCACTCTGCGGCATTTTATCTGCTATGCCGGCTCCGAAAGAGGATGTTTTATAACATGTGGGGATTCTTATAGCGCGAGTGTGCGGGGTTTCCCAGGTGGCTAGCAGGGCTGCCAGGGTCAAAAGGTCAATTTTTTAATAGCCGAGGGAATTCTTCTGGCAAAGAATAATGGCACTTGTTATTGGATAGGTAAGTGAAGCTCACTCGTAGATAAAATGTTCACTACTGAACATACATATTTCTGTTGAAAATCGATATTCGCTTAATAAAAATCTATTTTCTCGATACTGTGACGTATGGGACGGAGCAAATTCATTCAAATTTCATGGATGCTTCTTCCCTGAGCATCTATAGCGGCAAACTATGCATTCACCTGCTTTCGGATAATGGACCTGAAAAGTCAGAATGCATGCTGCATATATTATGTTCTGCTCTGTTTGGCAAACCCAAGAAAATAAATTTTTGTTAAGCAAAACCAGACAATTTAAAAGTATCATTATAAAGATTTAATTTTTATAATACATGTAAACACCCACTTTATATTTTCCGTCACATATGGGATTTTAGGTAATGAAGAAAATCAATTTAGGATTTGGATTCAAAATATCTTCCTGACTGGAACATTTCTCAGTGGTTCATGTACAACTCCAAATCAGCAAGAAAATGCCAATAGGCAGATTAAGAGTTTGCAAATTACTTTGTTCATCGTATTCGCAAAGTGTGCGACAATTCTTTGTTCGATCTTAAATATTTTCCTTGGCATGCCGTGGTCAAAAGCATTGATCAAGGGGTTCTTTTATTCCTTTTGTCTTTTTATAGTTACAAGTACAACATTCACAGATCTGAAATGGTGTGTACAATTTGTGTTTCAACGTGCCAAATGTGCACTCTTTATTGTTGTAGTCACCATCACCATGTCCATAATAAGCCAAATTCTTGATTTTTTAAGGTTAAAAAGTAATAATTGCTCAGCTGGTATTTTTGTTAAACGAACTAGATACATGTATATGTACTTTTATACGTGTAGTCTCTTGTATGACATTTTTTTCCGGAGAAGTCAGAATCACTTCTGCACGTATTCTTTGGTCATGTATTTGCATATCACCTGCTTGTCGATTTCTTATTCAGCGTTCTTTTTATTCAATGCCTACAGTAAATCTCCTTGCCGGAATGTCTCTGTTCTCTATGATGAATAATGTATTTAACATGAATGATATTCGTGATACCGCAACAAATTTTAACTTTACGAATGGAGAAGAAGGTGACAACTCAGACATAACTACATTCCTTAATTCAACAACTCCTCAACTACAGCTTGAATTCGATTCTAATGAGGTTCTTCCTCAGCAATTGTTTACTAATTATCGTTTGGAAAAAGAGATTACGTCATTATCCCATTCAAATCCAAACCTACTCTTTGCATCACATTATAATATTAGGAGTCTCAGCAAAAATTTTGATCAGTTCCAGTTATTCATTAACGATTTAAAATTTAGTCACGGAGTCATTGGTATTTGTGAAACCTGGCTCAATGAAACGTCACCTTCTTCTCTATTTGATATTCATGGTTACAGACTTATAACACTTATAACTAGTAACAGGTGAAATAAAAGGGGAGGTGGGGTTGGTTTTTATGTCACCAAAAATTTGAATTGTGAGGTGTTAGTTGAATTTAACCTATGTCTGAAGTTATTGAAAATATTTTTATTGAAATCAAAGTTCCAAACAAAGGTAATTTAATCGTTGGTGAAGTATATAGACCACCCAAATCGAACCCTACTGAGTTTATTGAATCACTCCATACCCTTTTATCAGAGAAATATTTTGAAAATAAGATGTGTATTATAATGGGCGACTTTAATCTTAATATTTTAAAATGTCTAGATAACCATAACTGCCGTGATTTCCTCAATCTGATGTTGTCTAAATCTTATGTTCCTCTTATCAGGAAACCTACACGTTTATCTGATGTTACAAGTACACTTATTGACAATATTTTTGTAAATAATATATCTTCTCTAGTCACTTCTGGTATAATGGTGTCTGATGTTTCTGACCATTATCCCATTTATGCTCTCATATCTTCATTAACGATAAATAATTGTGATCGTTCGCATACTTCTAGTATTCGTGTCATGTCGGAAACAAACCTCAATAAACTTAGGGAGAGATTAAGATATGTTGATTGGTCACCTGTTTACAGTCAAACTGATGTAAATATCTCCTATGAAAATTTTATTCATTTATTAACATCTAGTTTCAATTCAACCATACCTCTTCAGAAATCAACATTTTCCAACCACAAAAAGATTCCCCAAAATCCTTGGATCACGAAATCTCTCCTTAGGTCTATTAATAGAAAAAATAAACTCTTCTATAAACATAGGAAAAATCCGAATGCTCGAAACAGGGCTCAATATGTTCGTTACCGAAATGTTCTGACATCGTCTTTACGTTTAGCTAAACAATTGTATTTCTCACGCCAGTTTGAAAAATACAAATTCGATATAAAGAGTACGTGGAAGGTGATAAACGAAGCTTTGAAATAAAAAAATGATACCGATCCTCCCAAGTATATTCTTAAAAATAATCGCAAATATGATGATCCCTCAGACTTGGCTGAGGTATTCAATGACTTTTTTGTAAATATAGGACCAAATCTTGCCAGTAATATCCCAAAGTCAAATTTAGAGTTTCACAACTTTCTAAAAGCTCCTAACCCCCAGTCTCTTTTTTTCACACCAGTAGTAGAGGATGAAATCAAAGATATTATAACCAATCTCAATACGAGGAAGGGTTCAGGATATGATGGAATTACAAACTTCCTTCTTAAAAATATTATTGAGGAAATAACTTCCCCTCTTACATTTATTTTGAATTTGTCTTTGACCACGGGTGCAGTCCCACAAAATATGAAGATAGCTAGAGTCGTCCCTATTTTCAAAAAAGGACAAAAAGAATCCCTGAATAATTACCGTCCGATTTCTCTTTTAACATCCATTTCAAAAATCCTCGAAAGGTTAGTATACTCCCGAACACTCAATTTCTTTGTTAATAGCAAAATTCTATGTGACTCTCAGTTTGGTTTTCGAAAGAATCACAGTACTTCTCATGCTTTATTGGCTTTCATAAACAAAATAGCCCACGCAATTGATAACGTTTCGCACACTATTGGGGTTTTTCTAGATTTTTCAAAGGCCTTTGACACGATTAACCACGATATTTTAATTTACAAGTTGCGTCACTATGGTGTACGTGGATTGCCTCTAGATTGGTTCATAGACTATCTAACTAATAGAAAACAGTTTGTCAGTGTCAACGGCCATGATTCTCACTTGAAATTGGTTACATGTGGCGTCCTGCAAGGTTCCCTACTGGGCCCGCTATTGTTTATTTTATATATTAATGATCTCAAAAATTGTTCCCAGCTACTTTCATTCATTTGTTTTGCGGATGATACTAATATATTCTTTACACATCGAGACACTCAAACTCTTGTGGACACTGTAAATAAAGAACTTGCGTCTGTTCAGTCCTGGATTTATGCAAACAAGTTATCCCTAAATATAGATAAAACTCTCTATATGCTATTTAGTAATACATTAAAAACACTTCCTAATCATGTCAATTTTAATAATACTGCACTAAAACAAGTTGACTGCACTAAATTTCTGGGACTTTATATTGATAGTGATCTATCCTGGAAATCCCATATTACTTATCTGAGTAAAGTCCTCTCGAGAAATACCGGTATAGTTAACAGACTTAAACACTTCTTTCCCAGTAAAATTTTATTATCAGTTTATTCTACTTTAATGACTCCATACCTCAGCTATGCAATTCTCGCCTGGGGCAACGCTTGTGGATATTTGCTAAATATACTTGCTCACATTCAAAAACGTGCTATTAGAAATATTAATCATGTTGGATACCTGTCTCACACTAACTACCTGTTCCATACAAACAAAATCCTAAAAGTATCAGACCTATTCTATTACAATGTGAGTATTTTTATGCATAATCTATCTGCTAATAACCTACCTGAATATATTTTTACAAATGTTTAAGAAAAACAGATCCCTACATGCTTATCCTACGCGACAGAGCAACGCATATCACCTTCCACGTACCAGAACTATTTTTGCCCAGAAAACCATTATGTTTACAGGACCCAGTTACTGGAATGCCCTCCCGTTAGAGTTAATCGAAAGTCCTTCATTATATTCATTCAAACGTAAACTGAAGGAACTGTTGTTTAAACCATATCTTGTTGTCAATGAATGACTTGTATCTGCAAGCATATTGCGTGTGGCTGTAGTGCTCTCGGAAATAGTCTAAAGAAAATTCCTTACAGGGCTGTATATTTTATTAGACCAAGCTTCTGTAATAAAGGTACCATAATATGCATACAAAATTATAAAAATGATTTGTCTTTGTATTTCATTGAATGATAAATTCTAGCAATTATACCTTGCTTTTATGTAATTGTACTCTTTCTTACCACAAAAGTAACACTATCAGTAACCCTGCTTGGTCTGATGTTGTTTTCTCCATGGCTGTATTTATAAATCGTCCTTACTTTTTTTTTATATCCGAGAGTGCTACGGCTGACACTATTCGCTTGAGTTCATTTTGTTATTTAAATTTACATTTGTATATATGTATGTATGTACAGATGAAGTCATTTTTGATAATCTGTAATGTTCATTTACTAGCTGAGCACCCATAATTGCAGAATAATTTAAGTACATTTGTCTGCATTGTAAGAAAGGGAAAGAAAATACAACACCACTGCATGTTATTTATTTTTTTTTCTTTGATTGGTCATATTCATTCATAACCGTCCTCCATTCATTACCACAAATTATTTCACCGGGGCCTACAGCTTTACAAGCTTGCTTTCATGTAGGTCCCATCATATTTCTCTCAGTAAAATGACTACATTATATTGACCATTTACCTATATGTTATTTATGTATATCTATTTTGAAATGTAAATGTATGTTCATGAGAAATATGAAAATAAATTAAATGAAAAAATGAAATGAAAATGTCGTACAAAGAAATTTGGAGTACAAAGAAATCTTTCGTTTTTAGATTAAAGTTGGACAAAGGAGGCTACATGAATTTTCATACGACAAGTCCCGAAATTCGTACTTTACGATGAGATAAACCAAGAAAGCCTACGTGAGACAGCGACAGGCTACGACTAGTTTCGTAAACCAAATACCTCAGTCACACCATTGGGACCCACACCAGAGAGACAACAGACCGAACAAAATATAAACAGTGTGTCAAAGGGTATGTGACCATATCGCACGACATCGTCGAACATGAACGGATATTACAGGAGGATGGGGCCGGTTAAACAAAACATTCTCTTCCAAATATTGCTCCGCGTTTAATTTCCTACCTTAATCGAGTCCCTAACTTCAGCCCTGGACACTATACCACACCATTACTCCAGCCCTAAACCTGTTTTATCTAAAACCCACTGTCGACCCTAATCCTATATTTTAAGAAGTAAAGTTTGGAGCAATTGTTCCTTAATATCTGACCACTTCTCGCTGAAAATATTTCACTTGTGATGTATTTGGATGGCTTTGGATTAGCCTGAGATTCATGTATGCAAGACACTTCGTTTAAAGGAAAGGAATGATTACAAAATATTTTTGTATATTTTATATATTTATGGCCATACGACATAAACAGTGTGTCAAAGGATATGTTACCATATCGCACGACATCATCGAATACAACGGATATTACAGGAGGACGGGGCGCGTCTTTTTTTTTTGTAACCAAGCCTAGGCAGATTTCGCATTTTTTCATGAATATTCATGACGCAGGGTCGGGAAACGGTTCCGATTGGTCTTCATGAAAGTACGGTCGGTGGGGGAAAAAAAAGTCCCTGGCCTGCACGTACGTACCTATGGTACGTACGCATATTACGTGCAGCGCTATATTTCGATCGTGTGTGTTCAACGTGTAGGCGCCTAGCCTACGTTCATGTATGTATTGTTTAATTCTCAACATATTCACATATTCACATGTTCACCCCCCCCCCCCCCCCTATGCAATGTGAAACGTAAAAAAATGGATTGAGCAGTCAATTTCAAAATCAAGTTTTGCATTAATTTATTGCATGTGCGTAGATCTAATTTAGTAATTAGCTCTTTTGAGGACACCCTCCTTTTCCGACCAAAATTGACACTGCCACTGGCATTACTCTGAAAATAGGTCTAGGCCTAGGCTATGCGTATATTGACAATTGCCCATCGTAATGTTCTCCACAAATGAACTTTACAACAATATGCAGAATCAAGACACAGACTCTAGGCTAGGTCTAACAACGTTAGAGTCTTACTGTTCACGTTAGAAATTAAATTTCCCATATGAATTTGTCATGTTCACTTCACGCGAACCGGTCGTGATCCCCGATCTTTCGACAGAAATTTGGCGAAAACACGTCCTTTTCGGCACACTTTAATTCATATCTCGAGAACCGCGCAAGATTTTTCATGGGGGCAAACGGTTTATAAAACTTTGATTAATTCTACATCTCATGATATCAGTTATTTTTTAATTGAATGAAAAAAACCGCCGTCTATTTTCGACTGAAAATGCATGGTTTCATGCTTTTTGTGTGAGGAGAAGCACTTTTTTGCACTCATTGCTCTCGTATTCCTCCTATAGCTTCTGACTTACGTGTCAAAATGTTTGGGGGCAAAGACTAGCAAATAGCCAAGATGTTACTCTTTCTTGTGATATCAGGTTCGTCCTGATTGGTCGAAAAAAACCGCCGTCTATTTTGCATAATTAAAAAGAAACATAGCAAAAAAGATGTCATGTATATAAAACACGTACAGTATGTAATGCTGCGTATATAGGCTCGATTTGGACTGTGCCATTGTAAAACGGGGTGCATCAATCCAATGAGTGTGTTGAACGACCGCGAATTGAGCAGTCGTTACAGCTGTGGAGTGATATGTTGCATACCGTGGATGAAATGGATGAATCATGTCGAATGAGAAAGTGTAAAATTCTTCCTTCCCGCGTACGCACTGTTGTGTACTCGGAGTGAGATTCGTAAATAGCAGCTCTTCTGTCCCTCCCTTCTCCGTTGCCCCCCATTGCTATAATAGAACAGCCGCGAACAAAACACCAATGACCTGGACCACCCAGCTGATCGAGCGCGTACTCGAGTCGCGTTTGTATGTGCGCACAGCTGACTAAAGCAGAATTAAACCTTCAAATTATGTGAACAAATCAGGGGGTGAGAAATTCATATGTGCATGCACACTGTAATTAGCACTTGCACCCTGCTCCTGTAACGCACATTGCCCTGAGTTAGAAGAACTGCAAGAGTCTTCAGGGCTAAAAGAAGCAGACTACTACTAACGTTCCAATAGTATAACGTTAGTACCAAGAAAACAAATTATTTTGGTGACCTTTTAGCTGATGAAAACAAAGTGCGTAACTAGTTATTGTAGGTAGATAGATGGGTCTGTTCACAAAGTTGGGGCACCAAAACGTGACATTTTATCGTAAAAACATTGTAGTTTTAACACTATGACTTACACCATTAAGTTGTTTTATATGAATGTACTTGGTGCCTCCAGGAAGCTTTTGAAGAACACAGGACAAATTGTTTTGAGAGGCATTTTCAAAATATTGACAAAAACATACTGGTGTCCCATGTTACATCCACAACCACCTTTTTTTAGATTAAACAGCATATCTACATGCATGATACCTTACAGCTAAATCCTAAATGGGTACAATGTGTTATGGTGCTGACTTAATGAAGCAAAACTTTTAACAAAAGAATAACTATCTTCCCTGAGTTTATCATGAATGTTGTGGGTGTAACGGTTTCCAATCAAATGTCACAAATTGTGGATGAACGGGACACCAAAGAATATCTGCAACTTTCATCAATAACTCTTGAAGTCAGTATACTCTCATTGCAGTTGTTGTTGCATTGAATTAAATAGAGAGCCTAAAGTAACCAGGCAAATACTTATCATCAAGAGCATTATGGATGTGCCGTTATGTCTCAAAATGAGACTTTGCGGATGTAACACGGACACAATGTCCGGTTACATCCACACGCTGGTTTTTCATAATTATTTCCAAAATACATTGTGGGACAACATGTTTATGATTCTCAGATGCTTTTTATTTTCACCAGAGATAGAATGGCCAAGTAAGAAAATTCTAACTAGACTTTTTCATCGAATTACAGGGGATTAAAGAAAAAATGCCTCAAAAGGTGCCCAACTTTGTGAACAGACCCAGATCTAAAATCATCTAGATGTAGATCTACCCCCATCATCAATCATTTACTAGTACTGATTAGATCTAGGTCTAACTCATCATGCTCACTGACCTTAAAATAACATTCACTTAATCTAAACTTAACTGAAATTGAAAATTGTAACAAAATTGGTCTAGTTAGAGTAGATCTAGAGTAGTTAGAGTCTTGGCTAGACATATCTGCAAATTTGATGATATCACATGCACCAATTCCGATTCCATTTTGAAGTTGGGTCTACCACACGTCTATTATTAGGCCAGCATTTTGAGGGATACGTGGAGGCAATTCTAACTCTTATATTAAGATCTAACTTAGATCGATAATAGATTCAGTGCAAAAACGTAGGCTAGGCGCCTACACGTTGAACACATACGATCATAATATGTGTACGTGCGTGCAGGCCAGGGACTTTTTTCCCCCACCGTGCGTACCGGCGACCGTGCTTTCATGAAGACCAATCGGAACCATTCCCCGACCCTGCGTCATGAATATTCATGAAAAAATGCGAAATCTGCCTAGGCTTGGTTACAAAAAAAAAAGACGCGGACGGGGCCGGTTATACAAAACATTCTCTTCCAAATATTGCTCCGCGTTTAATTTCCTACCTTATATTTCAGCCCTGGACACTATACCACACCATTACCCCAGCCCTAAACCTGTATCCGTTCTCCGATGCACGTCAGGCATGTTTTTTCAATCCATCATTTTCAGTTTTAAATCATTTCCACCAAATACTAAAAGACATACAATACCCCACTCAATTTTTGTCACTAAATGGTTCGCTGATCATGCTGCTCGCTACAATTGTATTTTGGGTTCATTTTTGGAGTGTCAGACCAGAAAGTGGTGACAGACTCCGTCAAAAAAAAAAGATATACATGTAGCTGTCTCACAACATCAATGCCGATCAAAGGATTCGCAGTGGACTGAGTTATCATTCCAGTAAATACCCTAGTGTCTCACCTCGCCTCAGAAAACAGCATTCGATCTGATCAAACTAACCACCTTTGACCACCCACAATCCACAGAAATCTTAAGGTGTTTCACCCGCATCAGAAGCAAAGGATTCGCAATGAACCGAGTAATGAATATTGGAACATGTTCTTTCATATATATCTAGAAAACCATCATCACATCCAGATTCTGTTACGTGACCAGTCAGAGGATCACAATTATATTAGAATACTGTTCACAAATAGAAGGTATAGCTGAGGATTCAAGGACTACTGAACCGATCACTAGATTGGGTAAGTCTATATTTCGTCCATATACATGTAATAGTGAATATTCGTTGTTTTGAGAATGTTCCATTAAAAAAAAAGTTATGTTTTTGTACCTAAAGCAGATCAAACATATTTCAGAACATTATATTACTTTTAAGTAACTTATAATGCTGCACATCACTGGTGCAAATTACTTTTTTAATGGTGTCACGTGGCACACTTGCAGTTTTCATCGTTAGGATCGTTTTGTCTTGAAACTCTGCCATTAACAAAATATATTTTTATAAAAGGAAGGAAAGACGGGGGAGATAGAGGAATAAAGAGAATGATCGGTGATAGAATTATAGAGAGGGGAAAGGAAATGATAAAATTGACCAGAGTAGCATGCAAAGCATCATTAAACCTCTGTTTTGTAGAATTCCGTGATTAATATTTATCTTTTTTCTCTTTTTATTTTTTTTTCTTTATTGGCTTAGCAGATTTTATCACTACGTTTTTAAGTTTGCCTAGCGACGTCCTTGTTCATTCTTACTGGAACAACAGATATTAGCTTGCTCATGTTGAATGAAAAATGATTACAGGCTGTCATCAGGGGTGGATCCAGGCTTTTGTAAAAAGGGTATGGGGCACAGAAATGCAGGGCTGTCATCAGGGGCGGATCCAGGATTTTGTGAAAGGGGGGCACAGAAATGCAGGGCTGTCATCAAGAATTAAATATTATATAACGAAGCATCTGTGTACACTTTGTACTTTGAAATACATAGCTTGTTGGTTACATTTTGGATCTTGGACACTTGGAGTTAATACTAGTATACTTTATTGTCATATTAACCTCATATTGTGAGGTTATTTACATGAAAATAATTAGTATTAGTAGAAGCTTCTTTACATTCAGATAATCTTACTGTTCGATATAGTTTGCAAACATCAATCAAGGTCCTATTTCTCTTTGTCAACCTCTAAATCTGACAAGATGATTTTGTGGTCTACAATGGGGAAAATATCCAAAGGATTCAAATTTTCCCATATCATTTTAATGAAATGAGGGTTCTGTAACATTTTTCTTAAATATTACGCTCAGGCACATTACTAAAATAAGGCGCTTTTAGCACGTTAATTTGTTTGTTCAATACCTGAATGTGTAACATTCTATGTCATCTTAAATCACGACGATAGATAACATCCGGTACATAACATCACATTAATTTCATGTTAAGTTATCAAATACTGGTCTTTTTGTATAGTTTTATCTCATGTTCACAAGTTAATTAGGTTTTTGCTTTTTATACAAAATGAAAGTTTGTGAAGCCAAGCAGAAAGTTTGACACAGTCAGTATACCTCTTTCAATATCTGTGTAAAATACATTCAGAGAAATTATCATTACGCTCATGGAAATATGCATCTCAGAATGTTTCATTCAACTTAAACAAGGTTCTTATAGTTGGAAAGAATGGAAACATAGTTTTGTGACATAATCGGCTAAACAAAATGATAAATGATCATGCTCACTGTTATCTGGGTGTATTACATGTGGATTTACAAAAATAATATAACCTTTTTCACTTTCGAAATTATGAACCTTCGGAATTACGAACCGTCGGAGTAACGAACCTTCGGAATAATGAACCTTCGGAAAAACGACATGTAACCAATGAAACATGGTACTTGTTAACGAAGGTCAATATTACCAACTTACTGAAATAGCACACAATGATCCTAACTGAAATTGTCTCTATTTAAAGGAGAATTAACCCCTAATTACAAATTTACTTATATTGGAAGGTGTAATATATTCCTACCTATTGGCCTAAATCATTTTCTAATAAGATATCAGAAAAGGGTATAAATCAAGATATTCCAACACCCGGTATCGTCTCCTACTCATTTACATGGGGGGGGGGGGGGGGGCTGCCATTTTCTTGCTGATTTGGAGTTGTACATGAACCATTGAGAAATGTTCCAGTCAGGAAGATATTTTGAATCCAAGACCTAAATTGATTTTCTTTATTACCTAAAATCCCATATGTGACGAAAAATATAAAGTGGGTGTTTACATGTATTATAAAAAATAAATCTTTATAAAGCTCTCTTTCCTAGGCATAGTACAAGGCGAAAGTAGACGTGGATCTATGTGCATTATAATAATATTTAAGTACTAAATTTGGCCTAATCATTATTTCATTAGTATCCTCACACTTTTTTAATATGACCATTTTAAGACTTATTTCAGCTTGTTAATGACATTATTCTTTTAGTTTCTTATTTCGTCGTGTGTGTTTTTTTTTTTTTGTGTGTGTTTGTTTTTTGACAGGCCACAGGTCAAACAATTCATCCGGCAGTCATCATATCAGCTAAAAAACGCTATATGACGGTTTTCGAATCGTACTGTCGGTGATCGGGAATCGTGTCGTTTATGTGGTTTGAAATCAGTACAGGATTTTGAGATTTTCCAGACAACTTCAGAGAACTTAACGATAATTTATTATATCAGGAGTTAGAAAAACATGAGCAACTTTAATATCACGGTACCCGAATGTACAAAGCCTTAGAATTGATGGGAGAGAGAAAGGACCAATCATCTGAATACCATAAAACGGAGTCAACATTATGAGGAATAAGAAGATAAACACCCATGTCGACGATGGTCGGTCTGAACTACATAAAGCTGCACAAGCAGGTAGTCTTAATGTTGTAATAGATTTAATAAATCGAGGAGCTGACGTCAACAAGACTGATAAAGTTGGTTGGACTGCATTAGATCTAGCTGCAGAGAAAGGTCATCTTGATATCACCAAATATCTGATCAGTCAAGGAGCTGAGGTGAATAAGGATGAAAATCGCTGTTGGACTGCTTTACACGTGGCTGCCCAGAATGGTCATTATGATGTCACCAAATATTTGATCAATAAAGGAGCTGAGGTGAATAAGGAGGGAAATGACGGTTGGACTGCATTACATTTGGCTGCACAGAATGGTCACTGTGATGTCACCAAATATCTGATCAGTCAAGGAGCTGAGGTGAATACAGAGGGAAATCGCTGTTGGCCTGCATTACACGTGGCTGCATGTAACGGTCATCTTGATGTCACCAAATATCTGATCAGTCAAGGAGCTGAGGTGAATAAGGAGGGAAATCGCTGTTGGACTGCATTACATTTCGCTGCACAGAATGGTCACTGTGATGTCACCAAATATCTGATCAGTAAAGGAGCTGAGGTGAATAAGGAGGCAAATCGCGATTTGACTGCATTACACTTGGCTGCAAATAATGGTCATTGTGATGTCACCAAATATCTGATTAATGAAGGAGGTGAGGTGAATAAGGAGAAATATGGCGGTTGGACTGCATTACACTTGGCTGCCCAGAATGGTCATGTGGATATCACCAAATGTCTGATCAGCGAAGGAGCTGAGGTAAATAAAGCTACTTATAAAGGGTGGACTGCATTAGATCTTGCATTGGCTGAAGGCCGTGTCGAAATCTCAAAATGTCTAATTATGTCTGAAGCTGAAGTGCGTAACGCCGATGCGATCCATTGGCCTGAATTACTTGTAGCTGCTGAGACAGGTGACCTACATGTCATGAATGATCTGGTAAGTCAAGGAGCTGAAATAGATGAAGTCGGTACTTTCGGCTGGACAGCCTTACACATCGCTGCAAGTAATGGACACCTCAATATCATACAATATTTACTCAGTCATGGGGCAGATGTCAATTCAAGCGATGCTTTCGGTGTGACTGCTTTACAGAAAGCTGCAAAATATGGACACATGGAAATCTTAAAATATCTGATATGTAACGGTGCCGAGGTGAATAAAAAAAATGATGAAGGGTGCAGTGCATTAAAATTTGCTGCAGGGAGGGGTCATTTAGATATCGTACAATATCTGGTTATTCAAGGAAGTGAGGTAGACAACGGTAATGCAGATGGGATCACGGCCTTACATTATGCTGTAGATGGAGGCAGTTTTGACATCACGGAGTATCTGCTTGGTCAGGGAGCTGAGCTCGGTCGGAGGGATGAAAGCAAATACGTCGTCTTTAATTTTAATGTGCAGTATGGTCACTATGATGTTTCGACATGTATCCGCAGTGAAGGAGGTCAGTTTTTTCGTGGACCCACTGATGCATTCGTTTTATTAAACGGTGCAACAGAAATTGCCCATCAGGATGAAAGTACATATCTACTTAAACAAGGTGCTTATGAGGATAAGAACACTGTTCTAGGAGGAATGATAATGATATATAAGCCATATACAACGTGTAATCTTGATGTGAAAGATTATCTTCGAAGTGTACGTGAAGTGAGTAGAACTGGTGGACACTCGTCATTACATTGTGCTGTTATAAATGGTGATCTTGGTATGGCCCGTTTCTTGCTCGGTCGAGGTGCTGATGTGAATGAGGGCAACACTCTGGGTTGGACCCCTCTTCATTTTGCTACACAAATGGGCCATCTTAATGTTGTAGAATATCTGATCAGTCAAGGAGCTGAAGTGAATAAGGGGAATGTTGATGGCATCACAAGTTTACATGTTGCTGCATTCTCCGGTCATTTTGGTATCACCAATCTTCTCCTAAGTCGAGGAGCAGAGGTCAGTGGGGTAACCAATGAAAAAGGTTCGACAGCCCTACATGTTGGAGTTCAGAATGGTCATCTCGATATCATTAAGAGTATGCTCAACCAGGGAGCTGACGTCAATGGGACAGATAACTACGGATGGACTGCTTTGCATATTGCCGCTCAAAATGGTCATATAGATGTTACAAAATGTCTACTTCGGCAATATGCGAATATGAGTAAGGTCACCAGTAAAGGATCCACTGCTCTGCATTTGTCCGCTGCAAATGGAAATTTTGATGTCACAATAGCTTTAGTGGAGCACGGAGCCGAAGTGAATACCGCAAGGTCAGATGGTTGGACTGCCTTACAACTAGCTGCAGAGCATGGTCATCTCGACGTCACAGGTTATCTGCTAACACAGGGAGCAGAAGTGAACAAAGGCGACAGGAATTATTGCAGTGCCTTACACATTGCAGCAGTGAAAGGCAATCTCGCTGTCATGGGGCATCTGGTCAAAGGAGGAGCAGACGTTAATAAAGTCACAGCTAATCGCTACACATGCTTACATCTCGCTGCCCTTCATGGTCATGACGATGTGGCAGCATATCTTCTCAGTAATGGAGCTGACGTGAACAAAGCTGACAAAGATGGCAAGACTGCCCTACATTTTGCGTTTCAGAATGGAAATCATGATATCATAACATTGCTTATCAGTAAAGGGGCTGACAGTAAATGTGCCAATGCACAAGGACTCACACTGTTACACGTTGCATCAGCTGCGGGTTATGTAGACGATGTAAAGCTTTTAATCACAAATGGCGCTTCGGTCAATAAAGGTTCTGATACTGGTCTAACAGCTCTCCATTTCGCAGCAAAAGAAGGCCACCTAGATATGGTCAAGACATTGCTCCACGAAGGGGCCATCTTGGATGCAAGAGATGGAGGTAAATCCACACCACTTCATCACGCCACAGTCAACGGTAATCTCGAGGTTGTGAAGGTCTTATGTGAAGAAGGAGCAATGGTTGATCTGAGGAGTGCCAAAGGACAGACCCCTATTTACTTATCATCCAAGAATGGTCATCAAAATATCACCGAGGTCTTCGCCGAACGTACAAAGGTATTTAGTTCATGTAAAGGCGTTCTTGAGTTCAGATAATGGAATAGACTTTCCAGATAATTCTAAAATTCTGAATTGCTTATCATGACTACCAACATTTCCGAGAACGTGCTGAAAACTGCATACAGCGATAAGAGTACGTATGCTATTCGTTGGAGAAAGGGAGAAGCAGTACTTTTTGATCATTATTTGTCATTTTTATTACTCGGCTTTTTGAAATGTCATACAAATTTGTTTAGCATGTAATTTTCACTTGTTTTTTACATGGGTCACACGATTTTTTTTTCGTCATTACAACTTACATTCTTATTTGCAAAGTTAAACAAATAAAATTCTTATCAATTACCTTCCTTTAAACAGAAAATTTTTCATGATTATTATGCTTTAAAATGCATCAAAAAGCTCTCATAATAACACTTGTCATATCAGTATTCCAGCTTTCGGGCATTCTCTTTAGAACTCACATAATATCAATGAATTTAATGAAATGGTTACTTTCATGCCGTGGTGAAGAGTTGGCACAGCCATTATGGATATATACACTCAACCAAAAAAGTAAGTTCCCCCCTAGCATTTTTGGATATATCTCAAAAAGTATTTTACCGATTTTCATAATCCAAACGAATGGATAGGAAATGTTATTACTCATAACATGAATGGCATATCATTGCCACCAGATATCATTATTGGTGTGAAAAAAATGCATTTTATGTCAAAATGCATGGGAAAAAAAGTTGCACTTAAGGTTATAAGCATATTGTGTAAATTTCCTATGCAAGTTAGCAAATGACCTTTTCAAATTGTTATGTAATTCTCAGGAATTTCTTCAGGTACAATATGCTTCCCTATTAAACTGTATGCTCATGAAAAGAAAGAGATAGAGAAATATGCAATAAACCATGCTTAAAAGTTCAGAATCATGAGTGATTGTTTGATTATTTGTGTAAAAGTCAATGCAAATCACTAAAGTGCAACTTTTTTTCCATGCATTTTGACATAAAATGCATTTTTTCACACCAATGATGATTTCTAGTGGCAATGATATGCTATTCATGTTATGAGTAATAAAATTCCCTATCCATTCCCGTTTGAATTATGAAAATCGGTAAAATACTTTTTGAGATATATCCAAAAATGCTAGGGGGAAACTTACTTTTTTGGTTGAGTGTATAACATCCGAATTGGGCGAGAATGAAATTAGAAATCCCGGTGTAGTAGGTTATGCAGCTCTCACCCCATCCATTCCAACTTCCTTTTTGTTTTTATCTCCTTCACATAATGTAGCTTTATCACAATGCCTTCCCTTCCCTTCCGGGGAGAGTTGCTCCTACCGAGCAGTTTCCGGAGGTGGTAGTGGCCCCATGATTTAATATTCTTACAATCTGTTGTATCATGTAGAGTATTGACCACCGTGATGAGAAAGGACGCACAGCCGTTCACCTGGCTACTCAAAATGGCCGCACCTCTGTCACTGAGACACTGGTTTCTTATGGAGCTGATATCAACATTCAGTCCAACGATGGAAAGACTTGTCTCCATGAAGCCATTATACTTTCTACTCGTGCAAACAGCAGAGTCGAAACAACATCCGCACTCCAAAAGGTAATGAAACATCACAAAAACAGCAAAGGGGGATTATGTAATTTGAATAACAGTAATTTAAAAGTGAAAATTATATTCCATGATATTACACACTAACGGCCATTCGTTAACAACACACGTTTTATAAAGTGATTTACTACAATTAATCAGTGAAAAGCTGGACCAGCTTAAGATAGTAATTCTGGTTAGTGAAGCTTTTTTGACTAGTTACACAGTAAGTAGTCCATCGTGCTTTCATAACCCACTAGTCGAGTTGTGACGTTGTCCAGCTCACATCTGACTTGCTTTCAGTAAAATCTGCCTGTTCGACAAGTTTGATCATGGTGTTTTAGAAAGGTAGTCAACCTCGCTAGACTTGCCTTCCATTACTTCGGGTGGGTACCATCTTAGACCAAAAATTCTGTCTCTCGTTTGTTAGCCTCTTATTTTGGGTAGGGTCGTCTCTTCACTTAGAGACAGAAACGCTCCGTACACTCGCGTGTGCAAACTCACTGATCGCCGACTTTTCGTTGTAAACATCTGTATATTTCTATTTTAGGAATATTTTTATAAATTAAATAGATTAGGCCTAGTAGTACACGGCTCCTCGTCACAATTTCAAGGGATACTTAAAATTTTCTGTAGATTCTGATTTTATGAGCTATTTGCCCTATTTTGGGGGTGCTGAACATGAATTTACTTGTTGCCATTTTTCTAAATGACGTCTTTGACCGTTGCCATGGTAACGAAATATTTTCTAAAAAATAACATATATCTCTTACCAAACAACAAAAAAATATGTAAGTGATGAAGTGTATCAATTTCAAGCTACCCTTTTGATTAAAATTAAAAATCTCAGTTGTCAAAGGTCATGTTATGCTAAAAAAGGGCCGTTGCTATGGTAACGCCTAAATTTGTCAGAAAATAGCATATTGCTGCAATAAAAAACATAAAAAAACATAATAGAAGTATTTAAATACATCTATTTCATGCCAAAACCTTGATTTCCATCAAAATATTGGTCTTGCAAAGTCATATTTGTGCCACAACATGGCCGTTGCTATGGCAACGACATGGTAGAAATTGGTATTTTACGAAATATATAGCATTTCTGTATCAAAACAAAACATAATAAAAAAATGTATAAGTACACATACTTTCCACTTTCCGATTCTTTTCAGTCTAGATATAGTTTTTGAGGTAATAGTCATGCCTGATAGGACAGTTGCTATGGAAACAAATGATGGAAAAATTAAAGTAGGTATGCGTGGCTTATTAAATTAATTTAAGTGCATTTGTTAATATACCAAAATATACCCCCTCCCCTTGGACATTTTTTTTCCTCAATCTTCTTTCTTGTTACCCAGATGTCTCGGCCATCATTCATTATCTATTTAATTGCCATTATAAAAAAAGGATGGTGGATGAACGTGCCAGAGACGTTGCCACGGTAACAAATTAATTAATCTTTGAGTAAACAACCTAAAGGCATAAAGTTAATATCTAAGAATATCTCTTCCAGCTATAAGTTAGGCTGCAATTAACATCTGAATTATCCCAGTTCATGGTTATGCTCTAAAATGACTGTTGCTATGGTAACGTCTGAATATTCAGAAAATTATGTATTTTGTAAAGAAACAATCAAGTCGGGTAGAACTTCCGAGATCGATGGATAAGTTCTTTCCAGCAACCTTTGTCATTCAAGAGTTCAGCGATGTCTAGCGTCTCCCGGAGACCAGTGTCCTTAATTAATCGACATATGTCCTCCTATAGGTCTCCCTCTTCTTGCATCTCCATGAAGGGGTTTCCACAGGACCACGGGACCACTGAGTGTAGTGTAAGCTCTGGATGCCTTTGATTATGACCTGAAAGTTCAATCTCCTCTGGGTTACTTTTGTGCTGACCTTTGGAAGGATTCCGTACAGCTCCGAGTTCCTCAATCTCGTTGCGTATTGGTTGCCGCTCAGAGCCATCCTTTAACATTCTGGTGCTAGTGTAGCACCCATCACGGGGGTCTGATTTCCATACTGACCTCAGGCTGTGGCATGCTGCCCAGGCCTTCCTCACCCTATCTGTGTTCCTGATCTTTGCTCCCAAGTAAAGAAAGTCATCCACCAATACAGTTGGCTTCCGACCAGCACTCACGATTCCCTCTGGCTCCAAGATGTTCTCCACCAGGGGTGGTATTCTGAGATTTATTTTATCTTGATTTTAGTGAAAAGATTTTAATTGTCATAACAAATTTTAAATTGCAACATTTCATTGGTGTTTGCGCAGATGAATTCCGCGTACGTAGCCACTTTTGCGCAGTCGTTAAGCAATGACGCGCCATAAGCATACATTTTGTTGTAACAATTAAAATTATTTCACTAAAATCAAGATAAAATAAATCTCAGAATATCACCCCTGATACTTAAGTCTTGCTCTCATTTATCCGCAGTCCTACATTCATAAATATCTCATCCACCTCTCTCAGTAACTCCTCTGCCTCATTTACTGGGTCGTGGCACCCTCAATAATCCTCCTGACTGGTGGTGAATCTTCCCTCTCTAAAGCAATTGTGGCGGTCTCTGAGCTTCTTGGCTGGATTCGGCTCAGAATCATCCTGTTGAGGGTCTTTGCAGCAAGTGACGTCAGTGAGATGCTCCTGTAGTTGTTGGTGTCAGTGAGGTCACCTTTCATTGTTACTGGGACGGTGTTCCTTTTCCTCCATTGATCTGGGACAACACTCTTCTCCAGTGCCTGATTACAGAACTCCAGGCTGATATCGCTAAAATCACATCTCTTCATCACCTCCGGCGATACTCCGTCATCTCCATACCCCTTACTCTCCTTGATCCCCCCCCCCCCCCTCTGGCTCTCTAAGGTCCGACAAATATCCATTTCCTTGAATAGCTGAATACGTAAAGGCTATATTATATTTTTCTTCTTACAGTTTCAAAATTTAACTGATCGATTACCATGGCAATGTCTCTGGAATGTTTGGATTTATCACTCACCACCAGTTTAACGGCAATCAGGGAAGATTATGATAGAGAGTCTGTTGGTAGATCCCATTATACGAAACTGTGTCACGGGTGGGAGTACACTTTCTACATATTAGCCCATACACTTTTATTAATGATTTCATAAGTCGAGCATACTTTCTTTATTGATCAACACATTGATGTGTTGTCATAGCAACTATTCTATCAGACATGACCGTTACCTTAAAATACAACTAAAATACATCTTCGTTGAAAATAATTGGAGAGTTGGAAATTTGTATTTTTTTTTAAATTTATTTACTACTTACTTTATAGACAATGTTTTTTGTGTAAGAGTTAAGATTAATTTTTCTGACAATGACAATGACATTTATTCTCATGTCACCCATAGAGAGGGTATTGGAGTATACAATAATATACATGTACAAATCATTCGTATTTCATAAAATAATTTACAAAGCATTTAGAGTACAATGTTTAAAAATACAACAAAATTATTTTTGGATAATTACAGTTGAAATAATAAATAAGTGCATGAAAGCTTAAAATGTAATTAGAATGTATAAATATTCCAAAGAAGGCAAGTAATGGCATCAGCATATCGTTGGCTGTTATGCCACAATTAAATCTAAATCTCAGAATATTGTATTTCGAGCGCCTTTAGAAACGAAGCATAGTTTTCCTGCAAAATTTTACAAGGTTGGATCGGATTTCTGGTTTTTCACAATTAAAGAGCTGATTCATTTTGAGTGTATTTGGCCGCTCAGTGTAATATTTTTTTAAATACTTTTTTCTGAAAATATCAGTCTCAACCTGGTTGTTGCCATAGTAACGACCATAATGATATAAATACATTGTTGTAAGACTTTGAATGACCAAGATTTTGATGGCAATCAAATTTGGAGCAAGAAACGGACACACGGAGACACTTGTTATGTTTTTACCTTGTTGCATCACAAATATATAGCATTTTCTAGAAATTCAGATATTACCATGGCAACGGCTAATTTGGAGCATAACCATGACCTTGGATAAGTCAGACTGCAAGGTAATGTGCAGTTTGAAAGAGATATTCTTATTTTCAAAATTACCCCATAAATTAATTTTTGGAAGTGCTTCCATATCATAATATTGTTCAGTATGTATCGTTCAATAACTGGACCAGTTTTGGTGCTTTAATTTAGACAAAAGTGCACAATTCAGCCAAATTTTGGAGCTATGCCCCCGTACTAATTTTTTGTTGGAAAAGCATTATCAACCATGCTCGCGAAAGTTGAGACTTTAGAATTTCCCATTCCTGCACGTAGGACTGTATGCCCCCTCGATCCCCGACAGCGTTTCGAATGTTTGTTGGCACACCCCCCACCTTTTAGACAAAAGTGCACAATTCAGCCAAATTTTGGAGCTATGCCCCCGTACTAATGTTCTTGTTGGAAAAGCATTATCAACCATGCTCGCGAAAGTTGAGACTTTAGAATTTCCCATTCCTGCACGTAGGCCTGTATGCCCCCTCGATCCCCGACAGCGTTTCGAATGTTTGTTGGCATACCCCCACCTCCAAATTGTCCTATCATTGTCATCTCATATCTGCAATTTTGGTGTGCTTTCAAGGTCACAGTCAGGTAAAACCATAATTCTTATTATCCGTTTGGTCTCGAACTGATGCCGATATGGTGGGTGTGAGCACCAGCCCCATTTCTATCGCAACGCACCATCAAAATATTGGAATTGTTTGAAAATGACATATATATTCTGTTTTAACAATAGAAAACACATAATATTGGTCTTGATATACATATCATAAACTGCCTGAGTTATTACAATCATAATCCGAATCACTTAAGGCCACTGTCAAAACAGGGTTGTTGCTATGATAGTATTATGAAAACTGAACAATTAAAAAAAAAGTGACAGATTTTTGTTATTACACATTTTTGTTATTACACGACCATATTTGGATATGATCATTGTCTTAAATGATAACATTTTCAATGCAGTCATTCAGACTGCTTGCAATGGAGATATCTAGCATGTCAAGACTGTTATATTGTTTTAAAATAATGTTAAACTAAAACAATGCCACTTTCTGGAATGCCAATATTTTAAAGATGATTTTGGTGCTCACAGCCACAGTACAACACCTACCAAGCAGTCAAAGTTAATACTGTAATACGACAACACAGTAGATGAGAGTATCTCTAAGTACAGTGGTACCTTTTCAATATGAATTGACTTATGCAATGCATTTTCAGAAGCCTTGCATATCTATTTGAACATTTGCATCTTCGTTTTTCTATTCATAGCAAGTGTCCTACCAGGCATGAACTCCAACCTGGAAAATATTCTGGATCTGGATTTGAACAAATAGGACAGTTACAAATTTATGAACTCAGGCACTTGTTTATAATTCATTATTTAGATACATAAATATCCCTTTCTTAAAAATCAATATTAGCTTTCTTATTCTTTTTTTACCTAAATTCATCCGGCTTTTGATGGCAATTAAAGGGTTACTAAAATAAAAAAATAATTGCCCATTTTTGGTAGGAAGGAGTCATCAGGAGCCAATAAATTTCTATCACACACTTTTTTATGCATTCAGTCGTATTTCATAATCATTTTGAAAAATACATTTTTGCTGATTTACAGAGTCATATAAGCCCCGCCCCTAAAAAACCATCGAAGCGACATCGTGATCTGTGACGTACGAAAAGTAAAGGAAAATATTCCACCCACCTGTATACCGTGTATGCCCGCAGGCCTGGCAGGCCCAGCCCGGTACGGTGCCGAGTGAGAGCATGATATTCACCGCATCGACCATTTGCATTGCATATTTTCGTGTTTAATTGCTCACAATAACGTTGATTTGAGGACACAGTTTCATCAATTATGCCGAATCGGTGTACAGTTGCGGGCTGTAGCAAGACCCCTAAAGATGATGTAAGGGGGTGTAAGCCTACATCTTTTTCCTAAAGATGAAAATCTACGGAAATTGTGGGTCGCAAAGGTAAAGCTCACTCGGGCAGAGTGGCAAGGGCCGGCCAAGTGAGTGGAGTACAATCTACAGCGATCACTTTGCCGAAGATGATTTTGAGGATCCTGGCCTGTATTCCGAATTTGGCATGAGGAGAAGGATAAGCTAGCTAAAAGATTCAGCTATTCCAACGATCAGACTTGGAGTCAAGTCTTCCAATCTGTTTTTTAACGACAGCAGCTGCAGCAGCTTCACCCGTAGACAGAAAATTCTGTCTCTCGTTCGTTCGTTTCCGGTCTACTTCACCCGTAACTCCAGGGAGCTCCAACGCGTTGGAGCTCCCTGGATTTACTTCACCCACGGCTCTTCACCGTATTCTGCGAGGGGTTCAAACATATAATATGGTCGAATTTCCCCTTGGCACTCGAGCTTCTTTCCTTCGGGGTCTGATAAATCTTCTGATAAATCAGAGTTCGTATCTGCATGGCTCAGAAAAGTCCTCCAACTCGGATCGCGGGCACTTTTCCTCTCTCTAAATGTGACGCACAAAAGTGAGATGAATAATAACTCAGAGTTGCGGTCCAGGTTCTTTTGATGTCATACTTTAATTCTCGTTATCAAGTAATAGATGTACAAGACGAAGAGAAAAACCCTGAAAGTACAATAGAAAATAAAGAATCATAAATTGTCATATTCATAGAGAGTTTCATTGTACAAACAATCATTAATAAAAGTAGTAAGCTGATAGCTCGACTCTACTATTATCACATTACATGTTTCCAATCCACTTAACCCTTACGTTATCGCACAACAAAATATGGCGTTATATAAACAAATAATAAAAGAATAGGGTAGAGGTAAAGAGTAAGGGAGAAGCAAAGAATGCATCGAAGAATTTATATATAAAAACTTAAGCTAACCTCAATATATGTATATACATGTATGAACGAGTGAACGTAATACTAAACTCAACTTAACGCTTAAATGAAACAGTAAAAAATGATGATTGTCAACAAAAGTTTCGTACCTAATCATAAAATAACAATAACTAATTGATTAACGAAATAGTGATTGACTATAAACATGATAAACTTCACCTGAGATACAAATTGAAGATCAAAATAAAACCAGACTAAAGTTAAACCAGATTAAACTTAAACCGGATTAAATCTATAGTATGAACAGACCTTTGTACTCCTGATGTACAATTACTCCCTGTTAATGAGTTGTTTTAGTGTGAACAAGGCTAGGCCTTGAACAATGTAACTACATTCCTGAGTAACCATCATCCCTTGTGTAAACATTGACCGTAAAGCTACACAGAACTACATGTACAGCACTGGTGGGCATGTGATACAACACTTCAGCACTCTACTATATAGTTTCTATGAATGATCCCTCCTGGTCAGCACACAGCTTATACTAGGGACAGGTTTACTCTCACTACTCAATAGAATCCTAAGAATATATCGCCTAACAACTAATCTTACTTTACAGAGTTAGTAATATACTTACTCTACAAAAATGATACATAGTACAGCATAATACTGAAAAATAAAATATACTAATTAGTCAAATCCTCTCAAGCAATATCATTTTGAATAAAATCCTAAATATATGCTCAACAAAGAAAACCGTTATTTCCGTCCCTACAGAAATTATCCAACATATAACATTCCACCAGTTACGCACAGATTGTACAAATTAATACTGATAAAATGGCAATGTTCAATATAACAAACAATAATACATCTCCTCAACGAGATATAAGCGGACGTTTCCGAAGCATGACTGGATTATATAAATCAATGGAACTATGCAAATTTCATAGGGGAAATATAACAAGTATCCATGCAAATCATGTTCAATAAAATACTTCTAAACATTTGTCTCCTACGACAAATCATATCGAATCCAGCACAAATAGCAATTTCTAACGTAATTCCATCCTTATGACAAGAAATATGAAATACCTTTAAATCTACGAACACAATAAAATGAATATATAACTCAAGGAAAATACAAAGTTATTCTCGACATATATTCAAAATCATCAAGAAAAGATATTTTTACTTTCACAAATCACAATTAATTCAGATACAGTATATATTTGGCAATATATGAAATGGTGTAATAAAATCAAACTTACCCCTATTGGATGGAATTTGTCATGAAAAAGTCAAGGTTTGGTCGAGTTCCCTTCTCTATAGATGTGGTCATATTCCAATTTTGTATAATTAGATGCCTACATTGTACTTCGTTACATTACAAATACATGGTGGAAGCATTGTGGTATATTGGTGAAGGCCTTTCACTCTCATACGAGAGCTCTTGGATCCTTGATCGGTGCTTACATCTATGGCAAGCCTAATGCCCAATAAGTCAGATAAACTCAGTTTTTCGCCGATAAACTGAGTTTTTCGCCGATAAACTGAGTTTTTCGAGCGATAAACTGAGTTTTTCGAGCGAAAAACTAAGTTTTTCGAGGGAAACTCTGCATATCAACTGATAAACTTAGTTTTTCACGATAAACTAAGTTTTTCACTCGAAAAACTTAGTTTATCACCGATAAACAGGGTTTTTCTCGATAAACAGAGTTTTTCATTTGATATGCAGAGTTTCTCTCGATAAACTCTGTTTATCACTTGAAAAACTCGGTTTTTCGGTGATAAACTAAGTTTATCGGCGAAAAACTCAGTTTTTCGGCGATAAACTAAGTTTTTCAATTGATAAGCAGAGTTTCTTGATAAACTAAGTTTATCACTTTGAAAAACCCTGTTTATCGAAGTGATAAACAGGGTTTTTCGAAAAACTATGTTTATCAAACGATAAACACAGTTTTTCATTCGAAAAACTATGTTTATCAAACGATAAACACGGTTTTTCGGAGATAAACTAAGTTTATCGGCGAAAAACTCTGTTTATCAATTGATAAACAAGGTTTTTCGAAAAACCCTGTTTATCAAACGATAAACAGGGTTTTTCGATATGCAGAGTTATTGTGAATTTACCGCGAGTGGGCGCTACAAAAGTACATAAAGAAGCTGGCCTGTGAGCATCGAACTCAAACATAGTCAGCAAAATGCCTTCTTGTGAAGCCATCAACTGTACCGATCGACTTCTTTCTTTCATTTAATATATCTTCTTCTCTTTCACAACAATGGCAGGAAAAGATAGAAGAAAAGTAAAAAAAAAAAAAAAAATACATAGGGAAAGAGAAGGGGATAGATCAAATGATAAACACCAAAAAATACATATGGAAAGGGGAGACGATGACAGATGGAAGGAAAAACAAAGAAATCCATAAGGAAAGAGAAGAGAATATGGAATAAAAAACAAAGAAATACATCAAAAAAGGGGAGAGGAGGTAGATGAAAGGAAAAACAGAAAAATTCGTATGGAAAGAGATGATATATGGAAGGAAAAACAAAGAAATATATAAGGATACGGGAGGGGATAGTTGGATGGAAAAACAAAGAAATACATAAATAAAGGGGAGAGGATATAGAAGAGGAAAAACAAAGAAATATATAAGGAAAGGGAAAAGGATAGATGAAAGGAAGAAAAAAAATACATTAAATTATATATCCTCTGTTCTTTCCTTATGTATTTCTTTGTTTCTCCTCCCATCTATCCTCCTCTCTTTCCTTATATATTTTTGTTTTTCCTTCCATCTGTCCTCTTCTCTTTCCTTATGTATTTCTTTGTTTTTTCTCCCATCTATCCTCTTCTCTTTCCTTATGGATTTCTTCGTTTTTCCTTCCATCTATCATCGTCTCCCCTTTCTTTATGTATTTCTTTGTTTTTCCTTCCATCTATCCTCTCCCTCTTCTTTATATTTCCTTGTTTTTCCTTCTATCTATTCTCTTCGCTTTCATCATGTATTTCTTTGTTTTTCCTTCCATCCATGCTCTTCTCTATCATTATGTCTGTCTTTGTTTTTCTTTTCATCTTTTCTCTCCCCTTTCCCTATATATTTCTTTGTTTTTCCTTCATTCTGTCCTCTTCTCTTTCCTTAAGGATTTCTTTGTTTTTCCTTCCATCTATCATCGTCTCCCCTTTCTTTATGTATTTTTTGTTTTTCCTCCCATCTATCCTCTTTCATTTTCCTAATGGATTTCTTTGTTTTTCCTTCCATCTATCCTCTTCTCTTTCATCATGTATTTCTTTGTTTTTCCTCCCATCTATCCTCTTTCATTTTCCTAATGGATTTCTTTGTTTTTCCTTCCATCTATCCTCTTCTCTTTCCTTATGGATTTCTTTGTTTTTCCTTCCATCTATCCTCTCCCCCTTCTTTATATTTCCTTGTTTTTCCTTCTATCTATTCTCTTCGCTTTCATCATGTATTTCTTTGTTTTTCCTCCCATCTATTCTCTTCGCTTTCATCATGTATTTCTTTGTTTTTCCTCCCATCTATCCTCTTTCATTTTCCTAATGGATTTCTTTGTTTTTCCTTCCATCTATCCTCTTCTCTTTCCTTATGGATTTCTTTGTTTTTCCTTCCATCTATCCTCTCCCCCTTCTTTATATTTCCTTGTTTTTCCTTCTATCTATTCTCTTCGCTTTCATCATGTATTTCTTTGTTTTTCCTCCCATCTATCCTCTTTCATTTTCCTAATGGATTTCTTTGTTTTTCCTTCCATCTATCCTCTTCTCTTTCCTTATGGATTTCTTTGTTTTTCCTTCCATCTATCCTCTCCCCCTTCTTTATATTTCCTTGTTTTTCCTTCTATCTATTCTCTTCGCTTTCATCATGTATTTCTTTGTTTTTCCTTCCATCCATGCTCTTCTCTATCATTATGTCTGTCTTTGTTTTTCTTTTCATCTTTTCTCTCCCCTTTCCCTATATATTTCTTTGTTTTTCCTTCATTCTGTCCTCTTCTCTTTCCTTAAGGATTTCTTTGTTTTTCCTTCCATCTATCATCGTCTCCCCTTTCTTTATGTATTTTTTGTTTTTCCTCCCATCTATCCTCTTTCATTTTCCTAATGGATTTCTTTGTTTTTCCTTCCATCTATCCTCTTCTCTTTCCTTATGGATTTCTTTGTTTTTCCTTCCATCTATCCTCTCCCCCTTCTTTATATTTCCTTGTTTTTCCTTCTATCTATTCTCTTCGCTTTCATCATGTATTTCTTTGTTTTTCCTTCCATCCATGCTCTTCTCTATCATTATGTCTGTCTTTGTTTTTCTTTTCATCTTTTCTCTCCCCTTTCCCTATATATTTCTTTGTTTTTCCTTCCATTTGTCATCGTCTCCCCTTTCCATATGTATTTTTTGGTGTTTATCATTTGATCTATCCCCTTCTCTTTCCCTATGTATTTTTTTTTTTTTTTTTTACTTTTCTTCTATCTTTTCCTGCCATTGTTGTGAAAGAGAAGAAGATATATTAAATGAAAGAAAGAAGTCGATCGGTACAGTTGATGGCTTCACAAGAAGGCATTTTGCTGACTATGTTTGAGTTCGATGCTCACAGGCCAGCTTCTTTATGTACTTTTGTAGCGCCCACTCGCGGTAAATTCACAATAACTCTGCATATCGAAAAACCCTGTTTATCGTTTGATAAACAGGGTTTTTCGAAAAACCTTGTTTATCAATTGATAAACAGAGTTTTTCGCCGATAAACTTAGTTTATCTCCGAAAAACCGTGTTTATCGTTTGATAAACATAGTTTTTCGAATGAAAAACTGTGTTTATCGTTTGATAAACATAGTTTTTCGAAAAACCCTGTTTATCACTTCGATAAACAGGGTTTTTCAAAGTGATAAACTTAGTTTATCAAGAAACTCTGCTTATCAATTGAAAAACTTAGTTTATCGCCGAAAAACTGAGTTTATCACCGAAAAACCGAGTTTTTCAAGTGATAAACAGAGTTTATCGAGAGAAACTCTGCATATCAAATGAAAAACTCTGTTTATCGAGAAAAACCCTGTTTATCGGTGATAAACTAAGTTTTTCGAGTGAAAAACTTAGTTTATCGTGAAAAACTAAGTTTATCAGATGATATGCAGAGTTTCCCTCGAAAAACTTAGTTTTTCGCTCGAAAAACTCAGTTTATCGCTCGAAAAACTCAGTTTATCGGCGAAAAACTCAGTTTATCGGCGAAAAACTGAGTTTATCGGACTTATTGGGCATTAGGCTTGCCATATACATCCCTGGGCAAGGTGTTTTGCCCACATTTGTTTTGCTTGACCCAGATGTATGAAATGTGTACAGGCAATGATAGTTGCAGGGCAGTAGTAATATTACTGATGTGGTATCCTGGGTAAGTAAGATCGATTTATTATTATCTATTACATGTATTCTAAAACTCTGTTTCTTGGACATCGCATCCGTTCTAGTTCACGTACAAGGGAAATGATTGTGAAGGAAAAAGTGTGATAAATTCATGACGAACTCGTGCACATTGAATTTTTTCCCTTCATAATCATACCTTGGACCCCGAATTACCTGAAAAAGGAGCATTTAAAGGAATAAAACAGTCAAATTGGTAAGTTGAGCATATTCGTTTAAGTATAGAGCCTATGCCTAATCTATTTAATTTATAAAATATTCCTAAAAATAGAAATATACAGATTTTTACAACTACATGCCGACTGTTCGTCAGCTATCAGTGATGAGTTTGCACCGAGTGTATGGAGTGTTTCTGTCTCGACGGAGTAACAACAATAAAGACATAGTTGGTCCAGCAATCCTGACTTGCTTTAAATTGTATGTTTTCAGTGAGGGGTTTTTGTAAAGCGACGTAATTCTGCCATTGATATTTGTCTAGATCTCGGCAGATTTCTATCACAAGGAAATGCCCTCGAAGAAGGCACTGGTCTTCTTTCTCTTGGAACATGGAGCAAAGTACGACATGAGGGACCACCAAGGCATCCTGCCAGTTCACTATGCCAGGGATGAAGTGATCCGCCAGATGATACTTTCGAGGTGTGAAAATTACTATTTAAAGTCGACAGTCAAAAAGGGGGGGGGGGCAATATTCATATTGACCCATCCCCCCCCCCCCCCCAAAAAAAAAGGTTTTTAAATGATCCCAAATAAGCATGATGAGACAAGAGGCTAACAGCTACCAGTCTATGTTACTAATATAAAAACATAAAAACATATAAAAAATATTTAAAAAAATTATTTATCTTACCTTTTCCGCGTATGGATACATGTAGTATTAGCTTTTATCTAGAAATCGAGAATACCATCAAAGTATTCATTTTTCAAGTTAATATGATGATCAGTTTTGATCCAAGTATAATGTTGATATTGATATTGTTCATGTGAAGCAGACTTCTAATTGACTGAATATAGCCCTAGTGACATTTGAATGATTTTGTTTCTCATAATGTTAGCTCACAAACGCGTGCTTTGATATTATTTCCAATAATGTATTTTATCTTTACATGCGTAAACATTTTAAATCTTCTGTAGTGTGTCCTTTACAATCATACGTGCAAGTGATAATATATTTCATTTTTCTTTAAACAAACACATAGGTCACCATCGATGGACAAGATCCAGAGATACCGAGGTATTAATATACCGAGTCTCTTTTCGATCTGTTTTTTCTTCCGCTTTGCCCTCTTTTTGTTGTTCTTATGCCCTCTTTTATCATGTTTATGCTCATGCCATTCAATTTTTATACATGTACATATATTTTACTAAATGGTACATTAGGTCGACTCCTAACAATGCGGTTTATTCCGTCATAATAGCGACCCCTACATTAGGTAGACAGTTGGTGTCATTAGATCGACAGTTGTCTATAGAAATGAGACAAAACTGTCCTCCTAATGTACCCATTAGGGGTATAGATATACGCATACGCATATATATATATATGCAGCAATGGAAATACTCACGTGAGAGTCTACCCGGAGTAAGCCAGAAACATACGTAAAATGTTTAATTGCCCTACCGGGGGGGGGGGGGCTACCCCGGGTAGACTCTCATGTTGATATTCCCAATGCTGCATGCATATATATATATATATATATATGTTGTATATGTTAAATTCCTTACACTTATATATATATATATATATATATATATATATATAATTTAAAGTAAGATAAAGTTCACTCCGAGAATAAAGACATAGTAGATATCCGTAGGTTTGCTTCCACAAGCGCTTTCGTTTAATTCTTCAGGTGGAATGATTAACCTGTTAGTTACATGCGTTTATATATCGTACAAGTAGAAGTTACAAACATTTTACAAGTCTTTCAAATCTCCGTTGCTAAAGTTAAGAGATCTATTCAATAGACGGATAGTTGCTGGTAGATGAAAGCTAGAAGAATGAGTTGTGATAGCATGGAGGATGTTGAATAATTGGCCTGGTGAGCGGGGGAAGAAGGATTATGGCATTTGGAGTCAATGGAACAGTCGATTATTGTTTGGCACAGTACACAATAGAGTAGAGTGTTTACAATAGCTTAAACCGGGTATAGACTTCTTTGGTTATTCTGAGATAAAAGAGTATGTAGACTTCGAAATTAAATAGTCTGACGCATTTCTTAAGTTAATATGATACATAAAGACCCTTGGTGTAAAATGCAGTCAATGAACGTGGTAAGGATTCTACAACGATTGACTATTGAATGTATATACACATAATAGTACATGCAACATTATATAATATAATATACACTGTATACTATGTGGTAGTTAGAGTAAGAAACAGCAATTCATATAGCGTTCAGTGAAGGTTTACATTTATTAATGAAATGTTCTTCTTTTAGGCAACGTTTAGTTTTGTCATCATCATTCATTTTATAAAAAGGTGTAATTAAGAAATTGGGTTCTACGGAACGAGCACACCTTTCTATATGTTCACTCAATTTTAGTATCTATATTCTTTCTGTCTTATTTGTTGACGATGAACCCTTACTCTGTTACGAAGAACATCTCCTGTTTCACCAATATTTTGTTCTTTACATCCTTGGCACGTTATACAATAAATCAAGTTTTTTGTTTGACATGTAAATGGAAATTTAATTAAAAACTCCGTGTTGTTTATTCCAATGTTGATTCTATTTGTCACATCCAAATGGGGGCATGCAGGTTTTGCATCTTTTGTCGCCGCATCTTTTCACCCCACCTTTTGTATTGTTGTTTTGGGAAAATCTGGTTCTGGTGAATATTTGTTTCAGATTAAGGCTTTGTCGTTTGCTTGATATAACTTTTACATTTTCAAATACTGCTTTCAGAGTTTCATCGGTCTTGATGAGAGGCAACGAATCATGAATAATTTGAAACATGTTTGGGTTATTTGGGTTGAATGTGTGGACAAATGGAACTATCTCCTGTTCATTTCTTTCTTTTTTAGACATCAACTCTTGCTTACTGAGTGCATTTGCCTTAGAAATACCGGTTATAATAATTTCCTTAGGGTAATGTCTAATCAAAAGCATATGCTTTAGTTCTTCCAACCGTTTCTTTTTAGTTTCTTCATCGGATACAATTGTACATATTCTCCTAGCTAAATTATACGGGACATTATTTTTACACTGCTTAGGGTGGCAAGATTTAAAATGCAAATATTGGTGGGTGTCTGTGACTTTATAGAATATGTCTGTCTTTAACAAATTATCTTCCTTTATTATTTTAATATCTAAGAAATTTATTGAGCTACAATTAACATTCCATTTAAAACCAATTGCTGGGTGTAATTCACTTAGTATCTTATGTAAATCATTAATATCTCCAAATTCAGTTTTCCAAACAATAAAACAATCATCTAAGTATCTAAACCATTTTTTTTTCAAAATACCTTTTAACTTCAACATTATAATGTGTTTCGACGCGCTCATAGAGTTTCTCCTCTAAGTATCCCATGAAGAGAGTAGCATAAGTCGGGGCCATTTTTGTTCCCATTGCAGTTCCACGTTTCTATACATAATTATTTCCATCAAAATGGAAGGTGTTATTATTCAATATAAAATTGACCGCGTGTAATATGAATTGTGAAGGAAAACGAGAATCAATTTCTTCCGGATATTTATTAATCCAATATTGTATACCTTTTAGACCTTCACTATGGGGTATGTTAGTGTACAAACTATTAACATCATATGTAACAAAGGTTGATTCAAATGGCAATTCCTCAGGTAAGTGTGTTAAAAAAATTAAAATCATCCCTAGCAAAACTTTTTACTTTATTGACTAGCGGTTTAAGCAAAATATCAATAAAATTACTTAAACGGTGTGTTGGACATACCGGTCCAGCTATGATTGGGCGCATTTTTAATTTGTCATTGCAACATTATATAATGTTGCATGTACTATTATGTGTATGTGTGTACTATTATGACTGTACTATTATGTGAATATACATTCAACAGTCAATCGTTGTAGAATCCTTACCACGTTCATTGACTGCATTTTACACCAAGGGTCTTTATGTATCATATTAACTTAAGAAATGCGTCAGACTATTTAATTTCGAAGTCTACATACTCTTTTATCTCAGAATAACCAAAGAAGTCTATACCCGGTTTAAGCTATTGTAATCACTCTACTCTATTGTGTACTGTGCCAATCAATAATCTACTGCTCCAAATGCCATAATCCTTCTTCCCCCGCTCACCAGGCCAATTATTCAACATCCTCCATGCTATCACAACTCATTCTTCTGGCTTTCATCTACCAGCAACTATCCGTCCATTGAATAGATCTTCTAACTTTAACAACGGAGATTTGAAAGACTTGTAGAATGTTTGTAACTTCTACTTGTACTATATATAAACGCATGTAACTAACAATCCACCTGAAGAATTAAACGAAAGCGCTTGTGCAATCAAACCTACGGATATCTACTATGTCTTTATTCTCGGAGTGAACTTTATCTTACTTTAAATTATTTTTTCTATACGTTCTCCCATCTACATTTCTTTACAACTATATTTATATATATATATATATATATATATATATATAGCACCCCCCCCCCCCCGGTATACCAACCCTGGGTCGATTAGGGAACCTAAAAACATTTTGTGTATGTTTCTGGCCATTTAGTCGACCCAGGGTAGATAACACTATTATTATATTTATATCACAGATGTCCAAGATGTTTTAATTCAGTGTCAACCAAGAGTAGTATTTGGGGCCATTTAGTCCACCCAGGGTACATAAGAATCCCAACTCCCAATTTCATAATCATCCTAGACACTTTAGTTTATTGTCAACCCAGAGTTGTCTTTGTGTCCATAAAGTCAACCCAGGGTAGATAACAATTCCTACTGTCTCATCACAGGCATCCACAAATACGAGTCAGGGTTGACAAATTAAAACATCTGAGACACGTGTAATATAAACAGTTAGGATTGTTATCTATCCTGGGTTTACTAAATGGCCACAAAACTACTTCGGGTTGTCAAACTAAAACGTCTATAATGCCTGTGATATAGACAGTAGGAATTATTATCTGCGCTGGGTTGACTAAATGGCCATAAAAGCTACTCTGGGTTGACAATAAACTAAAACGTCTAGGATACATGTGGGGATTTCCATTGCTGCATGTAGATATAGATATAGATACATGTATATATGTATATTTCGCTCGTCTAGTACTATTAACATCCGAATCAAAAGCCGTTTTAGCGCTAATCATTGCAAGAAATAATATTCTCCAAAATTGCAAAGTAGTAAAACCCAACAAATTCCAAGGAATTCGTCATTTATATATTCATCTTTAAGGATGCTCAAGTAATCACTACAAAATCGTGATTACGATTATTTTAAGCAATTGCTTATGATTTATGAAAATGTCAGGCTTCGAATCTAATTATTCTTTCTTCATTGATATCTATATTAATGTCTCTTATAGCTGACGAGTCGCCGCCTTTCATAAACATGATATCTGCTCAAGTCGGCTCTGACGCTAAAGAGCTCGAACTGGAACACCATGACATATCAATGTCTATCCCACCGGATGCTGTTCAACACAGTGACTCATGCAAGGTCACACTAACCCTCGTTAGAGACCCTCCTAGTGTTGATATCCAAAACGATGAATCAGTGGCCTGCTACGGGATCAGATGTGACCCTCCAAACATGATCTTCCACCAGCAACCTGTCAAGATCAGGATACCACATTCAGCCTTGGTCACCAACCCTGATCAAGTGACCCCCGACATCGTTTTCAGGGTCTGGGATAAAATAAGTGGTAGGTAACCCCTTTTTCAGATGTGCGTTCATTGAAACACAAATAGAAATAGGGAGGCTAGTATTATGAGGGGAATTCAACTCAAAGTGTTGAATGTCACAAGCAGCAATGAATCGTAATACATTTTGTCCTAGAAACATGCACACACGTTGCAAGACTGATAAATCAGCTGTCAAATATGTTGTTACATTTTAAAAGATACAACATAAGAACTAGATGTTTGCCCGAATAGAGTTGTACAAAACTCTAAGAAAATGATTCTACATGTAAAAACAGAACGTCATGTGAAAGCTTTTATTCGAAGAGGTTTACATTCGGTAGAACATTTTCATCTTCTGAAGTCGTAATTTTAATCCTACCTGATACTAGGTTTACCAAGGACATCGAGAGCGAGATCATCCAACTCACCAGACGTTTCTCCATACTGCAGAGTATACAAAAGACATCTCGAGCTCTACATTGATCGTAGTGCTGAGTGGTGGGTTCTTATTCCTCTGGAGCAACAGGTGGTACGATACCAACTCATGTGTAGCCCGTACATACCGAACAGGATTGAACGAGGCAAAGACTTTGATGTTCACCTCCACCTGTATGCAGACCTTCCCGTGATCGATTTGGTCAGTAAACGGCAGTCTTGAGCATCTACGAATTTCAAAACCCCACAGAAATTTAAAACATACATTTTTTGTTCAACCCACACTTGTCACTTGATGCTTTAATTCAAAGTAGATAGCTAACTGTATTTGTTCCTTCATCATTTTATTGGATGAACGATTATAAACACAATGTTCTTTATTGAGTGTACCCCTTCATTTTCTATTACATAGGAAGTGCAAGAGGAGGAAAAGCAACAGTCTTACCGAAAAGGCCACCCTCCTGTGCCGATATCCATCGTGTCTAGATCAGGTGACGTAATAGTGACGTGTGATCGCGAGGATGAGGTAGTTGAACCCAAGGTAATTGTCGATGCATTTTCGTTGCTCCTTTCATTTATTTTCAAACTGCAACCTTATGATAGTTGTGCATCAAATGGCATGAAATAGGCGAAAAACCCTTTTTTGGCAGTATAAATATATATATATATATATATGCCTCGTCACTCAAATACAGTTCTCTTGATAAAAATCTTCCTATACTAAGACACCCAATGTTTTAGGAGTATGCCAAGAGTATATGGTGGGAAAAGGGTGTCTTCTTTCTTTAAACAGTTTTCCATTGCACTCATTTTATCTTATATCATTCTGTATCATAGGTTCTCTGTCTTAAGAAAGTCCGCAACCGAATAAGACACAATGTGCTATTATCGGTAACACCAGGTAAAAATGGTGCAGAGTTCGCAGTGCTTACCATTACAATCATACAAGCTGAACATTCTGAAAGGCCAGAGGTGTCTCGATCCATGACTTTTGTCATCAGATACTCAGGCAAGTGTATGTGATGTTTAACATGTTAACTGCAAAAAAGTATTACTGAACTTGAACGTATTTAAAATTGATCTTTTTTCAGTAAAACTAATTTACACTTGTCTTAACATATTATCCCGCATATTAGATAACAGCGGAAATGCATATGCTTTATGCGTTATCCATCTAAATATATATCCTGAATCGCAGTGGCAGAGTCGTAACATATACATTCACATAATATATCTCTCTGTTTGACGGGTTTTGTTCCAAAACATTTCAGCATACATAAAACTAACTTCTTATTTTTAAATCTTCTATTTTGCAATATAGAAACTTAGTAACATCGTAGTGCTGTTTAACCCTTACTGTACTGGGCTATTTCAAGCTCCTCTCTAACCGATCGCCGCAAAATTTTGCACGTACCTCGAGAATCGCGTAGAGAACACAAATCCAGTGTTATTTTCATGTAAATTTGAATATTTTCATTTAATAGTATGATTTAGGCAAATGATATGCATAAATGTACATTTTGATTGATAATCAAGAGAGGCCTTGGATATAAACCTTTAATGCAAAAAGTTTTTTTATGAACATTAAAACATTAAATTAAAAAAAAAATGAAAGTAATATCAATTGTCATGTATTCTATTTCTTTTTTTATATATTTGTTTTTCAACTTTAACTTTTTTTTTGTTTTGTTTAAGTCTGCTGTTTCAGAATGTTACCTGAACCAATATTCAGTTAGGATAAATGATAATTGCAGCTTAAAGAAGAAATTAAGCATGATAAAGGAGGAACATAAGGAAATGCAGTTTCCCATTGGTTTTGTTCACAAAACTCAGAAATTCTCCATCTTCGGGCTGACGTGAGGTCATAAAGGTCACGGGCACGGCAATGCATATGGCCAATTTTTGTAAACTTGCTGTCAAAAGCCTTCAAAAAAGGCGAAAAGTGGTTTGACGTGCTTCGGTTCGAAATGTGCGGAAAATTTCTCAAAAATGATTAGATTATTAAATTACTTTGGTAATTACGGGGGGATAGAGCATTCTTTAGAAGATAAATCTTGATTCACCATATATACAGTGCACACAAAGCAGCAAACCACCTTATAGATTGTGTTTCTTGGACCTAAACTCATTTTCAACCGTCTGACGTTTTTACTCTTCCATGGACAATTCATCTGTTTGAGTGTTTTAGCATCTAGCTACTGGACTTTGGTATGCCCTGCATTTAAAGAAATGATTAAAAGAATGGATAAAACATTTTTGTAACTAAATTATGTATACACTGTCTGTCCCACCAGTACTCTATAAGAGCGAGGTGATAAATTACCCAATGGATTCGTGAACCTAACAGCTGGCCAAAATATGTCTGGTTGTGTAAATATCGAAAATAGCAGTGCAATTCCCATATTTATTGCTTTATACCACTGCAGACGATTTAAAGAGCCCAGTTTCCAATGAACCTTCTTTATTCATCGGGTAAGCTTTTGATTATTTCTATCTGTTTGAATTCATTAAAAAATATGGTGTCCTCAATGTGAAGAATGATATTGAATCAGATAGACTTGTGATGTTTCTGTTTTGCATTTGAAATCAAAATATCATATATCAAATTGCACGTATATTTTGCTGAATATCAACCATTATCAGCTCCGTCTTATATCATCGAAATAATTCAAATTTAGAATTTGAAATGTTATACCTACGGAGCCCGGGAAGGGACATGGGGAAAATCTTTTTTTTTTTGGAGATATTATCTCGTTCCCTCGAGATAATAACTCGTTCCCTCGAGATAATAACTCGTTCCCTCGAGATATTATCTCGTTCCCTCGAGATAATATCTCGTTCCCTCGAGATAATAACTCGTTCCCTCGAGATAATATCTCGTTCCCTCGAGATATTATCTCGTTCCCTCGAGATAATATCTCGTTCCCTCGAGATATTATCTCGTTCCCTCGAGATATTATCTCGTTCCCTCGAGATAATATCTCGTTCCCTCGAGATATTATTCTGTTCAATTTACCCCCTAAATATGTTGTCCAAGCTCCAGAAGCTTCAAAATGCTGGGGCTCGCATTGTTTATCTGTCCACCAAGCGTACCCATATCTCCCGTTTTGCAAGTCGCTGCACTGGCTCCTGTCAAACATCGCATTATTTTCAAAATTTTGATGCTCATCTTTCACTGCGTTCACGGCTCTGCTCCCCAATACAATACCTCTTTAATTGAAAATTACACCCCGTGAGATCTTCGCGCTCATCCACTTCCAGTTCTCTTGTAGTCCCTAAAGTCGCAAAGATCATTTGCCCACGCATGTACTAAATTATGGAATAGCTTTCCAGAAAGTGTATAACATCTGAATCTTTTAAAAATCATGTAAAACATTTCTGTTTAATTCTTAATTAATTTCTACATACGCCTTGAACACTCCACAGAGTGGATTTGGCGCTATATAAGTTACATTTATTTTTATGTTGCCATTCTCTTTCTTAATTAATATATTCTTAATGGATATTTTTCTTTTGTTCACTACCACTCGTGCACCTCTCTCTCTCCAGTAATTTGTTACGCTCAAACACACTTCCTTCTCCCAAAAAATGGCCACTTCATTAAAGAGTCTTGAAATAATGAAACAAAAATTCTAAAATACTCTTGTTTAATGTTGTCACTAAGTAGGATATTTTCTTTATTGGGGGACATGTAGCAGCATGTTATCTATAATATATTTCAGAACAGCCCCAAGGCTTAGGAAAGAACGGGAACTTAATGATTTACAGCAATAAATCGATGTATCTACCTATTTGCTAGTTTCCTAAACTATGCCGTCATTCGAGAAAAACTAAGTCTTAAACGCGCAGCCTCTGCCCGCGCGCGCGTACTCCCCGTCCACCAATCCAATCGCGCCACCGCCATACTCTTCCTCTTCCTTTCTCGCCCGTCAGTGAAGTGACATCTATGAGCTAAGTCTTAGCCTAAAGTGCGAGATATTTACATCCAAAAGCGTTTTTGGCTGCTGTTCATAATAAAAATCCCGTTCACCAAATTCTAATACTCATTTTGGTGTATCGGACTTTTCATAAGTCAACCGCCTTCACGGTAAATTTAATCAAAAACGATCGCCGTTTTCTCTTCCTCTGTTGAGCTTTACACAGACGGTGTACTAGTACACTGTGTCAGGGCTTCTTCCCCGTGTATTGTAGGTGGTTGATTCAACGCGCTTAGACAAGCGGTTTATCACTACGATTGACTAGTCTCCGTATACAGGAGTTTTATTCCCACTCCGTATTGTGAGTTGGTTGTTGCCTTTTTAGTTCAATTGTTTGCTTGCTTGTTTTTTTTAATTTACAGCAATGTCGAAGTCTCCGTCTACGACTAGTGGTTCCCCTGTGGGAACTAGACTAGCTTTGGGAGGGTTGGCTGCGAGAGGTTCCTCTCGCACCACCGTTATCTTCCCTGGAGCTTCGACTGTAGGTAAGTTAGGGCCTACTTCGTGTACGGCTCGCCCCGTTATGAGTTCGCCGTCTATTCTGACGACCAACTCATGCGGGATAAACCGAGAGAGTGAGTCCTGGAACATGGCCAATACCTCTCTCGAAGATAGAGACTTGTATAACGGTGAGAGTGAGTGCCTAACACGCCCAATACCTCTCACTGATAAAACTGTGGGTACTACCCCGACCCACGGTTCGTCTCGCTCGAGCAACACTTCTCGCTCACTAGCCATAGATGTGTTCGCTCAGGGGTCGGCTCCTTTTGGCTCTCCGCACGCTTCTAATCCAAGCAAGGCGTGTAAGAGCGGTAAGAGCAAAAAGAGTCGTGATCTTCCTAAGCTGCCCGCTACAGGGCTTACTACGGAAGCGACGCCCGTTTCTAAGGGAAAAGGGAGCATTAAGCTTGCTCCCCTGCCCAAGAAACGTAAGCGTCAGAGTACTGCCCAGCCAGTAGGCGGGGCGGACTCTCTCCCCTCGACGTCGACCGAGTCCTCGTCGACTGTGTCAGGGGAAGCCAAGAAGAAGCGAGTTACCCCCCAAGGGGTGACTGCTTCTGAGTCGAGCGTCTCCCATGAACTTCTTAGTTATCTGAAGATCATTGTGGAGAGGAGTGGTTGGTTAGACTCTGGGTCTGTACCCCCCACCACGCATGACTCCAACCCCTCCCCCCTTGGGGGAAGGGGGGATACCTGCACCCGCCCCGGCCCGGATCCGGTTCGGATATCGGATCCGGTTCGGATACCGGATCCGGTTCGGATACCGGATCCGGTTCGAATACCGGATCCGGTTCGAATACCGGATCCGGTTCGAATACCGGATCCGGTTCGAATACCGGATCCGGTTCGAATACCGGATCCGGTTCGAATACCGGATCCGGTTCGAATATCGGATCCGGTTCCGGATATCGGTTTTACCGGTTATCCGGCTAGGAACACTGTGTTTCCCAGTGGTCTGGGATCCGGTTCCTTTGCTCAGGTATCCGGCTCAGTGCTGTTGAATTCCAACACACAAGAGTCTTGCCGCCCCTCTCGGGGCATCTCCAGACCACGTTCAGCTTTTGATCGTCCGGTCGGGGCTACTCCCATTCCAGCGGCGCTTGGTGCCCCGCCTGGGGAGGAATCTTGGGACTGTCTAAACCGCCCTTCTTGGGATCAGGCTTCTCAGTCGGGATTCTCGGAGGATGATGCTACTTCTCAGGCTGAGGTTACGCCCCAGACCTTTCGGTCCCTGGCGGTAGATACTCAAGCCCTGTTGGAGAAATATCTTCCCGACACTTATACACCGAGTCGGGTGGATTCGGGACAACAGTCTCTCCTTTTTAAAGGTGAGCGTCCCTCTAGGGGCATCCCTCTCACGGAGGATTTCAAGCAAGTTTATAATGACTTCACTTCCCAACCTCCTTCCCTTCTTGGTAAGGCTCGCCCCTTGGCCAGGGACTTCTCCTTCTCCCAACAAGACACTCTCGATTTTTTTGCGAGGAAATCTTGTTCCAGGGACCTCATTCATGTAGGTGGTAGGCTTGGTGTCAACTTCTTAAGTGCAGGTTACGTCAAAGCGGAGAGGTTCCCGGCGATGATGGAGTCTCATACCAGAACCGGCCTAAGGCTGACTGCCTACTTGGGCACGCTCCTTTCCCTTCGGGCTAGGAGCCAGGAGCTCCAGATGTCCGATTCGGACATTCTTTTGTTGAACGAAGCTCTCTTGTCTTTGACAGGCTCCCTGTGGTCGGAGCTGTCTGTGTCGGCAGCTCTAGCCACCAATGCTAGGAGGAAGCTTGCGCTTTCCTCTCTTGGCATTGCGGATGCGGACATCCCGGCCCTTCTGGCCAGTGTTCCCCATTCCGGTCAACACCTCTTTGGAGGTAAGGTTTCGGACGTGATTCAGCTGGAAGTTGATTCACGCAAGCAGGCGGCAGAGCTTTTGAAACGCCTTAAGTCCTCGGCTCCTAAGTCGCAGGCTCAGGCTAGCTTTCCTCCTCCTAGACCTAGGCGCGGTGGCTCTTCTGGTTATCAGCCCACTCGCGCGCCGCAAGGTCAGCCCAGTACTCCACGCACGCTTGGAGCCGGGGCGGAGCCGTCTCCCCGAGGTAGGGGGAGGCGCCGAGGTCGCGGCCGGGGCCGTGGTTCGGCCCAGGCCTCGCGGCGAGTTTGATGGTGCGTCCCGAGCGTTGGGGGAGAGGGTTGGAGGCCGTCTTCAGTACTTTCTTCCCGCCTGGGAAGAAATTACAGACGACAAATTCGTGCTCTCCATTGTGCGAGGAGGCTTCTGCATAAAGCTCGCAGAGCCCCTCCCGCACGGAGCCATCCGCCGCAACCCTCCTTCTCTATCGCCCCCTTTTCTAGAACACATCTCCATCGAGATTCAAGAACTGCTGGAAAAGGGAGCGATCGAACGGGTAAGAGACCACCCCCATCTGTGTCTCTCCCCTATCTTCATAATCCCCAAACGCTCGGGGAAGCTCAGAATGATCTTGAATATGAAGGTCATAAATACCTTCATACCAAGAGAGCGTTTCCGCATGGAAACCTTGGCCTCGATTCTTCCGGCGATCAGACCGTCGGATGTGGCCATTTCGGTAGACTTGAAAGATGCCAACTTTCACGTACCAATACACCCTTCTTCAAGGGACCTCCTAGGTTTCGCCTTTCAAGGCGAAACTTTCCGGTTCAAGGCCATGCCTTTCGGCCTGAAACCGGCTCCTCGAGTTTTTACTCGAGTAGTCTCTGCCCTAGCCGCTTTCCTCAGGTATCGCGGTCTGAGACTGTTCACTTACCTGGACGACTGGCTCCTGGTGGCGAGCTCTGTGTCCGTCCTTCAGTCTCACATGGACCTACTTCTCCGTACTACACAAGAAGTAGGATTCATAGTCAACTGGGACAAGTCGGAGTTGACTCCTACCCGCAGACCCATTTACCTGGGTGCGGAAATAGACATCGTGAACCAACTTGCCCGCCCAAGTCGGGAGAGAGTTCAGGCAATTGTCTTACTAGCTCGATCTCTTCGTCTCTTACGTCGAGTTCGGGCAGGCCGATGGCTCCAGTTCTTGGGCCACTTATCGAGCCTTGTGGATGTCCTCAAAGACTGTCGGCTTCATATGAGGCCCTTCCAACTTCATCTTCTGAAGTTTTTCAAGCCCAGTGTAGACTCGCTCAAGGTGTGGATTCCTCTCACCGAGGAAATCAAACGCCTGCTTATTCCCTGGTCGAAAGAGTCGTTCCTTCTTCAAGGCAAGTCTCTCCGCACGCCCCTTCCGTCTATCACCATCTCGACGGATGCTTCCCTACTGGGGTGGGGCGGCCATTGTTCGGACCAGGTGGTCTCGGGGGACTGGTCACACCTGTGCACCTTGCCCCACATCAATGTGTTGGAATTGATGGCAGTCTTCATGTCTCTCCGCCATTTCGAGAACATGATTGTAGGTCGCTCCGTCCTGATTTTGACGGACAACACCACTGTTGCTGCCTACATCAACAGACAGGGCGGGACTCGTTCCACTACCCTGAACGATCTCACCGCCAAACTTTGGAAGTGGTGTCGGTCGCACCGAGTGATTCCGATCGCCTCCTATGTTCCCGGGCGGGACAATCTGATTGCAGATTTTCTGTCCCGGGGCATGTGTCTCCCCTCCGAGTGGTCACTGAATCAAGAGGTCTTCGACTACCTCAGTTCAGTCTGCGCCCCTCTGGAGATAGATCTGTTTGCGACAGCCCTCAATCATCGCCTCCCGAGATATTGCTCTCGAGTGCGAGATCCGGAAGCTTGGGCCCTCGATGCGTTCTCCCTTCAGTGGAAGAACTTCCGGGGTTACGCCTTTCCGCCGGTCTCCTTAGTTCCTCAGGTCCTGAGGAAGATTCAGGAGGATCAGGCGTGGGTCCTGCTCATAGCACCTTGCTGGCCGAGGAGACCTTGGTTTCCTCTTCTTCTGTCTCTGCTGGACGGTCGGCCTCTCTCCCTTCCCCGGAGAGCAGACCTATTAGCTCAGCCCCTATCGGGGATCCTCCACCATCGCCCGGCGGCTCTACATTTGACCGCCTGGCCTCTATCGGGGAGGATGCGAGGACGGCAGGACTCTCCGAGAGAGCCTCCCAGTTCATAGTCCAGAGCAGAAGAGATTCTACCCGAGCTGTTTACAACTCGAGGTTAGAAGCCTTCCATGCTTGGTGTGGGGAGAAGGGATTTTCTTCCCGTTCTGCCCCAGTGGGTGCTATTGCGGATTTCCTTATCGCCCTTTTCGATAAGGGCAGGTCCCTCTCTACCATCCGTGGTTACCGGTCTGCTATTGCAGCGATTCACCTTGGTTTTTCTGATGGTTCGGGAGTTTCTAACTCTCCCTTCTTGACTCATTTGCTGAGGTCGTTCTTTTTGAAACGGCCAGCAAATCGCCAACTGACTCCTGCGTGGAGCCTTCCCTTGGTTTTGGACGCCTTGGCCAAACCGCCCTTTGAGCCGTTGTGCAAAGCGTCGTTACACCATCTGTCGATCAAGACTGCCTTTCTTGTCGCTATCGCTTCGGGCAGAGGAGAAGCACTATTCAGGCTCTCTCTACGGCGCCCGGGCATGTCAGATGGGAAAGGCAGGGTGTACGTCTTGTCCCCCGACCTTCGTTTATTGCGAAGAATCAGACGGATTCTTCTGGCTCAATCGAAGTGTTCTTGAGTCCTCTATCAGATTTCTCTTCTGTCAAGGAGGATAAGTCTTGGTGCCCTGTTCGGGCTCTCAAATGGTACTTGGATAGGACTAAGGTTTTTCGTAAGGATGATCAGCTCTTTCTCATTTCTCGTCACCCTTATTCCCCAGCATCACGGGAGACTATCTCCCGGTGGATTGTCGAGGCTATCCAAGCTGCGGGTTCGGAGGCTCTCCTGTCTGAGAATCCTCCAAGAGCGCATGATACTAGGAGTGTTGCTACCTCCTGGGCGCTGTTTCAGGGTCTTCCTTTGGAAGACATTTTGAGGGCCGCCTTTTGGCGTTCCCCTACTTCCTTCACATCCTTCTATCTTAAGGATGTTCCTTCGGGTGAGGTTAGATTTGCAACCTCTGGGTTGAGAGCTGCTTCGTCGTCCCTTTCTGCCCCGCGTTAGTTCCTCCCGTCCTGGGACATGCCACCCGGGTTTTTATCCGTGCTATTCTAGCAAATAGGTAGATACATCGATTTATTGCTGTAAATCAAGAAAATTATATCTAATTTTGTTATTTACTAGATAAATCTATGTATCTACCTATGTCCCTCCCTCCGGCCCCTCTCCTTGTCTGACATCATGTCCTAGATCTGTCTCTGACTGCTCGGAAGAGGAAGAGTATGGCGGTGGCGCGATTGGATTGGTGGACGGGGAGTACGCGCGCGCGGGCAGAGGCTGCGCGTTTAAGACTTAGTTTTTCTCGAATGACGGCATAGTTTAGGAAACTAGCAAATAGGTAGATACATAGATTTATCTAGTAAATAACAAAATTAGATATAATTTTCTTGTTTTAGTGCACAACAGATTGGAGAGTTGTCCCCCAATACATTGAGTTTACAATGATAAAATTTGGGCTTGACAGGGGTTAGAACTTTTGAGTTTATCAATCAAAAGTGTCAAATGTTATTTTTATTACCTATACAATCGGAACCGAGTAAAATATATCATAACTACTTATTTTAATATGGCGACGTCTATGTAATGCAGAGAGACCTCATTTATTTATATATATTTATACATATACATATATAGCGAGAGAGGTGTGGATGTGTGTTCCATCATTCTCTGTTCATATATATATATATATATATATATATTAATAGCATTATTTGTAAGGAAATAACATATACAACAGCTTTGGCAAATCTCGTGGAAATAAATACAAGTGAAAGAAATTGCGAGAATAACGTTGCGTAGCTCAATCAAAGTTCCCCAGAGCTGTCCTCCCTTTTTGAAATTTTTTGCAAAGGCTGAAAAAATGTCTCCGCCGGGAATCGAACCCTGGTCGCTTTACACACGCGCAACAACAAAAACAAAAGTGAAAGGGTGGGTTTTGTCAGTTAAGGCGCGGATGTCAAATTTGCCAAAAATCGGGAAAAGGGGGATCTTTGTGGAGTTTGTCATTACGCGTTTATGGTATCTTTTCCCCAGAGCCTAGAATTGCATGGTTTAGGGGTATATTATAGGGGTTACACTTGTTTAAGGGGTTTAACCTTTCAAGAAAGCACGCGAAAATACTTGAATCGGGTGTAAACCTGTGGTCGCGCGTGTGTATATACAACAATAAAAGAAAGGCTGTTGGGGTTTTTGGGGGGTTAAATTTTACATAACAGAATACCAGGAAAATGTTCAATTTTATTTCCCAAACGGATATCCATTCGCTGCTTAAACAAGTGCCGTACTTGGAACCAATAAAGTCATTTAATTTCTTGACCCTTTCTTGAAATATGTACAATATGGAACATTGGATTTGAAAACAATTTTAATGATAAAACATAGACAAGGTATGTTCACACCGTTTAGGTTTCGGACTAAATAAACCCAGGTGTTCCATAATACCAATGCTTTTACTATAATATTTAGGCTAATGTTTCACTCTCAATGACCATGTAATTTTATCTCATTGCGTGTAACTTGCTCAGTCATTGAATTGTTTATTGTTTACGAGAAAACAACACGAGCAAAATGTGTTATACACATGTCTATCTAACACGAAAGTCTATCTAACATGAAAGAGTGGACCAATTAACATTTATGGTTATTTTTGTGTCTCATAATAACATCACAATCTCTCTCCGGAGGTAGATGGATATACAGATCAACAGCTTGCTGGGCATCCGTTGCTATCTCCAGGGAACGAGATGTTATCTCGAGGGAACGAGATAATATCTCGAGGGAACGAAATATTATCTCGAGGGAACGAGATTAATATCTCGAGGGAACGAGTTATTATCTCGAGGGTACGAGATAATATCTCGAGGGAACGAGATAATATCTCGAGGGAACGAGATAATATCTCAAAAAAAAAGATTTTCCCCATGTCCCTTCCCGGGCTCCGTATATACCAGATATCTTTCTCATGCTTTTATTATTTTTTTGTATCTTTTTGCCTCTAACGGAGATTCTTCTAGGATCAGGCCCCTTTTGACTCCATTTTACTCCATTGGCTCGCTATTATTGGATAAGCAGTTTTCAGCAGCTTGTTTTCCATTTTTATATATCTAAAGAAAAAATTCTAGATGCATTTTGATATTCAGACAGCTAAATAATTACATAAATATAACATTTCTAATTTAACAGAGGAAACAAAGAAGTTTCTCATGCTGGTGACCAGTCTGATGCTGATACAAACACGATTGCTGAAGAACTCTCCCTAGAAGGGTACTATGACTTGGGAGTGGCTCTTGGTATCACCATGCAACAGCTGGATGCAATCGAGTACCAGAGGTTCAGAGACAGACAGCAGGCCATCAAAGACATGCTTGTGAGATGGAGGCAAAGACAGGGAACAAACCGGAACGCAAAGGACCAGCTTCTGTCACTTACTGAATCTACAGACACTACAGTCGAACAAGTGGAGCTGTCAGGTTAGACCGTAGGATCACGCGCATGATTTCCTAGGGAGAGGAGTTGATAGTTCTTGCCCGAATTTAAACTTTGCAGCTTTTAGATTTTGCGAGCGAGCAAAGACTTTGACATATTTCCTTCAGTGTAAATGAATTTCTGTCATAAAGATGTTTATACCACCTTGGTCCCGAAGACAAGGTTCTTCTAACATTGTTAATTTCAAGAGAAATTGTGGGCTGCATTCCCCACCAACCGAAAGAGAGAGATTTATGATAATGATAATGACTTGAACGTGAACTAAAAGGACAGAATTAAGTAAGGGGTAATTTAACGCTGACTTAAAATATTATGCGTAATGTATACAACGAGACCAGGAAATTCTTTACCAGACGAGCTCTTGAATGAATATAGATTAACTTAAAATGCATTTCGATCACCACTTACACATTATAAGAAAATTCATTAAGTGAGTAGGCCTATATAGGACGAGATCCAATTCATCAATTGTTATAATCTTATTCTAAATACACTTTTCTCGTTTCACTGCATCATTGTCCATTTGCCTGCCGTTGATAAGACATGTCTACGTTGAGGTAAGATTAATTCCATTTTCTACAATATTAATCAAAATTGCATATTTATCATCATTCAAATGGGAAAATTTAAAAAGTGGCAAAGGCAGAGTAGGTACAGATGGGGACGAGAATATAAGAAGATATAAGAGAAATAGAAAAAGGGCGACATGAATTGAGGAAATAGAAAGATACATTATGGGGCGGCTGTTGAGATTCTTGGAGTAGGCCTATAATAGTAGCAAGGTGATCACAATGCTGATAACAACAATGATATAAATAAATAATTACATGAATTATTTTATTCAGAGAAAATTTCCATTTGATAAGTGACCAAAATGATTCCTTCAATATTATGAAACCTGCACAACGGGTTTCATAACATGGACGGAACAAACTGTATGAAGAGTATGAAGTGTTTTTACGACCCCAAACTCCCCGAGTAGACCTTCTCTGTATCAGGGTTTCAAGGTTTCTTTTATTTTCCACATGATTCCTTTCAATGTTTTACATATATAAAAATTGGTATAATATCAAACAAGTTTACGATAAGAAATGTTTACATAAATGGAAAAAATTTAAGTACAGTAATTACATATAATAAACAATATTATACTATCATAATTTCGGTAATATTAGGCATAGTAAAGAAACAAAATTGGAGGAGTCTATTAAAAAGCACAGCTTGTATTTTATAGACCCCTTTGTGAGAAAATAAATATTTCCAAATGCTCTGAGTATATGGAAATAATTACTAAATATATATACTTTACACTATCCCACTATCGTACAAACGCATACAGAACAGTGGGCTTATAATTATATTCTGCTAGAACCATGGTTTCCACTCGGTATGATGTGGCAATGTAGATAAAAATCTAGTGCAGTGGCATATCTGGACACACACAAGTACACTCTCCAGTTAGGAAAGATATTACTCTTTAACGCAAAGCATGATTTCATTGATATGCAGTGAGATACCTGATAAGACCTTGGTGGCAATCGCCCGTCAGATCAAGCCTGAGAAATTCTTTCAGATTGGCGAGAAGCTTGGATTCGATCACACAGAGCTACGACATATGGAATATCGGACGCTGTCAGAAAGGAAAGAGGCGAATGTCCAAATGCTGACGATGTGGAAAACGGCTCAATCATCCATATCCAAAGGAATTCAGACATTAAAGCGTGTATGGAAGTCTGTCCACTCCGCACAAAAGACAGAGAAATCTGAGGGTATAAATGTTTATTCTTTATCAATAGCTATAATAATGTATTGAGATCGATAACTAAAAAATGAATATTTATAGCTTTTTTTTGTCGAACGGATTAAATTCCTTTTAGAGGTAGAACAAGGCCGAAACAACAATAACTGATAATGTTTTCTCGCTCTCTGACAAAAGAATCATGGTTATAATCCATGTGAAGACTTTTTGGATAACTAGAACTAACTGCTCCTATAGGCGATTCCTACACTATTTATTTTTGTTTTGTTTTAGATGACGAAAGCTTGAATGACTTTGAGGCGATGTCTGCACCAACGTATGTAGAAATGAACGAGTCTACAGAGCCTGGAGATTCTGAGCATTTGGAGATCATTAGAACTTCAGATCTAGGCAAGTGTCACAACTGATGTGAATTATCTTCTTCTTTTTTTTTAATGTGAATTATCTTAGCTTTATTCCACTACATATATAAGGTCAGAGGATGAGCGGAAAATTACAAACGAGTCCTCAAAAATTACACCTTAAACGAAATAGATCTTCTTTTAAAGTAAAAACACGTCAGTCAGTTAATCTGACTTTTCTTAAGCAATATCCCCATTCATTGTGTTTCAGTAAAAATATTTTTTTCGCTTTGCTCGTTAGACAACTTTTGCAAGTTTGTCGGTTATTTTGGTCCAGCACATTCATCTTCTATTCAAAATTATCTAGCGACGCTCTTGACAGTGTCATCCCTACGCACACTTTCACACATAAACCGAGTTGAGAATGATAATACATAAACTCCATATTCTGCATAATTACTTTAGACCCGGACCTCATTGGTAGTCGAGTTGCGCCGGCAGAGTCTATGGACCGATGTGGAGGTAAACCTGGTCCGGAGGAGCTTTGCAGCGTCGCTCTTCCATTCCAAAGCTTGTCGTTGATGTGGGAACTGGGGAAGGCTCTGCGTCTGCATGATGACGTCATTGCTGAATTTCTCGAGCTACCCAATCCAAGAGTTCTGAAGAAGATTGCACGACAGCTCTTTAACAGCTGGTGGAATAGTGTAGAAAGCGAAGACAGGGACGATCTGATGACAGTGATTCTACTGGAATACAACATTCAGGACAGTAATGCAGGTTCGTAAGTTGTTCACAAGACCACAATAACATTTTAAAAATACACATATCCTTTTGTGTATTTTTATAGTGTAAAACATTTGGCTGCTTGCTTTTTATATTCAGATCATTACTCTTAAAGTTAATGACCTTAACGTAATTGAATTCATATGCTTTTAGTAGACGTCAAATTTGATATGTCTATTTTCTTTAATATGAATTAATCAATATGTACATGCATATTTGAGAAATGTACAGTTTTACGTTTCTGTGTTGATTATCAGTTCCTCGGATTATTGCCTTCCTGATATTCAAATTTATTGTTGCGTTGCATTGTAAAAACTCTCGTATCCCGACAGTTAGTTGATATGACTGACCTGGGTTCCTTGTCATTGTTTTACTTGCATAGGCCGGGAGGAAATCTGCAAACAAATTTGCACAAAAGCAGACTTGCTCCAGCTGTCTCATCGTCTCAACATAGGGACTACTGACGTCATGCATGCCATATGCACTACTACTCAATACTCTTACTCTCACTTGGTACGGGGTAGCGTTCTTCAGATGCTTGAAGGATGGGTGCGAAAAGAAGGTACGAGAGAAAGACTTCTGGAGGTTACTCGGTCTTTCCGTCTCAACGATGCAGCTGGCAAAATAGCAACAGGTGAAATATGTGTATTCTATGTTTTGATGTAATATGTTTTGTAATTATATGTTTCATTCTATATTCTGTTAAGTCATGCATAACCTGAACTTGTATTTCTCTTGGTTTTTCACGAAGAAAATTTTTTTTAAAAATGAACAGCTTTAACGTAAACAATTATGTAATACTCCTATTAGTTTTGTTTAGAAGTTACATGCTAACAGCATGCTCGAAGTCTCAAGATTTGGATTCCTATTTTATATCTTTACAGCCATGGAGGACCATCCAGGCTTCGGGAATCTACTTTCCCATAGCACCATTGATCACATGGGTGGAAAGCTGAAGCTAGAGGAGCTGGGTATCAGGATTTCTATTCCCTCAGGAGCTATACCTAAAGGAATGAGATCTGTAGTTACCCTTAAGGTACCTAGCCATTGCAGTGATAGGATTCCCCTTCAAGAGGGAGAGGTGCTGATTACTCCGGTCGTAGAGTGCTCTCTACCTCACGAACTTCTCAAACCTGCCACGGTAGTGCTTCCTCACTGCATACATCCACAGCAACATGACATTATTTCAAGTACTATCTTGCACACCAAAACAGGACCAGGTACAAATATATCTTACTATTCTAGGTGCAAAACATTCGTCTGCATATACCTGTCTCTATATTGATAAAAGTTCTTATTTGCGTAATCGAAGTCAAAAGTCAAGAAAAAAATTGGTTACGCTTCTTTATCCAATGTTTAAATTTAAGTTCAATATCCACATTTTCGAAAAGGTCTCATTTCTTCGTAATAATAATAATAATAGTGGCCACTTATATAGCGCTCATATCCGTCACGCAGTGACGCTCATGGCGCTTAGACATTATTACCCAGGTTATAGCCGAGCTGCCAAAGTAACTAGCGCTCAAGCATATCAGGTACCCATTTACACCTGGGTGGAGAGTGGCAATGTAGATTATTGTCTTGCCAAAGGACGTTAGTGCTGTGGTGGGATTCGAACCCCGTACCTTGTGATCTGCAGTCCGGTGACTTATCCACTAGACCACAACACCTCTACCTCGTCATGAAAATATAACTATATTTTCTCTATGTATAAGTATACCCATATTACCATGAAAAAAATATTTATACATTATTGAATGGGCTTGTGAGGGATACAAGGGTGTATCGCATGAGCTGATGATTAGGAGGCGAGTTGGCTCAGTCGATAAAGCGTCTGCCTGTCGAACCAAATATCGTGGGTTCGAATCCACCCTGGGCGCATGACTGAAGCCTGTGTTGTGTGCTAACGTGCCCCTCACTTGTTTCATAGACGCAGGCTATGTTTCACCACCTTTGCACGTTTAAAAGCCCACTGCACTATTCGAATAAGAGTAGGGGAAACCCATGTGTAGTGGTACACCTGCACATTCAAATCAGTTATATCGGGAGGAGAGACCTAAGGGTTACAAGGATTCAGTTCGCTTTTCCCCTTCCAGGCACGACGAGTAAAATGCTGTCAACGCGAGTGCATATATATATCCTTGTGTCCCACGAAAGAAATTTCCATTTAATATTATTATAATCAATTGTATGAAACCTAGTACCTAAATTTCCACTGTTCTTGTGTCTTTGTATTAACATGCACCTTAAAACACAGAGAGGAAAGACATATTTGTCCGTATCTCTAAAACTAGCAAAAGCCTTGCATTCGCTAGCAAACAATAGAAAGGACCTTTTTTTTATTTGTAGAAAATGCTTTCCATGACCGGCAATTACCTGCTTGAATAGAAAGAATTAGGTTTCATCATCAAGCATTTGCTTGAGATTTGAGCTCTTGCTTGCTTTATAGATACGGCCCATTATAACCTTACCCCAGCATCTTACAAGAGCTGCGCGTGTACATCCATTTTTATTATTATTACACACATCTGATAAGTAATGGAGCCATGATGATGTACAAGTATAATTTCAACACATAGAAATATATCTGTTCAAAATAAGTCTCTGAAATCAATACATGTATCACATTTTTATTACACATTGTGGGCTTGACACTTAACCATATTTTTTTTAATTATTCATCATTTCGAAGAAACATTCGGACGCCGAACCTTGCTTCCACGTAAACCAACAGGTTTCCGCATCTCAAACGACAGAATTGAATTTGCCACACGCCACCTTCAACTCTGTGCCTTGTCATCCACCAATGTTCAAGGAGTTCGATTCACTTGTGTAGCCTTCCAACCTCTATCCATCCCTCATTCTCAAAAACCAACACTGCGTGTATACATCGCTCATCCCTACAGGAGATATGTGACAGTATGTAAAACACATTGTTAGATTATTATTGTGACAGGTAGCAGTGTCTTTAAAAGCTTAATAACTCCCGAAGCTTGTCATAAATACTGGCGATGGTAGATGAATCCTTGAAAAAAAAAAACTTTTTTAGAGAAACTGGAAAAAATAGTTTATCACGCAGAAAATGAGTTATTGCCCAAAAGGTTAATCATGTTAACCAAAAAGATATAACAGATATGCACATGAGGCACCATGTTTTCTCATGGTTCTAGTGCTTGACAGGCGATCGGGTACAGTTCGACTTGTCTTGATTTGATAACTACTCAGCTATCATACTTCTTCTAAATTCGTCTGACACAATTATTTGTAGTTTTGAACATTCAGTGAAATATTTGCTTGAATTAGTAAAATTTCATCTTCCGGCAACTAAAAAAATATGTCTTTAGAATATTGGTTGGAACGTACTAGAATACAAAGACAAATCATGTACACATTTAATGGATGGTGAACAAATCATTTCCCTGCTTTATACCATATTCGTGTAACGCATAATCATGTTAGATGCACACAAGTCTGACAAGGGACAGAAAAGACCTATCGACCACCTTCTGTATTATTTATATTCTAAACTTTAAACCCAGTTGATTGAATTATGTGGTATCTTAGTTTACCCTTTTGTATCGTTTTATCTTTATTTGCAAACAAACACGGTCACAGTTTTCATTAAAGTTACATATAATAACAATATAAAAAGGCTTTTATTTTAAAATATATTCACTCCACATCTTACTGAGGAAATACCTATGGCAATAACATTTAGCAATTATTTCGATCTTATTCTTGATCAAAGGATATCGAGAGAGAGGAGAAGGAATCATCAGAACCTTTCAGCCGGGTGATGAAAGCAACCGATTTCTCAGTAGGATCAACCACAGAGGATCTCTCCGTCTGGTGCCTCGACGGTTCAAACAAGACCAAGGAAGTGGTCAGTAAAAATAATAAAATGGTTTTATGTCAATTTATACTTATCTCCAACTAATAGACATAATATTGATACACGTGTGTCTGTTGAATATACAAGTGGAATATTTTGGATAAAACTAAGTTGGATAAAGACATGATTATGCTTCAAATAGGCACAAACAGTTGACGAACATTGCTATTCTTTTTTTCTGTGATTTAAAATAAGGTTCCTGTCGACCATCTGCTGAAGAAGGAATGCAGCATCTTGAACTTTGAACTTCAGTTCTCGCCGGCGGAGAAAGGAAAGAAGAATATTGGTATTCAGATTGAGCAAGGCACTTCGACTCTCCTGGAACAACAGTTCACAACCACAATTGAAGGTATGCTCCCACTTATAAGTGGCAGATTGGCAGAATCCAATTCTTCCTCATAAACGTTTACAAATGGGGCGTGTTTTAAGCATCCCTTTAATGACTTATTCACATTTATTCAGTATATTCACTTGCACTTTACTTCCGGAAAGCATTTGATTAAAAATGAATAACCTCTTATCTATTTCAATTCCTACAGATGAACCAGACTATGGAGCCGACAATACAGATTCGTAAGTCTTAAGTTAAAATCTAAGAATATAATTTTATGCCAGTATCCTTGAAACCAGATTTAAATAATTATTAGTGTGCGGTTACTTTGTCCCCTGACCTATGGTAATCCAATTGTATTAACACCATACATATCATAACAATTGAGTAACTAGGAGAATGAATGAAAATCATGAAGGAAAAAAAAATAGATTCCTTTCGTAAGTCTTAAGTTAAAATTTAAGACTATATGACGGTATCCTTGAAACCGGCATAACTTTGTCCACTGACCTATGATAATCCAAGTTTCGCCACCCCATACAAATCATTACAATTGAGTAACTACGGGAATGAATGGAAATCATGAATTGATTTGGTAAGTCTTAAGTTAAATTTAAGATATATGCCGGTATCCTTGAAACCGGATTTAAGCAATTATTAGTATTTCAGGTTTCAAGTTTAAGACATTCATTTCCAACTTTCCAATATACAAAGTATAAAAAGCAATAAGTGAACAAGAAATGATGTACATGTATTTTTAACTTTGTTCACTGACCTATGATAATCCAAATGTCGTCACCCCATACAAATCATTACAATTGAGTAACTACGGGAATGAATGTAACTCATGAAAAACATTCAGTTGATTTCGCATTTTCACAATTCATTACTATCTTTTTTGTCAATCATAATTATTCACTTCTTTAACTCCATTGCCTACGAGAAGCGGATCTTTTCTGTATGAAGCGTATTGGAATTGTAATATTCAGTTAGTCAGTGGGTTAAAGAAATTGATTTGTATCGATTGGAGAGGTTAGCACTTGGCGCCCCATAAATCAGTGGATTAAGTAAAGCCGAATTATCCTGTCGGTCTCTTCCCGGCTAAAGCACGTAAATCATTTTAAATTGCACTATTTTGATAGTTAAAATTATATGACGTCAGGGCCTACTGGATGTTTTTCATAGACTCTCAACAATATGATATGTACTAACACCCAAACAAGTCTGTTGCAAGAGAGATATAGCTGAATTTGTAAGTTTGATCTGTTGAAATTTAAATTGCCGTAAGAAGAGACAAATAGTTATGAACTATTCGGTTATCTTTTAGAGATTTAAAGTTAATACTCGGAAGTAAATTTAGAGTAACATTGAGAGAATTGATGTTTTGTTTAAAGATACATTTACCGAATAAATTCTTACCACTTCTTGTCCTACCGTGATCCTCAATTGGCATTTAAGAAGAAAAAAAAGAACTATCAGCAGAGTTTTGATATTTTGCCATTTCACTGTTATTATTGCATCCAAACGGGTTCAATTGTCTGGAATTAGGATTTTAATAATTTGGTAAATATTTAATAATAAAAATTCAGTTGCAGAGAAAGCAAGCTGATATAAAGAATCAATGACTTCATGAGGGATATACATGTACATAATTATTGCACTGACTTGGCATCGAGAAGGGGAATTCACGAATTCAGGGTAATTGTTGAAATAAGGTACTGCCTTCAAATCATTTTCCAAATGTTTCACTTTTGTGTCCACAGGCTACAGAGTAACATCATTTGAAATCAGTGGCGGATCTAGCCTGGTAAGACACAATACATTATAGGGGCCCGCCATTGTGCACAAACAAAGCGGGCCTATAGAATGTATTGTGTCTAATCCGGCTAGATCCGCCACTGTTTGAAATATTGTTTTATACGTTAACTTGTTGAAGTTGTTTCAGGAAGGATGAATGGAACAGTCTTCTGTACCACACTAATGCTCCGATATTTGTCATTATATTACCATCATCACAGGCAAGGTCAAATACAATTGGCATCAGACAAGCTGCTAGATTCCTTGACAAATCTACTCCATTTACCCAAGGATGTGCAGTGTCTTGGCAATTGCCTTGGATTCTCGCACTCAGCTGTAGAGACATACCTTGACAGAGCAGACTCCTCGGCTAGCAGCGTCTCAAGTACAGGTTTTAAGGAGATGCTTCGTGACTGGAGACGGCGGGTTCGGCCTAGTGAACAGGTGGACAACCTTCGCAAAGCCTTGAAGAATGCTAGATTGGGATATGTAGCTGACGCCCTCCTGCATAGACGTAAGTAGTACCTTTTACTTGGCGCAAGGCAGACTCTGTAGCGAATCCACATGGTAATATTTTCATGTGTCATAATTTAATAACCAAATTATTGACAATGTATAGAGGACAAAAATACGATAAGTTTTAAACATGTTAAAATAATTATTTGAGGAAGAAACTACTGAAAAGAGTATAAAGCCATGACTGACGAAACATGTATTGGACATGAGGGATAATTGTTTTAAAAATATATTTCTCGTTTTATTATTGATTTTCTTTCTTCATTGTGGCATTGTTTACTTTTCTGATTTTTATTGACGTAAGTATATGTTTCGGATTGAAGTGAAATGCAAATAATTACAGGGGATATTACATATCTTCTATTTCTCTCCTGTCTGTACTAATAATAGGTGAATCACAAATGAATATGGCACCAATCAGGAAATCACTACTACGTCACCAATACAATCTTCGTTGAGGGTCCAAGCCAGACCTCTGACTGATCGATGTATTTAAGAATTTTTTTTCTTCAAGCAATCACTGGCGTATCCAGACTTGTTGAACATGGGGCACAGACAGGGGTACGTGACACATAATGTCACAGAGTCACATAGTTACACACACGCACACACAAGCACACAAGCACAGGGGCAGGAGTAGAGTAAGATGACCCTTTTTTAGCAGATGAACGGGGACCATGAACCCCTTGTGCCCCGTGTTTACGCCTGTGCTAGGAACAAATAGTTTTAATCAATACAGAACCTCCATTTATCTCGCATGAACTGATGGTGATAAAAAAATACTCAGTCGAATCTTATACCTCTATGGTATACTTCAGATTTTTAGTGTACCATTGCAAATTCTTCTCCACAATGAAGAATCAATGTACACTAAAGGAAAAAAGAAACTTATAAAAGTTCAAGAGATCACCAAATTAAATTCTCTGCATGGAAATGTACCAAATTTGGATATAATGTTGATTCAATGCATGGCTTTAAATGACAGTCAATAACAAAAAGTTTTCTTCAATGCCACAAAAGAAATGTGCACTGAAACAAAGGACTCTCTAATCCCAAAGTCACAAAGATAAACTGCAGTCTTGTACACCATATGCATGTCAATGAATGAAACAAAAGAATTTCAAAAGGGATTTGCAAGTTCATATCCAAACAGATTAATAGCCAGTATGTCCACCTCTAGCTTGCTGGCAAGCTGTACACCGTCTTCGCATGCTTCCGATCAGATTCGCGATGGTAGCCTGGGGAACATTGTTCCATTCCTCTTGCAGTGCTGCAATGAGCGTCTCCCTATTGATGGGTTGATTGTCACGCCTTGACACACGTCGACCAAGCTCTTCCCAGAGATGTTCAATTGGGGAAAGGTCTGGTGAACGGGCGCACCATGGCAGAACATCAATATCCTCTTGCTCGAGGGGTGCAAATCCTTTTGAAATTCTTTTGTTTCATTCATTGACATGCATATGGTGTACAAGACTGCAGTTTATCTTTGTGACTTTGGGATTAGAGAGTCCTTTGTTTCAGTGCACATTTCTTTTGTGGCATTGAAGAAAACTTTTTGTTATTGACTGTCATTTAAAGCCATGCATTGAATCAACATTATATCCAAATTTGGTACATTTCCATGCAGAGAATTTAATTTGGTGATCTCTTGAACTTTTATAAGTTTCTTTTTTCCTTTAGTGTAGTTTAGCAAACGAAAGCGAGTAGAGGTGTCGTAGTCGAGTGACTGGAGATGCGAAGGTCGTGAATTCGCTCCCCGGCACGGCATTTATATCCTTGAGAAAGGCATTTTATCTAAATTGCTCTTTTTAGTGTACATGTATATTCATGGTGTTTCGCACGTTTCATTACCAACGTGTTTATAAGAAATGATTGTATTGCTGCTGTAAAGCATGATTCTATCATGAGGTATATCGGAGCTGACCTGGATGAATTTGGTTCTAATAAGAAATCATCAAGACATGATACTGCCTTATAGCCCTAGAAATCGAGTAAAGATTTATTTCTTAATGTTGTATTGAACAGTTAGTAGGCAACAATTACAAAGAAATATCTAGATCTTGCAAAGATATGTCTCTTTCCAATCCAAACTGTTTGCGGAGCAGGATATAACCATAAACACGATGTGCATCATCTCATTTTATCAATATATATTCATTCTTATGCTAATTTATAACTGGCCGGTTTCCTAGCAAATATTGTTTAACCCTAATAGGACCGGGGGGGCGGATTCCGCCCCCCCCCCCCCCCCCCCTCGACGTTTCGCGTAATATGTTCGCATCGCGAAAAGCAGTCACCACGCCACTTCACTACTTTTTTCTTTCAAGTCTTGCGCAACTTTTGAGACCAAATTTGTGATGTCCACGCGTGCGGTTCCGGAGTTACGCAACATTTCGTAAGTGCATGTCAGACCCAAAATTGCTCAAAAACGTGATTTCGTGTACAAATCCAATGCAAATTGTGTTTCCAGCTAAAATTCATAAATGTTTCATTATTTTTACTGTTTAAAAACAATTAATTTTATGTTGTTTATGATTAAAATAGTGTCGCCGACGAATTCCATCGAAAAAACAATAAAAAACAAAAAGTCGAAAAACAAAGAAATACATAAGAAATTAAAAAAACAATAAAATACATAAGAAAAAAAGGATTTTACCGAATTTTTTTTTTGGGTTTATTTGATCAGAATCTGACAAAGAGTCTCTATACAAAAAATTAGCAGTTTTGGGGCTTTATTTAATTAATTAGAGCAAACCATTAATTTTATGCATAAATTAGCATAATTAATTAGTTGTGACATTTCTCGGAGAAACTGACTATACAGTTTTGTAGATTACGTGGTCGGCGACGTGTGTGCCGATTTTCGTTGCGAATGCGCGGTGGATGGCCGAGATCTTAGGGGGGGGCGGAATCAGCCCCCCCCCCCCCCCCCCCCCGGCTGTGAGATGGGTCTAAATAACCCGGCTCTATTAGGGTTAATGGTCGAAATCATGTCTACCAGGCAGACAAGAAGCACATGCATATACGTATGTGTATATTCACGTATTTCTCATTTACCATTAACATTATTGATTTGAGTGTACATTTTATAATTCCTTATATCATTACAGCGTGCATGTGTTGTATGTACTGGTTCATTGTTTGCATAACTTCGATATCTGATTCTGTTTGTCATGATAATTTGTATGAACACAGTTCCTTATATACGTTTCTGTGTGCGGCTCACAATGAAACAGTATAGTAATACAGTATAGTAAATATAGTGTAATTGTTAACACATGCACTATTCAAGAATGCTCTGGTAATTAAAGGGCTGCAGAATTGTACACTAATGTTATATACATGTATTACAATATACGTGTGTAGATAACATAAACTATTATATCACCAATGAATGTTTATACATTTATCATTTACCATGTTACCATAATGGTTCGGGTGTATATTTCAGAGTTGTAAATATCATTACATCGTGCTTATGTTGTGTGTACTTTGTCATTGTTTCCATAACTTCGATAATATCTGAGTTTGCTTATTTTGTTATAACACTATATATAACCACGTGTCTTCAGATTACTTTGTGTATAAGATTCACTATGTGATTGTACTAGTACTTAAGTTTAGTCATTTCTTTTTTCATAAATCATCTTCGCTATTTTGCAATCGAATATATTTGTGTTTATTGCACCTACACGTATGAATCTTAAATATATAGGTTTTTGTCCATAATTATATATTGCAGGAAAGACTGCTTTGGTTGTGCTGGTAAATGCTTAGAAGTGTTTAGATGAAAATAATGCGAACTCTCTTTTCACTGGCTACTGAGTTGAGTGTTTGAAGTAATTTGTTTTTGATAATGTGATTGTAAGTATACCACGTAAATTATCACGTGATGACCTGCTTTACGTAATAGTTCTTTACCTGTAAACAATATTTTGTTAGTGGAAATGTTTTACAATGAAACAGTATAGTAATATAGAAAAACAGATATAGTATAATGTACGTTCGTGAAATTGCTAAGACATGCATGACTATTCATGAATTTTTCGAGAGACTTGGAAATAGTGTGTATATACATTTTATTTCGTTGTTATACACCACGTATATATGTTCAGTAAACAGTAGTTTAATGGACAATGATATAATGTGTGAAAACTAAAGTAAACTGATTGATGAAATTATATTTTCATGACGGAAAATATTTCCATTTTATAGTTATTGTTTCTAAATGATTGATTACTCTGTGAATATACTCTAATATCATTGGCAGTTTCAGTGTATTAGACAGCATATGAGTGTACATTGTTATGTACAATATTAATAATGATATTAATAAAAGCAACATTTATAATACGCACATATCCATTTAAATGGACGCTCAAGGCGCCTAGCAACATACTTATGTAAATCAGTTTAGATGATTACTTTGGACAAAGCAACTATATGTAATTTTGCATGGATAACATCGAGAAATATAGTAATTAACCGAAGTATTCTGACGTGGGAAAAGTTGTCAAGTTTATTTGGATGTCCTTCATGTCCATCACTTTAGTGACTCACACAAACAAGACTTTGATTCGTGTTGGTATATAGCCACTGTAAATATATAGTCACTGTAAATATAGGAATAAGTTTATACATTTGCTGTATACATGTGGATATTGTGTCAAGATATATCAAATACATTTAATCACCTCATCGTGAATATTCATATTAACTGACAAATTATCACGTGCCATACATGTACATATATTCCGAAATGGTGGGTGCAGCAAACATTACAAATGTGGTGATGGTTGGTGCATATTTCATATACTGTAAGTTTTGTAAACTATCTCAGTGAAGTGTATTGAATAGCCTACGAATAGAAAATAGCATATATATATATATCCAACCATACATAATATCATTTGATTATTTAGTACAGACAAGAGAAAGGAGAAATTAAAAAAAAAAAACAAGCCCCAAAACAAGGATAACATTCAAATCAATTAACGTACTTGAAAAGCAACCTGTTTTTGCATTACAATCACACATTCTATACTATCAAAGCTTGATTTCCCTTCTTTTCTGTCATGTCACTTCACTTTTCCGAGCTACTGAATGACTGACACATGCTTTTGGCAAACAGCTTGAAATCCTGAAGGTCAGTGGTTTGCAGGACACTTTAAGAATATAATTATAAGGTGTTTGTAGTTTTTATTCATTATGAAACTTAATTGGTAGTACCGGTATGAAGGATATGGCAAAGGAAATGGAAATTATGTTCTTATTGATTATTATGAATCATGGAAGATATTGTGCATCATTTTGAATGAGATTTGAATTCTTATAATTCCATTTTCTGATTGATATCAATGGAAAATCTTATCATATCAAAGATATATTAGATTGAAACCTGCTTACTATTGCTCCTGCATTAAGAACAAAAATTGTAAAGTCATGAAAGCATTTGGATGGCGTATCGGTACACTCTATGTCGGCGGTAATTCATAGATTATGTAAGTTTACACATGAGTTGCCTCATCAGATTACTTAGTTTATACTAAATAACCTTGTCTTATATATATGAGCTCAATTTATGTTTGTAGTATCTCCCCGAAATCTCATTCGATGCATCCATCAATGTTGAAGGTCAACCTCCATTGCTTTAAAGCGGTTAAGCTTCTTTTAGATTCAGATTCATATTCAAAACACATTTGTTTCTTTCTCATAGTCAAATAAGTACAAAATGAAATTTACATTGACGAAAACACGATGGAAAGAGGCCAGGGTCCCAGGAAGTACATTGCTTGTGTTTGGGTCGCCAAATTTTACATATATGATGTTATACAACTTAAAACATACACCAAAAAAAATCTAAAAAATAAAATTAACAAGAATGAAAAAGGGAGAAAAATTAAGAAAAAGAAATATCTGCAATACATGCTACCCACAATATTGTACAAAGTAAATGTGTATACCGGTATTTTTTTTACAATACACGTAAATTTACGGAGTGAGGGGCATGTTTTAATGTAGTCATTTAAGTTGTTCCAGAGTTTGGGACCGTAAAAACGAATATTTTGTTGAAACGCAATTACTGTTCTTAGCCTAGAAATATTTGAAAGAAGAGAGAGAGAGAGAACAAAGATAAAACATGTTTGTAGGGATGATACTCTCCTCTTTATATTTTCACTTGGACTTACTTTGGCAAAGATTTTGTCAACACATTGTAACATTGTGACGTTCCTTTTCGTATCAGTTATCTGTCGTAAGTTTCGGCACCACATACAAGGGAAATTTCTAGTCCCTATGATGCTTAGAAAAGGAATTTTATTCAAATTACTTATGGAATTGGTTACATTTGTGAACAATTATCACACATTGTATTAAGCGAAAACCGCATGATATGAAGTTTGATGATTTAGAAGCTTATTATAACAATGAATTCATATAACATGTTGATTTGACGTGTTGAAAATGTTTTGATGCCAGTGCATGAATTGTAATATTTCATGCTTTATAATGATTAAGTTTTATTGAAGAGAAGATAGGCCAAAGAGGTGATACAAAGTGAAATTCTCTGCATCATATTGTCACTATAACTATGTTTGGCAAGGATATGAGCCAATATATTGTAACACATTGACGTCACATCTTCCATTCCTGAAGTGACTTTTTGTTGTCAATATTTGCTTTGCACTTAACAATAAGAAGGAATGTTCCTATTCTCATAATGCTATTCTAAAAGAACCATAAAGGAAATGAGGTTTGTTCGAATCACTTATGGAATTGAAAAAACGTTATCACTTATTGGACAATAGTGTTAGCTGTATAAATGCATGAAAACAGACTTTAACAGATCAGTGTGATAATGGTTTGATATGTATATTGATTTGACCTATATAATATGTGTAAATGGCATAGCATGAAAAGTCATATTTTGTGTTATTTGTATTGTATGATTATGATGGTTTGATGACGTCAATTTGTATGCATCCACTGATCCGAAATTTCGTCATAGTTCATACTCATTTGAATTTTATAGTTATGATGAATTTGATGACATGACATGATTTTATCACTTTATATTGTGATATCTTACAATGAAGTTTCATGTTGATTTGTATGCACCCAAAATTTCGAAAGTTAGTCATATTTTATATCATTTGAATTGTATAGCTATCCATGTATTTGATGACATTACATTTCCTATCATGATATAATGTTATATCTCACAGTACAGTTTCTGTTGATTTGTACGCATCGAATAGTCCTCAAGTTTGTCATATTTTGTATCATTCGAATTGTATAGTTATTATGAATTTGATATGGCGTGTTCTTATCATGTTATATTGTTACATCTCACAGTACAGTTTCTGTTAATGTGTATGCATCCAATAGTTCTCAAGTTTGTCATATTTTGTATCATTCGAATTGTATAGTTATTGTAATGAATTTGATGATATGACATGTTTTTATCATGTAAAAAACATTACGTATTCCAATCTTATTATGTATGCAATTTTATAAGAGTCGTTTTCATGACGAAGCACAGAATTATTAAATAATTTTAATTGACTTTGAATATTTGTGTTCAGTCTTCGATTCTGCCAGTCATGATACAGAAGAGGTCATTATTATACCTTTTCTTGTGATTCTTGTTAGTGAAACGGTGTTTGAATTCAAGGTATCATGTGTGTCATCTTTTCGCATATCATCCCAGATATTTGTTTTTCTTTCATTTTTTTTGATTGCGTATGGAATACGACTATTAATGTGTTGTTGCATTCATGCCTTTTACGTGAAAACAATTGAACTTAACGTTGTGTACAGTTCAGATGACAAACTTACAAATGAAATGATATTTCTTTGCTAACTCTTTTAATGTTCTGTTCTGTGTGAATTGAATGAATAATTACTGACAGGGAGAAGAAAAAACCTCATATAAAATATGACTTCATTCATCAAATTAAATAATATATTTACATATTAAATTTTTTGTCATCTATCAAATTTATGTAAATAACAGAAGCTTTAATGAGACACGTAAGTTTTGCGAAATACATATGCTTTGCAACTGAAAGCATATAGGTAATTGAATTTTGAAATATTCTGTCACACATGTGTCAACTTTTGGATATTGTCAAGAAATGAATGAGTTTTTAGTGGCGGCTCGGAGGGCCAGGATGTGGGGCAGTATTTTTCAACTTTCCCAAAAAGGAAAAATAGAGAGTCTGGAATGATTAAAAAGTCATCTCAATTGCTCAGCTGGTTTAGTTAAGAGTAGGAAATCAGATCACAATGAAAAATGTGTAATTTTTTAGCAGTCTTATATATAATTTGTTGAGTGAGAAGAGGTTGTAGAAATAAAATGCCGTTCTTTGAATTTTCATTGTGATTATGTCTTGTTTCGTTTTATTAAAAAAAAAATAATGGACTTTCTTTTTATAAAGGGACTCTCTTGTATAATTGATTGAACCCCGCGCCGCCCTCCCACACTGAATACTTGAGTCGGTGTTACTGTTTAAGGATAAGAGTATATTTCTAAACCTAGTACTCACTTTATTTGTTCATTTGAGAGGTATACATCCGAGAGGTTGCCAATAATCAATGATTAATTACTCACACTTTTAACAAATCACAAATGAGAGAGAGATTGGTATATTAATTGTACCTTTACAGTCACAAAGTAGCAGAAATATGTGGGGATAAAACAGAAAAGAAACGAAGTGAACACTCACTTCCAATTAACGAAAATGTCAAGTTCGTCTTTTCAAATTTGTATATGTTGATTATGGTGAAAATTATTCTAATATAATGTGCCATAATTCCTTATTGTTGTCCATATTTCAAGACGATGAATGAGAAAAGTTGACATCGCTTCATATTTGACGTTTATGCTTTTCTTAAATACTTTTCGAAGTATCTCAAGAGGTTGTGAAAAGCATAATATCTGTAATTGCACCAAATAATTTGAATTCATCAAGAGAGAGTTGACACGTGAAATGTGATTACCGGTAATCATGTATTTGGAAAAAAAGTACATTAAGGTTAAATGTTGCCTCGAATTATTTTCATTAACGTTGCTTTTTTTTCTTTCCATGTCGCCTCGTTTGAATAAAGCATGATATACTCTACCGTACGTGTCGACTGTTTTTTATTATTCTGGTTCTATTATGATATGGTTCACTAGACACATTATTTGATTTAATTTTCTTTTCTTTTATTTTATTATATTTAATACCCAAATCCATGTGGCTTATAAATACAACAAATATAGATAATATTATATCATATACTGCACATGTATGGTTTCCAAAATTATTAACCGATCATTACATCGTGGATGCTAGCTAATAAACTGGAACAACAAGAACAAGATAAATTCATGATTGCGACATCTCAAACATGTCCGAAGCACCACCAACAGCTACAGCATTTCCAGCTTATCGACGAACATACCACCACTATACTATATATACCACTGTACCACAATTCCCATATCCCATTCCCATATCATCAGTAAATTATGAAAGTTCATAGATAAAGATTTTTGTCATGCAGCAGTCAGATCTTTTGTTTTGTTTTGCCAGTTTATTATAATACCTTTGGGAAGGAGGAAGGGAGAGGGAGAGAGAGGGGAGAGGGAGCGAGGAAGGGAGAGGGAGAGGGGAGAGGGAGGGAGAGAGGAGGGGAGAGGAGAGAGGAAGGGAGAGGGAGAGAGGAAGGGAGAGGGGGAGAGGGGGAGAGAGGGGGAGAGAGAGAGAGAAGGGGAGAGGGAGGAAGAGGGGGATAGTGCGCGCAAGAACAACGATAAACAAAAAGAAGTACAATTTAAAACCATGATAATGTACGAACAAACCACATTCGGATTCCTAGGTCTTTATCTTTCTCTCAGATACGCAAAGATGAAGATTTTGTAATTCATAAGCCCACCATTTTTTTTGCATTGATGTGTACTGGGGCTTTTCTTAACTGATACAACAAAGTTAAGTTGGAATTTGCTATTTTAAAGTGATTTACAGTACGGTACTCAAGAGAGGAAACCAGCTCTTGCACTCAATAAGGACAAAATCCGAGAACTTATATCTCTAATTATTTAATGCATTCATTTGTTAAAGCACACCATCCATAGACATAATAGTGGGATTTGCATAAGAGCATCACTGAAAACAATTTATGGAGTAGGCCTACATTTCAAAATCCCACTTCTGTTCACTGAGAAAGTACACAAAATTGGACTAGGAATGCAGACTATATCGTAGTTCTTATTAGCAATCGGGCCAATTATTATCTTCAAGGCCCAAGACAGAACGGGATGTTCCTGGAAATTATTTCAATCTCTGTGGTAACCAATAAATATTTTTAATACTCGTTTTTCTATAGGCCTATACATGTATTTCCTATGTATTGCTTTATGAATACATTTCTAGAACACTCTTATTACATGTTGGGTTTACTCGTCTATTTTCATTTACTTTTTTAAGAATCATTCATAATAGCTTACAGTTTTAGTAATTCGCTTTGAACCAATCATAATTACATCATCTTAACCATGTTTGAAATAGTTATTTTTATTTCTCTTTCAACTGAATGCAGTTCAGCCTACTGTATAAACCATGAGATCAAATTTGTTTCTTCCATGACTTATTATTGATATGCGCAGCCAAAGAAAAAGGAATTTGGCTGTATAGTGGGGTGCTTTAAAACTAACAAAAAAAAAACATATTTTTTACAGGTTTTGTCTGACTCTTTTGTTACCCATGACGTATTCTTTGCATATTCTATAACGAAATTGAACTGAATATTTTCCTTATTGTTTTGAACGGCGCTCCATTTTTTTTTTTTGGCTCAGCTCCAAGCATGCTAATGTTCTTTTAAAGGCGCACGTAGCGAGGAGTACAGTTAGGCTAAATATGGCTGTAAAGTGGGGTGCTTTAAAACTAACCCAAAAAAATATTTTTTACAGGTTTTGTGTGACTCTCTTTTGTTACCCATGACGTATTTTTTGCATATTCTATAACGAAATTGAACTGAATATTTTCCTTACTGTTTTGAACGGCGCTCCATTTTTTTTGGCTCAACTCCAAGCATGCTAATGTTCTATTAAAGGCGCACGTAGCAAGGAGTACAGTTAGGCTAAATATGTTTTTGAACAATTTCAATGCCTCTCTTTGGAGCAAAAAAAAAAAGAAGAAAAAACCTTTTTGGGCAAAGTTGTGAAATATTTGATGCGAAAAGTCCCCCAAAACGTACTTTACAATGAGATAAGCCACGAAAGTCTGCGTAAGACAGGAACATGCTACGATTAGTTTTGTAAATCTAATACCTCAGGCACACCGATGATACTCAAACCAGACCGACAGCAGACCGAACAAAATATAACATTACCGATAATGACCAAGAATCGATCGATGTGGAGTCGGTGTGGAGTCGGATTGGCAGTGTGACTGAGGTATAATCAAACACATATTGTAGTGTGCTATTACATCGATTGGCATGCTTCTGTAGCTTTATATTTATTGCAGGGTACCGACGGACTTCTGAGGGTATCGTAGCATATCGCAGGACATCGTAGCCCATCGAAGGATACTAGAGGGTGAAAGGACTTCTCACAGCTAATATTACACTTCGTGATGCATTTGAATAGCAGAAAACACATAAGCCTGAGAGTCAAGCTATGCAAATGTAACATGGGTTCATGTGCGGTGTCAGACCAGGAAGTTGTGAAAGAAATCATTCAAGAAAATACCCTTGTGCTTCGTAGAATAAAGGTGTCAGACACCAGCATTTGAACTGATCAGAAGGACCAGGTTTGACTCATCACAATCAACATCATTTCTGTCTTACGACATCCATGGATTCGCAGTGGAATGAGTTATCACTCGAATAAATACTCTTGTGCTTAACACTAATATTAAGCTGTCAGAAGCCAGTATTCGAACTGTTCAGATGGATCAGGTTTGACTCATCATAATCAATAAAAAATTACATTAGGTGTTTCACAACATCTATGCGGAGCAATGGATTCGCAGCGGACTGAGTTATAACTCCAGTAAATACAGGCACCCTTGTGCTTAACATTAATAAGATGTCAGAAACCAGCATTTGAACTGATCAAACGTGCCATCTTGGACCACCCACAATCCACAAAGATCTTGGCCCCGTTTCATAAAAAATCAGGTAAGCATATTTATTTATTTATTTACTTATTTTGTCTTCTTTATTTTATACTGCAGGGTTGGCCTGATTCAGTTATGCAAAACTGCTTTCCAAAGGCGCCCTGCAGTTTAACAAATCATTCTACGTGAAAATACAAAACACATAACACTTGGGTAACATGGTAAATTACAAAAATTGGAGAGTGATTAAATGGTATTATAAAATGTACAATTTTGAATAGTAATGTTTATAATTCCATTGAGTCCATTGAACTTAAAGGGATGTACACATCTGAGCATTACCAGGGAGTGCATTAAACAAACTGGCTCCAACATAATTATGCAAAATAATTTCTTTTATATTCTGTCCTTGGGCGGGGTAGTTGGAGGGGCATTTTAAAGAATAACGTGTCCAATAATTTACAATTCGTTTGCAGGTCAATGATTGTAAATAAGTTGGTATTAGATTAATTTATATTTAAAGAAAGAACACAATATTGATCATGGGTGTCGATCCCGGGGGGGGGGGGTATGTATCCCAAAAAAATAATTGAGGTTGGGTATGGCCTGTATTATCATCCCCCTAATATTTTTGGATAAAATAAATAAGAATTATGATACATTAGCTTAAAACTAATAATTATACAAACTCAATGTTTGATCCTGAAATACCATCACATTCTTTAATGATTAGGTGTAAGTAAATGCCACAATTTCAATGCAAAAATATCGAAGAAAATTTGTTCGCTCGCATTATTCTCAATTAAGGGGTTCCGTGAAGTCCTGCTTTTCATTAAAAACAATTTTGGGATTCTCTAAAATGCAAGTTTTATAGACAGATTTCTAAAAAAGTCCCTGGTGTGGGAGGGGGTATCCCTCTCCCACACTCTCGCCGGTCACCCCCCCCCCCCCCCCCCCCCCCCCAATCATGAACACGGATCGACCCGCCTGATATTGCTATTTTATATGCTGCTCTACTGATACATTTCAGCGTGAGTAACGAGGAACGCTGAGGTGGATGATAATCCTTATTCAAAATCATTCTAGAATCTAGTATATTTATTCTGTTAATTTTAGGGTAATTTGATAAGTAGAATTCAGATGTACATGTTTCAGGGCTGATTTCGGGATATGTGACTTGTCTTTAGAGGTTTTGGGAAAGTGTCACTTTTCCTTAATTTTCTCTCCTCCTTCACTTCTCTTTTTCTTCCTCCTATTTTCCTCGTTCTTTCTCTTTTCTGCCTCGTGTTTTCAGTAGTGCTGGAGCTGCTGTCCCTTCGCCCCCCGATCCACTTCTGCACCCGTAATGCCAAATGTGTAACTACTGGCATTATGATCCCCTCCCCCTATTGAATAACGAACGCGTTTATAAGTGGTGCATGAAAGTGACATCGCATGAAGACTTGACAATTTAAACAAATATTAATCAGATCACTGGCGTATAAGAAGGGGAAATTGGGGATCCCCCACCGGACAAATTTCAACCATGAAAACAAAAATGATAACTGACTTTTCAATCACTATGAATTCTAACCAAATTGCTCCTATATATCTCATGTGCATAAATCTAGAGAGAATTGGGGAAAACACCCACGTCCCCCCCCCCCCCGGGTGTGGCTTGTACTTCCCCCCCCCCCCAACACACACACACACTTTTTTAAAAAAAAGGTTATTTTAAAAGCAATCAGTTAGTGAAAATTCTCTTTTAAAATGCTATTAAAGGGCCAGTCCGGTCCTAGCATAACTTGCTTTCAATGGAATGAGAAAAATCAGACAAATAATAAGAGGGTTGTGAATTTTTAATGATATGAAAAATTAAGAAAAAAATAATTAAAATTACTAGACAAATTGGTAATTCTTTCATGAGTTTGTGACGTCATTCCCTCACAGCTCACAAATTATTGTGTTTATAATAATAAACTCATTACCGAGTTACCATGCATGAAATTATCTTTTCAAATACTATTTCAACAGTAAGTCCTAATATTGAATTACCCAAAAGTTCAACACCCTTTTTTTCTTCCTTTCCGAGCTAGAAATACAATTCGTAATGACAAAATAAACCCAGATTGCGGGGTATTTAAACTCGAAATTTACTCCACCTTTAATTATCGATTCTATTCTTTTCCTCTTTCGAGGAACTTTATGACAAAATAAAATTGAACAACATTACATGGGATCTGATGACAGTATTTCCAAAATCAGCAAGTGACGAAAAAACAATTTTAAAAAATAGAATAGACAATAGGGGAAAGAAATGCTTTTAAAAATTAGAATTGATATGAACCGTTGTGCCCATATTTTTTAAATGTCCACCACAGGGTACTTTTTCCCGCATTCATAATCTATATTGAATTGTAAAATATGTGTAAAGTGATTATAACAGTGATCATGGAAACATTAACTCGTTTAAAATTAACAAAATAGTTGGTACAGGTGCCAAATACGGAAAAAAGGGCCCAAAACTTACTTATTTGTAAATTCAAGTAAGATTTTAATCTGTGTGTGTGTGTGTGTGTGTGTGTTTATATTGTGATAAACGCACCAAATTTAGGACAAACGTAGATGAGTATGTAGATGAGTATACGCAAAATTGGATAAAAATATTTTTCAACTTCTACTTTCATTTCTGCTTTCTCTGAATTCGTCCCCCATATAGACTAAGGAGGTGGATGGAATGACCAGTCTGATATCAGCATAGATCTATTGAAGGAGCCCAGGAATTAATGGGAATTCGGGAAGTAATTACCGTTGGACTGTGATACATGCACCTGCGAATGGTCGTCTTGATATTTTGGTACTCTTGAAATTTCTGCTCATTCAAGGGCTTAAGGAACTGGCTGCTAATCGAAGAATATTCTAACGGTTCCGTGTATTTAGCTTATTCAAGAAGTTGAAGTGAATAGGAAGCTACTGATGATCAGACAGAATTCAGTCGTTACACTGAACAGGACTAAAACGACAAATTCAATTTAATCTGTCAACATTTCGATACTGTTTCATTGCATAAACCTGAGAAGATGAATTAAAAAGACTACGAGGGATTTTTAATACAAACATCTACTTCAGAGGCGTTATGTAAAGACCTAATATCATTGCAAGGGAAATGCTACATGTCATTGTTAGAATCATTATACAACGAATGTCCATTTCCGTCGTATTTGGGAATGGAATATGGAATAAACAGGATCGTATTAACGTATATGTAAGGGAATAGTTCAGTACGAATGTGCCAAATTGGGGTAAATATTAAGAAGAATATCGCAAAATTGTTCAATTAATATGGCGAAGAACACGGAAAACTCCCATGTCCATGATGGTTGGACTCCATTACACAAAGCTGCAAAGAAGGGTCATCTTGATGTCACCAAATATGTCATCAGTGAAGGAGCTGAAGCAAGTAAAGATGTTAATGATGGTTGGACTCCATTACACAATGCTGCAGAGAATGGTCATCTTGATGTCACAAAATGTCTAATCAGTGAAGGAGCTGAGGTGAATAAGGGGACAAATGACGGAATCACTGCATTATATACTGCTGCACAAAATGATCATCTGGATGTCATCAAATATTTGATCAGTGAAGGAGCTGAGGTAAATAAAGATATTATTGATGGCTGGACTGCATTACACACTGCTGCGCAGAATGGTCATTTTGATGTCACAAAATATCTGATCAGTGAAGGAGCTGAAGTAAATAAAGAAACTAATGACAGTTGGACTGCACTACACATTGCTGCGCAGAATGGTCATCTTAATGTCACCAAATATCTGATCAGTGAAGGAGCTGAGGTGAATCTGGGAACAAATCACGGTTTCACTGCATTATATACTGCTGCGCAGAAGGGTCATCTTGATGTCACCGAATATCTGATAAGTGAAGGAGCTGAGGTAAATAAAGATGTTAATGGTGGCTGGACTGCATTACACATTGCTGCGCAGAATGGTCATCTTAATGTCACCAAATATCTGATCAGTGAAGGAGCTGAGGTGAATCTGGGAACAAATCACGGTTTCACTGCATTATATACTGCTGCGCAGAAGGGTCATCTTGATGTCACCGAATATCTGATCAGTGAAGGAGCTGAGGTAAATAAGGATGTTAATGATGGCTGGACTGCATTACACACTGCTGCACAGAATGGTTATATTGATGTCATCAAATATTTGATCAGTGAAGGAGCTCCGGTGAATAAGGAAACTATTAATGGTTTGACTGCACTACACATTGCTGCGCAGAATGGTCATCTTGATGTCACCAAATATCTGATCAGTGAAGGAGCTGAGGTGAATAAGGCGACAAATCACGGTTTCACGGCATTATATACTGCTGCACAGAATGGTCATCTTGATGTCACCAAATATTTGATCATTGAAGGAGCTGAGGTAAATAAAGATGTTACTGGTGGCTGGATTGCATTACACACTGTAGCACAGAATGGTCATCTTGATATCACCAAATATCTGATCAGTCAAGGAGCTGAGGTGAATAAGGGAACAAATGACGGTTTCACTGCATTATATGTTGCTGCAAAGAATGGTCATCTTGATATCACCAAATATCTGATCAGTGAAGGAGGTGAGGTAAATACAGATGCTAATGATGGCTGGACTGCATTACACATTGCTGCACAGAATGGTCATCTTGATGTTACCAAATATCTGATCAGTGAAGGAGCTGAGGTGAATATGGGGACAAATCACGGTTTCACTGCATTATATGTTGCTGCACAAAAGGGATATCTTGATGTCACCAAATATCTGCTCAGTGAAGGAGCTGATGTGAATGTGGGGACAGATGCTGAGATCACTGCATTACACATTGCTGCACATAAGGGTCATCTTGATGTCACTAAATATCTGATCAGTCGAGGAGCTCAGGTCAATCAGCGAGACATTGATGGGTGGACTGCATTACAGATTGCTACACAGATGGGTCATCTTGATGTCACCAGATATCTGATCAGTGAAGGAGCTGAAGTGAATAAAGATATTACTGATGGTTGGGCGGCGATACACTCTGCTGCACAGAATGGTCATCTTGATGTCATCAAATATCTGATCAGTCAAGGAGCTGAGGTAAATAAGGGGGCAAATAGGGGTTGGACTGCATTACATCTCGCTGCTCTTCATGGTCATGACGATGTTACATCATTCCTTCTCAGTCATGGAGCTGAGGTAAACAATGGTGGCAAAGATGGCAAGACTGCCTTGCACTTTGCCTTCCAGATTAACCATCATAATATCATCAGACGACTTATCAGCAAAGGAGCTGACGTTGATCATGTCGATGCCCACGGACATACAATGTTAGAAAATGCATCAGCTGCGGGTCACATAGACGTTGTACATCATTTAATCGGCAGTGGAGCTTCGGTGAATAAAGGCTCAAATATTAGTCATACACCTCTTCACTTTGCAGCAAAAGAAGGCCACGAGGATATTGTGCGTAAGTTGTTACTTGCAGGAGCCACTTTGGAAGCAAGAGATGCAAGTAAATTCACACCTCTCCATCACGCATCAGCCAATGGTCATCTCGAGGTAGTAAGAATCTTGCTTGCTCAAGGAGCAAGTGTTGATTTAAGAGGAGCTGATGGCCAGACGCCTCTTCATCTATCTTCAAAACATGGCCATGCAAGTATCACCGAGGTGCTGGCAGAACAGGCAAAGGTAGGGTCCATTGTCTTTGATTTGATGTAGGCCTACTGCATAAATATCAATACATCAATACATTTATCACTTGTCGACATATTGTTGATGGAGAGTTTAAACTCGAATTTGAAACAAGAGTTTCCTAAATTCATACTCATTGTCTTCCTTTTCTTCTTCTTTTTTTTTAAATCCTAAGAGCATCCTCCCCAAATTTTACTCTCGTTTCTAAACTACTATGCATATTAGTGTTATTTGTTCATACAATTAAAAGCCCAGCAAATATCAATATTCTGTTGAGGAAAATACGGGGAAACGTATACACATTTTGATGCACTACAACACCCGAACAATCGTGCCAACAAGTTTGATCTTGATAGATTCCAATCTCCAGAGGATGTATTATTTCTCATTACAGAACATTTGCCAACCTGGTGACAACCTCGTCACAGCCATTAATTTAGCTACTCAAAATGGCCACACGAACAGTATTGAGACACTTGTTTCTCATGGAGCCGACCTGAACGTCAAGTCCATCGATGAAAAACACATGTCTTCATTAAGCCATCATACTTTCCAGTCGGAAAGATAGAAAAGTTGAAACAACAGCAGCACTCAAAAAGGTACGATGATTATACAACTGGAATCCCTACATAACTTTAGAATTCCAATATCGGATCGAATTGTGAATACATCAAATTGAACATGAATTAGAACCATGTTTATTTGGGATTATTCTGTTCAATTAATCCACTTATTGTAGCAATACAAAGGCAAAATCATCTGCAGTCTGGTGAAGAGTTACTTGTTTTGTAACGAAATTTTGTAATTTTTTTTTTTTTTTGATGGCTTTCTTTTATGGATGTCCATCTAGATCTCGGAAGATTTCTGTGAGAATAAACTGTCTTCCGAAGAGGCACTGGTCTTATATCTCTTGGACCACGGAGCAAGGCCAGACGTAAAGGACAATTCAACCAAGGCAACCTACCGTCCACTATGTAAGGAATGAAGTTATTCTACATATGATATTTTCAAGGTGGGATAATTTCAGGTTAGAAATAAACAACCCACCCCCAGAATGGTAAAAGAAACATAAGAGAATGTAAACGGCTTTCATTTACGAATAGAAGGAATTACTGTTACCTTAATGTTATGACATATTTCACTGTTAGGTTTGAGGCCCAAACATAAATTGTCAGAACATGTTTTGTTATAATTATTATCAAATGTTTTTATGTCCCATTACATTACATTTGTGACACAATATTGATAAGCTATATTAAGTTTATTTTCAAACATAATTTTATACTTTAAAGATGTAAGATATAATTGTTATCATATTACATATGTTTTGGAGTGATGTGTTATATAATACTTCATCTTTAGTAAAAAATAGCCTTTACATAAATATGGAAGGATGTTGCATGCATGCTTTAACTTATCTTGCATTTGCACCATCATTTTATCATTCTATGTATTTCATCAATATTTATAAATGTAAAAAAGTATCAGTTTTCGAACATTTTCAGTGAACCATTTCAGTTTACTTCATTGAGTACAACTCAATCTTTCCCAAGTGAGATGCATCGTTCCTGATATAATTTCAAACGTTCCTAAAATCATCTTTGGTATACTCCAAATTCTCTGAATATGTCCTGAAAATGTCCTGAATAATTAAGCGTGTCCTTGAAATACAAATATTATCAATTTCCTATTAACAAACAAAATATATATAGGTTACCGACGATGGAGATGATCAGGAATCAGCGAGGTACCATTCAAAGAATCTATTCTCTTTGATTAACCTTAAAGAAAAGGTTCAAAGTTCTGGTATAGGTGCAAAATAATTTGTGAACTTTCTCATTCTTTTTATGTCACTTTCGTAGGATCATTGAAGAAAACTCCCCTAAAAACGATTGCTCTGCATGCCGTCATATTTGAAAATATGATTAGCAATACCGGAAAAGTTTGGACCAAACCTTCATGCTATATCTGTTTGTAGTCCTATTATGCACATTTCTCTGTGCAATGCATGTGCCTTTCAGAGGGATTTAATCAGTTTCTTATTATTTCACGGTTCCAAGACCTCTAGGTTTACATCAGTTCTAATGTACTACATAACGAACCTTTCCAAATTGCTTCCAGTTTCTTTCGTAATGTAATCACTAGACCAGAACTCAACTTTCTCAACTTTTTCTCCAATATTCGTCCATTGTGCTTTAATTCATGTCGTTTAAACATTAAATTGGCGTTTTTGTATTCTGTTATTTTTTTAACAAGATTTTTAACAAATTATTTTTTTAATGTATGGTATTCATTGGTAGAGAAAACCTTCCTTTATATTTTTGTACCATTTTTGTTTGGTATATATTTGCACGCATGACTGAACAGCAGACATTAGTTAGAAGCTTAGAAGACTATAAAATCCCACTTGCGCCACGTGGCAAAGTGAAGAACAAAACAACATTCGACATGAGAAATACAGGTCTACCATGATTTACCTTATTTGCGCTACTCAAAACAAAGCTCAAGTAACCGCTGCCAAACCAGGCAAGCACTCTTGTAGGCGAATCATACAAATGCACAGATATCCATCGTAAGATGTCATTGTTGTTGAACAAAACAATTTAGATAGCACATTGGATTCATGTGTGTATGGGGGTGGGGGAGGTTCCAGAGGACTGGGTATAAAATAAGGGCACTTAAACTAACAGAAATATTTCTAAAGTCAATTTTAATGCAAAAAATGAAAAATGAAATTTTAGCACTTAATTTTAATTCAGACAACTTTTATTTTGTTGGAAGCTCAATATTGCACATTCTACCTATGTGATTGGCGCATGTGTGCGTGTGTTTGTAAGTTGTGTAGACGTGGGTGCGTGTGTGCGTGTGTGTGTGTGTGTGTGTGTGTGTGTGCAAGCACATACGTTAATAGACAACCATTCTTTCTTCGCATTTTGTTTCGTTTCTCACCCAGCCACTTGGCACAAGTGGGACTTTGCAGTCTAACCATTGTATGTTGTTCAGTCATGCGTGCAGACATACCAAACAAAAATGGTTACAAAAATATGCAGGAAGTGTTATTCTACAAAGGTATGTCATAAATTTCTAGATTGAGAGTTCACACTTCATATTACACAAAAAATGAAAATTTGTAACTTTTTTTTACTAACTTTTTTTAAACAATTTTCCTATTTATGCACTTTCCAAAGAAAAAGAACATTGGTATCTTTCACTGAGGAAGTCAAGTTTGCAAGTTTTGCGTCAAACTCACATGTGACACGATACACAACATGAGTTCGAGTCGAATTTTGTGAAAGGTGCCAAATACCGTCTTCACAAGAATTGATATTGGCTCTGGCTGGTATCAGCCGAGCTGAGAATCATGTAAAGGCTTAGAAATTTTCGTATTCGGATCAATAAAAGACAATTTATGAAATTACATGCTATGTTCTCTGTATATCCTTACACATTCCATTCCATCAACATTTCATGCATGAGTAAGCGATTAACTACTTTGCTAAGTGTTTCAAAATGTTACTTTTGGTGAGTCTTTAAATTCATCTGGCTTGCTCACTCAACCATAAAGTTTTGATGGGATATATCAAGAAATACATTAAACAAAGACTTTTCTTTCATAAATGGTCTTTCAATGATCAGAATATAATATTTCCATATCTTTTCATGATCTCAACTTGGCTTATACAGCCAAAACAAAAACGAACATTTGTCAAGAATGGATTTTGCACCATTTCACAAAGGTTGCTTTTGCTCACTCTTCCTACTTGTTAGACTATATGGCTTCGCGTCAAAATATACGAGATCGATACGAATCAAATTTTTCTGAGCAAAATTTACCATCTGCTAGCAATATGTATCGTCTGCTAGCAGCACATGGGGGCTGCCATTTTGTTTATGTGTACAAGAAGATTTTCTTAATCCAAATGCTCAATTGCCTTTTTCAAAATTAAAAACCCATTTGAGATTAAAAATATAGAATAGATATGTCAATTTATTTTTAAACTGAAGATTTCCTTATATATTTCTGTTGAAAATCGATATTCGCTTAATAGAAATCTATTTTCTCGATACTGGACGTATGGGAAGGAGCAAATTAATTCAAATTTTATGGATGCTTCTTCCCTGAGCATCTATAGCGGCAAACTATGCATTCACCTGCTTTCGGATAATGGACTTGAAAAGTCAGAATGCATGCTGCATATATTATGTTCTGCTCTGTTTGGCAAACCCAAGAAAATAGATTTTTGTTAAGCAAAACCAGACAATTTAAAAGTATCATTATAAAGATTTAATTTTTATAATACATGTAAACACCCACTTTATATTTTCCGTCACATATGGGATTTTAGGTAATGAAGAAAATCAATTTAGGATTTTAATTCAAAATATCTTCCTGACTGGAACATTTCTCAATGGTTCATGTACAACTCCAAATCAGCAAGAAAATGGCAGCCCCCATGTAAATGAGTAGGAGACGATACCGGGTGTTGGAATATCTTTATTTATACCCTTTTCTGATATCTTATTAGAAAATGATTTAGGCCAATAAGTAGGAATATATTACCCCTTCCAATATAAGTAAATTTGTAATCAGGGGTTAATTCTCCTTTAAACCATGATAGTATATTATCGAAAGGTTTTATACTGTTTTAGTGTACAAATTATGATGTTTGATAATAATAATGATAATAATAAATAAATAAATGTAATAATAAAACAATAATAATAATGGTCATTAATACTGCACTACACACAATTACAAATGTGTAATATAAGAAAATAAATGATGCATGCGTAGTATCTCTATGATGAATATTTTTTTAATCATTGGCATAAAACTTAAAGAGAACCATAATTATGTGTCAATGTATCTTATTGGACATGTATAGCAAACGGTTTAATTTCAAAGTGCGCTATAATAGACTACGGCATGCGTTATTTTGGCGAATCAGGGAAGAAAAGTCATTCAGGCAATATGATAGGTTAATGCTTTGTACAAACAAGATTCTCATGTCATTTATAGTTGATATTTCACGTCTTTTCTATGATCAAAATCATTATTCCGAACCTATCATTTTCACAACTTTAAATGTAACAACATCATCACCATACATAGATCATGTGTAGATATTAAAGTCAAACAGTTAACTTCAATTATTTTTACATAATGTCGCTAATCATGATATAATCATACCATTGAAACTTCAAATGTGTTGTCATGTATTTAGAATTTCAATACTTTTCAAAACACACATACCATTAATCAGTTATGCTCGATACTGATGCTGGATATAAGAGATTAAAGGTGCGTCATCCCTACATGTTGAAGTTGTGTGAGTATGCGATAAATCACAAAAGAATATTAATTGGAAAAATTGTGCGGATGTAAAAAGGATTATAATTTGCTTTTAGGTAAGTAATACTAACAATTTGGTAACACTTTATATTTTTTTTTACTAAAACAAAATCGCGAAATATTCAAAATTATTTTTTGACCGTTAATTTCGTTGATTTTTTTTAATAACTCCATCTGCGACAAAAGTAAGAGTTTCCTTTCTTACACAGGAGTTACAGAAATTGTGACCTTGAAATTTCCTAGGATTTCTACTAAATCTGTGCAAAGTTTTGCGGAATTTGTGTAAGTATGTAAAAGGGGTGAAGCACCTGTAATGTCTTCCAGTTCAAGGCGTACAAGTCTATGTATGTAAATGTAAGTGTTGTGTAGTGCGCCTTAGTATTTTACGAGTTTTGCGAATTTTTAAATATTCTGAAACATGAAAAACTGAAGATTTGATGATTGATTTTGTGAACAGTAAAAGTAAATAATATTTGTTGAGTAGCTTGTACCGATTGTGATCTCCTGCAGGATTTGAATTTAAAGTGTTTCTGTACAAAGTTCATGCTATTCTGAAATTGCTGGTATCGATTTAATTCAGATTACATCATGATGTTTAAAGCAATTCCGGTAATGTGCCAAACGAATCCAGATATCATTCAGTTATTCTCTTTCATTCGAATTTTGCGATGTGTAAATTGTGTGTGTATACATGTACGATTGAAGTATATTTCATGATTGTCACACCACTATGCTCATTAAACAATAATTTAATGGACAGTAATGTAATATGTGAATACTAAAGGAAACTGATTGATGAATTTATATTTTCATTACAGAAAATGTTTCCATTTAGTTTCTAAATGATTATTTACTCTACGAATATACTCTAATATCACTGGAAGTTTCAGTGTATTAGACAGCTCATGGGTGATAATAATGATATTAATAATAGCAACATTTATGTTACGCACATATACATTTAATAAGACGTTCAAGGCGCCTAACAACATAATTATGTAAACCATTTTCGATTATTACATTGGACAAAGAAATAATGTAATGTTGAATGGATACAATTTCGAAATGTATATAAATTATTCTGACATGGTTTCTTTGGACATACTACATAATTTTAGTGAGTCACAAAAATAAGGCTCTGATTCGTGTTTGTATAAAGCCGCTGTAAATATACTTATAAGTTTCGATATTTACTGTACACATGTGAATATTTTGTCAAGATATATATTATATATTTAATCATTTCATAAAGAATATTAAACTGAAAATTTATCACTTGCAATACATGTACATATATTCCGAAATGATGGGTGGGGTAAGTGACAAATGTCGCGACGGTTTGTGAATATTTCATATGTTAAATGAAATACGCACTAACCATCGAGTTAACTCAGTGGCGTTTTATGCATAACCTACAAATTAGTAAATAGTATCTATACATGTATATATGTATATATGATAGCATCTGGATGATGTATAAATATGCTCAGTATCGATCTTAATTCATAGATGTAAAGTTTAAACATCATTTGCCTCATCAGATTACTTAGTGTATATCAATTAACCTTGTCATATGAGCTCAATTCAATTTTGTAATATCTCCCCCAAAAGTCTCATTAGAAGCATCCATCGAGGTTGTAGGTCAACCTTCATTGCTTTAAGGGGGTTAAGCTTCATTTGGAAGAAAAGAGAGAGAGAGAGAGAGAGAGAGAGAAAGAAAGAGCGAAATACAGTAGGAAGGATACTCTTCTCTATATATTTTAACAAGGACTTACTTTGGCAAGGATTTGTGATGTATTTCATCTTTTGCACAAGTTGCGCCTTGAGCATTTGATCATCAAGTGGATTCGGCGCCTTATAAATCTTATATATTATTATTATTATTATTGACGTTCCTTTTCGTAACAGATATCTATTGTCAATTTTTGCTCCACAATTAACAAAAAGAAAGAATATTTCTATTCCCAATGATGCTACTTATGGAATTGTTAACAGTTGTAAGCTATCATAACGCATTGTATTAAGCATTTGTAAATAGTGATAGCTTTATAAAAACTGCATCATATTGAAGTTTGCTCATTTAGCATGTTTGGAAGGTTATTATAATAATGGATTGCTAAACATATTGATTCGATTAAGAATGTGTTTGCTTTGCTGAAAATTGATGGTCCATTTATCTGTGAAATTATTGAGGAAAGGAAAATTATTTGAATCACTTATAGAATTGAAACTTGGGAACATTATCACGGATTGTATTAGGCATTTGTAAATAGTTCATGCTTTACAAACCGTATGATATGAATTTTGCTCAATTAGAAGCTTATTATGATAATGGATTCATATACCTGTTGATTTGACTTGTTTAAATTGTGTCGATGCCAACTGCATGGATTGTCATTTTCATGCTTCATAGTGACTGAGCTTTATTGAAGAGAAGAGAGATAGACAAAAGAGATGAAACAAAACGAAACTCTCTGCGTCTCTATAACTATGTTTGGCAAGGATTTTTGCCAATATATTGTATCACATATTACATTATGCCTTTCTATATTGTCAATATTTGTTTTGCAGTTAACAATGGGAAGGGATGTTCCTCTTCTCTGTTGTGTTATTCTAAAGGAAATCATAAAGAAAATGAGGTTTATTCGATTCACTTATGAAATTGAAAAATATTATCACTGTATATATATTAAGCGTTTTTAAATAGTGTTTGCTGTACAGAAATGCATATGAACAGGCATGAATAAAGCATAGGTGTGATAATGGTTTGATGTGTATATTTGACATATTTAATATTTGTTAATGGCAGCATGAAAGTCATATATTGTATATTATTTGTACTGTATAATTATTATAATTTGATGATCATCACATGACTTGTTTTTTATGCATGATCTATCTTGATATCTCACTCTACACAGTCCGTCGATTCGTATGCGCTCGATAGTCCGAAATTTTGTTCCTCGCACATCTCTTCGAAGAAATATCGAACATTTAATCTATCCCAGAATATAGGGTAGTAGTATGTAGTATGCTCTGAAATGTTGATTTCACCAAACCAATGAACTTGCATTGAAATTATAGTATTCCCATGTTATCCTGTATGGAATTTTTAAAAGTTGTTTAATGAAGAATGGAGTTATTATAAAATTACTATAATTGATTTTGAACATTTGAGTTCAGTTTTTTTTAATCATGGTGGTCATGATACGGAATAGTTCATTATTATAGTGTTTCTTGTGATTTGCAATAAATCATGTTGTTTGCATTGAAGGTATGAAGCAGTGTATTTCCCATGTCATCTCAGATGTTTTGGGGTATTTTCGTGGGTTTTTTTTTTTTTTTTTTTTTTTGGGGGGGGGGGTTTGTTTCGTTTTTGTTTTCTTTTTATGTTCTTTTTTATATGTTAGGTTACATCCATGGCATTCAGGTGTCAGCAATTGAAATTAACTTTTAGTATATCCAATCTACAAATGAATGATTTCACCGTTTGCTTCTTTAATTTTTTGTTTTGTATACATTAAGTTAATAACTAAATAACTTAATATAAACTTCCTGATACACTGATACATTCATATGTTTTGATTTATGGAATGAAATCAAATGTTCACATTCAAAAATGTTTTATCATATATTACATAAGCATCGGTAATCGTAAAGAGACACATAAGTTTTTTGGGAATGCCTATGTCCCGCTTTGCTAGTGAAAGCATATTTTGGATTGAATTTAGGATTTTTAGTGCCGGTACATGAGGGGGGAGGAATTTCGGAGAGGAATTTCGGACTTTTCCAAAACCGGAAATATAGTGCTTTTTTGTTTTACTAAAACAGAAAGTAAATCATGGACTCTTGCAGAGGGACTCAATAGGGGCGTTAATGGTACCCCCCCCCCCTCCCCCTTACGATGTCACTACATACTCGACGTGTTGTTACTGTTTGCATTTAAAAGTACGAACGCGCTACTCACTTTATTTGTCCATTTGAGAGGTTGCCAATAATCCCTATTTGATCACAATTCTAAAACTAAAAAAATTAGAGAGTGATATAACTAATTGTGCCTTTAAAGCATCAAAGAGGAAGCGGAAATGTGTAGGGTTAAGACAGAAAAATACGAAGTGAACACTCACTTCCAATGTACGAAATTGTCAACCTTGACTCTGCAAATTTTGGTGAAAATCGCAATATACATATATGTGCCATTCTTGTTCATTGTTGTCCATATTTTCAAGAAGTTGAATGTGAGAAGTTGACATCGCATATTATGACGTTTATGATCTCCTGATATGTATACTGAAGATTGTCTAAATGTATCATTGTTTGTAATTACGTCAAATATGTTGAATTTATCAAGAGTAGAGGCAGTAATTGAATGTTTTGTGATAACGTGTTTGAAAAACTGTATTCAGATTGATGTTTCCTCGAATTACTTCATTAACAATCTTTTCATTTTCATTTAATAAGTACTACTAATTTTGAATACAGATTGGAATGGCAATTTATATTTTTATTATTATTCGTTGTTTTGTTTGATGTGGATCACAAGAAGATGTATATATATATATATATATCCCTATATGTACCCCTCCTCCTCATACACACACACACGCACGCAAAAACGCACGCGCGCCGACCCCCATTCACACACGGCTTGTTCCGAAAGGGTTGGTAGCGTCGCGTCGCGTTAACGCGAACGCCACAATTCGTCCAAAGACTCTCCCCCCCCCCCCCCCCCCACCCTCCGGTTTAGCCGAAAGGGTGCGTAGACTTTTTTAAAAATATTATTATTATTATTATCAGGGGCGGATCCAGGATTTTGTAAAAGGGGGAACAGAAATGCAGGGCTGTCATCGGGGGCGGATCCAGGATTTTGTAAAAGGGGGGCGCAGATATGCAGGGCTGTCAATTTTTCAGTTCTAAAAGTGGGGGCTCAATCGAAAAAGGGGCACAAATCATACTTCCCCCCCCCCCCTCGGTCCCGCCACTGACAGAAACACATAATGACTGGAAACAACGTAGAGGTATATGATGAAGAAAGAACAAATTGAGTGAAAAGTGAAAAAAAGGAATGAGATGTGGGCTGCATATGGAATGGAGAGGAAGGAGAGAGAGGGAGTGAGCACGAAAAAGACAACTCACAAAATCCTTGGGGAATTTAAGAAAACAACAATAGAAACGGGGGGAGGCAAATGGTGATTATTTTGTCTAGATGAACAGGAGAACACAAGTGCACGACCCCTAGGACGATCCCTCCCTCCCCCCCCCCCCCCGCGAAAATTACCCCTCAGGACAATCCCCCTCCCCCCCCCCCCCCCGACGATCAAGTACCCCAGGAAAGTTACCGCCCAGCACAATTAGCCCAGGTACCCCAGGACTGCCTCCCCCGTCTTATGAAGGGCAGAGGTGGCGCTTCCGGGGGTGGGCTGAGAGCACATGGTACTTTTCACTAAGTGCCCCCTTTCAAATCTGGCCCGTTTTTACTTTACACTTCTGATAGGTGTTCCTTTTGTTTCCAATAAGTGTTCTTTTTCCTCTCCTGATATTTGCCCCTTTCAACCTTTGATAAGCTAGTAGGCCTACCCATTTTCTAATCGGACGAAATCTTTTTACTTCTGATAAATGTCCTAGGGCTCCTAGCCAAAGTTAGATAAGACTTTTTGAGAACTTTAAAAAGGACCGTGGTAACTTGTAAGTGACAATGCTCAACAAAGGTAAAAAAAAAAAAAAGATTGCACTTCCTGCACTTATCAGTAAGTAAAAGTGATAAGGGGTGTTGTCAGAATGGAAACGGGCTGGAGAAATGGGTACTACATGTAATTAGAAACAAAAAACGGGCACTTATCAGAAGTAAAAGGGACAGTTATTAGAAAAGAAGAAAAAGGCAGCACTTATCAAAGGTGAATAGGAAAGAGATACATATTAGAAGCCAGAAAGGGCACTTATCATCAGAAAAAAATCTCTTGGGGAATTTGAATATATGTCGAGGCAATGTGTCCCAAGCACTAACATCCCCCCCCCCCCCCCGCTCCCTTAGCGCCGCTTTTAAAGGCTGTTCCTGGTGTACGTACAGCTAACTTTACTAGGGGTATTTGGGGGTGGTAATTGTCCTGGGGGTAATTTTCCTGGGGTAATTGTCCTTGGGTAATTATCTTTGGGGAAACCTTTCTAATTGAGCATAGTAGTTGTCCCAGTATCATTTTCATGTACGTACGCCACGTCACTGATCTCAATGGGGAAAAAATCCGTAGAGCGACGCGACGTTCTAATTTCACTGTCTCAGCTCAATTTATTTTCCTTTTTTGTTTTTTTACTCAAAGCTACCTGCTTTATCGACTGCACGATGTTCATGAAAATTTATTTCTAGACTTGAATGATATCAGTCTCTTGCCAAATTTGAAGATTTCGGTATCAAGTCATTTGAGCTATACCTAAGGTGAGTATTAGCAGCAATATTTGACGTTAAAACAAGTAATCTAGCCGACTAATTGAGATAGGAACATAGCGAATATTTTCATTGTAGTCCCACATACTTTAATTAGTGTTGGTTTTATTAGTCACTTTTAAGACTCCCGTCAGGCGGTAGACCCACTCATAGCTACATTCCTATACTTCGTGTGTATAATGTAGGCAGTCATACACCTCAACTTTTTAAAACACCACTGCACAAAAGTCACAAACATTCACTCAAAATCGGCATTTAATTTACAAAAACCAACCACTAAATATCCAAGAAATACAATAAATTCAACTCACCGATGTTGGAAAAGATATTTCCAAAAATCAAATCCGTAATTTACTGTTGATTCTCGCGAAACGAGCTATCGGAGTCATTGTGTACATTTCCTGGTCGCCGCGGGCGCTGACATCTCCCCAAAAGAGTTTTGTCCTTAAAAATTCGGTCCCTATGTGGCATACACGGAAAGTCCCGATTTTCTGTGTGCGCGATCGTAAAGATCGATGTGCGCTTGCGATCCCGAGTTTCTTCGTGGACAAAAATTTTATTGGCCGATTTTAGTCTAAGACATCGGCAGTATGTAAACAACACGCGATCGCGAAACAAATCGGCGGGGATTTCTCCGGTTTTGGACAAGATTTTGACTTTGGATTTTGCTGAAAATATCAAAAGTTCTTGGACCAAGTTCTTTCTAACGGCCATTTGAGGTACTAGGAGTGAGATTTTTAAGGGCTGAATTTGAAAGCAAGTATTTAAAATATTTATCTTATTTTCCCCCCATACCTTTACTACACGCGACAGAAAATACCAACTATTTTTGCATTTTGTATTCGTAGTGGTCAATATGACCACTATTCGTGGTGTGGGTAGACCGAAAGCTTCAGTCTCTGTTCGTCGGGTGTTCCACTGGACTACGTCTTGCTTCACTACACCTCCTTACATAGGAGGAGAAGGTAAAAATAAGAAAATGTTAAAAACTCCTCCGAAACAGACGGTTTTCAGCTGTCTAGTCAGGCGGTAACTCCAGGCCCCCCCCCCCCCCCCACCCCATTGGCGGATCCTGGGGGGCACTTACGGCCCGTCCCCCCCCCCTTTGCAAGAAAAGTCTGCATTTTGACCATAGACGATCTGCCATTTTGTGGATTGTGCCCCCCCCCCCCCCCCCTTTAACAGTTTAACTTAAGTTTTAGAATGAAGACCTTTTTTTTTTATCTTTTTGCTTGTCAGGGAATTATGGAAACTGGACCCCCATAACAATAGTTACAATACTAAAATAGGCATAGTGTTTATTCCGTTGAAAATGTTCAAAATTTCAATAATAAGAAACTTGACTAAATATTCACTTGGTCGGGCGGATTTAATGATGGCTGGGCATAATAACGAATTTGGCCAAAAAGAAAAAAAAAATCGACAGTTTTTTTTACCTTGCATGTGTAACTTGTATATATAATGTTAGACAGAAATAACCGTCTGTTATGGGGAAATCTTTAATATTTCCGACATTTCTCAACCTTCCCCATAGACAGACGGTACGACCGTGTATCACCAACAAGGTGGACGATCAGCCGACCTGAGCCTTAGGTCGCGTTGCCGTTACGTATGTATACTGCACGAGTACGCCACTGAATATATGCTACACACAAACACACAGAGAACCACTTCCGGTTCCGGATATGATCGTCCACACACTACGCGATATGTGATCATTCAGTCTCTATGTACGGAGGTCTAGTGGAGCCAGACGAAGTCTCAGCGGAACAACCGAAGATACAGAGAGACTGAAGCTTTTGGTCTAATATAATGTAAGATATATGTAGTCCCATAAAGGCCCTAGGTCTATACAAGTTACACATGCAAGGTAAAAAAACCTGCCGATTTTTTTTTTTTCCTTCTTCTTTTTTAGTCATTCAATTTTTACAATCTTAGTTGATCCTGGAAGGTAACCCCTTTAGCAAATTCCGAGGGTGGTTTGCATGGGTCACAGCATGTGAGAAATGGTGGTATTTAAATGTAGTTTTTTTTTGTTGATATCTGCCTCCACACACGATCCCATGTACAGCTCCGTAGGCCAGTACCAGATTGATAAGCCAAGCCAGGAGCTCGTACAGCTAATGTGAGGTAGGAGTGAGATTTTTAAGGGCTGAATTTGACAGCAAGTATTTAAAATATTTTATTTCCCCCCCATACCTTTAGTACATGCGACAGAAAATACAAACTATTTTTGCATGCATAGGCCTATATCGTAGTGGTCAAAATGTCCACTATTCGTGGTGTGGCTATGACCATTTAATGAAATGCTACCCTGGTTCCCACACACAAGCTCCTATTCGCTAAATACGCTGTGTGTCATGGCAAGTCTATGGTGTCTTTGAAACGGGGCGGGGCGGAGCGGGGCGGGCCAGAATGGCCGGAACAACGGAATAACAAAAAAGCGGTGCTTTGGAACGGTTTTCTCCTTTTTCTCAACAAGAAAAAACTGGTATGCTTTGGAACGGAAATTTGAGTGTAAAAATGGGGTCTTCTTCACCGCACACACTATATACTGAGTTTCGTCAGTGCTAGTGACAGCATTCCACTCCCATAGACTTTGTACTCAATGTGAGCGAACCCTCAGGAAGAGAGATGAAAGATTTCATGATTAGGCCGAATCTAGATCTATAATAGAGTCTAACTTCATGTGTCATTGTGTGTATATAGCCCCCCCCCCCCCCCAGGATGGCCTCCCGACTTAAAAAAAATCCTGTTAACTCCGCAACCGACAGGTTCTTCACCACAGCGTCTCTTCCTAGGGAAACTTTGGCAAGTTTTGGGTAAATTTTGGGGGCGGGAAACAGCCAATTTAGACTCACTGTTTCCTATTTGGGAGACTCCCATATTGGAGACTTAAAGTAGAACACTCAAGAAAATCACAAATATGGCAATTAATGTATCACTAGAAATTGGGAAGCTTACAGATGGCAATCGTATAAGTTTTATGTCAACTGCGTATATGATGATTATAAAAACAACATAAATAAAAGCTCTTCTCAGCATGTGGAATATCCGAGGATTCGCCAGAAATATAGCGATGTTTTGATGTCGTCATACGAGGGATCGATCCTGCTTAAGCAGACGACGTCCTATAATGAATGAACGTAATTGCAATGCAATTATTTATCAAATTATAAAGAGTTTGGTACATTTAAACATGACCTTATTTCACACCATTCTAAAAGGGAAAGTGAACTGATTCTGATAACTAAAACCGTTTGATTGTAAATACACAGGAGAAGGGTCAATGATCAATGAAATAAACCCCATTTTCAAATTGAAAAGCCCTGCGAATAATAGCTGGATGGTATTCGTTCCCTCTTGAAACGCCGAACATGCCGCGGTGCAAGCAGCTGAAAATACAATGGCGTCTTATTTTGTTTACAAGTGACTGATTCCTTTATTTTTTTAACGCTGCATTTTTCATCAAAATAATACCATACACGAAGTTAAGAGTGAGGCAACAGACTAACATTAAGACTGACGCTAGTCAAGTAAGAGAAATAAGTGAAGAGGAGATGACAAAACAGGCACTGAAAAATGTGTATAATGTTATGGGACATCGTCTGCTTAGACAGGACTCGCCCCTCTTGTGTCGTCACACATCTCAGCAGCGTTCAATGAGCTTTTCAGCTGCTATATCGGGGGCTGTATTTTACCGTTTTATAATTGATAATAATCATTAATTCAAATGTTTCCAAGCTTTAAATTTGGATAACCTTGTTTAATTTATGCCATCTATGCAATAATAAGTATTAAGCCAATATTTAAAATCATCAGTGTTCTACTTTAACTTACAAAAGGACAAAAGAAACAACAACAAGAAGGCAGTTTCTCAGTGATATGGATTTACTTATCGTTCACATGCAGCTTTCGCTGTGCGATTAGCATTACAAAGATGACGAGATCGGCACGGAATGTGCTGTAGACGAATGGAGTACAAGGTAGCGCAATACTGAGCTGTTCCGACGCGTCATGCTAAAATAAATTTTGCTAATATTTCGCACACGTATAGACTGCCGTCTATAGACGTGCAACGGTACAAGATATTAGCACATTTCCTAGCTTTTGGTGTTATGCAAAGGTTGTATGTTTAATCCTTTAATTAAATAAAACTGAAAAGGAATATGTTGAAAGTGACATCTCGGCAAGTTCTTGAGCTATATAATTGTCCATCAGAATTTAAGTATTTTGGAATGTTCCAAATTTGATTCTGCAAGAATTTTTGAGATACTAATATGAGATCATAATATCAGTTTGAAAATACTCTCCCCCTACTGCTCCACATGACCCTGTGCGAAGTTACACACAAACTACAGACACACCCTGTGTGCGCGTTGAAGTGTATCCGCCACAGGATGTTTTCGTGCCATTTCATTTGTACACGTCATGGGAGTCTTTTAACTGAAAACTCATTTGAGCAGTACTGAATAATAAATTCATGGATGACATGATTTTTGATACTTGTACAGTATTTTCAACAATATCTGAAAAAAAATCTGATCATTTGAATGTGTAGTTTCTGAGAAAAAATTCCTACAGACACCGTATTATATACATGTGTACATGTATACCTTTGACGGCAGCGCTCCCTGGAGTCAGTCAGACGTCAGCTTCACTGAAGAATGACTGAATTATTTGTAGTTGTGTCTCTCAGTTAATGCACTCATGAGTCGGTTGCTATGACACGTAAGGTGTGGGACTGTATACACACTCATACATGTAAGGTCCAGGGTGAAAATTGAAGTTAGGAATTTAGTTAGCATGGCTTGTGTAGTCAAAAGGGAAAGCAAAGCAGTTGTTGAGGGAGCATTTGTCATCATGGTCTACATTCAAATAGATCTGTATTGCACGAGATGGCGATGTTATTTTTACATAATCTGGCACACTGTACAAATGTACATCTGTGCTGCCAAAACTGCTTAATAATAGGCTGAGTTTTGTGTTCTCATTCTCGTGTGCGGTCTGAAAGGAGCAAGATCACTGGCCTAAGCAGACTTGATCAACATGACAGAGTCCCAATTGAAGGAAGATACTTCAACATTCTACAATGTAAAAAGGAAGTATTTTCCCAATGATTTGTCCTGATTATTCTAGTGTTTTTACCCCACTTAAGAAGGCTGATTGAACCCTAATTCACACGTGCAGATTGTTATGTGAGTGTATTATGTTGTAAACTTATACTTTGATGAGTAGTCCCATCCTGAGATAACCTTGCTGAAGTGCTCCAACATGGTTGATGTTTCTTGAGTTTATTACCAATTACATGTTTGCAATTATGACTTTATTTTTATCTTAGATGGCGTGTTTAGCAAAGGAAATAACAAGGCATCTAGCAGGAAACAACATAGCGAGAATAACTAGAAGATGTCTTTCTTCCACTACTTACGATGGGTTTAAAGTTCGTCAACTACACGAAAAGGAATCTGCAAGCCTTGCCAACAGTCAGACTGCAGAGGGCAGCAGACTTACTAATGAGGACCTGAAACTCTTTCACAGTGTCGACTCCAACGGCTTCTTCGTCGCCCTGGACAACGCTGGAGATATCGTCGGAACGATAGGTGCAGTGAGGTGGACGGAGAAGATGGGGTTTATAGGCTTTTGCCATGCTGGTGAGCAAGCGAAGGACAAGGGGGTAGAAGAGGCCCTCTGGATGGCAGCAATGGAACACCTGGGGGACAGGAACATTGGCATTGAGGTGGACGCCTCTGAAGCGGAGAAGTGTGGCCAACTTGGTTTCCAGGAAGCATGGAGATCTGGTTGTTACAAAGGTAGATGTCTGAAAATCACGGAGAAATGCTAGTGGTCAAGTGGGACCCTCATTATATGGTGCTGTTGGTTGACCATCTTCGAAATGTTTGAGATATTTCAAATGTCTACATAAGAATTGGTGTACACCATGAGGTTTTGGAATCATGAAAAGGATAGAAAATTGAAGAACACGTGCACTGCACACAGAAATGGGTGTGTGGGACTGTATATTCATGTGGCATGAATGTTCAGCCTGAACACTCCAGGTATTTCTCATCATATTTCATATATAAGGCCATTTAAAGAGCAATCCTTTGAGATGACATTTCTACTGTTCTTCCAAACTAACATAAAAGGAATGAGAAAGCTCATAAATCAGTTTTCACCTTTCCCAAAACTCAACCTTACATAGGTGCAAAATATAATTTGAACTGTGCTATTTTTGTAGACGCTAATTACAGTTAATGGAGGGCAATTTGATCATGGTAATATCATCACAATTTGGTTTGTATCAGTAAACCATTTATCTATTTATCTATCTATCTGTGATGCATGTTCTGATTTCACTTATTTTTTTGTACAGGGGTAGGTGTGTCATTATTACCGGAAGCGCAGTCAACCAAGATCGTGAGGCGGATCACAGAGATGCCATTCAGCAAGGTGGCCTACTTTGACGAAGACCTCTTTGATCTTCAGAGGATGAAGTTCTTGTATCGCTGGGCAAACATAGAGCCCCCTGCTGGCCACTCCTATGCCCTCAGTGAAAGTAAGTTAAACCATTGTCTGCAAGAATTGGATGGTTCCTGTATGAAGCCTTGGGGAAGGAGGGAATTCACCAGTCAACTGAGTAAATTTTAAATGAATTCAAATCAAGCAAACTTTAAAATATCGATTGCTTCTTTATTTGTGAATTCTGTATTCAGACATCGTATCTAGCATTGTTTTACCTAAAAATAACAAAGAAGATGGTTTGAAGAAAACTATTTAATTGGTAATACCCCTAAACCGTTGGATACGAAGCCCGAGATATCTCGGGCTGAAGTCTATGGGATATGCATGTTATACCAAAGTCAAATCGTACCCAACAGGTTAAGGTAACATTTTCCCTTGACGACCTCATCAACCAACTGAAATAAGCAGAAGAATCAATAATTTTGTGTACCTTACCATAAATATGTGTTTTTATTCACAAAAGCATCTTAGCTTTTCATGCAATACCCCCTCACAACCTTGCTTAAAATGCCTGACATAGCAGCAGAACTATTATACTGTTAACGACGTATTCTGCATATTGTGTGAAATAATTACGATGATGGCTGTTCTACCTCACTCTTTTCGTCTACCCTCTTCAACCTTGCCCATTCTAAATAGTGTAAATTATATATGATGTATGAAAAATATGAAATGCGCAAACTGTAACGAAAAATTATTACAGCATGACGTATCATGTCCATACACCTTCCAGATGACAACGTCATGGGTTACGGAGTCCTACGGCAGTTGAACCTGTCCAAGAAGTACCGCATAGCCCCGTTGTACTGCCAGCACACCGCCGTGGCCCAGGTTGTCCTCCTGGCGCTCTTGAACAACATCCCGGAGCAGACGGTTTACATCGACTCTCCGGTCTCCAACCCTTCTTTCACAAGGATACTCACCACGGACTTGAAGATGGAGCAGATCGGGGAGAGGGTGAGGATGTATACCAAGGGGGACCCTGGGATGCCCCTACAGAAGATGTTTGGCACCCTAGGAAGCGACCTGGGGTCATGATATATACCTCATGATTGTTGTCCAGACTGGTGCTCCATAATTCCAAAGCAGAGTTATTTTATGAGATGTACATGACAGGAGTTTAACATGCTGCTTGAGTGTTCACAGAGAGAGGAAATTGAGGAGAGGGTCCATATAATTTTCAACAAGAAAGATAAAGGTGTGCCCCCAAGATGTATGGCCCTCTAGGAAGCAACTTTGGCTCATGGTGCATCAATAATTTGTGAGACTGGTACATCATAATTCGAAAATGAATCGATGTAAAGAGTCATACCCTCCACAAGTTCATATGTGTGGAGGATATTTGGAAGAAATTGCCAATTTTTGCTGAGGAAGACCCAGAGATTCCCTTTCAGAAGATATTTGGCACACTTCGAAGTTAAGTGTGGGTGGATGCAAGAAATCGTGGAAAGGACTAGGCTGTATTCCATGGTGGGGGGATGGGGGCATTTGATATTGTAAGAGCAATACGTTGATGAAAACACAGGTTCATGATGCCCTGCAATCTGTCTGTCTGTCTGTGTATGTGTATGTGTGTATGACAGGAGGAGGTCATGGAGTGGATACAGCCAGGATGTCAATATGGAAAGATGTGTATGGTACATGTACCTTTAAATGTAACAAAGGGTTATGAACCCCTCAAATTATATCTGCTTGACTTATAGATACATGTACATGTACATGTAGTAGGACACATGCTTCGGCAACAATTGCTTTGCAGTCGGTTTCCAAAACTAATTAAATCTTTTAACTTTAGTCTTGGTACCAACACCTTTCGATTTGACACAACCTTAAATTAAATTTGAAATAGGAATACATTATATTTTGTCTTTGATAAAGTTTGGAGCAAATGTTGAATCCCTATTCTTTATCAGCCTTGGACATCATTGCAATTACTTACATATAAAAATACCAATTTCATATCATATGCCTTGTGTACCAGAAGCAGAACACTATGCAGGTAAGCTATTTCATGTGATATATCTACAAATGTAGATGTGTACAAAGGACTCTTGAATATAGCCAGTCACTTCAGGATTTTCAAATTGTGAAGAAAAAAAAAAAAAACCTGCCGATAATTAATATTTATAGAATGTTCTCTAAAGCATGCCAGAAATTTGTCATTTTAACTTAATTTTTACAAGTTGGAGTAAGATAGATTTTTGAACATTCAACTGGGTTTCTTTGTTTTCTTTCTTTCTTCCTTCCTTCCTTTACAGTTATTAAATCTTTAAAAAATGAGTTTAAGGGGCTATATATAAACTTTAGAAATAGTTCTTTTCATACAGTTGTATTATACCTTCCTTCAGAGACTTGTGCAAATCATTGAATAGATCTGTGAATGAAGAGTGTAAGAGTTTTTGATGAAAAGTAACTGGTCTTTCATATGTGGGATCATGTACCTTGGGAAATATGCAGGTGTCATAAACATCTAATGGGGTGTTGCAAGAAAGTTGCAATCAATTGCAAATTGTAAAGCAAATTAAAACAACCATTCTGAATGGTTCAGGGTCTGCCCATTCAAGAAGATGCGCTTGCAACAATGATTTTGATTGGTCAGTACCGATCAGTTGCAACACCCCATAAGATGTCCGGATATTTCATCTGCCTGTCAGAGATGCTTAATAATTGATAAAGACGTCAAAAAAAATCTTGTTACATGTAACAACAAATTGATTAGTCTTCGTAAAATGTGTGTCATCACTTTCCAAATGCAGATGTATTACCCTGAAAGATCTATGCAATAATTATAAGGCATGCTTTTATCATGAGATGATTGTAAATTCAGTATTTGTGTACATGTATGTGTGCTTTTGATCACAGCAGGCTGTAATTTGTGAAGCTACATTTTTATGGGTAAATTTCTGTAAAAACGATAAAGAGTATACAGCATGAAATACAATGTAATAAATAAAGATTTTATTATAAACACAAAGCATGTAAGTTTGCATTTTTAATTTGTTAGTATTCTTTAGGGTGTTGTCCCCGAATACATACACCTTGTACACCTTGGCTGAACTAAAGAATTACATTTTGATTGATATAATAGTAAATCTTGTTCTAACAAAGCCTACATGTACATGATCAATGCCAAATTGTAAAACATTAGAAAAGACGGGATAGGACAATGTTTTTATAACATACGATACTTGTTAAAATACTACTTTGCAACAGGAATTTCCTCTGAAGAGAATTTAATAGTGAGAGGAATGAGTTGTAAAGCAAGAAGGTTGATTATTTCTTTTCACACATTCTTCCACATTTTGTGAGTTTTCATGAGTTTCTTGAAAAATACATTTTTCCTCCAATATGGGCCCCTTGCCGATCACCAATTTCTGTAAATCTGTATTTTTATCAGCTTTCAGAGGGATGAAATCATGTAAGAGAGAACATGCGAGGAATGATTAATCATCTCTACACATTTCAAATATATGTCTAGACATCTACAAGATCAGACACATATATTAAAAGTTGTAATTACATGTCTCAATATCTCCAAGACTTCACTTATTTATTGCCAGGTTTTGGCATCAGCCATAAATACATGTACAAGTACACATATAGGAAGCATTATTACATGTACAGTCTTAATGTGTTATTAGTTTTGTTTATATCAGTCAGTTATCGCAAGAATTAATCAATGATATACGTTACATTTACACCGTGCCTTTATAGTCGACTGATAATTTACACTATTATTTCATGCAACCACAAAGTTACATGTACGTGCAGCACCATAATTCAAAAAATAAACACTTTGTCTTGTAACTGAGACATCCTATTGAAGTGTCACGTCTCGGATGTTAAAATTTCTTGGTTTATACATCCAAACATACAGCATTGCTACAAATAATATGTGAACCTTATGTACCCAAGATTATTAAAGACATGGTTAATTCATAAAAAAATTACCACAAAAATTTCCCCTTTTTTTAAAAACTTCAAGATCATGGATTTGTTTAAATTTTTACCTTTTTGATGATCTGCAGATGTGGATGATCTGCGACCTCTATGATTATCATTTTTTAATTGTTCTCCAAGTCTCCCAGTATCCCCAAAGCACCCAAAGGGTTTAATAACCAGCAAAAGTCATACTACTTGGTTGCCAGATCATATACATGTACATGTACACATATTTCCAAGAAAGAAATGGAATACAAGAAATAAAATGCAATTTTGTCAGTTATGTCCAGTGAGTGACAAAATATGGAAATCAGACGTATTATCATAAACACATGTATAAACACATATAAATAAATCTTTAACCCTTTACCCAAAGTAATGATGTTAAAAAAAATTCTCAGCGCTTGTAGGAATTAGCTGGGTCCTGCCTTAAACTGATAATAGTAATATTCTGGATTTGTATAGCGCCTAATACATCTACGATGTCTCTAAGTGCCTTACAAACATATTATTACCCCGGTCATTGGATTCATGGCTTGCGTGCACACAATGTATGCACATTCTCCACTCCCTGGGGAGCATTCCAGCCAGGCGCCTTTTGCAGACACTCGCAATGCTCATCAATCCACATTGAATTTAACATCCTATATATATATCACATCCAAATGTCTGGATAATCCTCTTCAGTTTTTAAAATCCCCTAATGGGACATTATTGCTTCTCTTGCAAATGAGTTGTCCTCGCATCACAGAGTGTCGACCCTAAACCGATTCTCCATGGTTCAACCTGCATGACTATGTTTAAGTTCTCCAGGAGATTGTCCTTGTAGAGTGTAGGGTGAGTCCCAAAGTGTACCTACAAGCTCCCAATGGTATGGTAACGCTTAAATTCCTCAAGGATACTGTCCTCGTTGCGAAAGTGCGACAGACTTTACAAGCTCCCTATAAGCCAGTTCGGGGTTAGCGCATGGTACTGAGATTGTACAAATGACCCCAAATATCCACAGATATTTTAGACATGGAGGGTCCCTTTATGTGCCCTTCAGAAAAATAACTCTGGGAGTGATAGAGGTGCCTCATGAATAGCTTTTGTTTCCCCCTTTAAAAAGAATACTTCCACCTGGATATCATGGAATGCACCATTAGTGCATAATTGAATAATGATTACATGACATTCATGAGCACATATCGAATATTAGTGTCAGTGGGTTTTAGAATTTGGTACAGATGACCTTTATCTGCTCATGCTCAGATTGCATCCCCGAAGTGGCTTATTGCATGGTGACGCTTCAAGTCCTAAGGGATATTGTCCTTGTACAGCACTGGGTCTGCCCAAAACTGAACAATCTTCAGAGGAATCATGCCATATTCCTTGTAAAGAACAAGTACATTCCTTGTACAACACAAGTTCGGCCCTACAAACTCCCTATGGTATGGTAACGCTTCAATTCCTCAGGGATATTGTCCTTGTACAGCACTGGGTCTGCCCTAAACTGAACAGTCTTTAGAGGCATCATGCCATATTCTTTCTCAAACTCCATAATGCACTCTGACCTCTCCACCATGTGATTCAGATCTGCTGAGATCATCTCCACGCTGGTGCACTCTGGACACTTGAATTTCTTCCTAGGAGTGACCTGATCAGGAAGAAAAAGAAAAAGATTAAGTGAAACTCATATCTTAAAGATACTATATGATATTTTCATATGTTGAGAGCAAATATAACCACGCTTTATGTTATTTTCCTGTGATCAATGGATTTCAAAACTCAAACACAAATTGTGCACCATCTCCACCTCCCGGGGAGTACTCCTACCATAATTTGCACCATTCACATGCATGCATGTATCCATGCAAAAAGCAGTCACACTGGCTGTGAGCAATCCTCACAGGTACCCATGGCAATGTACAGGCATTGAGAACATTATTTATAGACTTATCTCTTTTTATACGGGTGTTATAATACACATGTAACTGACAGAAAATGAATTTTCTTTGTACTTCCTTGAACGAATAGCATATCAAAACGATCATATCTTGATATTAAGTTATTTCATTTCCTGACTCCTATAAAAAAACATTATTAGTAGCCTTTCTTGGTCTCATAAATTTTCCCATGGCTGTAGATTAACGTCAAAAAGATCTTAGCGCTATGGCTGACCATTTGATCCAAAGCCCTGTGACTTATCCACCTTTCCACCAGGGGAGCGTTTCATGAAGTGTTTCGTCAGTGACTTCTACTGACAAATTTGCTCTTGGCCAATCAGATGCAAGGATTTCAGTAGCTTATAACAGTTGTCGGTAAAAATCACGGACAGAACGCTTGATGAAACGCTCCCCAGAGTACAAAATAATTTTATCCTACATCCTGCAAATTATATCATTAATACCCAGCCAGGGTAGGAGACTGCTTGGTGTCCCTGTATCCTACCTTGATGGGTGCCTTTCCAGTGATGTTAGCAATGAGGAAGTTCATAGCGATGTCCTCACAGTTCATGTGGTCATCCACCCAGGTCTTAATGTGGGGAGACATCTTGTGGGTGTAGGCGTAGCTGAAATACTGCAAGGAAAAATTATCCAGAATTAAAGATGAAGCGAGTTCCGGTCATGCGGTTACACCGTGAAAGAAACTACCTATCGGCCATTGGAAAAGCATACAATTGCATACAGAAATGGGTATATGGGAATGCACATAAATGTGGTATGAATGTTTGCTCAAAACACTTCAGATATTTCTCTGAATATTTTAAATATGATGGCATTTCAGGGGACATTTCTACTGTGAAGTTCTTCCAAACTTTCATAAAAAGAATGAGAAAACTCACAAATCATTTTTCAGCTTGACCAGACCTCGAACTTCTCTTTGAATATTTCTACAAGCATTGTAAAACACATCAGGTGATCGCTAAGATGACATTTGCTCTAAGGGCTTTATCTCGTCAAATGTATGGGGTTAGGGTTAGTGCTGCAACTGGGTTTTATCTCTTACACTATGAACATGACGAACAAAGAAGCGGACAATTTATGCAGCTCCTCATTGTACCCTTCACAATTGCATTGGTTAAAAAAAGAACATCCATTCATTGCTATCCTGTAAAAATATGTAGAACAGGTGTCACATAATAGCAGAGAAGGGATGTCCTTTTGTCTACTAGAGCTATCGTGGAGGGTACAATGAGGAGCTGCATAAATTGTCCGTCTCTTTGTCATCGTGTTCATAGTGTTACCTTATGGTAGAATGCTGCACCAGTGAGTACCATGGAGTGATCATTCATCCACTCACTCTCATACTTCCATTTCCCTTGTGCTTCATCCCACAGATGAAGTCGGCTTGGAAAGCCAACCAGACGATCTGGAAACTCTCTCCAAACCTGTATCATAAATCAGAGAAAACATAAATAATTTCAATTGCTTAAGACTACTGCAGGTGCCAAATTAAGTGCAGATCACGATTCACTAAAAACAGTGGTTAATAGTAACATAAAGCAAATTCTAAAATAACATTCAGTAGGGAATGATACTGCAGTTTCCAGGAAATGAGGGATAAATGACTCTACCTTATCCTCTACTCAACTAACATGAGCATTATAAATGCTTGATTAACAAGCAAAAAGATATTGTCTGTTATGTAAGCCAAGATCCCTTACACAGCAATACATGCATATACCAATAGCATTTAACTGTAAATGAAATTCAAGACCTTACTGTATTTTATGACAAATTTTAAATATAAACGACGATTAATTCTTTGAAGGTAGATGTTTGCATGGTGGTTAGTCCTGAAAAGGACTGTTGAGTAAGAAGAAAGTGGAGAATGTTAAGAGAAGAAAAAATGGAAAGGCAACATAGAAAGGAAGAGATGATGACTGTCCAAAACGTTGAGTTTTCTCCACTCTCATCATTCTCATCTGGATTACAGTCCTTTTCAGGACTTCACACTTTCCAGAAAGATTACTTCTACATTCTCTTACTTTCTATCTGGCCTTTCCATTTCTTCTCCTCTCACCTTTCTGTACTTTCTTCTTCTTACTCAACAATCCTTTTCAGGACTAACCACATGGTGAACCATAAGATTAATTCTTACCCCATAACCAAACTCCAGCTCATCTGGAGTCAGCATAATGATGTCGTCATCAATGGCGAGAATGCACTCTGTCTCGATCTCATCGTAAGGATAGAATCTGTTACTGAGTTTGTTCTCTTTGGTCTGTACTACCTTCAGAGGCTTATTGATCTTGGGCCATCGATCAGCTACAAGACGGATGGAAAAAAGGAAGAGGTACTATTCCATATCAATAATCCATTCCATATCAATAATCACAGTGAAATTAATATTGCTATCAGCAAGTACTTTTCCTGTTAATGAGGTAGGGAAAGTCTTATATAATGACATCTTATGCAGGGAGATGCCAAGTGTTTTGACAATTCTGCGATCATGGCTTCATAACCAAAGTTGAGCTGATTATAAATTTACATCTACCTATCTACTCATCTGCCCGTTCATACATCTATCCATGCACCCATTTTCCTATCAAGTTACACTAACTATAACCTAGGAGAAGAGCACTTGCATCACTAACATTTATCAGTTATATCGGGAGGAGAGACCTAAGGGTTACAGTGATTCAGTTCGCTTTTCCCCTCCCAGGCACAGGTGACGCCAAATACTTATACTTAAATAAATAATAATAATAATATAGTGGGGTGTCTTTTCTTGCTTCTGATGTTCTTTCAATCTATTGATCCCTCCATCTTTGAATTCATATTTCAAACAAATATCCTAAACTTACCTGGTGGAGGTGTCTTTTCTTGATGATTCCAGACAACCAGAACCTTGGAGAGGCTCGGTGTCTGCGAGATCTGCTTGATGATCTCAAAGAGACTCTGTTCCCTGTCATAGGTCAAGACGACTGCAGTGAAGCCGTGGGATTTGGGAGGGATGAGGGGCAGGAACAGGGGGTTCTGGGCACCCATCTGAAAATTAAAATATATTTATATATATATATTATATTAGATGTAATTATATTTGTTGCATTGTTGTACCTATTTTCTTTATATATTACCAAAATGCTCATTAATAAGTGGGGGCCCCTCCCAAAACAGGATGTTTTTGCTTCATCAGCAGTTTTTAAATATAATTTTCATCTCTTGAAAAATCCTTAAGAATAAGGAGGTTTTTGACAGTCAAAAAAAAGGAAATCACACATGATTCAGCCACACTCAAGACTAGATCTGGATCTTAACCCATTTGTTGGCAAATCAAAGAGAAATGCATCCTCCCACAGGGAGTTGCACTAGAAGAAAATAGAAAAAAGAATGGAGCTAGCAGGAGTTTGACTGAGATCAGAAAAAACTGTTTAAGATTTTAAAGGTGATGTTGGACAGTTCTTTCATTTGGTCTTGCACACAAAATTACTAAGATGTCATATTTCTAAATATCTTGCTGAGCTACACGCATTATACATGCATTGTGAAGAACATGCTACAAATCATATCAAATTTGAGAACGGACACATATTCCTATGCATGCTGACAAGGTTCCCAAAAGGCATCCAGGAACTCATCTTGTGTCAGATGATGCCCTTGCCTGGCTCTCAAATTTGGATTTGTCACTTAAGCTGCAAATCGCCATATAAAAGAAAGAAAAGACTTATTCTTACTCTTGGTGTTGGCTCGTTCCACCAGTCATAATCTTTGGCCTTGTACGGGAAGACGCGATCGTTGATGATCTGCAGCGTGGTCAGCGTGATGTTGGCCATGCTGCTGAAGTAGTTTTTCCATAGAAACCGGACCTGCCGCCTCATCTGGTAGATGTGGTCCAGCTCGATGGAGTGGAGGATGTCAGCGAGGTCAGGGATGCGATCCTCCCGCACCACAAGCGACGCCCTGTCAAGATGGACATCAGTCACTAAATTGGCTAAAATTCTAAATTTTGATGGTGATTTTTATTATCTACTACCTAGAATTGCTGAAGATGAGTTGTTGATTGGATCAAATGGTAAAATGACCAAGATGCGAGCTACCAAGATCTTTCTTTTTTTTCTGAATTTAAAAAAGTTATTTCCCTATGAATGACACAAGTATGACCCTATCACACTTGAATAATACATGTACATCTTAAGATAATTTTGTATCTATCTATATTCCTATATTTCTTCATAATTCCAAGCCACAAGTTATGCTGAGTCAACTACAAAAAAAAAAACATTCTGACTGTAGATTATACAACTATTTGACCCATATTGTTGCAGGTACACTAAAGGAAAAAAGAAACTTATAAAAGTTCAAGAGATCACCAAATTAAATTCTCTGCATGGAAATGTACCAAATTTGGATATAATGTTGATTCAATGCATGGCTTTAAATGACAGTCAATAACAAAAAGTTTTCTTCAATGCCACAAAAGAAATGTGCACTGAAGCAAAGGACTCTCTAATCCCCAAGTCACAAAGACAAACTGCAGCCTTGTACACCATATGCATGTCAATGAATGAAACAAAAGAATTTCAAAAGGGATTTGCACCCCTCGAGCAAGAGGATATTGATGTTCTGCCATGGTGCGCCCGTTCACCAGACCTTTCCCCAATTGAACATCTCTGGGAAGAGCTTGGTCGACGTGTGTCAAGGCGTGACAATCAACCCATCAATAGGGAGACGCTCATTGCAGCACTGCAAGAGGAATGGAACAATGTTCCCCAGGCTACCATCGCGAATCTGATCGGAAGCATGCGAAGACGGTGTACAGCTTGCCAGCAAGCTAGAGGTGGACATACTGGCTATTAATCTGTTTGGATATGAACTTGCAAATCCCTTTTGAAATTCTTTTGTTTCATTCATTGACATGCATATGGTGTACAAGGCTGCAGTTTGTCTTTGTGACTTGGGGATTAGAGAGTCCTTTGCTTCCGTGCACATTTCTTTTGTGGCATTGAAGAAAACTTTTTGTTATTGACTGTCATTTAAAGCCATGCATTGAATCAACATTATATCCAAATTTGGTACATTTCCATGCAGAGAATTTAATTTGGTGATCTCTTGAACTTTTATAAGTTTCTTTTTTCCTTTAGTGTATAACCTATTTCCTACTTCTTTTCTTCTTTTTTTTTTTTTTTTTTTGGGGGGAGGGTCATTTCAGTTTCCCACTAAAGCTAATTCTCTTTCAAACCTCAACTGTACATTTTACCTTTTCCAGTCAATTACTTCTGAGAAGGGCAAGATGTACGCATCGCTGATTATGACTGGAATACATCCGGCTTGAAGAGCATCACTGAGGGCAGCTTGCCCGAGGCGTGTTCGCCGCAAAACGATACAAAATGTAGCATCCTGAAGCAAAAAAGACAACATGAGATAGATTAACAAAATGGGGGAAAATAACTGTTTTGAAAATAATGTGAATGATAAACAATGTATATAGAGATCTGAAAAAAATAAAGACTAAAAGACAAAACAAAAATGTGTAAACTATACACACATAACAGTTTCTTGGGATTAATTCTTGTAATGAGACAAGAAATGTTACTTGTCTATTGCTGTATAACATTGGTAATCATTGAGAAGCTTGATATTTCCTGTGTCAAGGACGTCATACTTTTTAACGATCAATACCTTTAGGATGTGCGGTACTTCTGAATACAATAAAAAAAAAATATTGAAATATATATCCTCAATTATACCTCAATTTTACTCTGTAATTTAACTCCTCAGCATGTGGGTCTTGTATGTGGTAGTGTAACAGTTATCGGTAATTCCATTTCACGAAAAGACCTTTGGCTGTACTTCTAAATGTTTTATTTTTATTCTGAAATGTTACTTATCTCAGGAAAAGCAATGTTTTATTGATTTGGAGTCAGTAATTGTCCTTTACGTTGCATGATTAGTTTAGCATCTTTACCTTGAATTCCGTCACTGCATACACTCAATTTTCTGTTGTGGGGGAATTTTCGAGTCCAACTCGGATTTTGAAAAATCTGAAATGACTCGGGCCTAACTTAAAGTCTCAATCCACAAATTTGAGTGTACGAATGTACGAACATCACATTAACAGCATAGTGTGTACTACCTATATTCATATTCCTTTTTAATATTGTCGATTTCTTCTGACCAAACATTTTTCTTTATGTAATCATTGGATATCTAGTATCCTTGTTCCAGATTTTAAAGTCTGAAGTTAAGAATTCAAAAGTTGCTTTTATAATCATAAACAGAACTACCATCTCACCTGCAAGATATGGGGATAGCTGAAAGCTTTATTATCCTGGCATCTCTTCAATGGATCCGGTAGACCTTCCTCAGTCTTGCACTCGTCTAGAACCTGGAAGTCAGGGTTCTTGCTAGCTATGGTCAAGAGCTGAGTCCGGTAGTCAGGGTGGATACCAGCTTGGGTGGAGACAGCTAGATAGGGGCGCACAGTCCTGGAAGTGAAACAATCACAAGCTCCAAAATAATGTTCAGTATTGATTGAGTTTAATGACTTAAGAGAAGGTTGAGTTCTGGGAAAGGTGAAAAATAATTTGTGAGCTTTCTCATTCCTTTTATGTCAATTTGGAAGAACATCATAGTAGAAATGTCCCCTGGAAAGGATTGCTCTTCAAATATCTTCATATTCGAACTATGACAAGAAATAGCTCAAGTGTTCGTGCAGTCCCATATACCCAATTCTGTGCACAGTGCATGAGCTTTTCAGCGAGAGTGGGTCAATTTCTTATCATTTCAATGATTCAAAAAGCTCACAGTATACACCTATTCTTATGTAGACATGATCAACCTTTCCCAATTGCTCTGATACACAGTTTCTTTCACAATGTAATCGCATGACCAGAACTTTACTCTACCTTTAACAACCTATGCTCCAGTGATGACAGAACGATTCACTAATATAGATGTTTCTGACCAGAAACTTGTTACTGTTGTCCATGCATTTGTATACACTGTTTGTTCACATATCTGACAAGCCTCTGGCTAGCTGGTGACACATTGCAACTGATGCGCTTTTGTTGCCTAAAATAGTAAGAACTGGCTGGTATGTCTTTTGTATTTTCTTTGTAATGTATAATTATTCTGTTCTGCCATACCGTGATTATTTCTTTAACCATGTAATTCAATTTCATGCCCAGGAATACAGCAAATACATAAATTCACTAATTTTGGTCAATATACTCACTCGATGGGCCTCTCGCTCATTTTGACGGCAGCTATGGAGGCGCTGAAGACTGGGATGCTGACATCGTATCCAGGCCTGTAGGTCCAGGAGGAGAAACCCCCGCCAGCCAAGATAGCGTTACCCCTGGGGACATCCAGGGCGGTGTGGAAGTCTGGTATGGTCCCTGGAAGCATGTTGAATAACAGGTGGTTGGTACCTCCATTCCATCTGTACAAGAGAAATGTTTTAACAATTCCTTTGAATTCAGTAATAAAATGGATTATTAAAAACATGCTTGGCAGTACACAAGCCGAATTGTACATGTTTTACAGAACTTTTGTCAAAATACAATATCAATGCGAATTGCAACAATGAAACATGTAAAATAGAATGTAAAAGTTATCTGAAATATTGGTACGTTGATAGAAATACAAGAAATGGGTTTGAAATGAAGCATCTTAAAAGGCTGTAAAAAAATATTATAGAATGGGTTGAGAAATCCCTGCAATCTGATTGGTTGAGAGGCATTGATCAATTTCTACTGGATGCATGAACTAAGCCGCGATATGCACTATCGATATCGAGATCAAAACGATATCCTTCTAAAATGCGAGTGCGAGAGAGCTACGATATTTGACTGTTTACAGACAGAGAATTGCAAGAAATAGACAAGATTAGATGTTAATGTTTGTTGACTTAGGATTTTGATGGTAAGCCCAATATGATCCGATTAAATTTATACCTGATTAAAACAAAAAAAACCCAGATACAGCGATAGAATGAAAATCTTCAACGTTAAATTAACACATCTCGCTCACATCACACAGTGTAGTGTAGTGCAGTGCAGTGCCACTGCTGCGTTACACTTCAGTCACAGGCTGTACGCTGCATACATTCGCATCGGTTACATTCACTGTGCAGCGACACTGACTGGCCTGACTGAAAAGTGAAATTGACGGCAAGACTTTCACTGATTCTTGAAGTTCTCAGAATCTTTGTAAGAATTCTTCAAATTGATTGATAAAGTTAATTCATTTCATGTAAAATAGGGATTACCTTTAGATCTAACTTAGGCTAGTTGTTGACTGTAGTGGTGGATACTTATTTTACTCGGATCTAAATTTAAAAAAAATAAAATTGACATTAGTTAGCTTAGCCTTAGTCAAGACTCTAACACTTGTAGAAAAATGAAATTCTGAAATTTAACCTAAAATAGCCAGATTTTCAGTTCTCTGTGGAACTTATTAAATTCATAAAATCTATTTATGATGCATAAAAGTGATTTACCAGTTCAAGCCTGTAGCATGGCTTGTATAAGGGTTTTTTCTTTATCATGCATCCGGTAAATTTTTCATGAGTCCGGTAAATTTTTCATGCATCCGGTAAATTTGTCATGCACTGGTAATGATTGAAAAAAAATGAATTTTTGGCAAAAATTTGTCTACCATTCTATAAAACAGATGATGCACATGTTTTTTCGTGTGTCGGTAGGAATAGTGTGCATGCGGTAACTATGGAAACTGGTCTAAACCCACTCGGCTGCGCCTCGTGGGTTAAACATTCCATAGTTACCTTATGCACACAATTCCTACCGACACACTCAGACCTGTGCATCATTTGTATACTATCATTGTATTCAAAAGCATGACAAGTGCCCTGCATAAATTTACATCTTGTGATCACACAGCCAACACAGTGCTGTGATGTTCTGGGCTACATTCACACATTTTTTTATGGGAAATTGCCAAAAGTCACAACAGCCATTCCATTTAAGCATGATAACCTAACTTAAAATTTAGAATTGAGAGATCTATGTTGTCTCGCTACATGGATGTCACTCTTTCTGTGGCCCTGTCTTTCTCTCTCCCTCTTGCTCCATCTCTCTCTCCAACTCTCTCCATCTCCATCTCTCTCTCTCTCTCTCTATGGGGTTAATTTGGCAGCCATTCAAACATATCCCTTCTCTTCCCATCTTTCATCCTAACTATATTTTCAAACCACACCCATGCACACCTCTTTTGCCTCCTTCTCATTCTCTCTTTCTCTTTCTGTCTCTCTCTCACACCCATCTATCTCTCTCTCTCCCTCTCTCTATCTCACCATCTCACTATCTCACTCTCTCTCTCTCTCTCCATCTCTGTACCATTCCCATTTCTCTACTGTGCCTACCTTGGTAGCCGATTCAAGACCTGCCCCATCTCCTTCACCCTCATTGTATTCTGATTCAACAAGTCAATGGACGGAACCAGAAGACACGCCTGGTCTGCATTGGACGTATAGAACGGGCTGTTGGCGATAGCATTCAGGACCTCGTAGTACTCCCTGGATATCTGCCCCGTTATGGGCACCCCGCTCTCATCCACATACTTCCTCATGGGGTAAATGTACACACTGATTCTGTTGGTGTCCGAGCCACATCGATAAACATCGAAACAGTCGTGGTAGTGGCACACCTGCGCCGTCTTCGCCCCCAGAGGTGACCCTTCGGAAACCTTCACCTCCGGGAGGTTGTTGTAGCTCTCGATCTGATACCTAGGCTGCCTCTCCGACTCGATGGAATGCGGCCAGAACTGGAACATGCCTGTCACGATGATCCCCACGAGGATGATCGTGAAAAGAGCGAGGTAGAAGGAGTGGTACTTGGGCCTCAGCTTCGGCCCCCTTGCCTTCTTCATCATGGTTGAGGATTCAGAGACAAACTGAGACAGTCATCAGAAGACTCCCATTTTACTGCAGAAAATAAAGACACAAAGCATACAGTGTAAAACAAAATGCTTCAGCCCTCAAATTAGTCACATATTTCTCCCAAGTGAAATCTTTATCAATAATCATAGGCAAAAATAATCAATTTTTATTTCTTCAAACTACAGAAATTTGTAGATTTTGGACAAAAAATTCTGATGTATCCTCAAATACCAAGTTTTCACTTTCTTCAAAATTGGGAACAATTCACAAAACAGATCATATTTTTATAGGGCCTACTCTTTTTAAAAAACTTTATTTCATTAATCAAATCAGAAAATTCAAAGCCCATCTACACAAAATTCTAAGTTTAAAACAATGTCAATCGTTCTCACACTCGTTCTGCATTTCATTTTCAAATCTAATGTTAAAATAAAAACATCTTTTTAAGAACTTTGTCATCATGCTCATAATAATTTTGAACATTTAGTCATTAACTTAGGGGTTAGCATGGTTAGGCCCACACCACGAATAGTGGTCATATTGACCACTACGAATACAAAATGCAAAAATAGTTCGTATTTTCTGTCGCGTGTAGTAAAGGTATGGGGGGAAAATAAGATAAATATTTTAAATACCTTACTTTCAAATTCCGCCCTTAAAAATCTCACTCCTACCTCAAATGGCCGTTAGGAAGAACTTTTGATATTTTCAGCAAAATCCAAAGTCAAAATCTTGTCCAAAACCGGAGAAATCCCCGCCGATTTGTTTCGCGATCGCGTGTTGTTTACATACTGCCGATGTCTTAGACTAAAATCGGCCAATAAAATTTTTGTCCACGAAGAAACTCGGGATCGCAAGCGCACATCGATCTTTACGATCGCGCACACAGAAAATCGGGACTTTCCGTGTATACTACATAGGGACCGAATTTTTAAGGACAAAACTCTTTTGGGGAGATGTCAGCGCCCGCGGCGACCAGGAAATGTACACAATGACTCCGATAGCTCGTTTCGCGAGAATCAACAGTAAATTACGGATTTGATTTTTGGAAATATCTTTTCCAACATCGGTGAGTTGAATTTATTGTATTTCTTGGATATTTAGTGGTCGGTTTTTGTAAATTAAATGCAGATTTTGAGTGAATGTTTGTGACTTTTGTGCAGTGGTGTTTTAAAAAGTTGAGGTGTATGACTGCCTAAATTATACACACGAAGTATAGGAATGTAGCTATGAGTGGTTAGGCCTAAAATTGCTAAATTATTTGTTTTTAAATTTAATCACCTAAATTTTACAATTCACTTCCCGAGCCTTAGGGCCTAGGCAGCAAATATCACTTGAACTGGAAATAACAACTCTTCATCTAAAATGCCATAGACTTCTATTTAATTTTTTTCTTCTTGCTTTCTTTTCTTCTTTTCAAATTTCTGTAATTTGTAAAGAAGTCCACATTTTTCAAGCACAAAACTTACCAACGCACCTAACTAAACACATGGGACTAGGCCTACACAGTGCTTTGTATATAGTTTTGTAGGCCTACGGCTATGTCTACGCCTTCCTCCAGTGAGTTCAGGCCGGCTAAGCCGCACAATTATACCAACTCATCAAACACACATTTCTTCGATTTGTGGATTTTCCAACTACATGTACTCACGTTATAACGTTGATCAATTATCACGCAATATATCTGTTGTCAAATGTCAGAAATTCAGTAGTTTGTTGACGTGTTTGTCATTTCCTGCGATCACATCCCAAATTGCTTTATTGCTTCCTTAATTAATCCGTGAGATGGCGCTCTGTACTATGCTCTGAGATTCGATCATACCAGTATACAAGTAATGTACCATTATTTTACCAGTACTGTACACTGACACAGGCCATTCCAGCTCCAGGAATAGAGGAGTCAGAGAGACCCGCCCCATATTATACTTTCCTATTTATAATAGAGTGTAATAAATGTATATATAAAATCCAACCAATGTCACACTTTCTAATTTAAAAGCAAACAAAACATACAGACAAATTAACATCATGGCCCCCCCTCCCAAAAAAAAAAAAAATAATAATAATAATAATAATAATAATAAATAAATAAATAAATAAATAAATAATGATAATAATAAATAAATGAATAAATAAATACAAAATTGTAAGTTAATATAGTTTAAAAAGTAAAGGTAATTCCTCTTTATTTGGAAGAAGAGGGTTTTACCCCAAAGTTTACATCTGAAGTGTTCATGTGGTGATGATAGTTGTGGAGCTATGTTTGTTTTTCATGATTGTTATGCATGGCCCGGTAGAGGTGGTTAAATTTAATTATAGTGGTGGTGCAACGGCGGATCCAAGATTTTCAGAAAGGTGTGTGGGTGGCTGGGACCCCCCCCCCCCCCCCCCCCCCTGGAGATATCGGTGCTCTCAGTGATTTCGTGAACCCTCCCAGACTCGCTCAGCCTGGGGAGCAAGGGCCTGGGTCAAGTCAGGGTGCACTGGGACCAGTCTCTCTGAGTTCTCTTTTCTCCCCCCTTCCGCCTCTCGATTGGGGGCATGTGCCCCCGATCGCCCCCCCCCCCCCCCCACTCCCCAACTATGCTTCCATCACCACCTGCACATACCCCTCCTCAACCACCACCACCACCACAACCACCACAACCGTCATCATCATCATCACCGTACACCACCACCACATCAACATTATCATCATCATCATCATCACCATACACCACCATCACCACCATCACCCCCATAACCATCGTCACCACCACCATCACCACCATAACCACACCACCACCACCATCCCACGCCACTGCCTTCAGTGATATGACTGTACTCACATGAGATGTGCTGATTTGTAATCAAGTTCTACTATCAATTTTCATAGCTAGGAGTGTTATAACCAAACCTTACCAGATCTTAAAATAAACCTATCACTTTCTATCACTTTCATTTCAAGTAAGAATCAAATTCATTGTTTATAAGATCACGTTCGAAATTGATTTTCGTCTCTCCATGTTTTCTTTGCTCATATGACATATTACTTTATTCATGTTTTGGCGGTTTCATGAGATGCAAATCTGGTAAAACAAGAGAGAATCGTGGTTAAAACATTTTTTTTCTGCTTACATGTGGGCCAATTATGACATCTTCAGAGGCAGGGGTGTCGCTAGAATTCTTTTAATAACTATGGGATTAGAAGTGGCCGATTGTGTTGTAAGACCTTAGATTCTTTACTTGGATATTGTTAAAATTTGCTTTACAAATTGTCAAGAATTTACAATATTGCCCAAAACAAACTGGAATGGGTGGCACCCCTTTGTCGACACTTCTGAATGCATTGTCAATATACAAACAGACGATTGGTACTACAAAACTTAAAGATAACATTTAACAAATTCATAGTGACGAAGCTTTTCGACCTGCACTCATCGGGTCACAACGCAGGAATGAGAGAATACAAGGAAATACAAAAGTCAAGGAAGGGTGTGTATAGCGACCCGGGAATGATCCGGGCACGCTAGAATAATCGAAGCGCTTGTACAAACTCCTTTTGTCGCTATACACACCCTTCCTTGACTTTTGTATTTCCTTGTATTCTCTCATTCCTGCGTTGTGACCCGATGAGTGCAGGTCGAAAAGCTTCGTCACTATGAATTTGTTAAATGTTATCTTTAAGCATTGTCAATAGTTTTTATGTCTTTTTTCCTAGAGGGAATAAAGGATACAGAACTATAACTTTCAATTGTTTTATTCATAATAGGCCAGGCCCACGGAAGAGGGGGCTTGAACCCCCTCCTCCCTCCCTTTAAAAATAATTTGTTGACAAACAGGATCAATGACTTTACAGTGCGTCCCAGAAAAACACAAAACCCTAAAAAAGGGTTATTGTGACCACACATTGTTCTCTATGACAAAAATTATCTATTTTCCATAAGCTAGAAACATTATGCTTTTAAATGACACCTTGATGGCATCCATCCGTACATGCTTTACCGAGCAGCAGCATTTTGAAAATGACATGCAAAAACTAATTTGTTCAGGATTCTGGTAAAACCATGAAGACGTTAGTATCACGTGCGAATATAGGGAAATACCAGAAATTCCCTTGTGTGGTTGCATACATTCAATTAGAAATTCATAAAACACGGGGCAATTTCCAGTGCTGGAAGGCCTGGCATACGCCCCAAACATTTCCAAAATCGATAAATATCCCTCAAAATATGAAAACGTCCCCTTCGTGTGATGGAAAAGGTGCTCCTCCTGACGTAGGAAATTGGCATAATCTTGATATTCTATCTGCCTTATGTGCCTTTTCTACATTCAATTGAATATCCATTTTTGATGACAATTTTATTTATTTATTTATTTCTGATATTTATACAGGGTGACTCATTATCACCAATATTGGTGGTCTTCCATGAGGCCCTGATAGCAATAGTAAGTAACAATAATAGCCAACAAAATCATGAAAATAAACTCATAACCAAAAAAAAATAAGAACAAACATAAATATATATATATACATGTATATACAAAGAATATGGTATCCTCGTAATCAAAATTGGTTTTACGAAAATGTTGAAATTGTTCCACATTCCTGTCATCTTAATTCATAATGTATAGACGGTGATATTTTCAAAAATCTATTGAAAAATAACCATTTATATATGGGTTATTTTGAAATGGCATTGTATAATTTTGAAAGTACATACAAGAAGTATAAAGACTACTTTAGCTCAGTATAGAAACAAAATTGTTATATACATATTTACAAAACATATTATAGGGTAGTATACTTATTCAAAGATTACACAATGATTGCATGTAATATAGTATAACAATCGACTGTACAGTGTCTCTTATGAAACAATAAAATGCAAATTATTTATTGATTATAAATTATATGAAATCATTCATACATTTTGAAAAGCATTATGTCATCGTACATTTTGGGGCAAAGAAACAAACCATCAAACATATTTTCCAAATCAGGGCAACAAAAAATGACATATTACTGATGAAGACAAATATAAAATAGCATCAAGTGAAATTTTCTAGCAATAAGAATGAATATAACTCATTTACCATGCTGTTATGTAAACGAATCAAACCAATCCTTTGCGATAAGGAATGACTCATAAAATTTCTTATTGCGAACAGATTTTGCAAGATCTTTTGAACATATATTTAAAAGTGTTCACAGAGCTTGCCATTTTTAGTGATCTGTCCAACTGATTCCATGCTATAATTGAAGATACGAGGGGGCTATGTTTAAAGCATTCTGTTTTATACTTTGGCACAGAAAGTAAACCTTCATCTGCCTGCCTCGTATGATACTGATGAATGTCACTTACTTTAACTAAACTTTCTTGTAAATAGGATGGTGCCAAATTGTGTGTACACTTGAACATCATATTAACACGCTGAAATTCAAATCGTTTCTCAATTGGCATCCATTTCAGATTGCTAATTAATTCACTTGATGGAGTCTCATAACTTTTGTTTGAAATTATTCTAGCAGCTCGTTTTTGAACTTTCTGAAGCTTATACGTTTGTTCCTGATATCGATTTGACCACACAGAGGAACAATAATCAAAGTGAGGCAACACGAGTGCATTATACAGCATCTTTAAAGATGTTAATGGTAAATAATCCTTCGCTCGTTTTATTACACTGACATTTCTCTGCGTTACCTTTGTTACTTTGTCAACGTGTTTGGACCAATTCAATTCTTCATCAATTAATATACCAAGACATTTGGCGACATTAACTCTTTTCAATACCTTTCCATTTATAGAAACATTGAAGGATGTTATTTTGTTTAAATTAGCACGCGAAGCTATGACCATCACGCATGTCTTCTCCGTGTTTAGTACAAGGCGGTTTTGATTAATCCATACCATTAATTCTTCCAATGCGAAAGAAAGTTTTTCTTCAACCTCAGCTACGCTACTTCCACTGACAGTTAAAGTGGTATCATCCGCATACATATCAACATAACCATCAGATATACAATTTGGTAAAGTATTTACATAGATGGAAAATAATAACGGACCCAAAATAGACCCCTGTGGTACGCCCATCAATACAGTTAATGGATTAGATTTTGCACCTTGGAAATGAACAGACTGTTCACGACCTGTTAAATAAGATCTGAACCAGTTTACACATTCATGTGAACATCCGATAGCAGATAACTTTTCTAATAAAAGATTGTGATCAACTGTGTCAAATGCCTTACGAAGGTCTATGAAAGCTACTCCAGAGATCTGTCTGTTTTCAATGTTCCATGACAAATTATTAACAAATTTCATGAGTGCTGTTGCGGTAGAATGCTTTGCTCGAAAACCAGACTGACTGGAGTTCAATATATTATTATCGTCAATGAATTCAGAAAGTTGGCGATGTACAGCCCTCTCTATGATTTTGCTAACAACAGACAAAATTGAAATTGGGCGGTAATTGCTTGGATCGGACATATTACCAGCTTTAAAAATTGGAATTACTCGAGCTTCTTTCCAACCCTTGGGTACACATCCCGTGGTCAAAGATGCATTTATGATATCGGTTAACGATCTCGCTATCACCTGTTTCGTCATTTTTAGAAGACGACAAGAAATGTGGTCATCGCCAGTAGCTTTATCTTTACACATGCGATCAATTTCCTTAATTACGAAATCCTCAGACACACAGTCCAAATCAAATTGTGAGATATGATTAATCGGAGTATCGTCACCGATATGAGATTCAGTTCTAGAACTTTTCAGGTTTTTTGTTATATTGGCAGCACAGGTAGTAAAAAAACTATTGAAAGCATTAGCCATTTTAGGTGGATCTGATATACGAGCACCATCAATTTCCAAACTATGCGGCGATATTTTGCTGGATTTTGGAATTACACGTTTCAGACACTTCCATATATTCCGAGAATTTCCATGATTTTCTTCAATAAAGTTACAATGGTATTCTTTCTTCCTTTTTCTAATTAGATGTGTAACTTTATTCTTAAGGGATTTGTAATTATTCCATAACTCATCGTCTTTTGTAAGAATAGCAGCTCTGTGAACATGGTCACGTTGTTTCATTAAATGAACAATATCATCCGTTATCCATGGGCAAGCATTTTTACGAATTCGCTTGTGGCATAACGGAATATGCTTGTTCACGACCTTGAAAAACAGATGTTCCCAGGTTTTCCAGGCAACATCAACGTTTCTAATATCTTTGAAAACATGCCAAGGCATAGTTTTTAAATCATCAAGAAACCTTTCTTGATCAAAATTCTTGAATGAACGAAATTCAACAGAGGTGGGATTTTTTCTTTTACTAAAATTGAAGGACTTTACTGCATATACGAAAAAATGATCGCTAATACTAGTGTGACAAACCCCTGCTTCACGGTAGAGCTCAGGATCGGAAACAAATATAAGATCAATTATAGTACTCGAGCTGTTAGTAACTCGAGTTGGGCTGTTGATCAGTTGACTAAAACCATATAGCTTTGAGTAGTAGTCTAGTTTATTGGTATTAGAGTCAGCTAGATTAGGCATATAATTGCAGTTAAAGTCGCCTAGTAAGATGCAACTTTTGTTAACAGAGCTGGCCAACTCAAGATTAGAATCAAGTTTATCGAAGAATTCGGTTGTCGCATTAGGTGGCCTATAAAAAGCTCCAATCAGAATAGGCGGTTTATGTGGATAATGAAGTTCAACCCACAAACATTCTAAATCTTGATTTAGAATGTAAAGTGCTACTTACTTAACTTTATGACAAATGTCATCTTTCTGTCCGCTTTGTTCTTAAAAAAACTTCAGTTCAGATAAATGCAAAAAATTGCTTTTCATTTTGATTGCAGGCACCATTTCAATACAAAACTGCCCTTTCTTTACCCCCAACATCGAAAATATACATTGACCATCTTTTATCTTATAATGAGGGCATTATCTTATCCTAATTATTGAAAGAAACAGATGAAAACAGTCTTCCCAAGTCTTTGTTTTAGGGTTTCGTTTTTTCTGGGACGCACTGTGTATACATGGATCATTAATTTGGCACTTCTCTGACTTTGAACACCCCCATGCACTTTTAAAACTGCTCAGTGGCGCTAGTATAGATATTGATATATAATCACAGGTGGATTTCATGGCGCACCTAGTCTAGTTCTGGACTCTTTTTATTTATTTTTTTTATTCGCCGACTATACGCGATAAGCCGAGTGATGGCACGATCGCGAGAACCTGTTGGCGGCCCGTGCTCCCCTTTGAACTCAACATGCATTCCTTTTTAAAGTACAGCGATAAGAGAATTGTGTCCCTCCCTATTATAGCGTGTTTGTATACCCACTTTCAGTGGTATTAGACCCAAACGGCACCTTATAGTTTTCATAACCTTTTCTTTCTTTCTTTGCTTTACTTTGTTTTGCTCTTTTTAAATCCTTTTTTAACCCTCCTCCTAATTCTGTCGGGAGGGGGGGGGGGGTGTCATTTTCCAGAATCGAGCATCCCTATCCTGATTCTCGGATCCGCCCCTGTTGATAATCTTGTAGGATATAAAATATCTGATTAGACTTTCATACCGGTAGGGCGATCTATGGTTGTACGACACATATTCTGGCGACAATAATTGTTCCGCGGTAATTTCATACACTTACACAATTCCAACCTTTAATCCTGTACCAAGCATTATACCTATAGTGCTAACCCTAACCCTAACCTATTTTTGACGAAATAAGAATAAAGCCCGAGGAAATTGTCGCCGGAGCTTTATGCCGGAGCATCTAATTGGTGCGGTAAGTTAACTGGTATATATAAAGTATAGATGTATAACAGTTTTGTCTCATTTATCTCTATTGTTACTTAATGACTTTGAATAAACAAATATGACTTTGGAGCTTTTATCAATGTATAGACTTAACAAACACTCACAACGATGTATATAAAGAAAGGAAGCCTCTTCTTGAAAGGAGGAATTTCATTTTGTCCTTTTCCATGTCACTGTTTAGATTTTCAATGATTTGTGATACTGATTACTTTCATTTCATTTGAAATTATCGAAGAAATCGAATCTAAAACGCATTGATAATGGTTATAGACTTATTTAAATATCATAATTGATATAGGATTGAAGTAAATTGAATATTATCATAAAGAAATGTGAGAAAATTACAATGCCCCGACCGGGATTCGAACCCGGGAGAGAGGGGCTATATGTGAGATTGTTACTTTGCTTCGACGGGAGCCCGGATAGCTCAGTTGGTAGAGCACTGGCCATGTAATCCAGGGTCCCGGGTTCGAATCCCGGTCGGGGCATTGTAATTTTCTCTCACATTTCTTTATGGTTATAGACTTATATGAACCACTGGCTTATAGGGCCAAAGCCATGAATTTTCACTCGACTCTCAGAGAAAGAAAAAAAGGACCTAATGACTGACGATAATGATTAAAATCGTCCTTTTAGCAATTAATATGTTGATGAAAGATATTGGGTTATTTTTTTTAAATCTAGAAATAATAATAATAATAATAGTGGCTACTTGTATAGCGCGCAGGTCCGCCTTTGGACGCTCATGGCGCTGTATAGATAGGTATATATTATTACCCCCGGTCACTGGATTCTGGCACGCCCGCACACAGTGTATGCACATTCTCCACTCCCTGGGGAGCATTCCAGCCAGGCGTCTGTAAAGCGCACACATGCTAAGCAAAGGACATTACCTTTTGCCATCCTACCGGGTACCCATTTAACACCTGGGTGGAGAGTGGCAAATGTAGATTAACGTCTTGCCAAAGGACGCTAGTGCTGCGGTGGGATTCGAACCCCGGACCTCGTGGTTCACAGTCCGGGGACTTATAGTTGCATATTATGTTAAAGTGATATGATCATAACCATATTAATAATACATTTATGCGTGTATTTGTGTCAGATTGAATAAATTCTTTCGTACAATAAAATTGGGATCACTAACGACTGAGAGGGAGATATAGAGAGATAGGCGGAGAAAGAGGATAACGTGGTAAGAGAGAGAAGGCGAAAGAGAGGGGGGAAAGAAGAAGAAGAAGAAGAAGAAGAAGAAGAAGAAGAAGAAGAAGAAGAGAAAGAGAGCGAGAGATCAGATTTAGTTTTAAACATCAGTGAATTGTTATTTGAAAGAGGCCTATCACAAATGAAGACACTACTTCTATCACCCAAAATTCACCAAAAAACAGTAAACGCACGGATGAAAAAATACAGCCTTGATTGGTCTATGTTAACTTTTTTTTTTAAAGGAACAAAGAAAATAAGGCACATAATACTAAAAATTGATGATTAATTCATTTAAGAAAATTATATTAAAGAGACCCCAAAAATAAAGCGCCGAACTTGTGACGCTTTCTTTTTTTTCTATCTATCTGATTCTGAGAGAGAGAAAAAAAATCAGTGTTTCAAAATTCTCAGCCAAAGCTTTCCTGCATCTACCAAAAGAGGGTGTATATCTTTTTACATCTTTGAGCATACCGGTACTCAATACATACAAAGGGCGTAAACTCCAGCGGATCGGAGCGCCGGTGTACCGGACGGACGACAAGGGTAGCGCAGGGGTAATAATTCTTCCTTGTTCGGGGTTTTACGGTACCTCGATGCGGATACTAATTCCTACACCTGCAAGTGGATTCACATATTCGACTGTTGTCATGTTTGGAGTAAAATCATGGAATTGACAGCGATTTCTAACAGGTGTGTACATTCAACTGCACATTCCCAGACCTAAGGATCCCTTATCTGGATTATAATCTATATCTATTGGAGCGATTTGGAGCCAAGTTTCGCTCGGATCTTCAAAGTGTTTGTGTCTTCACTCCAGTCAAAGAAGTGCGGAAGTGTGTCGATCGTGTACCGCCGCTATGCCGGGGCTGATCGCTTTGGGCCGCCGCTGGACGGTGGGCAGTGATGATTTGGTTGTTCCCGCGGTGGTATTTCTTGTGCTTCATGTTATATGGTAAGGTTAATTGTCTTCTTTTAGTTTTATTTTTAATTATTTGATACTCGATTAGAGAGAATTAAAATATAAAGATTCACTACCTGATCCAAGCATGTTTGTGTGCAAATATATATACAGTGTATATATGCTGTTTAGTTTTCTTTATCACCTGAAATGTCCTGAATGTATTGTAATTGTATGGCTGCCAAAACTAAGTTGAACTTGAAGAAGACTGTTTATCAAAAGTGGTAATATGGAGTGATTAGTGAATTTATTTTGATAAATCATTATTAATGCCACCACCACCACCACCACCATCATCATCATCATCATCATCATCATCATCATCACCATCACCATCACCATCACCACCACCACCACCACCACCACCCCCATCATCATCACCACCACCACCACCACTACCACCATCATCACCACCACCACCAACATCATCATCATCATCATCACCACCACCATCATCATCATCATCATCATCATCATCATCATCATCATCAATATCATCATCATCATTGTCATTTATCTATCTGCATCATTGTTAATGATAAATGTTTGTTTATAGTCATATGTAGTGGCGGATCTACATAGGGGGAAACCGGCACGTGCCCCCTCTTATGACACCCAACTGGCATACCTTAAGTACACAATGGAAAAAAAATGCCCCCTTAATTGTGTGCTTTTCCGGCTCTGTGCCCCCTCTTTTACAAAATCCTGGATCCGCCTCTGGTCATATGGTTATTTTGCCAGGATATAGAATTTATAATGTTAGTGATTATTATTTTAATTATGAAGATATATTTTCACATAATTACCAAAGTAATGGAACCCCAAGTCAAAGACCCTCATTAATTTTGCTTGTCCTCTGGAAAATGTTTTAAGTTTCACTTGTAGCTAGTAGGAGTAGGAGGAGGACTACCAGTACATTTTTAGGCTGAAACACTGACTCAACCAACTGTCTTGCACTCTGAATGAATTCCTCCATCAGACTCCGTGGATCAGGGGAGTGTATCTCGTTACACTTCCCTGCATGGATGATTCAAGGAGAGTACATTTAAATCAGTTGAACTTTAGAACTTTTCTCCTGATGTCAATAACAGATGATTAACTTAGGTCAGATCTAGAACTACGTGTAGGAGTATAGTTAGCCGACAGCCTATACTTTATACATTGTAGGCCATGGCCACTTACAATATAAGTTTATAATGTACAGTATAAGGTTATCTGAGATGTGTTGGAATGGGTTTGACAGTGCCGTTGTATCAGGAAGATGTCAATACAAAGTTTTCATGAATGATGATAATAAGATAGTGCCCAGTACTAGTGCCTATTGAAGGAGGCGGAGACACAGGTGGTGGTGGTGGTGGTGGTGGTGGTAGTGGTGGTGATGGTGATGGTGATGGTGGTGGTGATGATGGTAGTGATGATGGTGGTGGTGACAATGTTGATGGTGGTGATGGTGGTGATGATGGTGACAGTGATGGCCGTGGTGGTGATGATGGTGATGATGGTGATGATAATAGAGATGAAAGCCGAAGATGATAATGATGATGACAATGATGTTGGTGATGATAACATATGATGGTTATAATGAACATAATATGATATAATCATATTAGCAAGATTTTTAACTTTTTTATAATTAAAATTGAATTGATAGAAACTTAAACATACAAGAGGATTACAGATCATCACCATCCCCAATTTTCATTTCATACAGAAAAGTAACACAAATGCTTTTTACTGGCAGCTGAAATCATTCCGCCCCTTCACGATGAGAATGATAAAATCATCCTTTCTCGTTTCCTTTCCCTTTCCTCCTACCACACACATGGTGAACCGTAAACCTTCTCCACGTGAGAATGATAAAATTTCCTTGCAATTGTCATGTGAAGTCAGATATAAATATACAGCCTACACTTAAGTTATTTTTTTTCTCTGAGTACTGGTATATGTATATATTCAAACATGTATATTGCATTCTACTAATTAATTCATACACCAATTGAACTCCCTCAATCTAATCTTTACACATCATAGCACTGGTAACATGTGTTAGTGTGAGTCACTATCTGAGTCCTATATTGATTTTCTTTCTTTGTTCCTCCCCTCCTGGACTGCATTACAAGGTAATCAATGAATCAAGCTGTTCGCTAAATGAGAGATTGCTGATTCCGCTTCGCTACGGTTATTGGATGGACTTCAAATAAATTTCTGAAGATAGAATTATGACCGAAGTTTAGACTTTGACAGAAATTAATTTTTAAGCCATGACTCTCTCTTGAAATGAAATCTCCTGTTTATCAGACAGAGCCTATATATATATATATATATACAATCAAACCTGCTTTAGTGACCACCTGTATAGAAAGACCACCTGTCTATAAAGACCACAAATTTTGTTTCCCTTGAAAAGTGTTTCTCATTGAAATATGTATTAAAGGAGCATGTACATAAAGACCACCTGCTCATAAAGACCGTTTTTTTCTTGTCTCCCTTGATTGGTCTTTATAGACAGGTTTCACTGTATATATATATACATGTACAGTGAAACCTGCTGTAGCGATCACCTGTATAGAAAGACCACCTGTCTATAAAGGCCACAATTTTTGTTTCCCTTGAAAAGTGTTTCTCATTGAAACGTGTATTAAAGGAACCTGTACATGAAGCTTAGATCGCCTGCTCATAAAGACCGCTGTTCTTGTCTCATTTGAATGATAGTTATATGCAGGTTTCACTTTACATGCAAATCAAACATTTCTCTTTTTATAGCTGTTCACTATGTCTTGTTAAGATTTGAAAGGTATGCCTGGTTTTATTTTTCTCCAAGTGCATAGATCTGCAAAAGCACACTGAGAAAACAAAGGAATTATTCAAGGGAGGCAAATATCTCTTTTATAATACTACACAATAATTGTTTCCCTGAAACTTGTTAAATGTGCTTTTTCAAGTGTTTTTTAGATCAATCTCTATAAATACCCTACTTTTGATACATTCAGTTTCACTAAATATAGTTTAGTAGTGCTTACACTAGTCTGGTTTTATGACTCAACTTAAAGGAAAAGTCTGCCCTGATATCAAGTTTTTTTTCTCCCATTTGGCCTGTACCCCCAAAATCATTAACCCCTACCATGCCGTGGGTGGCAAATCCCACCCAAAATTTTGAGTGTTGAACATTTTGTTTAGGCTCAGAATGGCTTGAAAATGTTTCCTCGTACAGAAACCTGTGCCATCAGTATAATGTTTATTCTTATGCAATATAACTTTGCCCAGTTTGCTCGAGAATATACTCTTTGGAAGTTGATATTTAACTCTTGAAAATTCATTTTTGACATTTGCTCAAAAGTCTGGTGGCATGGAAGGGGTTAATTTCCATTTTCTCTGAAGAAATTATTAAATTGTACATGCTCCTTAGATATAATCATTGCTGATATACATGTATGCTTTTACACAAAACCTGTATGAAACAAATCTATTCCTAAATCAAAAACTAAGAAAATGAAAATTTTCTGTACTGAGCAAATGGAAGAGGAGCTCGCAAGATACGTCACGGAGTTGCCAATTTGTGTTTGATTGATTACAACTTTTAAAAATTCAAAACCTTCTTATTTCTTATCACATTTTGCTCAAACTGTCACTAATTTCCTGCTCTTATTTTTTTCTTTTATTCAAATCAAACTAATACCAGGGTGGACTTTCCCTTTAAACTCATGCTCTTTAACCCATGGCTTACAGGGAACCAGGTGGTTCCTGTATTAAGTCTATGGGAATGAGAGAGTTCAGTAGTCGATAGGTTAAACAATATTTTGCACACGGATTAGCGAATAAGAAAACACTGGAGGGGAGTGAATTTTGTAGTCATGTCGCTCTTGAAAGCTGAAAAACATTTGTGGGAGTATCAGAATAAGCTCTGGAATGAAGTTGAGCAAAGATAAATGTTGCTCATGAGGAATACTTGTTTTCTCTCGATAGAAAGAGCTCCATTATGCAGAAGACTGAAAATCCACTCTTTTATAGGAGTCATATTAGGAAGCACTATGTATGTTAGGTTTTTTGTTTTTTTTTGTTTTCATTTTTGGAGTTTAATCCACTCCAAAATTCTAGTGGAATCCACTCAAAAATAGTGATGTTATTACTGTTTTGAGAGTGGATTCCACTATTTTAAGCATGGATTTCCACTCCAGTATGAAGTAAGCCCTTATATGACTCCTACAAGATGGATTTTTCATTCTTGTAGGAGTTGGATTGTTAGAGAGAGTGGTATATACAGTCCAACCTGCTTTAGTGACCACCTGTATAGAAAGACCACGTGTCTATAAAGACCACAATGTTTCCTTTGAAAAATGTTTCTCATTGAATCATGTACATGTATTCAGGGTATGGAAGTATTAAAGGAACCTGTACATAAAGACCGCTTTTCTTATCTTCCTTGAGCGGTCTTTATAGACAGGTTTCACTGTATTATGACTCTCCAGAACAGAACAGTGGTGTGAATTACAGATGTACGCTGTTCAGAGTGGAGTCCACCATTTTCAGTGTTGATTTCCAATCCAATATGAAATGATCCCTAAGTCATTGAAGAAAAAAAGAGTACACGGGAGCGATGAGCAATTTACATGAAGATCTGGAAAGCTCCCAAAAGGGCTAGCTGAGCTGGTAAAGTGAAAAAGAGCTCTGGGAAAAAACCCCAGAAAAAACATAAAATTTGCTGTGAGAAAATGATGCATAGAGCTCCCGTGAAAAAAAGGGATTTGTACACTGGATCCGTTTTTAATGACTCCGAAAAGAGTGAATATCCACTCCTATTCATTTAGAGAGTAACATTCTCATGACTCTGGGTCTCTTCATAATGCTTATATACATGTACTGTAAGTACATTGGCCAACATAATGGTTGCAAGTGTACCACAGGCAGTTATTCAACTGGCTTGCTACTCAATATGATTGGTATTTGCCCTTTGTATACCCAAGAACGAGGTTTTATTTGATCTGAGGTAAAGCAATGGAGGTTTGTATTTCAGCAGCTGAGCACCTCACTCTCATGCAGGATGCTTGGGGAGAGACGTCTACTCCAGAATTCTGATTAAAGGCCAAGTCCACCCTAATATCAAGTTGATTTTAATAAACACAGTAAAATTAAACAAGCATAACAGTAAAAATTTCACTGAAATCGGATGTAAAATAAGAAAGTTATGGCATTTTGAAGTTTTGCATTATTTCATGAAACAGTGATATGCATAGCATGGGCGGTATGCAAATGAGTGAACCGATGATGTCATGCACTAACTTTTCCTTATGTATTTTATTATATGAAATATCATATATTTCATTTTTTTTGCTTCAATAATGTAAAACATAATTTGACTCCATATGGAACATGTAAAATCATCATTATTGTAACTTATTTTCATACAAGGAAGGGATTCTTTATTATCACATCTATAAAAATTGAAATATGGAAATGCCATAACTTTCTTATTTTACATCCAATTTCAGTGAAATTTTTTACTGTTATGCTTGTTTAATTTTACTCTGTTTATTCAAATCAACTTGATATTGAGGTGGACTTGGCCTTTAAACTCTAAGCATATGAAGTTTATAACCGTGTGGATATGATCCATTTTCGGTATGACAAACATTTTCCATGTACCGGTACTCCGGCCTACATAATATCTCCTTTGTAGGCGCCTTGAGCATCCTCTGGGATGGATACGTGCGCAATATAAATGTAGCTATTATTATTATAAGTTATCGCTGGCTTAGCAATCAACGAGTTATATAGAATTATGTGTTAACCATGTTCCAATGTAATTACCAAATTGATAATTATACTGCTCAACTTTTTATTGGAAAAATAAATGAATAAATAGACTTTATACTATGATAGAGACATAAAGAGATAGTTCAAATTACTGGATGCTTCCTCACTGTGGGGTCTAGACCAGTGATTAATTGGTCATTGTATTCACTTGCTATAGAATGCAATTTATAATTTCATGTATTAAAATATAGATTAAATGCATAGTATTACTGTTTGATTAGGTCAGGCAAACATTTTCCGAGCTTTCCATTGTTTTCAAGAGCAGCATTATGTTTTTCAGGTAGTAGGCCTGAAGCTGAGGAATGAAAATTTAGTACATGTGCCGTGATTTTTTTTTCTGTTGCTTTTTCCTTTCACGAGTATGATGTAGGTCTACATAACGCAATATGTGGCATTCAACATCTAAATAATGAAGATGACATAGTAAAATACACCCTGTCTTGTCTTTAACTCTTTACACTGCTGAGTTTAATACTCCAAAGTTTTAGTAGGCCTGAAGCTGAGGAATGAAAATTTAGTACATGTGCCGTGATTTTTTTTTCTGTTGCTTTTTCCTTTCACGAGTATGATGTAGGTCTACATAACGCAATTTGTGGCATTCAACATCTAAATAATGAAGATGACATAGTAAAATACACCCTGTCTTGTTTTTAACTCTTTACACTGCTGAGTTTAATACTCGAAAGTGTGATTCAGTGCCATGTCCTATTTCGACATATGACTTCTTTTCATCTGTTCTTTGGCAAGACATTAATCTACATTTGCAACTCTCCACCCAGGTGTTAATGGGTACCGGCAGGAATTAATTCCTTGAATGCTGTGAGCACCGAAATTGGTAGCCTAGCTCGAGCCGGGGTAATATTGGAGCGCCTTGAGCACCATTCATGGTGGATATGAGCGCTATATAAATATCCAATATTATTATTATTATTTATTTCATCCAAAAATGAAACATATCTTTATAATGCCATTGACTTAGTTCTTTCAATATCACTAACATTAGCCAGTAGTCATATCAAGAGATTTTTATTTTCATTTAACCCATAGACTACGGGAACCGGGTGGATCCTGTATTAAGCCTGTGAGAGTTAAAGAATTCAGTAGTTAACGGGTTAAGGATGAAATAAATGGGTAAAAGACGTACCCTGCTTGTCAGAAGGGACACATTGCACTTAGTTAAGTTGCGCCAAACCTGAAGCTCAGTGACCGTCCTCATTATGTCAAAAATTTGACCAATTTGTGCCGTCCCCATGAGGCGTGTGGGAAGATCAATAATTGAGTTTTTATAAATGGAGCGCCGGTAATGAATTCCCCAAGACCCAGGCGTGATTGCCAATTTAGCATCTTTGGTGACGGGCGGTGGTTTGATTTATGTGCAAGGACTGCAATTGTCAGGATTTTTAAAAGAGTAGATTAAATCAGAAGTATACATTGGAAACCCTCTTTAAACATACAAGAGGAATATTTGTTTACTAAGTAGAAATGCTTCAACATCAACAAGGATGCAAAATCCATTTAGCCAAATGAGCTTAAACATGAGATATTGATAAAAAAAAACTTATTTACATGTATGAGAAAAGTGAGCGTGTGTATAAACTATAAGATGGTCACATGAAGAGTCGATTCTGATTCTATCAATGAAGTGTTTGTTTTGAAAAGATACGCCAATATCAGTTTTGCTATCCAATGTTTTGTATGACATTTTGCTATATCGATTACCACAAGAAAAATCACTTTGGTTATTATTTAGAGTTCCACTTTAATGGCTGTACTTGTTTCTTCATGCTCCGTTTCCAAATGAAAACAATTATCAGGATCAAATTAAATTCCTTGATAACAAATTTATCACTAAATCGACAAATTATGAAACTAGACAGTCCATTATGGAAATTAATAGATATCATTTATTTCTCCTAATGGAATTATCGTACATGCACTGCACTGTCCTTATGTTGGCATTTATTATATTTTTCCTGTACTCATGGGTTATGAGACATGAAAATATACATTAATTAATTAATTAAACCTGTATTTATAGAGATAAAAATAACAAAAACAACAATAATGCAACAAATATAATTAAAGAGTAGTACGTAAAATGTGCTTTAGGATTTTAATACTTTTTTTCAAATTTTTCATACAAATATTCTGATTCAAGAACGACCCAGTGAACTGAAAATGATATAGCCACTTTTCATCCTTCTGCTCTGTGTATATGATTCATAGCATTCTACAATATATATATATATATATATATATATATATATATATATATATGATGACATAAATGGTACCCTGGGGTACCAAATAAAAATCGGCCATTTTGTTGAATTATTTAATTTTTTTTTAGGGCTGTACCCTGGGTTACCAAAAAGTGGGAAATTATTTTGGTGTGATTTTTTCAACATTCAATTGTGTCCCATGTTCTTGTAAAAAATCCTATAAGTCATGTATTTTTCTCAAATTCATTGTTGTTGTGAGTAATTATTCTTCGATTTGAGAGAGGGCTTGGGCCAGCAGTGTCATACTAACACCATCAGCCTGCTCCTTGTCTCCCCCGTCACTCGCCTTCCTAAAAACTGCTACCATGTACACAGATCAGCGGCCTGCTCGTCCCCCAACTTCTGTATTGCACGATATCGTGCTCTTTCAACTTTCTCGGTCCTTGAAATCTTCCGTATTTTACGTCCTTTCCCTTACAGTAAATTTCCGTATCCACCATCACCTTCCACCATTGTCTAAGTTTGAAAGTTTGACAGCTAAAATACAGTAACGATGATGTGATATTTTTTAGGAAGAAGTGAAATAAAATCAAATTCTAAAGCCGCGGGAGCTAGCGCTACAGCTACTGCGTTTGTGAGGGCTAGCTAACGAGCAGCAGTACAGTGCATGCACACCATGCATAATAACACTGCACTGTTAACATGCATTGGGAATGACTACGTACATGCACTGCATTCATAACTCTGGGGTTGTACTCGAGTGGACGTAAGATGGCGCTACACAACGTGGTACCCCGGGGTACCGCTACCCCGGGGTACCGCGTGGTGCATCATATATATATGTCAAAGAATACTGCATGTACATGTACCTCTGTGGGATTAACCCTTTCAGGACAGGAATTATTTAACAGCTAAATTATCACATTTCATTCTTCAAATTGACAACACTAATATTTTTCTTTTAGTGCTACATGGTTCTAGTAAGGTTTAATGTCTTTGAAAACAATATACAGGGCTACAAATTTTTTCGACAAGTTGAACAAATTTCCACTTTTGATAAAAAACAATGATTTTGAACCTCTCAATGTGTTGCCAATTTAAAGATTTTAAAGCTTATTCTTGTTTTAAAAATTTGTGGCATCAAGCGCTATATGGTCTTGCAACAAAATTAGACATACATGTAGTATATGCAGAAATTTTTGCTCTTTCCACTCATGCATCTGGTATATATTTTAGAGCTCTGAATCAAAAGTTATGAGCCAAACCACAAAATGTGGTCAATTGTCTTTAAAGGGTTAAGCAGGCCTACTTTTATACTTTGGTCAGCTTATTTGACCTATATATGTTTTATTTGTCATGATAAAACGTGTTCCTTATCGGTAGGATATAAGAGGTCCAACTACAGATTAAATCATATTACCATTATTGCATTACAGATCACAATCTTACACTGAAGTGACCTTTTATCTTGCAGTAATGAAGTTAAAAAAAAAAATTTCTGCAGCATTTTACAGTTACAACGTAGCATACAGCTATAGAAACTACATGTACAACACAGCGGCACTTGACAAACTTTATGTACATGTATGTATTATTGAGCAGTGATCCATACTGTGCCAAAAGCAAATTGATAATCTTGTGAAGAGTATAAAAGATTAATTGACTGTATAAAAACCAAGAATATACGCTAATGGGGGTTGAGGTACTGTTGTTGTCATGGAAACGGACGGCTTGAGGGATGTCATGTGCGTGTTCACGTGATATATCAGGCAAAACTCTTCTTAATTGTCATGAATCATGTATTTTCCCAATTAAGTGCAAACCAATTATATGCCAGTATGAGGACGGAACATGCATGCAGACACATAACAGAAAGTGAATTAGGTAGCTGAGCCGAAATGTGATGGCACGTAAAAACGCTGGAAAGATGCCAAATGACAAAATTGTTCAAAATCACAATTTTATTCCAGAGGCAGAACCAAAATATAATGACGTAGAATTAGTATTTAACTCTATTAACAATTTTAAGCAAGATAATATGAAAACTTTTATTTAGACAAATCTGATTGTAATTTCATATACTGTAGGCTTTTTTCACTTAATTTTTTTAACCCGTACAATCCTTAAGCCCATACTATCCTTAACCCCAGACTATTTTTTTTTCTGTTCTCATTTGCATATCTATCTCCCGAGCCAGAGCGCTAACTCTTCTTTTTCACAGGGCTAAAAATAATCCACTACTATCGTGGAGTTAGCCCATATGCACTTTGGTAAAATGCAACGTTAACAGAAAGTAGGGTTACTCCTATACTATCGGTGGGGCTAAGTCCTTGTTTTGCCCCAAAAGCACAATTTTGCAAGTGTAAAAAGCCTATCAGATGCACAGACAAAACTAGCAATTTTGCTCTTTGCGTCTTTCCTGTGTCTTTACTTGCCATTATGTGAGTGTCCACGTGATATCAACCCACTGAATACCATTCAATTTTTGTATAATACACATTTTCCATGGAACCTATAGCTTGTGTTATCTCATCATTAGTGTTCTACTGGTTAAGTGATATTCACTTTATTACTACAGGTGTATGATTCCAACAATTTTTTTATATCGTCTGTTTGGAGCCAGAACCTTGGCACTAGCGCATACTTTAAAGGTACTTCGTCCCTTTTGCAGACTTGCACAAAATTCCCTGAAACTTTGCACAGGTTTTGTAGACATCCTGTAGATACTGCCTATGAAATTTCAAGGTCACAAGTTCCATAACTCCTTTATAAGAAACTGAAATCTTGCTTTTGTTGTAGAGGGAGCTATGTAGAAATTCCTGAAACTTTGCGCATGTTTTGTAGACATCCTGTAGACCACTGCCTATGAAATTTCAAGGTTACAAGTTCCATAACTCCAAGTTGTAAGAAATTGAATTCTTGCTTTTGTTGTAGAGGGAGCTCTTAAGAAATCAACGCAAGTATATGTACTAGTAACAGCCAAAAAAACTCATTTTAAAAATTACCAGATTTTTTTTCCAGTTGAAAAAAAATAAAGTGTTACCAAATTGTTGTTATTACTTACACATGTACTTTAAAACAAATTAGATAATCCTTTTTATATCCAAACAAATTTTCCAGTAATAATTCTGTTGTAATTTATGACATACACAACTTCAAAATTTAGGGGTTGCAAAAGGAATTAAGTACCTTTAACACAGAGTTAAAACCTTTTTGCTCTCAACAGATGATATGTGCATTCTCCAAATGGATGTAGAAATACTAAAAACAAAGAAATATATACCAAAGACAACCTTCTTTTTTGATGTAAATGAAGATAATCATTTTGCCTAGTACTTTTCACATATTTTCTTAGCATTTTGAGATGTTTTTATGCTCTCTTTAGTTTATTTTCATGTTAATAAGCATAAACCTTTAACTTCATGATCTATAAGAAATTAAGAATTGTATTTTTGATTCATTAGTGGATTTCCCCTTTTTCGTTATATATCTGGGAAGCGTTTCATCAAGCGTTTTGTCAGTGATTTTTACCGACAACTATTATAAGCTATAACTGAAATCCTTGCATCTGATTGGCTTAGAGCAAATTTGTCAGTAAAAATCACCGACAAGACACTTGATGAAACGCTCCCCAGGACTACTTATAGTTTTCGTAGCAAACCACGATCTCTTAAGTGAATAAAATACACACAGGAGCGGTGAGCTCCGGAAAGCTCAAAAAAATCTCTGGTAAAAAACGAAGTGCATAAAAGTTGCTGTGAGGAAATCCCACTTTTAGATCACAAAAGCTCGTGTGAACAACAGAAAAAGAATTGTTTATACTGCACTCCTTTACCTGCACTGTTTGTGGAAAACTTCCTAATTTACAAGATTTTAAGTTTTCAGCTTTATGAAGGTCTTTTCCACTTGCCTTTTCAATCAAAACTCTACCAGTGCCTGTTTAAAAACATATTTTCTATTCAGAAGTTTGGATGCGGAGATCACGATGTTATGCCCTTCAGTGGGGTGGAACGTGACGTGAACTGTCAGTCAATAAGAAACTAGTATGCTCAGTTAAAGTGCAGACAATCATGCATGGCTTTGGGGGAATAATGTACAGGATGTTTTGGAGACTGAAAGTACATATGTGTACATTGTAAATGGAATTTAAGGGGAAGGTTGAGTTATGCTTCTGAAAAGGCAGAAATGACATGTAACTTTTCAGCATGCTCCAGGACTTATGAAAATAGTTAAGTAATTTGCAGTCTAAAAATCTATAGTAGACAATGTTTTAAAAATAGTTTTAAAATAGCCTATCATGTGTGCAGAAGAAAAAAAGTAGGTTAAAAATAGTTCCGTAAAAATAATATTCAGAAAAAATAGCTTTAAAATAGTTATTAATAAGAAGCTGGCCGGGAAATAGTGAAAGAATAGTCTTATTTATTTTCTAGTTTTCAAAAAATAGTATGGACATAGACTATTTTTTTTCTATTTTTCAGTGAAAATATGAACAAAAATAGAGCTATTTTTTTTTAAATAGGAGAAAAATAGGGGAAAAAAAGGGAAAAAATATATTTCTGTTAGCCGGAAAATGGGCAGGGTGGACTTACATGTACTTGTAATAATAATTGTAAAAATAATGATAAATTTTCTTGTATAGCGCATATCATATTATGATATTATGTCTCTAACTCTAAGCACTTCCAAAGGACTTTGGATATTATTACCCTGGCATTTTAGCTCTGGGAACCGTAGCGCCAAGGAGTAATCTTACCAGGTACCCGCTTACTACACCTGGGTCGAGTGAGGCAATTGTAAATTAATGACTTGCCAAAGGACGTTAGTGCGGTGGCTGCAGCTGTGATTCACAGTCTGGAGACTTATCAAATAGACCACAATACCTCTACAGCTGCTTCTGGAGCCAGTTTATCTCAAAATGTTCTTTCATTTACAGAACTTCATTGTTTCCACAGAGGAATCTAAAATATTTAATACTAAATGTCAATATGATTAATTGAACTCTCGTTTTCGACAGTATTTCCAGAACTCAATGTGTATCTTTAAGGCTAATTAACCTGATGATGATTGGAAAAGCTTAATCCTTCAAACATTTACTTTTGTAGTACAAACTTGATTTCCCTGGGGATGATTTGAAAAGCCTTGAATATTTCTGCAATGATTGAAATGTTCGGATGAAATCCAGAGGTTTTTTGCATCAAACATATTATCACAAAACAATGTCATGCTTCAAAACTTATTTTATACATGGTTAGTTTTTAGTAATGACAAATTTTCTTCTGGATGTTTTTATTAATGTAATTATGGCATTTACAGAGAAATAATGTAGCTTATGAACACTCATTAAAGACATCAACTGTGCCTTGGGGCGTAGTGCATGTATACAAGTATGTTTTAAAATTTGATCAAAGTTTACAACATATCTAACTCTTTAATCTCTTATTTTATGTGTATTTACACTTCCTCCCCATTGTATTGGTGCTTCAGGATAGGGATTTTTTTTTTTTTTTTTTTTTTTTTTTTTTTTTTTTGGGGGGGGGGGGGTCAGATCAACTTCACTCTCAGCTCGTGTCGTTGTTTTTTTACTAGTTAGTATTTGCAGGGGTGGACTGGGACTGATGTGAGTGGCCCAATTAAGGCCAAATAAAAAAAAATACATGTTTAGCATCCTGCCTTTTTGGAAAAAAGGAAGGAGGAGGCCCTTTTTTTTTTTTTTTCAAAATGGCCGACCGACCTATTTATTCCAAAACAACTGGCTGGCTATTTTTCCAAGATGGCCGCCATTTTTTTTTTAAATCACCACTTGGACTTAGGAAATGACGCCTGCTTTTACTTAGGCTACATGTAGATGCAATGGATAGTGACCAACTTTTCCTGAAAAAAATCATGAAATTTACACTTTTTGGGGGTGTTACGCAAAAAAAAAAAAAAAGCAGGCGGCCTCCAAAAAGGAAGCGGGCAGGGACGCTAAACATGTAATTTTTTTATTTGGCCTAACCTATAAATATCAACCGGCCCTCAGACCGAAAATCGACCAGCCCTCAAGCCAAAATATTGAGTGGCTTTTGGAGAAAACTCCCCTACTCCCCATGGCTTGTCTGCCTCATATACCGGTAGATACATATACAGTAGTAGGTAGAAGCTGAATGGCATTGGGAAGACATCAAATTCATCTTCTCCTCCTCCTCCTCCTTAGATTGATTTCCTGTTGTTTGATATTCAATCTGGCTTCATGAATATTTGTCCCAGGACAGGAGCAGATGCAATCATGGTGTCATCAAATAGGACAGTGTTTAAAGTGATGGAGACCTACAAGGCAGAAAATGCCATGATGTTGAAAGTCACCTACATGTAGCCAGGATTGTTTGAGTGGGAGCAACAGAGAATTTGTTCAGTATTATAATGCTGACATATTTTTTTGCGAGAGAGCATAGTAACCGAGTGGAAAATATCAAAATACATGTACTGATACTTGACATTATAATGTAGTGATATATGTACATGTATGAAAGAGCTGATAAGTTGTTTTTTTCTGGAGAGCTTTGGAAATTTGTGCAGGGCATCTTCCTCCACGATGCTTCCCCCACGATGCTTCCCCCTTGGGCTGTACAGGTGGATGTTGACCTTATTAGATGTCCACCATCGTGTAAAAAGTTGTGGGAACTCTTTTTGTGTAAATGATCTTTTGGGCAATTCTGTGCAGTTTGTCCCGTGCGTCTTGTTTCTTTTGTCCATTTGTTTCAGCTAAGAATGACAAATATAACCATATACAGTCAAACCTGTCTTAGTGGCCACCTGTCTATAGCGGTCACCTGTCTATAGTGGTCACTTATATTGCCTCCCTGTAGCAAGTAATATGTGCCTTAGAACCTGTCTATAAAGGCCACCTGTCTACAGTGGCCACTTTTTCTGTTTCCCTTGGGTGGCCTTTATAGACAGGTTTGACTGTACTATTGATTCTTCTGGTATCACTACCATTAGTCAATTTTTTTAATTGTTTTTCTTGTTTGTTCTGTTTGTTTTTTGTTTGATCCATTATCTGTATCTGTTTTCGTATTTATATTTGTAATATGCATGTAAACAAAACAAATTTCCATGTATGATTTATGGACAATAAAGATCGAATTGAATTGAATTGAATTGAATTGAATTGAATGTATATCATTTTTGACCGATGTGGGCATATATGAAGGTCATGTGTCATAATGTGACACATTGCACGGAATCGCCCATTTGAGAGCCAGCTGGGTGTTAATGCTCTGATATGTAACGTCCTTCAAGCTCTCGCTGTTTAAAATATCAGCGTAGTATACTAGGATGCATCACCCTCCCCAGGGTGATCTCAAGAGTTTTCCTTCGTTTCGTTGACAATTTTTGAAATAACAAAGAGGTGGTGGCTGAGTCAAAGTCCTTGTTGCCATGGTGATATGTGTCATCCTTTCAAGCATTGTTGTCATATCATTGCCACAGTTTCAAAATCAAAACAATTGTTTAATATTCCACCTGCTCTTAAAATAATGTGGTACTTTTAGTGAGCATTGAGTTTAATATATATTTTTATGCCTCCGCCCACCGAAGGTGGGTGCCGGAGGCATTATGTTTTCGGGTTGTCCGTCCGTCCGTCCGTCCGTCCGTCCCACTTCTCGTTACCGCGATATCTGAAGAATCATTTGAGGTAGGAACCTCAAACTTGGTACTAGTATGTATCCCCATACGAAGATGAACTGATTAGATTTTGGGGTAAGTAGGTCAAAGGTCAGAGGTCACAGAGGTCAATTTACCTGAAATTACATAAAAATTCTTGGTTTTTAGCACCGTTACCACGATATCTCAAGAACTGTTTGAGGTAAGAACTTCAAACTTGGTACTAGTATGTTTCCCTATACGAAGATGAACTGATTAGATTTTGGGGTAAGTAGGTCAAAGGTCAGAGGTCACAGAGGTCAATTTACCTGAAATTACATAAAAATTCTTGGTTTTTAGCACCGTTACCACGATATCTCAAGAACTGTTTGAGGTAAGAACTTCAAACTTGGTACTAGTATGTTTCCCTATACGAAGATGAACTGATTAGATTTTGGGGTAAGTAGGTCAAAGGTCAGAGGTCACAGAGGTCAATTTACATGAAATTCTTGGTTTTTAGCACCGTTACCGCGATATCTCAAGAACTGTTTGAGGTGAGAACTTCAAACTTGGTACCAGTATGTATCCCCATAGAAAGAGGAACTGATTAGATTTTGGGGTAGGTAGGTCAAAGGTCAGAGGTCACAGAGGTCAATTTACATAAAATTACATGGAATTACTGGTTTTTAGCATCGTTACCGCAATATCTCAAGAACTATCTGAGGTGAGAACTTCAAACTTGGTACCAGTATGTATCCCCATAGAAAGATGAACTGATTAGATTTTGGGGTAAGGAGGTCAAAGGTCAGAGGTCACAGAGGTCAATTTACATGAAATTACATGAAATTCTTGGTTTTTAGCACCGTTACCACGATTTCTGAAGAACTGTTTGAGGTAAGAACTTCAAACTTGGTACCAGTATGCATACCCATAGAAAGATGAACTGATTAGATTTTGGGGTAAGTAGGTCAAAGGTCAGAGGTCACAGAGGTCAATTTACATAAAATTACATGAAATTACTGGTTTTTAGCCTCGTTATCAAATATTTCTAGTTCTGAATGAAATTTCATACTGATGACATCACCTAAAAGGTGATAAGATATTTGATAGAATGATCACATATGAAAAAAATCGCAACTTATTTTTTTATAAAAAAATATATTTATAAAAAATGAAATGAAATAATTTTTTTGTCTTTTGTGCATTTTAAGTGAAAAGATTTGTAATTTTGTTGGACCAATCCTTTTAAGAGTGTACATGTATGCCATACATTTCCAATCTGGTGATGGCGGAGGCATAAATTCCGACCGCGCGCGGTCGAATATTCATCTAGTTTTGTGATAAATCCGCAGCACAGTCAGCCTCTAAACCTGGATTTACATGTACTATTCTTGTTAATACAGAGATGTGTGTTGGTGTAGGATGGTTCCTTTTGCTTGGCTCCAAACTCCAATTCAATATTTGTGTTATAAGAGATACGTCAGTGTAAGGAAGATCCTTCATATGTGACTGCAAAGAGTATTGTCCACATCATGTCAAACTCTTTATGTTCTGTTTATGATAAGACTTGCTATAATGTAGCTTAGCGAATGTGATGGCATGTAAACACGCAGGAAAGACGCATGTGACAAGATTATTCAAAAATCAGATTTTATTCTACAGAGGCAAAACCAAAATATAAGGATGTAGAATTAGCATTTTACTGTATTAACACTTTTTAGGCAAAATAATATGAAAACTCTATTTTAGATGAGTCTTTACGACCCATTGTGTTTCTCTCTAAGCTAACTATAATGCATTTTAATGGCCCTTTCAATGGAATATAATGTCTTGAGCTTTATAGGGCAATATTTGGCCTCAAACTTTTGAAAGAGCTACGATGAATAACAAGATATAGCCCCAATAAAACTAGGTTTGTCAGAAGATTGCCATGCATAAAAATTCATGAACAGGATATTTGTATGAAAGCACATTCACATTGGCCGGAAAGTATAGATCTTGACCATTAGCTCAAAAGGTTCTGTGAATCTGTCCTGAAAGGATTTCTTTGGGATGTCCTTAAGTTGTCTGGTTTCCTACCCATGGAGTGGCCCTGACAGGATTAAACTGGGTGGTCACTATTAAACACAATTTATATTGTAAATGAGTTATACTACCCCTTTTGAAGAGACAGAGGTTTTCTACTAACAAAGCTTTACAAAGCTATTTGCACATCATTGGAAAGACCTTGATGTTTTTGTGACCATTGATTCAGAAGAACCTTATAGTTCTATAGACACTGATTTGTTCTGTGACCTCAGGAATGTTTTGTTTGTTTGACTCCTCCCCCTCCACCCCCCCCCCCCAAAAAAAAGGAAAACCTGTTTGCTCTAGGGTCTATACTGTTTGATGGTTCATACAGCTTGTGTACTAGCCTGTCATCAAGACGGCATGCTGGGTTTTTTCTTTGCTGCCTACTCTTGGCTCTGTCGATCCTCAAATTGCATGGAAGTCTTGATTGCGAGAAGTCAACACATGCCTTTTCGCACCCGTCAACGTAATCAATATTCATATATTCAAGATGACCAAGAGGTGATGAATCATTCAACAACCTTACCAAACATGGCAGTACAACTTGTTTCGTGCAAACCACAATAAACTTTACGGTTCAGTGAGTTTAACAAATCAAATAAAAGAATAAAAGGAACCATAACGGCAAAGACTGAGCTTGTCCATTATTTGATAGAGGCCAACAAAGGGTAGATAGCGGGAGAAAACTGAAAGTATTTATACTTTCTTGTTTTCTTGATTTAAAAAAGTCCACACACAAATATATTTTTCTCATCTTTTAAAAAGAAATTGGTCAGCCGTTGTATTTTTGTTACATATATGTGGAAAATATGTAATCGTATTTGCCGTAACATATTACTAATACCCCACGGCTAGAATGGGCTGAACAGTCTCTTGTCTCCATGTCCTAATAGCTTCTAATTGGTTTATTTTCTCTACCAGGAACTGAATTATTCATGAAAATCTTTCATACGCAATTGATGAAAGATTACAAAGTTGAAAATAAGAAACCAACAAGTAACACTGGCGGGTGAGTAAAGGCGACCTGCACACGTGTGTCGCCTTCTCGAAATCAGAGGACTGTTCCATGTGTTTTGAGGATCGACAGAGCTAGTAGTACTGTATAGAGCATGCAAAGAAAAGACCTAGCATGCCGCGATGATTGCAGCAAGCTGCACGCGTGTGTCGACTTCTCGAAATCAGAGGACTTCCGTGCGTTTTGAGGATCGACAGAGCTACTGAGCAGCTAAGAACGAACTAGCATGCTGCCTTGATGAAAGGCTACTTGTGTACTAGTACATGTACATGTCAGGCTGCACCCCACAAGAACAAATATGTCGGTCTTGTTGGCCTTCTGATAAGTTGTCAAAGGATATGCAAGACCGACGACGGTCCATGAGACTGATAACCCACAAGATCCTGCAAGAACATATGGTATAGGAAGACATCCAAAAATGAGATTTGGAGTTATTTTCAGATGACAAGGAAAAGCTGAGGTAGTAATGAATACATGAAGGGAACAAATGATTCATTGAATAATCTAACCATAAATACTATTATGTCCATTTTATATATAGCACAGCACTTTTACCAAACTGTAGTAATGCAACATTATAAATTTACATGTATTCTGGGTTTGTTTTTTTAGTAGTTCAAAAGTGTAAACTGATTTTGTGAACACATTGTTGATTTCCCTATCAGTGTAGAGAACTTACCAGGCATGTACACAGGTTACAGGGTATTTTATACAGGTCTAATATTAATGCAGTATAGTCTCTGCCTGACCCCAAAACAGATGTGGTGTGAAAGGGGTTACAACATATTAGTGCAGGAGGCCTACATGTCTATTGATAATGAAGAACTTGTGGAGAACATTATCTAGGTACAGACTGAAGGCCTCAAGAGAAACATAAATGTCAAAGGCAATAAAAGTTGACAAGTTCCTTCCCCTAAAAGCTGAGCAGTACCTCAAGAGAGAGGGCCAAACATATTTAGTTGATGTTTCTATTAGTATTGTGTATGCCTACCACATGACTGCATCTACAGATCACTGGTTCATGACCTATTCTCCAACAGTTAATCTTTGAAGAAATTAATAGCATTCTTTGATAGCTTTCTTCGAAATTTAAAATGAACAAAACCGGCTTAATCGAATTACTACAATGAAATTGACTGTGTTTCCTATGCTTTAATTACACATAGCTAGCCCTGTTCACACCAAAGCTTTTCTTTTCAGGGTAACTTTAAGTTTAAATGTAATTACTTTACTAAGACAACATGCATGTGGTTGTCAGTAAACAACCAGGAAGACCTGGCTTGAAGTCAGTCGTATGCAAGGGACTTGGTAATGAGAATATATGCTTTAACAAAGGGCTCTGGAACACGCGACCTCTGGGTGACAAGGTGAGTGCTCTACCACCGAGCCATATCACACCTCCTTTCATGAGTACATGTACTTGTTACTCTTGGAAGTAATGCCATTTTAATGGATAAAATATGCAGATAAATGTTATATGTTGTATGGGATGTTCTGCACGGAATCGCACATACATATGAATTTGTCATGTTCACTTAACGCGAACCGGTCGTGATCCCCGATCTTTCGACAGAAATTTGGCGAAAACACGTCCTTTTCGGCACATTTTAAATCATATCTCGAGAACCGCGCAAGATTTTTCATGGGGGCAAACGGTTTATAAAACTTTGATTAATTCTACATCTCATGATATCAGTTATTTTTTAATTGAATGAAAAAAACCGCCGTCTATTTTCGACTGAAAATGCATGGTTTCATGCTTTTTGTGTGAGGAGAAGCACTTTTTTGCACTCATTGCTCTCGTATTCCTCCTATAGCTTCTGACTTACGTGTCAAAATGTATGGGGGCAAAGACTAGCAAATAGCCAAGATATTACTCTTTCTTGTGATATCAGGTTCGTCCTGATTGGTCGAAAAAAACCGCCGTCTATTTTGCATAATTAAAAAGAAACATAGCAAAAAAGATGTCATGTATATAAAGCACGTACAGTATGTAATGCTGCGTATATAGGCTCGATTTGGACCGTGCCATTGTAAAACGGGGCGCATCAATCCAATGTGTGTGTTGAACGACCATGAATGCGAATTGAGCAGACGTTACAGCTGTGGAGTGATATGTTGCATACCGTGGATGAAATGGATGAATCATGTCGAATGAGAAAGTGTAAAATTCTTCCTTCCCGCGTACGCACTGTTGTGTACTCGGAGTGAGATTCGTAAATAGCAGCTCTTCTGTCCCTCCCTTCTCCGTTGCCCCCCCATTGCTATAATAGAACAGCCGCGAACAAAACACCGATTTATACAGAGCAATGACCTGGACCCATGCCAAGACCACCCAGCTGATCGAGCGCGTACTCGAGTCGCGTTTGTATGTGCGCACAGCTGACTAAAGCAGAATTAAACCTTCAAATTATGTGAACAAATCAGGGGGTGAGAAATTCATATGGCACACATTCGCAGACATCCCACTGAAAAGCGAGCTAATTTAAATGATGTCAACGAACTTGATGATTTCATGAGATGCTGCCGATGCAAACGTACACATGCACACAACGTTCTTTCCACCATTTTCCCAGGATACACTTCTCGTTCTTTTATAACACTGCACTACAAAGTGCCCCTTCCCCTTTTCAGTTTTTAATAACTACATAATGAGGTTATCAATACTCAAGCCATGCTTCTTTCTGATAGCTACACATACAATAATTGTAGCCCATCTGTATATCGTATGTTGAGAGGCAGAAGGGCGTTAACTCTGTGTAAAGTATATGAGTTAACGCCCTTCTGGCTCCAACAGATGATACCTTTCCTCACTTGAGACGTTTTTATTTGATACACACAAGTGAAGTGACACAACTTTACGCCACTGTACATGTACATATTAAATATATTCTTTTCCCCTAAAGTGAATTAAACAGCACAAATGAATGGTGACAATTAACTACTTTAAATCCCCCTGGTTGTATTCTAAATCACTTTCTTTATTCCGCTGTTTTTACATACTCCACTAAGATCATAAATTTCAAATAAACATCAAGTTTTCAAAAGATGAACAATTTTGCACTCTATTCCTTTATCATTGTGTCTCCTGCCTTGACAGTAAACGGCCTTTAACTTAAACAAATACGGTGCTTCAGAATAAATTGCACTCCTGAATATCTAATATTTGTATTGTGTCAAGCAAATGTTATATTTGCTTTTGTTAACCATGCAGAAAATAACAAAAGTTCAAGTTCGTGTTCAAAACAAAAAGTTTTTTGGTCTCATTAGTCAGGTGGGGAGAATTAGTTTGAAATGTGATAGTTCCCTTGCAGAACAAATGAGGAAAAATAAAATAATAGATGTGCAAATCAGCTTGAAAATAAACAGTGAATTTATAATCTATCTCTGTCATCTTTAAGTACCTGAGGCCATTTCTATTCTTATGGTTAATTGAAGACTAAATATTGAAATAAAAAATTCAGTAAGGTTTTCTTGTTCTCCCCGATTATTCTAAACTATAATTACCATAAGTTTCTAATCATTGGGGCTATATTTCTATTCTAATGGTTGATTTGGCTGAATGTGCAATATTTCAATACACAATTTAGTAAGCATATTTATTCTCCAAGAATATTATGCAAACACAAAATGCATTACTACTCTCTATACTGATCAGCATTCTCATCATAAATCATTTTAATTCCATTTTCATTTTCAAAGCATGAACAGGATTGTTCTTGTGAATGTGCTGTGAGCCTGAAATGTTTGTAACAACTAATATTCATCCATAGGTATATGGCTGCATTAACAAAGAATCTCTCGATATGACCATGACTATAGGTGAAGATGCCAGAAAGCACCATTATTCAATGACCATATTGAGAGATTCATTTTTGGACGAAATAAGTGGAAAAAAACACATTATGTTGTAAGGGACACATTGCACACCTTACACAGAATTGCCCTTATTATAGCCATTTTATAAAATGATGCCTTGCCTCCTCCAATGAGATTTTCTCTGTGGTCTCAGAAGTAGCTTTGACATTTAAAGACTTGGACCCATTTGCATGGTTGAGTGGCAATGATTCTGCAGTGTATTAATGCAATGGACCATGAAATATGTAACTTGATACGGTAATGATGCGCAGCAACTGTAAGAATTCTTCAAAGCTAAAGTCTACACTTACCCCCATCCCTCATTCAGACGTGGAAATCTATATACAGTGTACGGTATATTTGGGCCATTAAACCTGCAGATGTGGATTTTTTAATTTGTAGACGGCGGGGGGGGGGGGGGGGGGAAGTCACGAAAACCTATGACAAGCAAATAAAAAAGGGCCTGGACTCCCTGATCTGCCCTTGAACTTACGGTGTACAATAGTAATTATAAAGTTTGCTTGTACATTTATGCTTGTCAGAAAGAGACTGAAATTTGTTTAGCAAAATGTCATAACAATGGTGTATTATGAAATACTGTATAAAGCAAAACAGAGGTTTGGGCATGGTTTTGGTTCAAGGGCTCCATACCTCAGGGTCTACTGGCCATGGGAAAAACCTGTAATATGAGAATTGTAAACCACTGTGTGCTTCACTCCCAAATAAGCATTTTTTTTTTATAGTGCCACAGTATGCATCTTATGTACATGTGCATGTAAACCATGTCCCTTTTGCCCAGTCTATCATATGTGCTTTTTTTCCTGTATACAATTTTTCTCTCGTGTGAAGAGGTTCTCTTTCTCTCTCTCTCTTTCATGATAGCTTTATAAAAAGTCCAAGATGAAGGCTATGATTATTACTGTTAGATTGCAAGACCAAATTGGACATTTAAAGGGGGACCAGTAATATTTTCTGTGTATGTATTCAAAAGGCCATGTACATGCAATGCTTGAGCATTCATTTGAATAGGGCCTATATGACGAAAGTCTTGTGTGTTATCTCTTCTTTAACCCTTTCAAGAAAATTGACCACATTTTGTTGTTTGGCTCATCTTTTTATTCCATAGAAAAAGAATTTTCTGCACACACTATATTCATTTTTATTGCATGACCATATTGCGTTTGATGCCAGGAATTTTAAGAACGAGAATAAGCTTTAAAGTTCTTAAATTAGCAACACATTGAGAGGTTCAAAATCATTGTTTTTATCAAATTGGCAATTTTTTCAACTTTTCAACAAAATTCCTAACCATGCATATTGTTTTCAAAGATATTACACCTTATAGAACCATGTAGCAGTAAAAGAAAAATATTGTCGTTACCAATTTGAAGAACAAGATGTGATCACTTTAGCCCTTAATAATTCCTGTCCTGAAAGGGTTAAAAGGTGATAATGATTTAAATTCAGTCTTTCCAAGCTTTTCACTTGTTTTATACATTTCAGTTCTTCATTAGACAGTGATTATGATTTAAATACAATCTTCTGGAGCATTTTGCAAGCACATATTCTCAGAAAATGCCGTGCTCCAATTCCGTCTCCTTTTGACGCACATACATGTATGATTATCAAATGGATCTGTGGAAATGGGAAACGTGATTAAATGTACCGTTACTACATGTATCAGTATTGCTCATAAATCACCCTCGCTACTTGGTGGGCTGATTTGTTTATTTAAACTTGAGTGAGAAAGGAAGGGGAAAGAAGTCCTCACTGTTTGATTCAGGTTTTATACTTATAGCAGGAAATATGAAATGCGATATAATGCAACATTACTACATGTAAGCCTATCTGTCAAAAGTGTAGCACTCTTAAAACACCCTTGCCACTGTTTCATTCAATCTGTTTATTTAAACTTGAATGAGAATAAGGAAGCGGGGAAAGGAGTCTTTGTTGACTGGTTCGTGATCGGAATCATTAGATTTCCCCGAGATATTTGGCTATGTGACAATCGTTTAATGTCTTCTGCAAACATTCTGAGAGCTTAATAGCTGAGCTCTGCAGATGGAGAAGAATGATAGATTCTCTTATTTATCTAGATCCAAGCAAGCGAGCATTGTTTGAAGCTTGGGGGGGGGGGGGGGAGGAGGAGAGAGAGATGATGGAATATGGAGAGGATAAGAAAAAGAGAGAGAGAGAGAGAGAGAGAGATGCACTCTATGTGAGAGTCTTGTAACTACTAAGGCCAAGGTCAAGTCTTCAATTAGTAGATCTAGCTACCTAAGTGGGTCTTGCCTCATGGACTTTTGAAGATGGTCTAGCTCCACAATTGACCCTGATGTTTTTATGCAAGGTGGGCAATACAGGTCTTGATTTACTTTAGTGCTTCTGATAATGTTCTTGATGTAATTTTTGAGTCTGTAAAAGATGCTTGCATGCTACCAGCTGCCTGATATCAATTGTCAGTATGTCAAGTCCCTTAGACTATTTCTTTTGGCTCATGTTGGCATTTGCAATCATCAGCATCCATCACAGCCGATCGATGCGTAAGCCTTTCAGAGGAGAGCAGGATTTTATCGCTCAAGACCTGTCACAACTGCAGCACCCTCGAAATCCTTCAACATCTACACACAGCTCATGGATTGAAGAAAGTCTCTACTGGTCAGCCTGTACATCTAGCCGAAGAACCAGAGGATGTACCGTTTCTTCACCACAGTATGGAAAGAAGCACGCCCTGCTGTATTTGACTTTTCTTCTACTCTCCGTCGCTTCTGATATCGAGTCAAACCCAGGACCAAGAACTCCGAAATATCCATGTCAGATATGTTCTCGAGCAGTGACCTGGAAGCAACGTGGTGTAGCTTGCGATGATTGCGATGGGTGGTACCATGTTGAGTGCATGGGTATGTCGACGCAGGTGTATGACGCCCTTCATGAACCCAATGTCTCGTGGCAATGTGTGAAATGCGGTATGCCACAGTTCTCTAGCAGTCTTTTTGATCAGACTCAACTCGAAACATCAAACACCTTTGAAACATTGGACTCACTTAGTGACAACATCACACCTAGCAACACCAGCCTTGACACCAGCAACAGCTCTTCATTTGGCTCACCGCAGCACACATCCTCCCCTCTAAGTCTCAGGAAAAGGAGAGCAGAGAAGGAACGACAAAAGTTGCGGAGTTTGAAGGTACTCAATGTTAACTTCCAGAGTGTAAGAAACAAGAAAGAAGAGTTGGCGGTGCTCATTGACTCAACAGATCCTAGCATCATCATAGGGACAGAAACCTGGCTAAGCAGTTCAATTTCCACCTCTGAGATTTTCCCACCAAGCTTCAGCGTTGTGCGAAAAGATCGAGAAGATGGCTATGGAGGAGTACTACTCGCTGTACGTTGTGACCTGGTGTATGACATCATTCAGGTGCAAACCTTAGGAGAGCATGTCTTCATCAGGCTCCAATTTGGTAAAGGCTTGAGCCTCATCGTTGGAGCCCTTTATCGCCCTCCCAACACTGATGCACAGTACATGGACAATATCTGCTCAACGGTCGAGGAGATATCCGCCCAGAATAGGAAGTCCGTCTTGTGGATAGGTGGTGACCTCAACCTACCAGACATCAACTGGGAAGACTTGAGCGTGAATGGACATAACAACCCAGCTCCTGTTAACAACCGGTTCCTAGATATGGTCCAGAACTGCAACCTACAGCAGATGGTTTCCTTCCCTACACGAGGAGACAACTTACTTGATCTCTTCTTAACCAACAGGCCAACACTGATCAACAAATGCACCCTTCTCCCAGGCCTCGGGGATCATGACATCGTAGGGGTTGAGTCAGATGTTACTGCAAAGCGTTGCAAGCCAGTGAAGAGGAAAGTGTATCTGTGGAAGAAGGCTAGCCTTAAGGAGATGAAACAAGATTGTCGCCTGTTTCAACAACAGTTCCTGAACACATACAGTGAACAGAGCTCAGTGCATGAGATGTGGAACTGTTTCAAGACCAGTCTACTGAACATCATGGACACCCATGTTCCAGCAAAAACTACATCTTGTCGCTTCAGCCAACCGTGGGTCACAAGGTCTGTGAAACGGCTCTCGAGAAGGAAAAAGCGGGCCTTCAATCGCGCTCGAGCATCTGGCAGACCTCAGGATTTCAGCAAATACCATCAGCTTAAGAGGTCATCACAGGCAACCTGCAAGCAGGCGTACAACGAGTACATCAGCAATATCATCAGCCCTGACTCCACTACAAACCCAAAACGATTCTGGAGCTTTATCAACAGTAAGAGGAATGATAACACTGGAGTATCTCCACTGAAAGACATCAATGGGAAGACACACTCAGACAGCAAAGAGAAGGCCGATATCTTGAATCAGCAGTTTACATCAGTATTCAACAGGGATGAAGACATGTCAACATTGAAGGATAAGCGACCCAGTCCATTTCCTGGTATGGATAACATCGTGATCTCCCCAGCTGGGGTACACAAGCTACTGTCTGCTCTTGAGATCCACAAGGCTACCGGACCAGACAGACTTCCTGCACAACTTCTCAAGGCGCTGTCATTGGAGATAACACCAGTGTTGACTATGCTCTTCCAGGCCTCACTACATCAGGGCGTGGTTCCCATGGACTGGAAGAATGCAGATGTTGTCCCTATCTTCAAGAAGGGTGAGAGATGCAAGGCGGTCAACTACAGGCCTGTGTCGCTGACATCAATCGTCTGCAAGACTCTGGAGCATATTGTCTGCACAAGCATCCATGAGCATCTTGATGATCACCACATTCTGTCAGATGCTCAGCATGGTTTCCGCAAGAGAAGATCCTGCACATCTCAACTCCTTCTCACCATCCAAGATCTCACTAGCAGTGTCGACTCAAAGGACCAGATTGATGTTATTCTGTTAGACCTATCAAAGGCTTTTGATAAGGTCCCGCATGGAAGACTCTTGCATAAAATCCACTACTATGGAGTCCGTGGTAAAGCCTATAACTGGATTAAGGATTTCCTCACTGGTCGCTCTCAAAGGGTTCTACTCAGTGGTTGCACTTCTCACACCTCTCCTGTCCTCTCGGGCGTTCCGCAAGGCAGCGTCGTCGGACCTCTTCTCTTCCTTCTCTTCATCAACGATCTTCCTGACTGCATATCACCCAAGTCCACGGCAAGATTGTTCGCAGACGACTGCATCCTGTACAGGACGGTGAAGAGTGAGGAAGATGCCCAGAGCCTTCAAAAAGACCTAGACAACCTCCAGGAATGGGAAAAAGACTGGCTGATGCACTTCCACCCGCAGAAATGCCACATCATGCATGTCTCTAACAAAAGGAAAATGTCTCAGACATCCTTTCCTTACTTCATCCACGGAGAGCAGCTACAAGAAACAGATTCTGTAAAATACTTGGGTGTCAACATACAGAGTAACCTGAAATGGAATCACCATGTACATGTGACAACCAAGAAAGCCAACTCAGTTCGAGGCTTCCTGCAGAGAAACGTGAGAGCCTGCCCTCCGAAGACAAAGGCATTACTCTACAAGACCTTGGTACGCCCTGTGATGGAGTATTCTGCAACGGTATGGGACCCATCTACCCAAGAGAACATTAGAAAGGTGGAAATGGTTCAACGTCGATATGCCCGCTTTGTCCTGGGTGACTATCGGCGCACAAGCAGCGTAGCCACCATGCTGAAACATCTTCACTGGATAAGTCTACAAGAGAGGAGGGCGCAACAGAAAGTGTACATGGTCTACAGCATTCTTCATGGTTTGGTTGATCTCCCTGTCACCAACTTCATCCCAGTTGCTGGCCCACAGACCCGCGGGAACCCACATAAGTTCAGGGTTCCCTTTGCTAGAACTCACCTGTACCAAACAACGTTCTACCCAGACGCTATCAGACTGTGGAATTCCCTGCCACCTGCTGTTGTCAACTGCACCTCCTTGGAGCTCTTCAAGCAGAAGGTGCAACATGTGAAGCTCCGTTGAGCTTCAGGACTGTTTTTTAGCTGCACATAGTTTGATTGTAGAGCAATTTTTACTTGCACTGTACGCTCGGCACTCGACAAGCACAAGGTACGATAATACGCCAGCGGCGGTCTGTACCAGACTGGAAGAAGAAGGAGTACGGTGAATGTGTTACCCCCTCCCAATCCCTACCCTGTAGGCCTATATAGCCAATCCCCCCCCCCAAAAAAAAAATAAATAATGAAAGCACATATATTTCAGTTGTTATTTATTCGCCATGGACCAAAACACTGGGGAGTGTTTCATCAAGCATTTTGTCAGTGATTTTTACCGACATATTTGCTCTCAGCCAATCAGATGCAAGGATTTCAGTAGCTTATAACAGTTGTCAGCCCCCTGTTTACCATATTCCATAGGTCGACCAAAGTTAGTAAAGATTTAAATGACATTGACCAACCTGATTGACAGGTTTATGATGACTTCAGGGCCCCTGTTTCATAAAACTTGTTATGCAATAACACCTGCCTCATTTCCATGACAAATTCGCTCTCAGCCAATCAGATTCAAGGATTTCAGTAGCTTATAACAATTATTGTAACTAATTGTTATTGAGTATAACAACTTTTATGAAACCGGGCCCAAGTCAGATATTTATTCAGATAAAGAAGTCAACATTTCTTATCAATGAAATATTTGCACTGATAATAATTAGTGTGTGCATGGTCTTTAGAGTCTCTCTCTTATGTATATTGAATGGGTTGTGTACACACATGTAGGCCCTCACGTACATGTACCACTTCCCTACATGTACATCCATGTACATGTATACTTGTACATGTATATATATGTAGGGTACTTGAATCCCAGTATCTACATGTACTTATGTTAGTCCTGTATATGAAGCAATTACCTCCCACATCTGTGTTGGTAGACAGAAAATGTCAATATCAGATGGGTAGATAACCTTATATGACCCCTGTGAGAGCCTATTTCACTTCACTTGGAAATTGTAACCTATACTTGGTGCTGATCTAGAAATTTAGTGCATTTCCATATGAAACAGATCAAGCCATTTTCACAACATCCCAAACTGTAATTTTGTCATCTCTACATACTCTCTATATTGCGAAGTGTAATTGCCAAAACAATTTTGTCTGAGGGCTAGATGAATGTTATCTCATGTCATGTGCAAAGACTTACCACCCGGCTGTCTGTCATCAACAGTCAATTTTTAGAAGAACAACGCTGTTAAAGAAATTGCAGTAGTACCTGTATGATAAATATATTGGACATTTTCTCTCTATAGTTCCAGTGCACTTTTTGAACAATAGCTGGGAGCCTGTGAAACATTTGTAGGCGATGCCATCAAGTGATCTCATAAAAAATATTACTTTACTGTATGGTAAACATATCATTACATAATTACATGTACGTTATAAAAGTTATCTTCGGTATTTAAAAGCACATATATATGTACCAAAGAGGGTCAAATCTTCCTTTTGTTTTAAGTATCTTTTTTCTTGGATGCACTGTTTAGTAGTCTGCCTGAAGTCAGTAAATCATCATTGAAGAATTAATTGTATAATCACATCTGCTGAAGCCATATTAATCTCTGGAAATTTCTAATGTCATTCGTGTGTATGTGAGCAGTTTTTTTAATGGAATCATTGCAAACATAATTTTATCCATTTATTTCATCCATACATTTCATCCATACATGACAAAAATCTCTTAATGTGACTATTGACTAATGATTCTTTCGGTATCGCTACCATTCTCAAATGGCCGTATCATGAGATTTTTCATTCTGGAATGAATGGAATGGATAATCAATCATCCACTTAACTCTTTCAATACAACTGACCACATTTTGTGGTTTGGCTTTATAACTTTTGATTCAGAGCTCTAAAAAGTATACCAGATGCATGAGTAGAAAAAGCAACAATTTTTGCACATACCATGTCCATTTTGTTGCATGACCATATTGCGTTTGATGCCAGGAATTAAAAAAAAACGAGAATAAGCTTTAAAATACTTTAAAATGTGGAGAGTGTGCACTGTAATGTGCAGAATCGCAATTGAATCCAGTAACCGGGGTAATAATGCTGTAAGCGCTTTGGTCGGTTACATTGTAACTGCAAGGCGCTTTATAAGAAACAGCTATTATTTTTATTATTATTAAATTGGCAACAAATTGAGAGGTTCATACTCATTGTTTATCATCAAAATTGGCAATTTTTTCAACTAATTTACAAAATATCTAACCATTTATAATGTTTTCAAAGACATTACACCTTATTTATTATAGAACCATGTAGCATTAAAAGAAAAATATTATTGTCAATTTGAAGAACAAAATGTGATCAATTTAGCCCTTAAATATATAATTCCTGTCCTGAAATAGTTAATTCACATTTCAATGCATGAACATGACATCTTTATTCATACATGTAGTACAGTATTATTTCAATCTTGATAAGATCTACATCAACGATCTTCAGCTGAATAAACCAGGCTCCTTTCAAATCAAGTAGATTCTCCTTTCTGAAAGCTTTAGCGACTGTATGACATTGAATCCATTATAAGAAATAAGTACATCTATGCTTTCAATACTCACCACTCCCTAACAGGAGATAGGTTCACACAACACGCTGTAAACTTAAAGTTTAGTGTGTGATTTAAAACTTCAAGGTTACCTTGTTGTCAAGGACAAGGACCATGTAGACACTCTTGGTTTCAGAAACTTACAGTTTATATGAAGCTTTGAACTACGTGCAGTCTTACAGTTAGGGTGAGCCTTGGGGGGGGGGGGGGGGGGGGGGTTGGGCTCACTTGAAGTTATGCCTGTTGTTATTAAAACACATTCATTTCAAGGTTTCAACACCAAGCAAGTCGACTTGTATTTTAAAACCTTGAGTAGCCATTGTTTTGGTGCGGTGTAAACCTTTGTCATTGTTAGTGGGTTGTTAATGGTTTGAAACTTCAAAGTTGTCGCTGACTTTAAGTTTTTAACGGTGCTGTATGAACATAGCTAGAGAAACTCCATCCATCAAAATTCCAGTGGCATTACCTGTGTAAACTTGGCATCTGGTCCTCAGGGCTTTGTACTTTTGTCAAGGGACTGAGCTTCCTGATCCAGTTTCAGCCCCTCTATGATGCGTTCATATCGCAGACCATATTCGACCCAAGTTCAAATCAAGAGTTGAACATAAGAGTTTCTTCAAGTCTGTTCAACTTAGTGTATGATCTATGTTGAATATATATGGGATTTTACCAGTGTTTTTATACTGCAGAGTTAAATGTAAGAAAACTTGGAAAATAGACAGCATCACAGATACATTGTAAGCAATAAGAAGAGGAAATTAAGTTATTTAAATGCTAAATAATTCAAAGAGTTATTCGCTGAGCTCTACATAATCTTGATAAAAGAGTGAGATTTTGTAGTTGTCAATGTCACCCTGGCAAGAAAGGCCGGACTTCTAGGTTTCCTTGCAGAATTTGAGGTGATCATTGGCACTTGGGCTATACCGCTTAGATTGACCAAGATTAATTTTAATCTGGTTTTAATGAGCTCATATGGGAGATTTTAAACTGAGATGTTCCAAGTATGAGCTCCAAGTTTGGACCCTGGGCTGTCCCGTGTCAAAGTTGTAATATGAATGCTGTTCAGTTGGCCTGACAACAGATGGTGTGTTCAGGTTGAAGAGATTAACGATTAAGAAACGGATGGAGTGGGTGTGGTACGTGTTTTATAGTAAGCATCATTAATAGGTGATTGCACCAAGGAGGTACTAGGCAAGTTTGCCTAGTACCTCCTTGATTGCACCATAGTCCTTCTGCAATACGAAATATAAGGTATTCTTGGGAGCGTTTCATCAAGTGTTTTGTCAGTGGTTTTTACTGACAACTGTTATAAGCTACTGAAATCCTTGCATCTGATTGGCTGAGAGCAAATTTGTCAGTAAAAATCACTGACAAAACACTTGATGAAATGCTCCCCAGGCTGGGGACGTTTGTGATTGGGAAATAATAGGATAGGTTCAGGGCCCTGTTTCATAAAAACTTGTTATCAATAACAAGTTGCAATAAGTGTTAAAAGCTACTGAAATCCTTGCATCTGATTGGCTGAGAGCAAATTTGGCATAGAAATGTGGCAGATGTTACTGATAACAAGTTTTATGAAACAGGGTTCAGGTCTGTCAGTATCTTATGAGATGCTCCAGCTACTCCAACACACAATGTCCCCTGGCTGTAAAACATTCAGGACTTTATTGAGAGGCATCTGTTTATACATTTTTATCAGTCGGTGATTGATGAATGAGCTCAGTCATATGTGAGCATTGCTACTCTGGTGAAAAATGTTCTCAACAGAGCATAGGCCTTATAATACATCACAAGTGCAATGGATTGTTTAATATAGATATCTATGTGTATTTGTATTAGATATATGTAGTTTGTTATTTGAAATATGATAATTATCATGACCTTTTTGTTTAAAATATTAACTTTAACACGGGATCAAACTCTACGCTTAACCTCTAACCCTAACCCTATAGCTTTAATGCAATAAAGCCCAGAGCAAACGTCTGATTGATACACATCACGTTAAACCGTCCATGACTTTAAACAGGAAACAACAATTTATAATCAATTGCAAACCTCAAACATATTTATACATGGATGCCCAGTAGCCATCAACTCACTGAAAGAATCAATAAGTAAGATATCATTTTTCATAATTGCACTTTTGATTTCAGGTACTACAGTACTTATATCATTTGACACTGTCATTAAATCTAGAAACCAACAATACTGTGTAATGGAACACCGGAAAATTTTGTGTACATGAAATCTCAACCACTCGCGAAATTCTCGAAAGTTTCATGCCCTGAAATAATCAAATCACAATTGAAACAACATAAAATTATTGCAATTTGCGAAAGTTTCTTGTTTTACAGTATAGTGTAAATGCAGCTCCCTTTAGTGGTATGAATAGGGATGTACTAGATGCTAAGCTACTGGTACTTGTATTGAGATGATACGACTTCATGTAAGTGGAGGAGCAAGATATATTGGAGGATGCCGAGAACGGTGATAAACAGTCATCATCTGATCTCAGACTCATAGCAAGATGTCATCCAGCGTTTTGTCCGTGATTTTTCCCGACAACTGTTATAAGCTACTGAAATCCTTTCATCTGACTGGCTGAGAGCAAATTTGTCAGTAAAAGTCACTAACAAAATGCTTAATGATATGCTCTCCAGATGTTCTTCAAGAAGGAGAAATAGGAGAAGGATTGAAAGGAAGAGAAGTATAAAAGGAGTGGAAATAGGAGGAAGAGGGGTTGGGGCATGATAGATAGATGTAGGTGGAGGAGGAGGAGAAGGGGGGAGAATATGACAAGAAAGAAAGAAGATGAGCGGGGAATTGGGGATGATAAGGAAAAAGAAATAGGATGAGAGAGAGGAAGACCAGGAGGAAGATGCGGGGGAGGGAGAGAATGGGAGGTTTGAGAGAGCATCAGGATAAGGAGGAAGAGGAAGATTAGATGGAGAAAAGGTGGAAGAGAGGAGGACAGGGAGCAGAACAAGAATGAGGAGGAGGAAGACCAAGAGGAAGATGCAGGGAGGGAGAGAATAGGAGGTTAGAGAGAGAATCAGGATAAGAGGAAGAGGAAGAGTGGATGGAGAAAAAGTGGAATAGGGGAGGACAGGGAGCAGAACAAGGATGAGGAGGAATAGTAAGGTTAGGAGGGTGATGCGGAGGAGGATGATGAGCGACAATCATCCTCTGATCTTAGACTCATAGCAGGGTGTCATCCATACTGTCCTCCAAGGTCAGACAAGGAGTAGCTCAAAGGTCAACAAACTTTGCCTTTTCCCAGCTACATGTATCTCAGCTTGAAGTACAATGTGAATGTACATTGACTCATGCAGGGAGTTGCAAGGCATCGTGACTCCTTGATTGACATTCCTGGACATCTTGTGTGCACATCATGTATGTAGATTCAAAATTAGGGGGAAATTGTAAGCCAGCCACATGAAGGACACATTTGAAGCCCTGGTCTAAATCTAATTGAAATTCATCCTCTGTCATTAAAGTGAGAAACATCCTAATTCCTACCCTCTTATCCAAGGAGACCATGTTTGATAGCAGAAGTTATACAAAAAGTTCAAAAATATGCATTTTAAAGTTTAATCTTTCTTTTATTACATCTACAGTAAATATTTCAGTCTGTATATATTATATTGTATAATATTACATTAAATTGTCAACAGTGATATGATATGACTTCCCTTTGTAACTTTGTTCATTACTAAACTAAGAAATCAGAGAATTTGAACAAATTCACTTTTGAGCCTTTCATCTTTGATAATATTCGCAGCATCTTCCTTTAATCTCAGCACTAGAAAATATAGCATTATTGAGCTCACGTCTGACAGATATGGCTTCAAATGGCACAACGTGATGTCATATTTTACAAAACAAAACCTGTGGCTGTGAGGTAATAGAGCATTCTTGCCGTGCCAAAGGAATGGTGTTAACGCATGTATACTGTATGAGACTGACGTTCTTCACCTCCGTCTGTTTGTCAAGCAGTGGGAAGAGCGATCCATTAGAGGGTCTGAATGCTATTGAACCAGGATGTCTTCTAGTCTGTGGTGCAGACCCCTTTTTATGTTAGGTAGCTTGACAAGATGTAGTGGTAACTCAAAGTCTAGTGATTCATTGTACGATTGACGTTTGTGATAAATTGCATTGATCACTTTGTGCAATTAAATGAAAAAATCAATTGTACAATCAATTTTGTTATGGGACCCAGAACGCAAAAGGCGTAATAGTCGGTGATATCGAATTGTTGGTGAATTAGAAATTGTTGTTTGACATCTCTGAAAGAAAGTTTAGGTATTAAGTATTTCAATGTATTTACCTGCTCCATATCCTAATGCTATGGGTCTTTCTCTATGTGCTGAAATTATGATTTTCAACAGTTGTGCACTTTGCTTTACATGCCACTTCATTTAGCTAGTTATACATGTATATGTAGCTACCTTATGGTACTACTTGTTCATATTTCAAGGCAGACAAACAAAAACTTTCTCTAGCCAGTGGCTGTTCTTTCGCAAATCTGCATGTTAAAAGACACAGAAGGATACATGTGTGACAGTAGGAATAAAAATGCAACACATGAATCAAGATCGAAGTTAAGAAGGTAAAGACTAAATGATTAAAGGGTACAAATTAATAATTACCTAAAAAATGTTTAAAATCAACCTCTAAAATTTTACCTGGCATTCTTTCTACCTTTTAATCGTTATGGAGTATGAAGGAAATATAGGATATAACACAGAGACCCCTGGAATCAAGTTGATTGGAATAAAGTTTGAAGAAAATCTTGTAAACAAAGATAGTTATGATATTTTTTGAAGTTGTGATCAGTCAAACACACATATAAGCAACTCCATGATTCCCAAAGCAGCTTTCCATTTATTTCGTAATGAAAAGTTCTTAAATTTCCACTTTTATTCCTAAAAAATATTGTATAATTCTTGTTATATATTTTACATATTTTTTTACACACCCCTCTATTAAATAGACAAATATCCATTCCACAAGGTGTTAGATAATGCCTGTAAATTATTAGATAAATACGGTATGTTTACAAGATATTTACAAGGTATGTAAAGCCTGGCTGTAAGACAATTCAACAGGTCTGAAATAAAAGACTAGAAAGTGTAGGCTGAGTGTTTTCTCCCACCATTTAGTATATGACAACTCATCAATTATCCGAGTTATGAGGGCATCCTTCAACTACTGGGCCATCATATTGACAACTTCATTTTATTGTACTAGTCTCGAGTTAGCTGTGTTGCACATATACCAGTTCTGATTTATTCCATTCTTTAATACCTTATTGTCTTGTCAGTAGGTGCCCTCATTTAACAATACATGTATTTCAAGATTATTTTTTGGCTACTATGCAAAGTTCATACGATGTCAAACTGTTTTGGAGTACTAGGTGACTGACAGTGTGTCAACAAGTGAAATGGGTGTTCTCTCTCAATTATAATTGTCAGGATATAGCATTATTTTACAAAGTGAGATTGGTAAGAACAGAAGCAAATATTAGAGAGATTATTTCTCTTTTTAAAACAGAATAAAAGATGACATACTTCCTCAAAACTTTCCATTATGTCAGCCAGGCAGTTGTGAGTATTGTAGGCCTACACACAACTCACCCACTTTTCTTCCCTCAAAATGTCCAATAGTACATGTACATGTACATGTATATGTAGCTTTAAGTTTAACCTTTTCTGTCCCATGTACTGCAAAATCTGCCCTAAAATTGAATGTGGTTGTATAATATGTTTTGACTACAAATAATAGATTATTTTCTTCCGCTGCTAATAGAGAAATGGGTACTTCTTACATTATAATTTTGTTCTCATGGAAACTATTTATATTTATATTTTGTGTGTATGTTTGTAATACATGTAGCAGAGAAGGGGCTGTTATTAAGTTTTTTTGTTAATCCGATGTTGGCAGTGTTGGGAAAGCAACAGATGGCAATCTTTGTTTTCAAATCAAACATACTTGCCTCTCATCGGCTCTTTGTTCAGAGCAATTTCATTTCCTGATGGAATTTATTATGTTTATGATGAAGGAAAAGCAGATCTTAGCATACAAGGCAACTGAGAAGAACATCAGTATCATATACATGTAGATTGACTTTTTACTGCTCAAATGTACTTACATTTTAGAATTCTCTATAGAGAAAGATTTCATTTTGGGTGATTCATATACATGTACATGTATTTTTACATTTTCTCGAGCTCTTTTTTAAGTTTTCCAGAACTTCACACCTCTATGTTCACATGTATTCTTTCTTCATTTGTTTATTTTCTCCTTGAATTTTTATTTTAAAAGCAAAAGCTCTGGCGTTATAAGCAAATTTGAGAGAAAGATAACAGCTTGTGACTCCTTGTTTTAGTTAGTTCGACGCCCTGACAGCTTCTCAATAATTTGGACGCAATACTGCACTGTATGAAACAGGGATGGGCACATGGAATGGGGAGTTTCCTCTTCATGGCGAAGCGTGAGACTTTGACGTTCTAGAAAATTTTGAGAGAAAGATAATTATGTCTCATAGCACTTTTTTAGGCTGTTTTCTTACTGCGCCCCGCTTTTTCTCTCTCTCCCTCTTTTTTTTTCGTTGCCATATTTTGGGGGGCGACCGCCTCCACCCCCCCCCCCCCCCCCCTGGCTATGCGCCTGGTATCTCCTAGCTATGAAGATAGAATTCAGTTTTATCTTGTAGGCCTATACTTTGCATTTTTCATTAAATATATCCTTCTGGGCTCCCAATAACTTTCTATATTACTGCCTGTTTTTATACCTGCAGGGTGAAGGTAGTGTAAGATTTTAATTAATTGAACGTTCCTGTGAGGACTACGTTGTAAGAGCTACATGCAAGTGAGATCCAGGCCAAATGCAGTAGTATTCAGGACAAATGACCTTCATCTGCACATGCGCAAATTGTATTTACGAACTGGCTTATTCAAAAAAGAAATCTGTTAAAGTTTTGTACGAAAATTCTATTTAACAACAAGTAATTTATCTTTTCCTGTGTGAACGTCGTTTTATATAGCAAAACTCAGCTTGCCAGCTTTGTGCTTCCATAATTATATAGGCCTATATGAAGGCATCTTGGGCGAAGAAAGACCCCCAACTCCTGGCGAAATTTACCCCTGGCTAAACCACATCTTCTATGCCTGGCTTTGATGCTTACCGGAATAAAAATTTGTTCAAAGGTGTACTTGTTTTTACGCTTTGTTTTTTGTTGTTGCATGTGTCACTTTTTGAGAGAATCCTGGAATTGCACCATCGCACAATACATGCTTCTTAGTAGGTTTCTACTTAAAGATCTCAATGATAATCAGTTCACAGCAAAAACACCACTTGCACAAGTATTATACCTCAAAATAGTCACGTACATACACATAACTACACGCCAGGGAACGTAACTAAATTCTCCTATTCTGATTTGGGAATTATCACATGGACACCTTAATGTCTAATAAAAGCTCTATATGAAAAGTGAGCTCTCAATATTCTTGTCTGGGCTTCTCTTTGGAAATGCGTGGGGATGTCAGCTTATGCCTTGGGGCAGCAGCTGCGTAGGCAGGCCTGATCGCTGGGGACACGAGCCTAGGACACGATCGATTTCACACCTCAATGACAGGCCGCTACCATCAACATGCACAGTCAGGTTTTATTGGCTGTTCTCTCCTTTGAAGTGGATGAACTGCCGGTGTGTCTGCACGGACCAGTTTTCATGCATTGTAGTGGTTAATTATGCGACACATGGTCTGTCGACGATTGCTCCTCGGTAATTCTTAACACTAACCAAATTCTTAACTTCAACTCATGACCTAATACTGTACCTAACAACAACACTTGCCATTAACCTAACATAAAACCCAAGCATGATCCTCACCCTATCCCCGTCTCTTTGATGAAATAAAGCCCAGAGCAATTGTCACCAGAGCATATATGTCAGAGCACCCATGCAACAACACCATCTAGAAATGTGGAGGTATGGCTCAGAGGTTTTGGAAGGTGCAGGTCCCTGGTTCAAAGCTGAGTCAGAGCGCTGATGCTCATTGGTAACAAATCAGTCCTCTGTTAGTCCCTTGGATAGGACTTACAGCAGTAGGAATCTATCCATTGGTGACCAATGAGCAGTATGGCTCAGTGGTCTTGAAAGGTGCAGGTCCCAGATTCAAAAGCTAGTCAGAGTACCAGTGCCCCTTGGTAAGGCATCAATCCTCTATTACCAAGTCCTTCAGATAGAACTTAAAGCTGCAGGAACCTGTATTTTTTTTATTGATAACAAATTAACCATTGAGTAAACTTCAAGTGTCCGAAACCATGAGTCTGCCCGGTCCTCAACGATAACCTTGAATTTTAAAACCATGAGCGAAACTTGGATTTAATGGCCTGTCTTGTGAACCTAGCTTTTTATCTACTCCAAATTCAATTATCAGATAAATAGAAGACAAAATTATAATTATTTCTCTAGAATGGTGATGCGCAAAGTTTTTTGATGAAGCTCAGGACCTATTGATTAAAACATTACTAGTAGTTCACAATAGACAATGTAAACAGATGCTTTAATATGACTCATTGCAATAGAAAGGGATATTCTCCATTGCACATTCAAATTTTAACACCTTAATAAGAAATTAATTGAGGTATGCATCAATATTCGAGCCATATGCTCTTTAGTACGAAAACCATTTTGTAACAAAGCATGCTAATTAAAGCATGTGTTCACCATAGAAAAAAAGTGTGTTAACGTGACTCATTAAATGAGAAAGATAATTCACTGCTGCAGATTCAAGTTCAAACTGCTAAACAAAAAAACAAACTATATATTTCATACCCTCATTATATAGTGTGAAAACCATTTTGTAACAAAGCGTGCTAAGTAAAACATGTGTTCACCGTAGAAAAAAAGTTATTTAACATGAGTCATAATAGATGAGAAAGAGAATTCATTGCTGTAGATTCAAGTTTGAATGCCTAAACAAAAATTACACATGGAGCAGTATCAAACAGATGTGTCTAGTCTGATTGTATAACAAAGCATGTACTACTATAAAACCAGACATGTTCATGTGCACAAAATTTAAGCAAATTTTGCCTGTCGTTTTATAGAAAGATTCATGGCACGGAACTCTTTCTTCTTCTTCTTCTTTTGGTAATCTTCAAAGGGCTATGCAGCCTTTCATGAAGATCTGTATGTAGATTTCCAGTTGGCTATTGCAGGCACTCTTAACACAGGGTTGACACCCTAGTCTTTGTAAAGAGGTGTAGCGTATCATGCATAGGGTGTGACTCCCTACACATGGGGCCTCCAGTTAGCGTTCTGTCCCAAGAACAGAGTATTTTCCCCTGAACCGCCTGCATCAGGAACAGAGGGAAGGGGAGGTTCACACTTACACACCACAACGACAATCAGTTTTGCTATTTTTGTCGGGTCAGTGCGGAACTCAAAGACGAAATTCATGTTCAGAGCCTGGCGACGATCTAATTGTGCCACACCGCCTCCTACCACAACCGACAGTGTACCGAATCTAGACAGTGAAAAATAGGGTGTAATATTACTCATCAAAAAAGAGAACTTAATTGTGAGTACCTCAAAAGAAAAGGAAGTCAATTAATGCTAGACAGAACAGAATAGATCAATATTCATACACCCGCACTTATTATGCTCTTGAAGAGGGAATGAAGATCTCTTGATCAAACTGCCGTCTGCTTTGATCGACTGAATTAATGTTCGGAAGCAATAACTCATTTTACTGCTTTTGGTGCTTTGAGATGTTTGGGTTGTTTGGGTTTTAGGGGGAGGATTTTTGTCTTTCACTTACTCAATTGCTCTCTGTTTCTCTCCCCCCCCCCCCCCCCCTCCCCCCCTCCCCCCCCCCCCCCCCCCCCCCCCCCCCCCCCCCCCCCCCCCCCTCTCCCTTCACTCTCTCTCTCTGCCCCTCCCTTTCTCTCTCTCTTTCTACCCCTCTCTCTCTCTCTCTCCCTCTCTCTGTCCTCCTCTCTCACTCTCTTTCTTTATTTCTTTCTTCATTTCTCTGTTCAGTTCTATCTCTGCCTTTTATTCATTCTGCCCTCCACAATAACCCTTTTTTACTGGGGGCCTGCACTGAAATTTCAGGGTTTCAAGTGCAATGGGTGACTATTAGCTACTTATAAATATTTGCAAGGAAGGGTGGGGGGGGGGGGGGGGGTGCGATCAGGAGTGGATTATATAGGCTCATATGTACCAGACCCTGCTTTGTTTTATATTTTTTTTGGTGGTCTTTATAGGGCTGAGTCATGACCATTGATGAGCTTAATGGGTAACTATTTTCATTTAAATGTCCATTTATGTAGATGTAATGATATTTTCTTATTGTATGTCCATCTCCTTTCCTCCGTCTCTCTGTCTCTCTCTCTGGCTCTCACTCTTTCTGTCTGTCTCTCTCTCTCTCTCTCTCTCTCTCTCTCTTTGTCAATTTGTATATAAACTCATTCATTAGTAAATACAAGCATGATCAAACTGAAATGCTATTTTTGCAAACACATCAGAGGGCAATTACCCAATTTGACGAGTTACAATTTTATTACTGTTAATTGCAAGTTTGGCCACTCCAGTATACGAATCTACCATATGTGAATAGTACTGGATGAAATTATATTTTGCTGTTTGAACTTTCCAATAGTGCAAGCTCGAATATATGTGTACATAACCATTATACTTTTCAGGTATTGAACTCATTATGCATGGGCATATGGTTCATAACATTCAGTTCAGCTAGCCGAAAATATAATTACACTACCTTGTTACGTACGGAATGAATGTCACTTAGTGCATTCACTTCTTTGTGTATGCTACCTGCAATAAGGTAGCAAGTACCAGTAACAGGATTTTTAGGTATCCTGGAATTCAGGGGAATATCTGGAAAATTGGTTCCCTTTTTTTTCCAGTCCCTAAAAATTCCAGGAATTTGAGAAAAATCACTCAAATCAGGACAAAAATCAGGGAATATCATTGACCTAAAAAGAAAGTAGCCTACATTACATGTAATAGTCTCTTATACTTAGTCTCTTGTACAAACAATTTGCTTGCTGATTGGATATGGTAGTTTTTTGTGTAAAATGCCTCCTTTTCTCTCTTTAGTGATCTTGGCATTTTGAAAATCCATCAGAGAAAAATTAGGGCATTTTAATTTCATAAAATGCTGGAAACCTTGATGGCCAGTTGAGAATGATGATGATGAAAACATTTAATATCGCACATTTCTCAACCCGTTGACTACTGAATTCTTTATATCTCATAGGCTTAACATATGAGCCACCCGGTTCCCGTAGTCTATGTGTTAACTGAAAATTTAAGACACTCTAAAATAATATTTAACACACATGTTACAATGGTATTTGAGCGTGATCGGTTAAGAGTGAGCATATTGTCCGTCCGTGACACAAAATATATTTTATCATAAAATTCATTGAAAGACTATCACTACCATGAAATACATAAAAAGTTTAGTTCTTTAAAGGGTTCCAAGGTACAAGAGTTCTTGGACTAACTATTTTTTATCAGGGGTGTTGTCAAAAATGACACTTTTAGCAAAATTTCCATCTGTGATGCACATTTTTCACATCTCTTTTGAAATCTAAAGTTTTGAAATTCCAAATGTCTGATAGGGAAGCCAATTTCTTTGACTAACATTTGCAAGTGAAAGTATTAGACAAGATCATGTTGTTCTGATAATAATAGAAGAAGTCTATCTCCCTCTCTAAGAAATGGAGCATTTTTATTGATTCTCATTTAAATAAGTAACCATGACAACCAGATTTAATCATTTTTCAGTACTCCTCGTGATACCCTCCACAGTAAATCATAAAGCAATCCATCACATCTCTCAATTATTTTTACCAGCTCCCAACTTGAAAAATTTTGAAATGTCCGTCCGTGAAGCGAACATATCACACTCATTTATATATGTCAAGTACATTTTACAATCAATGAATTCAAATATACAGTTTAAAGTTCAGCATTCACATTTTGGAGGATAAATCTCCTCCTTGTTTGCGAACAACCTGCAATAAATGCACAGCAGTTGCATGCCATAATCTCTTCCCATGACAAGAACATGGCATGGAAGACCCATTTTAGTTTTGAGTGATGACTTGTTTAGTGTCAAGGGGCAGTTGTGGGCAATGTGGCATTCCAGTTATGTGTTGGACATCTTGCCATATGTTTTTGTGTGTGTGGCTGCATTAATTTTGTTCATGTTCTGATTGCAACATTGCAACATGAGATAGATATTGAGTTTGGGTAAAGGGAGAAAGGGAGAAAGAGAGAGAGGGAGAGAGGGGGATGATAGAAAGAAAAAAAATAGAGGGGCAGAGAAAGGGAGAAGAGAAGGGCAGAGGTGAAAGAGACTCATATCATTTGACACAGAGTTAATGCTCTTTAGCTCTCAACAGACAGTGTATTATAAAGAGTAAGAATTAGGAAAAAAGAAAGAGAGGGTGAGAGAATGAAAGAAGGGGAGAGAGAGAGAGATGCAGACTGACTACTCCAGACCAGGGTTCAGAGAAAACTGACACATCGTCCCTCAGATAGGATGTTAAATGGAGAGACGGGTAGTGAAGGGTGTTGAAGAGAAGATGAATGGTGGACTTTAGTACGTAGTAATATGGATTGACATCTGCTAACTCGCAGCTACCTCGTGAATCTCCTTGCTGCATTCCTTCTAGACGTTAACCCATAGGATACAATTTTATTCTGGTACAACATGCATATCCCATAGACTCCTGCCTGAGTTATCTTGAACTTGGTATTCAACAAGTTCATTGTGATGTGGACCAAACCTGATCACACGAATGTGATCATGTGAATAGGGCTTCCTGTATATGTAGATACACAGAGAAAGCATGAGCTTCCACATCTGAACTGGGTCTAACTTGATAAAATCATGGCTGCTTACACAGGCTGTTTATCTTGCACCTCTTCAAACGCCTCCTGAGGTTATTTTACTGTCAGGCAGGAGACTTTTCTTCTTTGTTTTTCTTTGTGCGGTTTGTTTGCTTAAGACTGTGCCATCTTTGCATGAATGTCATCGTCAAGGCAGACAGCAGAAGCGCTGAGAGGAAATTGTTTCCATTTGGAGCCTGAATACATGTAATGTAATTGCGATTGAATTTTAATGAAAATCAGCCAGTTTTAAACAATATAGAGCGCCTGTGGCTTTCTTTCTCACTCTCTGGCTGTCATTCCCTCTCTCTCTCTCTCTCTTCCTTTTTCTTCCTAATTTCCTTTGTTTTCCTGTTATTTGCAATTTCCTTTTCTCACTTCTCCATATCACTGTACATAGGAGGAAAATTATTGATTCATGAGCACAGCATGTAGTCTACAATTTACGTTTAACATTGGAATCAAATTAATCATTGATAACTTCTTGCAAACTCACTGCAAATGTTTTTCTTTTAAATCAAATATTAATGAAAATCAGTCAGTTTTAAACAATTATAGAGCGCCCGTGGCTCTCTTTCTCACTCTCTGTCTCACTCTCTGGCTCTCATTCCCTCTCTCTCTCTCTCTCTCTTTCTTTTCCTTCCTATAGCTATTTTCCTTTGTTTTTTAGTCATTTGCAATTTCCTTTTCTCACTTCTGCTGATCACTGTACAGAGGAGAAAAATGATTGATTTATGAACACAGCATGTATGCTACAGTTTACGTTTACGGTTACTCACGTTACATTATTAAAAACCAGGCATTATAAGCACCCGACTTTAAGCCCCCCAAATCTAACTCAGATATGAATGCATTGATCCTGCCTCTAACTCAATAACAGATAGTGGCAGGTGCATTAAGATGCTATGTCTTCTGCCTGAAAGCCAGCGAAGGAAATCTTATTGTTCATACTGTCCCTGACCTACAAAGATACATGCCATGTTGTATGATGAGAAATAAAAGGTTTTAACTCCATGATTAATGATATTAACGTTCTTCTGGCTACCAGACAACAATAACTTAAAGTGCTTCTACGTTTTCTCTGGCAACAATGCTCTGGGCCCTGTTTCATAAAACTTATTACCAATAACAACTGCCCCATTTCTATGACAAATTTGCTCTCAGCCAATCAGATTCAAGGATTTCAGTAGCTTATAACAATTATTGTAACTTGTTATTGATAACAACGCAATGTACATGTATACAGATCTTATGGATACCCTACATGTAAATCTAACTCTGATATGAATGCATTGATCCTGCCTCTAATACAATAACAGATAGTGGCAGGTGCATTAAGATGCTACGTTTTCTGTCTGAAAGCCAGGGAAGGAAATCTTATTGTTCATGATGTCCCTGACACCAGCATAAAGATACATGCTCTGTTGTCTGCTGAGAGGCAAAAATGTGTTAAATCCATGATAAATGATATTAGTTCATGTTCCTCTTTCTACCATGGATTTAAAGGTGTTAATTAGATTTTGATAGAAATTTCAATAAGGTTATATTTGAACATTTTGATATATGTAGACTGTATCTGAATGAGGTTCTGTATGTTTATACAAAGAACACTAAAGATATTGCATAATTTGAGCCTTCCAGTCTGAAATTAGCCAAATCAGCTACCATGCAGTCAGTGGTCCGTTATGTGACTGTGGTATGACATCACTGAGATTCGCAGCCAGGTAGCACACTTTTCACGGGCAGCTCCTCAACTTCATGCAATTTTGATATGATTGTGTAGACAATGTGGGACCTCAATCAGGAAGGATTTACAGTTCATGAAATTCCATATCTGATGCTATAACAATTTTTTTTTTATATCCAATTGTAGTCTGGTCATGCAGTGTGTGATGGCCTTTAAAGGGAAGGTTGAGTTCTGGGAAAGGTGAAAAATAAATTGTGAGCTTTCTTATTCCGTTAATGTCAGTTTGGAAGAACATCATAGTAGAAATGTCCCCTGAAAATGAATGCTCTTCAAATACCCTCATATGACGAGAAATAGCTGAAATGGTTGGGTCGAACATTCATGCTACATGTCCCATAAACCCATTTCTGTGCACAGTGCATGTGCTTTTCAGCAATATTGGGTCAATTTATTATCATTTTGATGATTCCAAACCTGACAATATACACCAGTTCTTATGTAGACATGATCAACCTTTCCTAATTGCTTTGAGACAGTTTCTTTCACAATGTACTCGCATGACCAGGACTCAACTTTATCTTTAAGATGGTAATATGAAGGTCTTCAGATCATAGATGACTACTGGATGATTCATTCCAACGCAAACCTGTCACAATGGTAAGAAATGCGACTTGATCAACATCTTGCCTATTTATCTTCTGTCTACAGGGCCATCATCTTGGTATGTATAGTCTCGCAGCCATACTCCTCTGAGGACTGCGCTCGTCATCTCTACATCAGTATCCTGGGCTACCTGGTCCTCCTGGCATTGTCCATTTTCACAGAAGGGGTGATCATGTTCCTCAGCCTCAGAGGGACCATTCTCTATGTCAGACCAAGGCAACATATGAAAACAGTACTCTACTTCAAAGGATGTAAGTGGATATGTCTTCTAAGTTTTCATTTTAACCCATTGCCTACGGGGAATCTGTAGGTTCGTAAATTAAAACCTAGGGAATTGATGAAATTCAGTTTCATTAAGTGTTTTGTCAGTGATTTTTACTGACAAATTTGCTCTCAGCCAATCAGATGCAAGGATTTCAGTAGCTTATAACAGTTGTCGGTAAAAGTAACTGACAAAGCACTTGATGAAACGCTCCCCCGGTCTATCTGTAGTCCTTTTTTCATTACAGGACATATCAGTTGACCAACAGCCCATGAGACGAACAAAACAAAGAAATGCATAAATGAAGACATTGTGTTATGTTGGTCTTGTATACCTTCAGGAAAGTTGTCCAGCTGTGGCCCTCTCTACAGATCTAATATATTTGAGAAAGTATTTTTTCTAGGTAATGGACCGCAGAAAGATCATTCACTTGGTAAATTCTTTATAAAGAAGTTTTGTGAGTGGAGCCTTGAGGGTGGAGTCCATGAATATTCTTCTTGATAATTCTCAGTATGAAACCTATCAAGGACTACTTGCAAAGGAAATCATAGAGTTGCCATTTTTTTTTTTGATGATCACACCTTTGAAAATTCCCAAATTTCTTTTCTGTTGTCTGATTTTACTCAAACTCTCATTGATCGGATTCTCTCTTTTTTTTCTATGTTCATTAATTTAGTAATAATGATTTTAAAAATCAACCTTATTTCAGTAAATATTGGCTCCTTTTTACATTGTCTGGAACTTAGTTGTTGAGAAGAAAGATACACTGTGAATTTGTCTCTGGCCACTGAATGATGCATGGGCCCCATTAGAGAAAACCAACTTGGAATTGATCGTGATTTCCTGCAATCAGACCCGAATCTTGTATCGACCAATCGGAAACAAGGGCTGGAGTACATGTGCTCTAATTAAACTCTTCTCTTGGCAGGTGGATAGGATGTCTGCCTCTGGCACTTAAAGAGTTAATGAGAAATATCTATACTTGATGTGTGCAACTGGGCACGTAATCTAGAACATTATACTCATCGGCTCTTATGTTGGTTTCACATTAAAGGTCCCCTTTAAGACTTGGATCTAATTTGGCTTTGATATGGCATGCATTGTGGTAGACTTTAATACATGTTATCTTGGGCGTAGTATTGGATACTGAACATGTTTCAGAAAATCCATTTTTCTAGACATTTATTACAACTTTCACTTGGTATAATCTGTTCTACATTAAAATGACTTACAAAGAATATATTGCAAAAGATTGTAACATCCTCTTTAAACACTTTATCATCATTCTCTTGAAACTTTCCTACCTGATTTCCAAATTTATATGACATTTGACTAAAAGACATTCTGTTGAATAGTACCTTTAAGCTTTTTACCTTGTATATTTTGGGGTCAGGGATTATGTGAACAATAAGATTGACTTGTCTGGGGAGCGTTCCATCAAGTGTCTTGTCAGTGATTTTTACTGACAAATTTGCTCTCAGCCAATCAGATGCAAGGATTTCAGTAGCTTATAACAGTTGTCGGTAAAAGTCACTGACAAAACACTTGATGAAATGCTCCCCTGGCTTTCAGGAAGAAGACATGGCGTAACCATAATGCACCTGTCATCATCTGTTATGGAAATTTAGACAGGATCAATGTTTTCACATAAGAGCTAGATTGAAGGTATATGGGCCCTGTTTCATAAAACGTGTCATCAGTTACAAGTTGCAATAATCCTTTCGTTTGATTGGCTGAGAGCGAATTTGTTTGACAACACACTTGATGAAACACCCCCCCCCCCCCAGATCTGTATATTGTCATTTTTTTCTTTTGCTTATTTCTCTCCCATCAACACATTTTCTATTGAATAATTATTCTATCGAATAACTGTAGTAGAGACAATATGTCCTACATGTATATTTGTAGTTGTTTTAGTATCATTATCATTACTCAGTGGATCTTGTTTTCTAACTATTATTACTCAAGGCTACCTTTGATTAAGTCACTAGTGTCTGGTAGCCATAATGGAGGTAACTCATATCATTCATCATAAACTTAAAGGGCAATCCAACTTTGGTAATAGATTTGTTTGAAAGCAGAAATATAAGAAAAATAGGATGGTGAAAGTTTAAAAGAAAATCGAAGAAGGAATAAGAAAGGTATGGCTGTTTGAAAAAAGATATCGCTACATCTGCGAATTTGATGAGTCAAATGTGACATGTTGACGTTCAACTCTCCCATTTGTCCAACACTAAAATATCATTAATTTGCGGCTTTCTCCTAAGCGCTTTTTCCCTTATGGCAGTACTCAAAATATCTTGTAGGTAGCTCATTGTTGTAGGTCCTCATAAAAGAAATAAAGAGCGTACTGAGTAAAACATTTCAAAAAAATTGCATTACAATTCACGAACATTAAAAATGCACACGCAAGTTCCCGGTTTGACATTACTTAGTCGGCTCGACTTTATTCGGGGTATAATATCTATGCGCCATGAGCATCAGCGCACGATGGATATGAGAACTACTGTAAAAGTGGAAATTTTTGCGCAATTAATTTTTCGCGCTCGGCTGAGTAAAGTGAATTTCAAGTGTTTTTAATTTTGCTGACGCGCTGAGCTCGATGGGCAAAAGAATACATAAACAAAAATATTTGTGTGTTTTTATTTTCATGTGCATTTCATGCTGCGCGAAATGCGCAAAAATTTCCACACTGCGAAATATTCCACGTTTACAGTATATATGAAGCCATTTGCCGATACTATTATTATTAAGACGAAACCTTTAAGTAATTGTTGTCTGTTAGCCAGACAGGTGATAACTCATAACATCCATCATAAACGTAACACTCTTAGCAGACAATATACATTCTTGTAGGTCAGGGACATTATGTACCCCAAGGTTTCCATAACCTTTCATTTACCATCAGTGCAAATTAGCACAATAGCAGACGTGCCACACGTGCAAATCGGCACATTAATAGGAACCAATTAACAAAAGGATTTCCAGTGAACATGACAAAAGCTTATAATAACTTCCGGTCTTAATTGGCTACCTGATAATCCCTTAATCACCAAAAACTGAAATACACCTGAAGATGTTGGTAAAACTATCCCTTAAGAAATATACTGTGGCACAGGCATGTTATTTGAGTGACACATAAAGAGTTAAAGATAAAGTTGACTTCTGGGGGTGTTTCGTGAAGCTGTTCGTAAAGTTACACATGACTTTACAAACGACTTGAATATGAAGTGGCAGGTAGGATGCCAAAAGTTTTTCCTAATGTTTTAACAAAGTGTGACTGTATTTCCAATAACCTCAACTAAATTATGGCAAAAAATACACTTTGCATAAAAAATGTTTTTTATAATAAGAATGTTAATTGACATCTGCACACTTCAACTTTAGTTGATGTAGTTAAAAATTACTTGTCATATTTAAGTCATTTGTAAAGTCATGTGTAACTTTACAAACAGCTTTATGAAACAACCCCCTAGTCATGTGATAATACTGAGAAAGAAACTGTCTACAAGCAGTTAGGAATGGCTGATAATGTAGTATATAAGAATTGGTATATAGTGTGATGTTTTGGAATCTTCAAAAATAATAAGAAAATGACTTAATCTTGCTTAACTCTTACTGTGCCAAGGGGTTTAGCTATCTTAAAAATTTTACCAAAACGTGATCAGTGCTTACTTTTCAAGTGTCTGCACTCCATATTAACCATCTATTATTTCACAGAATTTGTGTAGAAAACTTGTAGGAAATTTATTACCATTTCTTGTGATACCAAACATTACTTTACCCAACTTAATACATAAGGATTATTGAAAATTTATTTGAATTTCTTTTTTTTGTCCATTATATTTTGGTTTCTCATTTGTGTACTACTGTGTAATGTTAAAATAAGGTACATCTTTTTTTAAAGTGTGCAGTTTTTCTCAGAAAATTTCTATGGTAGCATATAATTATAATCATATATTTAGAATGCTTGATTTATGCTCAAAATTTCTCTTCGAGCTTGCTTCCATGCAGCATCACAGTACACTGTAATTATCTGTTAGAGAGTTAGTCTAACTCTAATATGACAAAAAATATGTTCGGGATGTTACATACAATCAAAAAATTAAAGTGTTAAATGACCATTTAAAAGGGCTGAGGAGTTTCAGCCACGATTTCAATGTAATAGATCAACCTAGTTCACCACAACCTTTATATTGTTGGATCCAGCATCTTAACCCGTAGACGACTGAATTCTTTAACTCCCATAGACTTAATACAGGAGCCACCCATTTCCCGTAGTCTATGGGTTAAAGGTGTTAATCTGCCATTTTGAAAATACTCTCACTCCTCAGCCCTTTTAAATGGTAATTTAACACTTTTACCTTTTGAATTGTACATATTAATGGAGATATGATCGCTATTTATGCCACCTTTTAAGTTGCCATTTTAAGCAAGTTGTGTGAGACGCGGCTCATAAAGATTTCTGTTCAGCTGTCTCATCCTCTTACATTAGCTACAAAACATGCTGTCCTCCAGGCAGTGCGTGAAACTTCTATCTTACGTTTTCAGTCTTTTTGTTTCTTCTGCTCCCTTTCACTCAATTACCCTTTCTCTGCATTAGCTATACTCAACATCCTAACCTCCAGGCAAAATATGGACGTTCTATCGTTCATTCCATCTTTCTCTTGGTTACCCTCCGATCTCTCTCTCTCTCTCTCTTTCTCTCTTTCTCGTGATCTTTTTCTGTCTCTCTCCTGTGATTCCTTACTCTCCTTTCCTTTTCCTTCTGTATTTCTCTCTCTACCCTACATTTATCATAAATAAGCTACTTACCAACCTTAAAAATTGTAAACTATTACAATTTTCCTTGGAGTACAGTCATTTATAAAAAAATATATCTAGTAGACTTTTTTTCTTTTTCTTTACCCTTTCTATAAATGGTTGAACCCTTCCTTACATTTTGTTCTATGTGTGTTCCAACTTTCTCCCTCCTCTCCTTCGACATTCCTATCATTTTGTCAGTTTTGAGCCAGGGGAGCATTTCATCAAGCGTTTTGTCAGTGATTTTTACTCACAAATTTGGTCTCAGCCAATCAGATGCATGGATTTTAGTAGCTTATAACAGTTGTCAGTAAAAATCACTGACAGAATGCTTAATGAAACACTCCCCAGAAGGGCAGTAAGGTAGCTTAGCACAACGTTGAGGTGCGTAAAAACGTGGGAAAGACGCATATGACAAATTTATTCAAAATTGAAATTTTTATTTTATGTAGGCAGAACCAAAATATTAGGATGTAGAATTAGTATTTACCTTTGAACACGTTTTAGCAAAATGATATAAAAACATTCATTCAGATATCATTGTCTAATTCTAAAATTAGAAACACAAACGAAGCTGGCAATTTTCCTTTTCACGTCTTTCTCGCATCTTCTCGCTACGCCTCTCTTTCTCTTGTTTTTATTTGCTACACAGCATCCTAGCCTGCTCCACATTCTTTCTTTCTTTCTTTCTCCTTCCCTGTTTCTCCCATCCCTTTCTCTTCTCATCACTTCTCTTCCTCTCTGTTTTCTCTTCCTCTCTGTTTTCTCTTCCCCACCTCTCTTCTCTCCTTTCTTTGTTCTCTCTTCTCCCTCTCTTTTTCTTTCATTTCTCTTTCCCACTTTCTTCATCACCATTTCAGAGAATGCATGTGTGGTGATTTGCACTTTACAAAATGGTTTGTTATTTTCATCATGGACTCTTTCTTTGTAGCTCGCTCTTCCCATCTATCTTTCTCTCTGTCTTCCTCTTCCTCTCTCTCGCTTTCTCTCTCTCTTTATATATAATTCTCTCTCTTTCCTTCTTTATTTATCTCTCTCTCTCTTTGTAGTTATATCTTTTCTCTTTCATTCCCCCTTTTTGTCTGTAATCTCTCATTTTCTCTCTCTCTATCTATCTATCTATCTCTTCCTCTCTCCTACCACCCTCCAGCCCTCTTGACTGTATCCTGGGAGTTGGTATGAGATGGGGAAGGTCAGGATTAGAGGAAAGCATCTTCACTTTGGAGGGCTCCAGGGTGTATCGAGTATCAGCAAAACACCGGATTCTAGCCACGCAGCTTCACATTCGCAGCTTTCTTAGAGACGCGATATCTGGCAAACATTGCATGATGTTTTTCAGAGATAGCTGCCTTTACTTGTAGGGAGTGCATTTTATATCATCAGTTTTCTCTTATTTTTGCAAAGTGACTATTAAAATCAGTATACAAGTCGGAATTGCAACATAATGGCACATGGGCATCTTTCTAACTGAGACGATAGTTGGCAAGCATAGCATGATGTTTTTCATAGAGTCCCTGTTTTTTAACATCTTCTCCTGCTTGCATATTTAACCAAGTAAATGACATTACTAGTCAGCAAAACCCCCTATTCTAGCTACCCCAAATTGTATTCTTAGCTCTCTAGCAGGCAGTAACTGCTTACTATCATAATTTTTTCCTCGAATAGATGCTTTCACTGATAGATGCCTTCACTTCTAGACTATGCTTACTACATTGTATACTACCATTTCTTTCTCACTTTCATAGTATCTTAATCATAAGAAAACGCCAAATTCTGGCAAGCCAACATCAAATTCACAGCTTCCTGACAGTGACACAGCAAACATTGCATGATGACTTTCATGGATAAGTGCTTTCACTTCTTGGCTGACTGTGCATGCCATATGATCATTTTTCTTGTATTTGGATAGCTAAACAAATAAATCATAACTCTAGTCAGGTAAACACCTGATTCTGGCAACCCTGTGTCACATTAGCAGTTTTCTAACAGAGATGATAGCTGGCAAGTAACGCATGATGTTTTCATAGATAGGTGCCTAAACTTCTAGTTTGTGCCTACCATATAAGCATTTTCCTCTTACTTGCGAGTAGTAAAGTCAGAATACAGTGGCAACTTGTTATCAAGAGCTGCGATATAACAAGATTCCTAATATACCAAGGTAATTTTGCCGGTACCAGGTCTTTATGCTCTTTTTTTCTCCCCCTGATACAAGAAGATTCCTGATATAACAAGGTAATTTTTATGGTCCTAAGGCCCTTGTTATTAGTGAGTTTCCAATGTACTAATCAAGAAAAACAAAAACCCACCTGGGGAGCGTTTCATCAAGCATTTTGTCAGTGATTTTTACTGACAAATTTGCTCTCAGCCAATCAGATGCAAGGATTTCAGTAGCTTATAACAGTTGTCAGTAAAAATCACTGACAAAACGCTTGATGAAACGTTCCCCAGGTTCTTGCTGCTGAATATAAAAAAATCACAGCATTCTTCCAGAGACAGACCACAATTGCTCCAGGCTTTACTTTGTCCAAGATATAAATAAAAATGAATAATAAAATAAATAAATATATAAATGTCATGCTGCATAGGTAAAACTGCAAGATGTACTTCAGAATTTGTAGTCCTTTTAGTTATTTGGAAAATATACTGTGTGCCTGTAATTAATCAGTAAGGGATGCCAACCTGCCATTAGGAAGTTAATATCTACTACTGATTGTATCATGTGTGTTGATACAGCTTACATGGAGGTGCCCTGATATGTGCTCCAGTTATAACTGCTGCAGGCTATGTTTCATGAAAGATATAGATAGGGTTAGGGTTAACGCTTTCAGGACAGAAATTATTTAAGGGCTAAATTGATCACATTTTGTTCTTGGCAACAATAATATTTTTTGTAGTGCTACATGGTTCTAATAAGGTGTAACGTCTTTGGAAACAATATACATACGGTAGTTAAAAATTTTGTCGAAAAGTTGAAAAATTGCCAATTTAGATTTAAAAAAACAATGATTTTGAACCTCTCAGTGTGTTGCCAATTTACGGATTTTAAAACATATTCTCGTTTTTAAACTTCCTGGCATCAAACGCAGTATGGTCATGCAACAGAAAATGGACAGAGTGTGTGAAGAAACTTTTGCTCTTTCTTCTCATGCATCTGGTACATTTTTTAGAGCTCTGAATCAAAAGTTATCGAGCCGAACCACAAAATATGGTCAATTGTCCTGAAAGGGTTTAAGGTTGCAAATTGGTTATAGGTTAGGTTTAGAGTAAAAGGTTAGGGTTAGGGTAAGGATAAGGTCTAGTGTTTGGTTCAGGGCTTAAGTTTGGAATTCGATTAGTGTAGGATATTGACTGCAAAGCAATTGTCAAAGCATGCATCATACAGTCTCTGTCAGTAGCGGATTTAGGGGGCAATTCCGGGTCCCCCCCCCCCCTCTTTTGAAAGAAAAGAATACATTGTGCCCCCCCCCCCCTTGATAACTGATGTTTTCTTACTTTTTGTGCTTGTCAGAGAATTCTGGAGAAATAGTGCAGCTAAAGAATTTGATAACCTTTTTTTTTGTTGCTTGTCTGACAATTCTGGAGGAAAGTTTGACCCCCAAAAATCTGATAACCTCTTGTGTGTGTGTGTGTGTGTGTGTGCCCCCCCCCCTTAAAAAAAATCCTGGAACCGCCCCTGGCCTCTGTATTGTACTGAAGAGAAGGGGGATCTAATATTTCTGTTTCTTGTCAGGTTAAAGGAGTAAAATCAACTGGTATTGATGCTAGAGGTAGTTCACAGTTTTGGATTTTTTTATTTACCAAATAATGTGTGTAATTAATCACAAAGAAATGGCAACCTGCCATTAGTAGGTTAATATCCACTTCTGATGATGTCACGCATGTTGATACAGCTTACATAGTTGATAGGTTGTCTGTGTTCATATAAACAAGGTCTGATAGGGGTTTTTTTTCTTGTCCTGCTCTTGATACATGGGGCTAGAGTAAACAATTTATGGTTGCTCTATAGAGCAACCAGCCTTTTGGGTACCTTTAGAATAGTTAAGTTATTAACCTTAATTTGAAGAAAAGTGTATTTCAAATAGGCCTACATAGTTAAAAAATGATGAAGGGTTTTATTTTATTTTCAGATTTATGAACCTTCAAAAATCAAAACTTTGGAATTATGAACCTTTCTGATTCATGAAGCTCCAGATCAAAGAACCTTCAGAATTTTTAACTTTGGGGGGAAAAATGTAAACCAGTGAGTTCATATCTACCACTGATTATGTCATGTCTGTTGATACAGCTTACAGGCCTGATGGATTTTTCCTGTTTCCCTGTTGATACACAGGGTATATATAGTACACAAGTCATCGTTGCCATGGGCAACTAGCCTCTTGGGTACCTAAGACTTTGGAAGAGTTTTGTTTCATGTCAAGAAACTTGTGAATACACCTTATGGAATTCACGATTATGAAGCCTTCTCTCAACCACAGTTTATTTTCCCCAAATCATACTGTGACTTTCCTATCAGAAAATTGGATTGCAATAGCCTATTATATAGTTGAATTTGGCGTTAACCCTTTTTGTGCCAGTAAGATTGTGAAATCTACTGCTGTAGGATGTTTCATTATACCACATTCACACAAATACATTTCACTTCATTTTTGGTGTACACACACCGAAAACAAAAACCAAAAATAGTCTTGGGTAAGTGTTTAATTTAATTTCATTCCATTTCCATCTCTTTCCTTTCCTTTCACTTCTGCTAAATTCCTCTAAACGCCCCATAAGTGGGTTATTTTTCACAATAGAATATATCAACAGCCTTTTCACAGAGGCTCCCACATGGTGTTACCGAAAACCTTCAGTTGTGAAATACATGTTATTACTTATTGTAAAGATGTAGAGTAATCGCACAAAACACTGAAAGGGGCTTTATTTTTAATACTTGAGGACAGCCGTTCCATCTTAGAAGGGATCTTGAGCAAATGTGAATTCATCCCTCAGAAAAAGGAAAGCTGAGTGTTCATAGAAGAGTTTTGCAATTTACAAATTAACCCATCAACTACAGGAACTGGGTGGCTCCTGTATTGAGCCTATGAGAGTTAAAGAATTCAGTAGTCAACGGATTAAATAACATGGTCCTTGATATCTTCTAGCATGGTCCATTGCAGATCAGATGAGTAGTCTTTAGTCCTTGATGAACAACTGGGCCCTGTTTCATAAAACTTGTTATCAATAACAAGTTACAATATTTGTTAGAAGCTACTGAAATCCTTGAATCTGATTGGCTGAGAGCAAATTTGTCGTAGAAATGGGGCAGTTGTTATTGATAACAAGTTTTTTAAAACAGGATCCAGATTTGCTTATAAAATACATGTATGTCTCTCTTGAAGTCTCTTCTATTTTAATTAATTGGATTGGTTGACTTCAGTAGGGTTTGTATGATCTTTTGTCTTTTATATTCCTTTGGGAATCAGTTCATTCAGATAGTCCTTGCTCAGAGAGAGAGAGAGAGTGAGTTAGAGCTCTGATTACATTGCTATTTCTACAATTCTTTTTTTTTGAACTGGTACGTTCCCTTGCAAATTAATCTACCAATTGGTCTTTCAGGTTGATATGAATCTGTCGTAAATTGAATCTTGATGATTGAATGAGTCCTTGATTAGACAGCTCTTGCCCACAACAACTGTCTTTTTCGACATTGTTAATGTTGATATTCATTTTACCTAGCTTACTGCTAAGAAAGAAAGTACATGCTTGTAGATAAGCAACCAGTGGACATACAGCTGAAGTCCTATTCATGGGAATAGGTAATTGAGGATTGATGCCTTGCCAAAGGGCTCTAGCACATGTGCTCGGTTTTGAACCCGGAACCTCCCCTTTACCAGGCGGCTGCTTTGTCACTGAGCCACTAAGCATTCATTCGTCTGTTCAGAGCCAGAAGGGCTTTAACTCTGTGCTAAAAGATAAGGGTTAACGCCATTCTGGCCCTCAACAGATGCACTGGGTGATTTTAAGTATGGTGTTAAAGGCAGGTGTTAGTGTTAACAGTCAAAAGTTAGCGCTAACTTCAACCCTCGCTTACTATTAATTTTAGTAGTCCAAAGGCATGAAGTTAATGCTAACTTTTGACTGTTAACACTAACACCAGATTTTAACACCATACTTAAAATCACCCAATGTTCTAGTGTGAAAGAAGGGTATGTGCACACAGATTACGGAAGGATGATGATGGTGATCCTGGAGTTTGTTTAGACAAGGTTATCCCTAGACCGTATCATGACAATGATGATTAGGTGAGCGCATCCAACCTGTTCACGCATCTTCGTTGATTAGAGGGTTCATGAGACCACTGTTGCCAGTCTTGTGAGCTGTAGGTCTCATGAGCTGTATATAGGTCTCATGGGCTTTCAGTCTCTTGAGCTGTTGTTGGACCCATGGATTTTTTGGACCTGTTTGAACCTTACGGATGAAAAAAAAAAGTGGTCCACAGCAACAACAAATTCAATATGAGCAGCCTTTTTAGCTCACCTGAGCCTAAGGCTCGAGTGAGCTATTGCGATGGAAATTTGTCCGTCGTCCGTCGTCCATCGTGCGTCGTCCGTTAACTTTTTACATTTTCATCTTCTTCTCCAAAACCCATGATCGGAATTCAACCAAACTTGGTAGGAATCATTCTTAGGGGTAGGGGACCCAAAGTTGCTAAAATGGTACATGTGGCCCCCAGGGAGGCCCAGGGGGAGGGCCCCCAATTGTAAAAGCTATGTAAATTTCAAACATCTTCTTCTCCAGAACCAGGCATAGCTCAGACTTGGTATTGTGTATGGAGATACCTCTATAGATGAAGAATGAATGTTGTTCAAGAAATTTCTCTGAGTGGCCCTATAGGGGCCCTGTGGGGGTAACATACTGGAGGGGGGGGGGCGCTGCCAGGCAAAATGTACATTCTGATCTTCTTCTCCAAAACACATGATCGGAATTCAACCAAACTTGGTAGGAATCATCCTTAGGGGTAGGGGACCCAAAGTTGCTAAAATGGTACATGTGGCCCCCGGGGGGGGGGGGGGGGGCCAGGGGGAAGGCCCCCCAATTGTAGAAGCTATGTCAATTTCAAACATCTTCTTCTCCAGAACCAGGCATAGCTAAGACTTGGTATTGTGTATGGAGATGCCTCTATAGATGAAGAATGAATGTTGTTCATGAAATTTCCTTGAGCGGCCCTATAGGGGCCCTGTGGGGGTAACATACTATGGGGGGGGGGCGCTGCCAGGCAAAATGTACATTCTGATCTTCTTCTCCAAAACACATGATCGGAATTCAACCAAACTTGGTAGGAATCATCCTTAGTGGTAGGGGACCCAAAGTTGCTAAAATGGTACATGTGGCCCCCGGGGGGGGGGGGGGGGGGGGGCAGGGGGAAGGCCCCCAATTGTAGAAGCTATGTCAATTTCAAACATCTTCTTCTCCAGAACCAGGCATAGCTAAGACTTGGTATTGTGTATGGAGATGCCTCTATAGATGAAGAATGAATGTTGTTCATGAAATTTCCTTGAGTGGCCCTATAGGGGCCCTGTGGGGGTAACATACTGGGGGGGGGGGGGCGCTGCCAGGCAAAATGTACATTCTGATCTTCTTCTCCAAAACACATGATCGGAATTCAACCAAACTTGGTAGGAATCATCCTTAGGGGTAGGGGACCCAAAGTTGCTAAAATGGTACATGTGGCCCCCAGGGGGGCCCAGGGGGAGGGCCCCCAATTGTAAAAGCTATGTAAATTTCAAACATCTTCTTCTCCAGAACCAGGCATAGCTCAGACTTGGTATTGTGTATGGAGATACCTCTATAGATGAAGAATGAATGTTGTTCATGAAATTTCCTTGAGTGGCCCTATAGGGGCCCTGTGGGGGTAACATACTGGAGGGGGGGGGGGGGGCGCTGCCAGGCAAAATGTACATTCTGATCTTCTTCTCCAAAACACATGATCGGAATTCAACCATACTTGGTAGGAATCATCCTTAGGGGTAGGGGACCCAAAGTTGCTAAAATGGTACATGTGGCCCCCAGGGGGCCCAGGGGGAGGGCCCCCAATTGTAAAAGCTATGTAAATTTCAAACATCTTCTTCTCCAGAACCAGGCATAGCTCAGACTTGGTATTGTGTATGGAGATACCTCTATAGATGAAGAATGAATGTTGTTCATGAATTTTTTCTGGGTGGCCCTATAGGGGGTCTGTGGGGGTAACATACTGGAGGGGGGGGGGGTGTGGGGAAAGTTGTCCGCCTTCCATAAACTTGTTACATTTTCAGCTTCTTCTCCAAACCCCATGATTGGAATTTAACCGAACTTGGTAGGAAGCTCAGACTTGGTATTGTGTATAGAGATACCTCTATAGATGAAGAATGAAAGTTGTTCTTGTGCAAGAGAGAACATGCACCAGATGTGAATTGATCCACCTCAGGTGAGCGTCGTGCCCCCTGGGGCTCTTGTTTTCTAACCCAGTGTATTGTCTTTTGAGTAGCTAACTAGAACAGCTGAAGACAGAAAGTTGTGCAGAAACTTTGTACCAAGATCCATCACATTGTCGGCATAATAATTATTATGCCCCAACCTACATGTATGGGACCTATAGCCATGGAAAAAATATTAGACCAACAATGGTTACTGAAAGTGTTATATTTGTGGTAAGAAGGAAATAAAATATCGTAAAAGCAAGGTACAATTTCTGGAATTTGTTCTTCATTCAATGAAATACAAAGACTAATCATTTTCATTAGTTTGAATGCATAATATAGTACCTTTATTACAGAAGCTTGGCCTAATAATTTTTTCCAGGGCTGTAGATAGGTAGAAGGATAGTATTGTGGTCAAGTTTCATAGCAGAGTCCATGCTCACAGACTAGCGAAGGATGATGATGATGATAATCCTGGGGTTTATTTTGACAAGACTATGCCTGGACCTCTATCATGTCAACGATGATTAGCTGAGCGCATCCAACCTGTTCACGCATCTTCATTGATTTGCCCTCCCCAGACCATGAAGAGCATACCAATTAGCCTCATCAAGTGACCTAGTCGTGATGCCCGTGGCAGAGTAATAAAATATTTTTGTGCTCATAGGAGCTTCTTCTAGATTTGCAAATTGAAAAGTTTCCTTTCACCCATATTTTATATATTTTATTTTTTTCTGTCAGAGCTCTGGGGGATTTCTAGATTGTAATAGTTGGCCATAGCGCTATTTTTTTTTTTTCGCGAGGCTATGCTGCATAGAAGAATGATGGGAGAGAGAGTGAGAGAGTGAAAGTGAGAGAGTGAGGGAGAGAAAGAGTGGAAGAGGGAGAGATACAGATAGATAGAGAGAAGAGAACAAAAGAAGAGGAAAGTGGGAAGTGATGAAAGGAGGATGGAGAGGAGAGAGCGATAGGAAGAGGAGGGAGACAAAGCAAGATGAAAAGCAATGAAGAGAAAGTGTGATATGGTTGAAGGAAAGAGAGAGAGAGAGAAACTGAATGGGTGAAAGAGAGTGAGAGAGAAAGAGTGAAAGAGGAAGAGAAAGAGAGATAGAGAGAAGAGAACAACAGAAGAGGAAAGTGGGAAGTGATGAAAGGAGGATGGAGAGGAGAGAGAGATAGGAAGAGGAGGGAGACAAAGGAGCGAGATGAAAAGCAATGAAGGGAAAGTGTGATATGAGTGAAGGAGAGAGAGAGAGAGAGAGAGAATGTGAATGTATGAAAGAGAGAATTATAGAGGAAGGGAAGAAGAAAACTGTACTTTGCTGTGTGCACATTTTATCCTTCAGAAACAGCATAATTTCTTATCAAATTCCCAAAGGAGTGCTCAGACATATGCTCCAGCAACCAATGCTCTGGACTTTATTTCATCAAAGATATCGGGTTATGGTTATGATTGGTTTTAGGTTAGGTTTAGGGTTAGGGATAGGGTTGCGTAAGGTGTTAAATTCAGGGCTGAAGTCCAGACTTTGGTTAGTGTTATGCAATTCTGTGGAGCAATTTTCGCCAGAGCATGTCATACAACCCCCAAAGGTCTTCCACCCTGTGGAGTTAGAGTCTGAATCTGCAGAATAGACCATAGAGAAGTTTTATCAGTACTCTTCATTAAATTTTCAGCTTATTAGGTATTCAATTTGTTTTGTTGATTATCCCAATACAAGACGCGTTGGTGAGTGACCTGCTTCCACTGATTCCCGCTGACAGTAAAAGGAAATTGCAGTCTTAGATTTCAGTCAGCTTTGCATAATTATGTCTGCCAAAATTTCCACACTGCGAAATATTCCAAGTTTCCAGTAATTTATTTAGTTACATAGTTATGGTGGGTTTTTTTTTGTGTGGGATGAATGACTTGATAAAGTACCGTCATTGAAACCGAACCTGAAAACTTGTCGACAAAAGTAAAATTGAAAGCAGAAATAAACAGAAGTAGATAAACCCGCACGTAGATGGCGTCAATATTCAAAACCGAATCGTATGCAAAAAATCTGAAACAACAATAACAACTTGATGAAAATTTGCACTCCTCCAACTAGTGAAGTAGAAACAAAGCTGGGGCCTGTTTCATAAAACTTGTTATCAGTGACAAGTTGCAATAACTGTTATAAGCTACTACTGAAATCTTTGCAACTGATTGGCTGAGAGCAAATTTGTCAGTAAAAATCACTGACAAGACACTTGATGAAACATCCCCCTGGCCCCCCCCCCCCCCTTACCATTAACAGTAACTTTGCCAACAATGGTTACTCCCATGGAAACCTTGATTTTGATTGGCTGCTGAGTGATGTTACCATGGTAGTTACCATTGATAGCTAACGTTAATGGTAAGTTTTATGCAAGGGGGGGCCCTGGTTTTCATGCTTATTGTGAATGTATGTGTTATCCAGGCCTTTCCTCATTATTCATCATCTTTTAAGTATCATGAAAAAAAAAGATGAAACACTATAGATGCTGCTGAAAAACAGAAACATTTGTGAATGGTAAAATATATAGCCACCATTTTCTTCAAAAGAAATTTCTTAAAATTGCAAAAATGTTGTGTTTTTTGTTATTTTGTTGTGATTTGATTATTTCACGGCATGAAATCTTTGTAAACATTTCTGGTTTTATAATAGCCCCTTTCTTTTTTACAGAAATTGTAATTTCTCTACCTTGAAACCTGGTTTTTTTTAATTAATGAATTATGCTGCTTCCACTACTTTAACCAAGCAATCTGATTTCTTGTTTCTTTACAGCACTAATAGGAGTCAGCTTAATATGGTCTATACTGAGTATACGTTGGCTCGTCAAATCCTACACAGGCTGTAATCTACATTATATCAAACAAACAGTATTAGGTAAGTCATTAAATTGTATTTCCTTTTCACATTCCATTTCCAGGAAATTAAAACAATTTTGACATCAGTAGATATGCCAGAAGCAGCCGATGCCTGTGGAGGTATTTCATTGATTAACGATCCGCTTTCCACATAATTTGCTTTTAACATGATTACTTTATAGTACATTATGCATTTTTTTCCCTTTGCGTCATTAAGAACAAAACTGCTAGGATAAAAAATGAGAGGCATGCATTATTAGAGATCATGGCAAATTTTGATTATACTTTTATATTGGAAAATTTCACATGCGTGCACTTTTCATTCCCCTAATCACTTTTGTGTAATGCCGGTCATAGCCCTTTTTATAATGAAAGCTTCATTCCCTAAGCTGCATTAGGCAGTCTTCATACAAAGTGTATTATCTGAGGGTTCACAGGTTCATTACATTCATATTAATTTTAGCTGTAGATATTTTCCTGACATAGCATTTTATTTTATATTTTGATATCTAGGTTAATGAGCAAGCTTTCATAAAAATGAGTTCAGTAATAATAATAATAATAATAGCTTTTTCTGATATAGTGCCTTACCAGTTACAATGTAGCCGACCAAAGCGCTTACAGCATTATTTCCCTGGTCACTGGATTCAATTGCGATTCTGCACATTACAGTGCACATTCTCCACTCCTCTAGGGAGCATTCCAGCCAGTCGCCTGTTTCCAGAAGAAATATTCCTGCTGTAGAATGATTCAAATTATTACTTTTATGGTATGATAGTGTTGGAATATAATCTCAAATGAAAGGAAGATTGTCTAAAAAATCCTTTCACACCTGAATATTTCTGCTGATGTGTCATCATTCTTGATTGATTTGGAAAGGTATAAAAGGGTCAAATTAGCGACTGAATTAAATGTGGAATAATGTTGGTGAACATTTTCCACTCCTGCGCCCCATTTCATAAAACTTGTTATCAATAACAAGTTACAATAATTGTTAAAAGCTACTGAAATCCTTTAATCTGATTGGTTGAGAGCAAATTTGTCATAGAAATGGGGCAGTTGTTATTGATAACAAGTTTTATGAAACAGGGCCCTGACATGTATGTTGGCCGTTGACTTGATCACTTGAACAAAGATTACATTCTGCTATTAAAGTTAATTCTGAGAACAATCAAGCTGGTGTGAAAGGGGTTTTGTGGATGTTAGCAATGTAATGGAACACAGATTAAAGTTAATCATGAGTACATTCAAGCCGGTATGAAAGGGGTACATGCATTTTAGCGATTGACTGGAACACAAATTAAAGTCTAACAGGGGATGTACACGGAGGCGCCACAGAACGCAAGTGTAATGAAAAAGATTGGAGATGTAATGAATATGCCATTAGACGTAAGTTGGTTTACAGCTACACACTTTGAGATGCTTTCTTAAGAAAGGATGCTTCTTAAAGGTTCCAGTCAGCACTGAAGACAAGTAATTAGCACCCCAAACTTGTTTTGAACAAAACATACTGGTTTAAAACTACAACATCAGAAAAAAATAGTATTTTCCATAACTGATTTTAGATGAACACTCCTTCAGAACATTTGTGTGAAACATACATGTAATTTTTTTTTAAAAGAAATTACATATTTTTATAATTATATATATAAAGAAATTACCTTTGTGACAAGAAATATAAAGTGTAAAGTGAAAGTATACGGTCATTGAATGTTATTTAATAAAGGTACTTTCATCAAGAACATAAGTTTTTGATTTTTTAACATAAGTAGATATGGTACTATCTAACCTTTTCAACGGAAAACAAAATAGAAAGTTTTAGGCAAAATTGATATAAGTATATTTGTTAAAAAAGATATTTTCTTGTATTATATTGTATTGTAAAGTGAAGTATTATCTTCAATATATATTATCACTATTATCATTATTCCTATTTCTCTATTTTTTTTCTTTCTTACAGGCCTTATAATATTTCATTTCATAGTACTACTAGCCCTTTCTATTTTAACATGGTGTATATGGGACGGTGTGGGGAAGAGCTTCGTCAAATTAAAAAAGACAGAGAAAGAGAAAAATATCAAGAGAACGGCAAGCAGGGTCGAGAGGAATCAACAGAGGGAGCTGTAAGTATAAAAGCCCTTTTTTTTCTTCTTTTTTTTCTTTCTGCTTCATTTATTTACCATTTCCATAAAAAGTACAAAGGTACAAGATATATATACATTATTATGGAAATGTGATTTTTTTATTAAAAGCACTTTTTAAGTTCTACAGTAATGAATTAAAGTTGCTGAATTCTAAAGAAATTACATTCTAAATTTATTTTAAACTTCTTTAGAAAAAAACATATAAAAACATTATTTTTATGGATTATTGATATATCTTGTGGGTACTATTTAATGTCCCCGTTGTGGCTGAATTGTTAATGTATCATAATGTCGATCTATTTTAAAAACTTAGAAAAAATAAGTAAAAAATATGTCTGAGTGGTGCCTTGACATATCCTGTGGCGACAGTTGATCCTGGATTTATTTTGTCCAAAATTACGGACTAGGGTTGCTTTTGGATTTTAGGTTAGGTTTAGTGTTTGGTCCAAGGTTTAACCCTCTCGTTACCACAAGACTAAAATACTATTCACTTTGTACATAGTGTTGTTGACTTTGGTCCTGACAGGGTTAAGTGAGGAACTCTCATATCGTAGGAGATTTATGGCGGAGAATTTGTCTCGGAGCATGTGTCATACAACTAATAATAGAACACTGGGAAATCATTTGAATGACTCATAAAAGTCATGTGCCAAGTATGTATATGACAGGTGTCACAGTAAAAATAACATACAGTTTGATAATATCCTAATTACCTATACTTTAATCTTGAAGTATTTTTCTTATACAAGTTCCGTAAATGTACAACAGTGAACTAATTGATCTAGAATTGGGTATATATACGGAGAGTAGTTTCATATCTACTTCTGATGAGTACTTGTATCTTATAAGATTTCGTCTTGGTATTCTGCTGATCTTTGAACGTATTAGCACAATATTACCCAAGTCCATAAATATGTGGGAAACACAAATTAATCATGAATTGGGTATGAATAATAGCTTCACATCTACTGATGATGAATGTGGTAGTATTTTAAGCAAATTTGGTCGTTCTCCTTCTTAACTTGTTTACACATCAGTAATATTTACATTTGAATACTGTAGAAACAGAAATGTTTGTGTGTATGAAACTTTCGCGAATTTCACGAGAGTCGAGATTCGCAAAAGTTTCATGCCACGAAATAAATCACAATTGAAACAACATAAAATGATTGCGATTACGCAAAAATTTCTTGCTGCAAAGTTGGCTGTCATTAGCAATTCACGAAAGTTTCTTGTCTTAAGTACACTAAAACACATATATAAAGGCTATTATACATATCCGTAAAGGCCATCATAAAGGTCGTCCAATGGAAACAGAAGTAGTTACCATTGTAGACAGGTGGCCTTTGTAAAGAGGTTCTTATCACATGTATCCTCCTAGGGGAAGAAGATATAAGTATCTACATGTATTTTAGACGATGGCCTTTGTAAAGAAGTGCCTCCCGAGATGGGTTTCACTTTATGCTTCAAAGCATTTGAAATTGTTATGTATAACCTTTTGTCATTCAATTAATCACAATCTTGCACTTGTAATGTGCACACTCTCCACCCCCTATAGAGAGTAGTCTAGCCAGTGCTGTTGTACAGGCATGCCTGTAATTAAAGTCCAAATTTACTTGTGCATACAGAGAAGACTTCAAGAAAATGGATTGAAGGTTCAAACTGGGGATACTACTATGATAATAAAGTTCTGAAGTATTACCATATTTCACTTCTCTTTAGTGTCCATAGTTTGTTCCTATCAAGGAGTTATGATAACTCCTTGTTCCTGTATACATATAACGCTGTTTCTTACATGAATTTCCTCATATTACAGTGTTTGTACTGAACGCTAGTGTAAAACCAGAAATTTTCTCGACATAAAACTTACGGAAATTGTTAATGACAGCCAATTTTACAGCAAGAAACTGTCACGAATTGCAGTAATTTGATGTTTCAATTGCGATTTGATTATTCCGCAGAATGAAACTTGTGCAAATCTTGACCACTCGCGAAATTCGCAAAAGTTTCATGCACATGAAGATTTCTGGTTTTAAAGTATTTGCTGATAAGAATAGTACGTTAGGGATTCATTAATTTCAACAAAAAATATCTTTTCACCATAACATTCTATATTCCCTGAGAAGAAAAAAGAAATAAAGGGAGGACATAAATCATACCGTTCCACTTGCTAGGTCTATATTGTTATCAGTGACTCATAACCAGTTAAGGCATGCTATTCCGAGATGTCATTATACACCAGTCATCGTACACTAACTCTACAGCCTGCATTCCACAGCCCCCTATGTGGTCTGTGGTATACCATACTGTCTCAGCATGGTGTGGTGTATGTGGTAAGCCAAGAACCAGGCTGTTAAAAGAGAAGGTCGAGTTATGGTTCAGATGAAAAATAGCTTGTGAGCTTTCTCATTAATTTTGTACCCACGTAGAAGAATATCATTGTAGCAAAGATCCATGAATAAGATTGCTTGTGAAGGGCTCTCATCTTGTAAAGGGATCAAAAAAATCTCCCAAAATGAAATTGTTTTCAAACTTAAAATTCACAGATGAGGTTTCAAACCAATTTCATTGTATCCCCCGGCAGTATGCCGGAGGATACTTTGGATTCAGCAGCGTTTCGCCGCTGCGTCACATTCTTGTGTGCGCTCTAGCGGTCACATTTCTCGACGAATTTCTTTCAGACTTCCTGTGGACGTGTATCTTGGTAAAATCTGGACCCCTATAGTTTCTGGTGATGCTGCCCCCAGTGTTCCGTCTTTTATAGGGTAAAAGGCCATATTTTTGGGGATAGTTTGTGTGCGCTCTAGCGGTCACATTTCTCAACGGATTTTGTTCAAATTTTGTATGAAGGTGTCTCTTGGTAAAATCTGGAACCCTATAGATTTTGGTGATGCTGCCCCCAGTGTTCCGTCTTTTATAGGGTCAAAGGTCATACTTCAGGGCATGGCGTGAGTGCACTCTGCAGGCCACATTTCTCAACGGATTTTGTTCAAATTTTGTATGGAGATGTATCTTGGTATAATCTACACATGTTTAATTTTTGGTGATGCTGCCCTCATTGTTCCGTCCTTTATAGGGTCAAAGGTCATTTTTCCATTTCTTGCACTCTTACTTCTGCATTTCTCGACGGATTTCGTTCAAATTTTGCATGAAGGTGTCCCTTGGTGTAATCTAAAAATCTGTACTTTTTGGTGATGCTGCCACCAGTGTCCCGTCTTTTATAGGGTCAAAGGTCATACTTCAAGGGATGGCGTGAGTTCACTCTGCAGGCCACATTTCTTGATGGATTTCTTTCAAATTTTGTATGGAGATGTATCTTGGTATAATCTACACATCTTTACTGTTTGGTGATGCTGCCCTCATTGTTCCGTCCTTTATAGGGTCAAAGCTCATTTGTCCCTTTTGTGCACTCTTACTTCTGCATTTCTTGACGGATTTCATTCAAATTTTGTATGGAGATGTATCTTGGTATAATCTACACATATTTAATTTTTGGTGATGCTGCCCTCATTGTTCCGTCCTTTATAGGGTCAAAGGTCATTTTTCCATTTCTTGCACTCTTCTGCATTTCTTGACGGATTTCGTTCAAATTTTGCATGAAGGTGTCTCTTGGTGTAATCTAAAAACCTATAGTTTTTGGTGATGCTGCCACCAGTGTTCCGTCTTTTATAGGGTCAAAGGTCATACTTCAGGGCATGGCGTGAGTGCACTCTGCAGGCCACATTTCTTGATGGATTTCTTTCAAATTTTGTATGGAGATGTATCTTGGTATATCTCTCAACACATTTCTTTCAAATTTTATATGAAGATGTGTCTTAGTGAAACCTACACATCTAATTTCTACACCATCCTTTTGTTTGAGGGAGGGGATGGGGGAGGGTCTTTGTCCCTTCTTCAAATTGCTGCCAGTGCCGGGGGATACATTTAGCATTGCGCGGCCCCAGCAATGCACATTTCTAGTTTTTTGATATATTTGCTACTGACAGGTAATAATAAGAAGAATAATAAACTGTTCTTGTATAGCGAGATAACATTATGATATAACGTCTCTATGCGCTTCCAAAGGGTTTTGGATATTATTACCCTGGCTTTAGCTCCGGCAGCCATAATCAGCGCACAGTGCATTTCAAGGAATAAATCCTGCCAGGTACCCATTTAACACCTGGGTGGAGAGTGCCAAAAGATGCTAGAGCCGGAATGCGATCGAACCCTCAACCCTTGGATTGAGAGCCAATTGAATGAACCACTCACTATACCATGACACCTCCACTGGTAATCCCTAAAACATTCAACCAGATAAGTTCATGAGCATTCTCTGTCAATTTCCGTAAAGGGGTGTATTTTTTTCTTCTATTCCTCTACCCCTATACGGTTTCACAAAACTACAGAAATGTATTTTTTTGACACCTTTGACTTCTACCAACCCTGTGCATACCTTTGAACTAATCAACTGCTGAATAGGGAGCCCCTGCTGTCACCGAGACCTAGTGACATTTTAATAGAGCATCAGGCTGGTTGATAATGTCCTAATGGTCATAGCTTAATATTGACCTAAATTGTGTTCTGTCTTGACACCCCCCCCCCCACCCCACTGACATGTTGATATGGTATCAGGGTGGATGATAATGTCCTATAAATGGTCATAGCTAAATATTGACTCAAGCTGTGTCCTGCTCCCCCCCCCCCTTCCTTCTTCCCCCCCCCCCCTTCCTCCTTCCACCCCTTAAGATTATGAAGTAATGAATTTCTGGAATATACATTTACATATAGGAGGAATTCAAATGATAATCTGGGTTAAGTACCATTTAATACTATTGTCTGTCATCATTTCACATTTATTATAACCTTATAGCCATTATTGGACAATAATAATAATACTGTGAATTTATAATAATAATAATATGAATTTATAACGCGCACATATCCGAATGTTTCGATCAAGGCGCAACAACAAATATAATATTATGCAGAACATAGAAATAGTTCAACAGATAAACTACATGTAATTATTAATTTATGATGCCTCAAAGTCCTTTACAGATATTATTATCCCGGTCATCGGATTCAGGCTTGCCTGCACACAATGTATGCACCTTCTCCACTCACTGGTGTGCATTCCAGCCAGATGCATTTTTACCGACGCTCACAATGCTGAACAAACCACAGTGACTTGCGCATCCTGCCAGATACCCATTTGACACCTGGGTGGTGAGAAGCCATATATATAAAATGCCTTGGTCAAGGACAAAAGTGCATTGCCGGGCATCAAACCAATAACCTTCGCATCTCCAGTCAAGTGTTCAAACTACTCGGCTACGACACCTGGATCCATGCATGCACACAATGTGTACATTATCTCCCCTCCCTTGGGACTAATCAATAAAGTACTGTATGGTTTACTGTGGGGGCATGCACCAAATAATTTTCCTTTCATCATACTGTACACTATTTTTAGGGCCTATAATAAAAAACAAATGAAAGAACTGTTATCCTGCATTGCTTTCTAATGCTGAGTTATTCAGTTTGCAAATCCAATTTGTGCTTGTCATGAATATCTTGGTGAAAATGAAACATTAGAAAAGATCAACCAATATAGATGTATACTGTCAGCCATGTAACACATTTTTTTTCATTACTTGAATTCTGCGTGTATGATTTCAAAGGCTGTCACTCAAAATACTTTATCCTCAGAGGGCCCTTTTCGAGGAGAATTTCAACAACAACAATATCATTCCTGAAAATGTATATATTCTGGGGATATTTGAATACGTGCAGGGGATATAACAGTAGTTCTTTGGGGAAAGAATCGCCCTCAGCCTCAGCATATTTTTATCCCTGATTCAAACCTATCCCCCTTGCGCTACAGGCAAATATTTATTACCCTGCCAAAAAGATAAAATCAAAATGTCTTCCGCCATTCAGGTCTTATTAGAAAAGCAATATGTCTAATATTTTTCTGACCTTTCTTAATATTAGTTTAAGGGTACATATAGCCATGCACTGTGACTTGCCCTACTTTCTCTCTTTTCACTCGCGATGTTGAGATTAAAGGGATCGTTTAGAAGGGAATATGGTTTTAAATGAGCTTTTCATTTAGAACCAGTCATTGATCCGCTGATAATTGGTGGAATGCTGAATCGATTTTGAGATTATAGAAATACTAATCCTATCTTCCAAATCTTTTCCCTCCTCTTTTAAATGATCATTTAATGATCATTTATGTTATTATTTTGTATGGACATTTTTGTTGACGTCTTTTATGCTCAGTCAAAAAAATGTATCTCCTTTTTCTTGAACCAATGCGCATAATTATTAAACCATAGAACATCATTCTTGTTGATGTCTTGTATAGTCTATTAAAAAAAAAGGATTACCTTTTTCTTAAACCAAGAGTGTAGAACATCTCTAATCATGGATGACAAGCCTCTCTGTTTATTTAACCATCAATGTCAACTACCATTCAGCAAAGGCAATTATCATGGCTTGATTAACAGTCCATAATGGGATGGTCTGTTACACATAGTAGCTGGTGTAATTGACCATTGATGGAACAATCTAGTGAATCTAATGCAAACACTAGACCCCCGCTGGAATTTGATACTCGATCATGCTTTAAAAATCCTGCAAAATTGAGAAATAATTAAACTCTGCGGTCAGATGTTGTGTAATTTGGTTTAAGTGGCGTCCATTTTGATTAATTCAGGCCAGTGTTTTTTTCTCATGCCTGGTTTGGTATTGGCATTGAGTGGTCTGCTCCATTTTCATTTTCGTTTTCAATCACAAGCAACCGATTTCATCTCAGTTAGGTGACTTTAATGGGATGTCATGAGGCTGGGTGTAATTAAGTTCAAGCTCGGTCCACGAATGTAGTGCATTTGTATGACAAACATTGGAAGGCCACTGAGGGGTGTAGAATCTAGGCTGGAGAGGGCCGCTGCCCCTTCCCCCTTCCCCCATGGGGCACATGCCTTCCTACCCGAACACATGACAGGGGAGGCTCCAAGATCTTGCAAAAACAGGGGGGAGGAGTTCAGTTCCCAGAAAGTCTGACAAGCAAAAAAAAAGGTTCTTGAGAATTAAAATGGGAATCCAAGTCCCAAAAGAATTCTTACAAGCAAAGCAAGTAGAAAAAAATTGTCAGACATTTTAAGGTGTTGACAAAAATCTCTGACAAGGCCAAAAAGGGGAGGGGGTCCCACCCCCGTCCCCTCATTCACCCCATCTTGTCCCAGTCACCTGAAACTATTTCTCAAGCACAACACCAGTAAATAGCCATTATTCCGTCATCTTTCATAACATATCATTTATTTGTCTTGCTCTCTGTTGGCATTCAGCGTTCATTAATTTTTGCACTCAATGGTTCCTATTATACTCTGCCTCTCTAAAGTCCTTCAAAAATGAAATACAAATTGAAATTAAGTGGAGATATTTCATCAGATACTTCATCAATTGACTTGGGCTGATATTGTATTCCCTTTGTAAACTCTCATTTTGTACCCATTACTCTTGTATCAGCATTTGTGTCACTGCCAACATTTGAATACAGGAGAGGGAAAAGGGCTCAACTCCGTTATGGTAGTGTTTGAGTTATTAAGAAAATACTAGATATTTTGCTGAGCTTAAGAGGCAGAAAGGTTTTCATCTTCATGTATTACATAATGTATATTCATGTTTTAGCGGCTCCATGAAGATGTCTCTTAACTTTATCTAGAAATATTGAACTTTTTCTAAAGAACTCAAAAACTGTTCAGATAAAGTTGGGACCTTCTTTCTCTCACATATTCAGTTGTTATGAGTGAGTAATGGCAGCAATTAAAAGCCCATTTTGGGATGACAAGTAAACACTGGTCATTCAGCAGATGTGTAATGGAGTGTAAAGCTGATGGGATGATCCACTGAATTTGTAGATCTACTCACTGAAGAGGCTTTTAGGTTTGCTAATGAAAATAATATTTTAATTTAAATAATATTTTTAATGTTAGTTTATTGTTCATCCATTCATTCATTTATTAATTTATCATTATTTACCAGTATTTTTGTTGTTGCTCCCTCACCATTTCTCAGTTGCTTTATTCCTTCCCTTTTATATTTGTAAGTTTATTAATATGTTTTTATACTCTTTCATTCTTTTTTTGTTCATTTATTTTTCTTTATTTCACTGAAGGGGACTCACTTATGGCCTCTTGACTGACTAAAATGCATATTTAGATATCGCAACCGATAAACATAACTGTTAGAAATAACAAGGTAAAACGGATTTTTCAGTGAATTCACTCTTTGCAACTGTAAGTGGTTTCTTAAAATGTTTATTTTACCAGATATTTTAATAACATGAACAAATATAATATGTATTTATAGATTTCTAATCATTCTTCAAATTACTGCTACTTGCTTGGCTTTAAGTGCAATCAATGAGAAAGTGTTTCCCCATGAAAGTCTGTACAATCTGTGTTCTATAAAGTCCACAAACAAAAGAAGGAGAAATTTCATCATAACAAAGTACTTCTTTTTCAGCGTAAGTCTCTTCTTATTTTCTGTTCATAAGTTAAGTGCAAAATCTATAGATGAAGATGAAATCTAAGTGTAGCAAACTACTTCCTTTTCACCTTAGATCTCCTTTTATCTTTTGTTATAAGTAAAGTATAGAAGCTGAAGTTGAAGAAATTTAATTATGTACAGCAAAGTAATGTATCTCCCTTTTAACCTTTCTTTGAGGTAAAACCTTTTTGTAACAACCCAACTTCCTACATGCACGTAAAACACCATGTTCAATTGATTGCAATACAAGATGATAATGGTGTATCAAATTAATGAAATGGTAGGATGAATTTTGTCGTTTGTCGTCCTTATGGTCACTGAACTAAAGAAGAAACTTGATTGTAGCAGAGTACTTCTCTTTCAAAATAAGCCTCCTCTTAGCTTTTGTTCATGTGGAAAGTGTAAAAGTTATTTAAGAACTCTCATCGTGCTCATTGTAGCAAAGTTCCCCTCTTTTCACCTCTTTTCACCTCTTTTCACCTCTTTTGATGGAGTACCTTTCAGTAACAACCGAATGTCGTACATGTAAACACCATGTTCAATTGATTGCAATTTGAGATGATAATGGTGCACGAACTTGATTAAATGGACGGAAGAATAGTGGGATGAATTTTGCTGAGCGTCTTCCTTTCGGTGACTGAACTTTCTTGCTTCGTGTTGCCTGGAATCTCGGCCAGATTGAAATGGAACTAGGACAAAACATATCTCTTACAGTAGCAATGTGCGGATAATGCACTTTCATTTAGCAAGATAATTCATTGGCAAAATCAGTATTCTCATGTAGATATTATTTCATTTGATGTTTAGTAGACATTATTAGAAGTTTTGTGTATTTAAATATATACATTTGGGTACATTTCTTTGAATATGTTATTTAGATTGTGTTATGTTTTGGGTGGGGGGGGGGGGGGGTTTGACATGCACAATCAAACCAGACACTTTCACGCGCATGAAATGTTCGCGAATGTTGCTAGGTGTTCAGATTAATGAAAGTTTCATGCTACAAAACAAATGAATTATAAGGGAGCTTATAGCGAAACGTTGTTGTGCGTAAGAATGCGGGAAAGACGCATATGACAAAATTATTCAAAAAAATCAAAATTTTATTCTACAGAGGCAGACTCAAAATATTACAATGAAGAATTAGTATTCAAATCTTTGAACAATTTTAAACAAAATAATATGAAAATTTTATTCAGATCCCTTGTAAAAAAGAACCATAGTACCCATGGTAATTTGACCAAATTAACATCAAATCATGCAAAGTACTATCAAATTACCATGATTTGATGGTAATTTGGTCAAATTACCATGGGTACTATGGTACTTTTTTACAAGGGATACAAATGTATGTCTGATTCTCATTTTAGAAGCACATCCAAAACTTGCAATTTTCCTCTATGCATCTCTCCCGTGTCTTTATGGGTCATTACATTTCGCTAATCTACCTAACTTGAATCATAACTGAGATAACATTTAAAATCTGCAGTATATTTTTTAAGCAATACCTATGTGGATCTAGTTGCCTCGTTGTGAGGGTTTGAGAGTTTGAAAGATTTCTTGCAGGTACAATGTACCTGCCAATACCTTGCACTGCCTTTAAATGAACTGTACACAATAGCTGTTGGTTGTGAACTGGTAACGAGACGCCCATTGGTTAGATAATTATGCTAATGAAGCGTGTCGTGTTACGTATGTCACCTGAGGCCAGATATTGTTTGAACTGACAGAAATATATCCTTGTGATTTTGTGTTGCTATGTCAGTGTAATAAGGTTCATAATGTTCATCTTCATCGTCCATGCAGAGCAATGGGATTTCAGGTTACTGACATTAGTCTCGTTCACACGATGGGAGCTAAGTTTCGCTTGTAGTTTCAAAACTTGAAGTTATCTTGTAGTTTAGGACCGTATAAACAGACTTGTGGTTTTGAAACTTTAAGTTTATTTGTGGTTAAGCCCTAAACCACGAGCAGCGGTCCTCCGTCAAAGTCTCGGCCCATGTGAACGTAATAAACTTTAAGTTTCGCAAGCTTGTGGTTAGGAATGACCTCGCTGTTCATGTTATATTTGTGGGTCATACCCTTCACGCGAATTATTAACACAGGATCTGTATGTGTACTGTACACGCAATCGGCAGTATCTACTTCCAGGGTTAACCACGAAGCTTGCTCGGCTTGTACATGTAGTTTGAGGTCGTTGTTTCAGGCTCGTGTGACCCCTCGCTGCGGTTAGGGACTTGTGGTTTCGCTAACGTAAAGTTTCGAAACCAAAAGTCCCGCATGAACGTAGCTATAGTATGATTACTTGCATAAACAAGTACACATTCATAGAAAATACACAATTTCAAGTAGCATATGCAACTGAAAAACATAGTCATGTCTTTTATCCATAATTACAAATAAAGAGCAAATGAGATAAGTTTTTTGAGATATTATGAATACACTATATTGTCATTATCATTATATTTATACTTTGAAATATCTTTAGCATTTATCACACATTGTTACTGGTTGCATTGATTCTGTATTTTGAAAATGCGGTATGAATGATGATATCAGCAATTGCCCTTTGACCCCATCTCTAACACTTTATTTTTGTTCTTATGCTTCGTAGTTATATTATTCTACATGTATATGAACAGACTTTAAAGGCTAAACCTACCGGTATTTCCATCTCTAAAATAAATTTCAGTGTATTCTTTTAGTCCTAAAAGACATTTAGCACATTGTTACAATTCTTAAACCTAAATGTAGTTTGCTGCTCACAGCACATATACACGTATATTGTGAAGGTAGAAATAGATCCGGATAGTGAAAAAAAAAAAAAGTCGACGGGGGCAGAGAGTGATTTGCTTCCTAAACTCTTTGAAGAAACACCAAAACTGATTAAAGAGCCATGGTTAAAATACAATTACCATCAGGGAAATGTAATGCATAAAATCTCTAAACAAAGATTTTACCTGAAAGAAGCTCCACCAAATAAAAAAAAATCTTCATTTTAAACCTGGAAACATGTTCTGTCATGCATGCTCTGGCAACAGTTGCACCAAGCTATCAATATCCTACATGAACCAAATTCTTTATTTCAGCCCTGAACCAAACACCATACCTGACCGTAACTATAAATTTAAAATTAAACCTAACTTAAAAACCAAGTGCAACCCTAAACCTAACCCTATAGGCCTATCCTCGACAAGATAAATCCTGGAGCAATTGTCAAAAGGACGGCTCAACCTGGTAATGGTTGATGGAACATTGGATGAACTTTTCTTGTTTTGTGTTTCAGGAAAACTCGTGCCAAATATGAACAGAACTGGGATAAGAGGCTGCGGTTCTGGTTTTGCTGCACCGCTTCAGGGGAAACTCAAGAAGTAAGCCAATGATATGTAGGCCTCAGGGGGGACTGCAAGAGATTCCCTGATGATCCAGTCTTATCCAATTCAGTTCATCCTAATGCAATTCAACTCTTTCCAATCCTAGATATGTCGACCGTAAATAGCCTCCACATACAGGCATTTACATGTATATGAGGCAAATGGTATAGGATCAAATACTTTTGACTAGCAGAGGCCTAGCAATTGCCTTTTATAAGCTGTTGTTTTCACCTTCATACGCATGAGGAGATTGAAATATTGGACAGAAAACATTCAACTAGCAAAAGCTGAGCAATTGATTTTATGAACATGGATCGTTGAATGTGCAATCTCATGTTTAATTCTACTAATGTTTTTCTCTTTGTTTTTTTCAAAAATCTTTTCTTGCACTTCTCGTATCTTTATTTTCACTGTCATTATCCAACTTTCTCTGGCATTATATTCTTGTACATGCATGTCCTCTCTCGCCCTTATCCCTGCCTCTCTCCCTCTCTCTCACTCTCCCTCTCTCCCTCTCTCCCTCTCTCTCACTCTCCCTCTCTCCCTCTCTCTCTCTTTCTCATTCTATCTCTATATCTTTTTCTCTCTCTCTTATCTGTATCTGTACCCCACTCTCTCTCTTTCTCTCTGTTATCGCTACCTCTGTCTCTATCTTGTCCATCGTAATCTCTCTCCCTCTCCCTTCCTCTCACTCTTTTGTATCTCTCTCCACGTCTTTATCCCACTTTTTCTCTCTCCTTCTCTTTTCTTGTTTGCACTCTTTCTCCCTCTCTCTCTCTCGCTCTTTCTGCCTTTCTGTTGACAGAGTGCCTTTTCAGACATTGCCATCCTGTTCTCAGAATTCTTCCGAGACCTTGACGTGGTGCCTACCGATGTCCTAGCAGGCCTGATGCTCCTCAGGGAAGAGCAGAAGCAACGGAGAAGAGCCATAGAGAACTCGCCCCAGAACAGTGTCTTCAAGTTCTTGTCTGGTGTTGCCGTCACACCAGAGACCAAGTTCCTGGACTTTCATAGAGCAGTATGTACAAAAATGAGGACGTTACGTGTCATGTACAACTGCTTGAAATATCCCTTTTTGTAAAGAACTATGTCGGAATGTTATTATAGTGTCATTACATATTTCTTCAGCAGTAATTGGCATAGAGGTGTCATAGCATGGCAAAGTGGTGTCATAAAATTGTATCTAATGTAGTCTTCGTTACTGGTTTTTTCTTACAAAAATGCACATTATGTTGCTTGTAATGATCAAAAACGTTTCTGCACTAAGTTGTGTTGTCAATATTGTTGACTGCATTATACATATTGTTATATACATGTACTTTGAAAAATGAAAGTGTAATGATCTAAATCTAGATTTAAATCTGAAATCTGAAACTTTATAATATGCGAACCTTTATTTGCGTATGACACTTCCTGTAAAGTGCAGTGTTTGCAGTGATAGCATAATGCATGAGTTGAAATAAAAATCCATGTCAATAATTGTATCAACAAGGTTTTATATATTAAGCATGGAAAACTTAATTATAATTATTGTAATTAATAATTGGGTCTTATTTACCCAGGGTAACGACATCAATATTAATGCTATTCTTCCTGTGGGCCCTGCAATTATTATTATCATCCCAGCATTGCCAGGTACCAAGAAGGATGAAAGCACCAGGATTGAACCCAGGTCCTCTTGTATGAGAGTCAAGAGTCTTAACCAATATACCACTGTGTTCCCACTGTTTAACCCTTTCGAGACAATTGACCACATTATGTGTTTTGGCTCAATAACTTTTAATTCAGAGTTCTAAAAAATATACCAGATGCATGAGTAGAAAGAGCAAAAATTTCTGCACACTCAGTGTTCATTTTTGTTGCATGACCATACTGCGTTTGACGCCAGGAATTTTAAAAAGGAGAATAAGTTTTGAAATCCTTAATTTGGCAACACGTTGAGAGATTCAAATTCATTGTTTTTTATCAAAATTGGCAATTTTTAAAACCTTTTGACAAATTCCTAACCATGTATATTGTTTTCAAAGATATTACACCTTATTAGAACCATGTAGCACTAAAAGAAAAATAATATTGTTGCCAATTTGAAGAGCAAAATGTGATCAATTTAGCCCTTAAATAATTCCTGTCCTAATTAGTCATACATATGTTATTTGATTATGTGAATATCACAGGAGGATATGGATCTATTTGATGAGCTTCATTACTACTTCAAGTTTGCTGCTGCGTCATATGGCTGGAAAGGCTATGTGATGGTATATGGTGCTGAAGGGTGCTGCACGATGACTAGGGAGTGTAGGTAGGGCATTTGCAGTGGATTCCATTTATCCCCTCATTTTAACCCGTAGACTCCTGGGGAGTGTTTCATCAAGTGTTTTGCCAGTGATTTTTACCAACAAATTTGCTCTCAGCCAATCAGTTGCAAGGATTTCAGTAGCTTATAACAGTTTGATGAAAACCTGGTTCCGTAGGCAATGGGTTAAAAGATACTTTATTGTTGTAACAAGGGAAACAATTTTGAGTGTTCTAGAGAATGATAAAAACATTTAATTAAATTTGATGGATGTTTTGTGGAGATTCCTGTTAGCCTCATAATACCCAAATTATAGTTTCCTGAAAATGAGCATCCTTGAAAATGGTGCTTTACAGTTTATATTTTCATTGGTCACACACTAAATATGGGTGGTGGTTGTAAATTGTAAAGAAATATTATTTTCAATTTCCAATGAAAATCCTGAAGCAATCTTGATTTGCACCTTTGTTATACAGAGTAAACATATGGCCTTATCATTTATCCATTTTATTCATTTGCTTTTTGTTGATCCATCTTCTTTCAATCCTCAGATGCTGTTGTCTGAAGAGACGTCGTCACTACCACCTTGATGAGACCTCTGATCCAGATGCTGACAACTGCTGCATGTGCAATTTTGCAGCACTCAAGAAGATGTCTGGTCTGAGCAACAACGACATCGTCTATGCCACGTTCCATGTCTCGGTCAGTAGTAATAAAGAGGACACATCTGTGACAGAAAGTTACGGGATAGATACAGAGGGCTTGGTACTGGTGGGGAAGACCAACGAAAAGGGGGGCTTGTCCGGGAAGAAGGAAGTTTTAAACTCAGCGGGGGGTGCTAGGACCCCCCTCGATGCTCAGACCCCGGAATCAGGGATCTGTCTCAAGACAAGCCTCTCCTTCCAAGAGGAGATGGATGATCGCATGATGACCTTTGACACCGGGTCGTTGACCTCGGCTGATGTCTTTGATGATGGTTTCCTGTCTTGTGGTGGTTGTTTTTGTTCTTGCTTGCCTCCCTCTCTCTCCCCCTGCAGCTCAGCTTGTTGTGAATCTGATGTTGTATCTGCAGGGAGTGTATCAAGCCTGTCACAGTCAGAAAATCTGGTATGCCATTTGTTGTTTTTTTATGTTCTTTCATTTTGTAGTCTCATTTGACCTTTTGCCCTTCAGTTTTCAGTTTGTTGCATGGCATGCTTTCAAGTTTGAGTCTTGTGACCCTTCTACACCCACTTTCAAATAGCATCTCTCCCCCCCCCCCCCCCCCACCTTTTCATCCCCTCCACCCCAGGTTTTTAAGATTACTAATCCCCTCTGCCTCCTCTCACCAATGAAGTCTGTAGACAATGAACCCAGCTCATTAGATCTTTGTTTAACCAAATAACATATTAAGCTTAGACTCTTAAATCCAACCGCTGAAATAGACCATTCGCTTTTTGTTGTGATATAAATAATTCATCCATTTAGTTTGTTTAGTTGTTAAAATCCTACAGACCTTAGATGGCAAATTTGAATAATATGATAACATGACTATCTATCCACTTATGTATCTAGAAGTAAAACGTATGTTTTCATAATTCATATATTGAATCCCTGTACTTGTCATTCAACAGATTCTTAGCAACTTTTAATACTCCAAAATTACACTGTACATGGCACAAGATCATAATTTTCATTAGAAATCACATAGAAAATTAAAGTTTGTGAAACTTTTTTTAATTAAAAAGCAGTGAATATTGTGAATGCATGACTTTTTTATTTATCTTTCAAGCAAACTTAATTCATATGCTCATTAGAAAGAGATAATAGAGGAATGCCCTTTTTTCAATAACTTGCAGGATAGAAGTATAGATTTACACTGCCAATGTAGTTGTGTAAACCCAGTAGATGGCCAAATGTAGAAACAAAGTGATTAATGTTTCACTAAATGTGGATATTACCTAGAAATGTCAGTTTAACAAATCTAGCAGTTAACAGTTACTGTCCTTATGAAAAAATTGTTTTATTGATTCGGTTGTCCTGTCCTTATAAAGACATGTAGGTAGAGATTTATATTTCTGCTAATCTCCTCTCCTAAATGTGTACAGGAATAAGGAATGTGTTTTCATAATCCTGACTAACGAAAAGCAAAGGCTATATTCCCTGATGTGTCCCTTCCCTATAAAATTATTCTATGCCTTTCCTGTTATGATTTCTTGCACTGTTTGAATATGAAAACAAAAATCACCTTTCCTCGCTTTGACCCTGATATCCTTGTGGGCCTCTTTTCTGAAAAGTTGCATTTACATGTAATGATGTGATCGTGGTTGGTCAAAAATAAATCAAGTTACATTTGATTTAAACCCAACTCTTAATGCAAGGCCCCCAGGGTGTTATCTCACTCCCTCCAGATATGCCCCTCTCTCTCACTCTTCCCCCCCCCCCTCTCTATCTTCCCCCCTCTCTATCTTCCCCCCTCTCTATCTTCCCCCCTCTCTATCTCCCCCTCTCTCTCTTCCCCCCTCTCTCCCCCCCTCTCTCTCTCTCTCTCTCTCTCCCCCCTCTCTCTCTCTCCCCCCTCTCTCTCTCTCTCTCCCCCCTCTCTCTCTCTCTCTCTCTATATATATATATATATATCTTTTTCGTCCCTCAGTCATCTCCCCCTCTTTCTCCTCTTTATAGTTCTGTCTTTCCCACTCCTCCTTTTCGCTAATACTTTCTATTTTTCATCTGCTAGCTTCCAAGCCACTGTGAAGTATCAGGGGAGCGCTTCATCAAGTGTTTTGTCAGTGATTTTTTACCGACAGATTTGTTCTCAGCCAATCAGATGCAAGGATATCAGTAGCTTATAACAGTTGTCGGTACACAAAATCACTGACAAAACGCTGATTAAATGCTCCCGAGATCCTCTGTTTCTTGTAGTATCGAGCTTGTTGTCTGCACCTATCTCCTCTGTGTGTTCTTAATTTTTGAAGCTTTGCATCCGTTCTACAAAATCTTGCTTTATTTTTGCCTGAGCTTTCTTCACCCATTTGCATACATGTATTATGCCTCTTAGCAGTAGCTACTTGTAGAAGTGCATAGTTGTTTCCCGTCTCCTTTGCTTGCTAGTGCATGCTTGGCATCTCGTCGCATTTTCAGACCACCTTTTCCTTCCAGATTAGGACCATCGGCAAAAAGAAGTTATGTGACAGCGCTTGATCTTTGCTTGAATGAGGTCTGAGTTATCGAATGAATAACTGAGTGCATGGGCATATAAAATGCAGTGAGAAGGCTTGGTTTAACACCTATATTGTCGTTGGTTTCATGAACTGACAGGTCATACATGTATATACTTAAGCAGAGCCTCACACTAACTTTTGTATAGGGGTCAGGATTGAAATTTTCAGGGTCTGTACGCATTAGCCTCATGTTATAAGTTTGAAATTTTAGGGGTCTAGACTTAGAATTTGTTTCAAATTTATTGTCAAAGTCCGTTTGTGAAACCAGCGATGATATGTGAACGGCATAATTATAGTATTCAAAGTCTAACCATTGTTGTGTCATTTACATGTCAACTTCTGAGAGGTAGAAGGGCATTAAACTCAATGGCCCATATTCTGAACTCCGGTTTAACTTAAACCATGGTCTAAATGTGTCTAAATGTATGGGCAGCCAGATGTGACACAAAATCTCTAACAGTAGATATTCAATTTATCAGCATGTTTGGTACTCAAACATTTAAAAACTGCTTGGGAATGACAAGTTTTCTTTACTGTTAAAGCATGAGACCAGAATCCAGTAAACATAAGGAACATACAGTGTAAACAAAGTTTTGACATTTTTGGCTACCCATACTTAAACCACAGATTTAAACCATGGTTTAAGTTAATTCGGAGTTCAGAATACGGGCCTATGTCAATGTATTTGGGTTAATGTCTTTCTGGCTCTCATCAGACAATATGATTTATAACTGGATGCTATCATATTTCATTCCAGAAAACGTTCAGTTGCTTAAAAAGAAGAAGTCTTTAAAGCTTTTTCATGAACTTGTTCTACCAACATTTTTGTAATATCTTTTCTCCATTTCATGGTAAGATGAATTTGGGAGTGTTAAAGATATGCACAAAATTGTGGAGTTCTGGAAAAAAATATGATTTATGCCACCAAAAGTGTAATTAGATTGCTGGCCTGATGGCATTTACATATGCTTACACAGCTGTGGTTCTGTGGTATAGCCATGTTTATGTACATGCTAATGTAGAAGGCTGTAATATTAAAGGTACTATTCAACATTTTTGGAGAAAAAAAATTGTGTTGTGGATCAGGTTTCATTTAAAGATGTAAGGAAAGATTTAAGTCAAAGTGTAATTATTTGATACATCAACAGAAATATTGTAATACTCTGTTAACCATAGAAATGTTGTCCATTTGCAAAACAAATATAGGAAGCTCTACATTTGGTTGTGATTGTCCGCAAAATATTCAACACTTTGAAATCTGTGCTATATCTTTTGGAATATAGACCCATTGTGACATGTTTAAATAAGCAAAACATGTCATGTTGAATTGGTTAACTGGCATGATCCAATTTAAATGTTGCATTGTACCTTTAAGGGTAAAAAAAGATAGAAATAGACAGACTTATACAGGCTGAGAGTGAATTGTGGCTTTAACAGAAATCTATACTACAGAATAGTGCATTTGCTTACAGACTACCTTACTTTTGCTTCCTCTTCCGGGTTTTGTTTCTTGCTTTTCCCTCCAAAGCTGTTGAGTGTTTTTCCTCCCCGTGAGTGGAGTAGAATAGTCCAGCTTTTATATCTGTGTGGGGGATGTGCTTGTGTGTTCTCAGGATGTTCCACTCTGGTGACAAGTAATATGTCATGATTGAAAGAGTGGTTCGAAATGTAAGCTAAAACTCTGCCCAGGTCTTCAATGCTGCTCAGAATATACATGATTTTGGGTACATGTATGTGTAAACTTGAGGTGTGTGTTTTGTGTTCTTGTTAACATGATAATTAAATATATATTTATTACCTGTGAAGACCTACAGAGCATGCATTAATCAAGTATGCAATAACCTGTTTTCAAGGTGGAAGATTTCCCTCAATTTGTATTTAACCCCTAGCATGCCGTGGGCGGCAAATCCCGCCCAAAATTTTGAGTGTTGAACATTTTGTTTAGCCTCTGAATGGCTTGAAAATTCTTCCTCATACAGAAACCTGTGCCATCAGTATAATGTTTATTCTTATGCAATATATCTTTGCCCAGTTTGCTCGAGAAAATACTCTTTGTAAGTTAATATTTAACACTTGAAAATTCATTTTTGACATTTGCTCAAAAGTCTGGTGGCATGGAAGGGGTTAATGCACATTATGGAGCATGCAGTGTATTATCAATTGATCCGTTTAACTAACAACACATGGTACAATGTAAAAGGAAAGACAAAATATAGCCTTTTCTCTAGTATTAAAATTAAATTCAAACTTTATTTGGGCATATCAGGCTACTTCCAGCTAAATTGAAGATTAATGTCTTTATTGTATGTGAATCCCTTTAACCCTGTTGATACTGCATATCATCAATAATATGTCGTCTGTTTGGAGCCAGAAGGGCGTTAAGTCCCATCATCTGTGCTGAGTAAACGCCCTTCTGGCTCCTACAGACGATATGTTGTTCATGTAAATATTTCTATATTTGTGCTGTACTGACTTACAGTAACACATAAAATATCCATAATATTTCATGTCCTGATATAATATATTTGCAGAATTTGTGTTTTCTATGACAAACAACTAAGACATGTTAGATGTATATATGTAACTTGATATGATTGACTGCATGTACCCTGTGTACTATTGCATGGATGAATTTGATACTTTCGCTAGAGAGTGACTGATCTATGTACCATAAATAGGAATATCATCACAATGACTGTTATAAGCTACTGAAATCAGAGCATTTGATTGGCAGAGAGCAAATTTGTCATAGCTCTGTTGCAATTTTTATTTGATAACAAGTTTTATGAAACAGGGCCCTGTATACATGTAGTTTGATACTTCAGAGTATGTTGTATATATTAGCTTCACTTGCGAGCAAAACCAGTTCCTTTGTGTAGCAGTAATTGAGACTTGAGTTTTGAAACCAGTTCTTGTTTCGAAACAGGAAATATAAATTGATCTTAATTATACAAAATCTACCAGGGAAGTCTACCAAGCTTTGTCCACTTAAAGTGTATTATCTTTTTTTCCCATCCTTATCACTTTTGAAATAAACAGTAGAGACATTTGTTTTGAAAGCAAACTTGGTGAATTTCTAACTTTGCGACTAATGGCAGAGAAGGCCATTTGGTTTAACACATAATGCATTGGACATGTATATTGAAACTGCATCAAAATAGTTAATGGTAATAGTGAAAGTGAAATAGTTTTTATATCATAATGTGTATATAAGTTAGGTCATATTCACCAAGTCACTTTTCAATGTGACTTTTTGTAAGTTGGTTTTAATATCATGCATATAACAGTGTAGGTGTGCATGATTATCTCAAATTCTTGTATGCTTTATACACATTTTTTTACATGTATTTACATACCCACATACACAACATTTTATTAAAACTATACACATTTATAGATACAGTAAAACCATAACAGTGACACTTCATGTACAAATTGGCATCATAAATATGCTAATGAAAGCTGCAAGTTTGATAAATTCTGTTTCACTTTTTAAGAAGGTGCAGTATTGTTTTTACAGGCCTCAAGTTCTAATCCTTTCAAAAGTACTGCTACATTTTATTTTGTAAGGTCCCATATAACTGTTTTATCACAGAAAAATGGTATTTAATCGGTGTATCATAGCATGGAATTAATCAATATGGACATACATTTAGCATGGTAATTTGATAATATATCTTACACTGTATATATATAGCACTGGTTGTCTCCTGAGAGAGAGAGAGAGAGAGAGAGAGAGAGAGGGGCATTGGCTTGTATCACCTTGTATAGAATTACTGCCCTTTTATCCCTCAACAAATAGCGTCATTTCAGACCATACAGATTAACTCTCTTATGTGATGTAAACTGGGGCCTGATGGAAACATAACAAATTCTAGAGAATCAGATTGAATTTTGTTAGATATGCGAATTACATGTCAAATAATTGGAACATCAAAAGATGAGACTTTAAAATAATATTCACTTTTTGCTATATTTCATTGCAAATAAAGTTTGATATTGTCTGTTCAACAGCCAGAAAGGGGTTAACACTTTGTTAAAGGAGATATGCCCTTCTGTCTCTCCACAGACCATGTGCCAAGATTCCCTTTTTACACTGAATTGATTATTTGCAGTATTATAGGAATGATCACCTAACGTGTTATAAATGTCATGATCTGTCTATGTAGCATGCACCAAAGATAGTTAGACAACCTCGCATGCCCAAGAAGGTCCATAAGGCAAGGTCTTCGGCCCAGGTAAAACCATCCTCTTTATGTATCGATGCACGATTTGATGCACGAAGCAGCACTAACGTACTCATGCTTTACGGCTACGCGTGCAATTTTACATCCTAATGCTACAGCACAGGTTTAATAATGGAGCTTCTACAATTTTAATACATATACAGTGAAACCTGTCTATAAAGACCGTTCAAGGGAGACAAGAAAAGCGGTATTTATGAGCAAGTTGTCTTTATGTACAGGTTCCTTTAATACATGTTTCAATGAGAAACACTTTTCAAGGGAAACAAAAATTGTGGTCTTTATAGGAAGGTGGTCTTTCTATACGGGTGATCGCTATAGCAGGTTTGACTGTATATGCATTGTACGATGATATACTATGTTGATAGGTTTGTAAAGCAAAGGTCCTTAGCCCAAGTTAAAAACATTCATTTAAAGATTTGATACTCATACAGTACAGCTACATTTACATGTACGTGGGCAATTTCACATAGTAATGCTACAGCACAGTTTTTAACAATATGGCTGCTACAATGTACATACAGCCCTGGAAAAATTATTAGACCAAGCTTCTGTAATAAAGGTACTATAATATGCATACAAACCAATGAAAATGATTTGTCTTTGTATTTCATTGAATGAATAACAAATTCCAGCAAATCTACCTTGCTTTTATGATATTTTATTTCCTTCTTACCACAAATATAACACTTTCAGTAACCATTCTTGGTCTACTAATTTTTTCCATTGCTGTATATGGTGCATGATGTACTTGTATAATAGTATATTTTGTTACGACTTTGATAGAGAACAATCTACAGCCCACGTAAACACCATCCATATAATTCTGATTTACGATTTGATAGTCACAAAGCAATACTTTGAATACTCATGCAACACAGCATTTTGTTCATGTGTGATGGTTATATCTTAATACTGCAGGACAGACATACGGCTTACGGTATATAAACATTGCTTGATGGAGGGCAATAACCAATTTTTCCATGTAAAACTACAATCAAAACTTTAACAAGGAATGAAACATCTTCATTCTTCCTCAAGTATTCAAATTGTAATCTTCAAAAAATGTTTTGATTAAGTGCAGGTCATATCTGTTATTGATAATACAGTTACATGTAGGTATTTTTTTGTAATTCTTTCATGGGGGGGGGGGGGGTGTTGAACTATCTTGATAAAGATAAAGAATCTAGTTTGGACAAAGTATTATTGTACCAACAAGTTTAAAAGTGAAAGTTTTTGAGAGAAAAAAAAAACTACATATGATTGAACAAATTGACTCCATGGTATTAAAGGTACATATGTGTGTGGATTCCATAATCATAATTCTAACTTATGTTTATTTCATTGAACTAATAAATCAAGGTACATAAGTTGGGTTTTGTACAAATTGGAATGACTTGGTTAGTATTCTACATTTTGTTTTACACAATATGAATTGATTCACTAACACATTTAACTTTATGAAATTCCATGTTTGGAAATATGGTACATGTAGATGATTGATCTATTTTATGTTGATGTATTTTGTAGTCGTAAGATGGTTAAGTTTCAAATGTGATTTTTAATCAATACAATCGCCACTTTATAAACGTAATCACTGCTGCTGGTTCTACCATAACTAATATTAATATTACTACTAGGACGACTACTACTACTACTACTACTACTACTACTACTAATGATAATACTACAATTACTACTACTACTACTACTACTACTACTACTACTACTACTACTACTATTACTACTAGGACTACTACTACTACTACTACTACTATTACTACTAGGACTACTACTACTAGTACCTCTACTACTACTACCTCTACTACTACTACTACTACTAGTACTACTACTACTACTACTACTACTACTACTACTACTACTACTACTACTACTACTACTACTACTACTACTACTACTTCTACTTTGCATGCTTTTGGTTTTTTTCCAGCTATGTTTGATTATTCTAACAAACATTAATATAATTCCTCCATTTGTGTAGATTTGAGTTGATATATTCATGAATCCTGAATTCTAATACTGATTATCATAGTGTATATCTACATTTATGAAAGCTTGTATCTCTACCCATCTAAAGAATGTTTACCCATGTTAAGCCTATCCTAAGTTTAAAACTATTCTCATTTGAATTTCAAAGATTTTGTACTATCATTTCATAAATCGTCTGCTAAGAGCCAGAAAGGCATCAATTTTACCTAGACTTACGGCCATCTGGCTCTCAGCACACACAATGTATTATTCTTATGTTGTCAATGCATACCCCATGAATTTGCATACACCACCTAAAAATTGCATGAAAGTTAACCAAAGTTAATATCAAGCTAATTTTCCCATTGACTTTGATGAGAAATAATTTTGTTTTTCAGTCCTCTTGAATGTCTCAAATAATTGAAATAGTTTTAGGTAGATGATTTCATATCTTCTGATGATATCGATATTATATCTTTTGAAGATTTGTTCCCTTTTAAAGATAAAAGTGAGTTCTGGTCATGTGATTACATTGTGAAAGAAACTGTCTCAAAGCAATTGGGAAAGATTAATTATGTTTACATAAGAATTAATTTTAGGAATCATCAAAACGATAAGAAATTGACCCAATCATGCTGAAAAACACATGCACTGCACACAGAAATGGGCATATGGGAATGCACACGCATGTGGCATGAATGTTCAGCCCGAACACTACAGCTATTTCTCCTTATATTTCAAATATGAAGGGATTTGAAGAGCAGCTGTTCAGGGAACATTTCTAGTATGATGTTCTTCCAAACTGACATAAAAGGAATGAGAAAGCTCACAAATTAATTTTCACCTTTCCCAGAACTCAACCTTCTCTTTAAAGCCATTGAGCAATTCTTATCTTGACATATAGGCTCAAACCTTCAGGAGATATTGTTTACAGGCATAAAGGACAATTTCTAGTGCACAAATTTTTATATGTAAACATAATATGCATGCAAATTATATCAGCATGCCCAGCTGTTGTCCGTTCATACATATGTATATAAAACTTTTACAATGACGTTGATCGCTCCATGTACTACTTTGTACTACATTGGTTTGATGGTTTTATTTTACTTAACCTGCTAAGAAAGCATGTGCATGCTTGTAGGTAAGCAACCAGGGGACTGACAGCTTTAAATCCTCTCAGAGGGACTTGGTAATCAGGATAAATGCGTTACCAAAGGGCACTTGGTTTCAAACCCGGGTCCTCCCAGTTACAAGACCATGCACTGCTCTACCACTGAGCTACGCTTTTAAGCACTGCATAATATTATATCCATCGCACGACTACTGATCAGCTAATGGCGTAATTTTGGAAGAACTTGCATGGGAATAAATTACTGTAATTCATGGTGATCAATTGAGCCTTTGACTAAGCTATCACATTATTTGCATTTTCATTTTAAATATCACGATGACAGCAGTGGTTTAAAGGATAATAGCATTAAAGAAATAGGGTAAACCTCACGTGGCGAGGATTTGAGTTTGTTACTCGGCAACACACTGCCTGCACTTATATTGAACTACAATGGTTTAAACGGTTAGTTAGTATTTTGCATCGGTCTAATAGGGGAAATATCACATAAGGTAGTTTGATATTTTCTTTCAGAATGCACTTCATAGCTATATCGCATTCATACGGTGAAATGACTAAGAGACATTTGAAAAGGTGACTTCGGGTTTATCCGTACTGGGAGCAACACTTATAATCTACATATAGCACTTCACTGAGCTTCACTGAGTCTCGCAAGTTTTTAAATTTTATTTTATGGCTGTAGACCTAACATGCACTTTATGTGACTTCAAATGATGTTGTATCAACTCTGCTTTTTGGTAAGATCAGTAATTATGTCAGCTTAAACGATTTTCGAATTTAGACTGTTTTACCTCAAGAACATGAAATGTTATTTTTTGTAGTAAATATCTGAGGAGATTCAATACAAGTGAAAAAAAATTGTGTTTTTTTACCAGTTTTGGTTTCCTATGATACGCAGTTTAGGGTATATGCACCGCTATAATGCACCAGAAAACAACATGCTTAACAATTTATGATGTCATTTAAAATAACAAAGAATAATGAAAGTCTATATGAATGCTTATATTTTGCTACACCGTCAATTTACATTCTTACACCATAATTTAACTTCTAGAGTCAAGTTTAAACAATAATTCCTGTTCCTTGTTTTACTTTTGAACTGAGAACAAAGTACAAGTTTCAAAATTGGAATTGCACTTTTTTTTAATAATGAAGAAAGAAAAAAGGATCCTTTAATTTTACTTTGATTTGTTACACTTATAAGTGCAGATTTTAGCAAAGATCGGATGTATGAAAATTGTAATTCAACACATGTTGTGTCGAGTGCATTTAAATGAAACACTGGCCAATCAGCTCACAAGCTTTCTGCTGTAACATTTCACAAGCTTTGTGCTGATTGGATGATTTTAGGAAAGCTGATAATAACTTGCATTCAGCTTTTTATTTTATACAGCAGGCTCCAAACTGCTTGATTAAACCTAACAAATATGAATCATTGGATTAATTAACATTTATTACATTTATTTACTATATTGAAGTAATTGGTTGAATTATATTAATTACGTCACAAACATTCAAATCTTCGAATTTGCAATAAAAACTCAACTGAAAATTACTATTTTGTTGCCCACATTTGCATTTTGCAGCATTATGGAAATTTTATTCAAACAGGTTAAGTTTCAATACTTGATGTTTTATCACTAAAATGTAAAAGTGAAAGGAAAATATAGATGTTGCCAATTTGCAGAGGCAAAGGGGTGAATTTTTGTGATATCTTTTTGTTTGTATTACCATCAGGTGTGGGAGACTCCGTTCTTCGTAGCCTTGGATCATGAGAGAAAGCGCGTGGTGGTGTCGATCAGGGGTACGCTCTCTGTGGCCGACATCGTGACCGACCTCAGCGCAGACACAAGCCCTATCTCATCTCAAGACGGGTCCTCACCATATCAGGGACACAAGGCAAGTTTTGGTAGATGATATGTTGAGATTTGGATATGCACCACACAAATGTAAGAGACAAGCGCCATCTTATATCAAGTTGAGTCTTGATAGTATAACAATGACATTAGATAAGGTCAGGAAAGGTGCTCAAGCCGTATCTCAATATCAGGAAAGAAAAGCTTATCGAGAGTGTCTCATCCCTTATCGTGGTAAGGCTACAGCAACATCGGTTCTCTCTTTTAACTAAACATAATTAAATGATAATATTAATGGGTTAATTTTGGTAGCGCATTACATGATACATTTTTAAGCACTTTAATAATGATCTATTTGTTTTTGAAACATTTTCATTTTATTATTTGCAGGGCATGGTGGCAGCAGCTAACTACATCAAAAGAAGACTTATAGATGATATGTTACTACATCAAGCATTCACTTCAGATGAGGTATAATAGTTATGACATGAATGTTAGATTTGTATGTTTATTCTACTTGTACATTGTCATCAGCATTTTCGGCTGTCCTTTTACTCCAAAATTCACTGACAAGCAAAATAAAAGGGTCATCAGCGTTTTTGCTGGTGGGACGGCGGGAGAATGAGCGTGGTAGTGTGAGACTCCCGCCAAAAGCGGGAGGGTTGACAGCCCTGCATACAGGAACATTCTATGAGTGATACATTTTTTTTCTGATATATGTTGTTGAATTTATAGTTATTAATATCAGTTGCTGTAAGAGAAAACCGCAAAAAGAAAATGGCAGTCACCAGTTTTAAGTTGATGCAGAACACCTCCCAAGATGATCTTCACAACGTCGACTTCAAAACATATGTCATTCTCTCACTGATTTTTCTAATACTTTCTATATTTTTTTTTGTCTTCAATTCTGTTTGCTTGCAAACAAGATGATTTTCACAACTTCAAATTCAAAATATATGTAATTTTGTCACTAAGTTTTCTCATACTCTCTATTTATCTGCTTTTCTGTTTGCTTTCAAGTGAAGTGATATTTAGTATTTAGTCCTTGTTATTCAAAGACATGTATTCTCCTTGTACCACTTTAACAGGGAAAAGGAACACAGACTTATGAATTGCTGCTAGTTGGTCATTCTTTAGGAGCTGGTACAGCAGCCATCTTAGGCATTATGCTCAGACCTGACTACCCGTCACTCAAGGTCTATGCCTACTCTCCTCCTGGGGGATTGCTATGGTAAGTCGGATGATAGAGGTGATGGTGGTGGTGGTGATGATGATGGTGATCGTGGTGATGATAATCATCATTCATTGGGAGCAGGTATAGCATCACGCTTAGACCTGACTTTCCCTCAACTGAATGTCTATGCCTACTTTTCTCTTGGGGGATTGCTATGATAAGCCTGATGATAGAGGTGATGGTGGTGGTGGTGGTGGTGGTGGTGGTGGTGGTGGTGGTGGTGATGATGGTGATGGTGAAGATGATGGTGATGATGATGACAGTGATGATCATCTACATTCCTCCTGGGGGATTGCTAATGGTGCTGATGATGATGATGGTGATATCATTGGCTATGGAGTTGCGTAACATCACACAGCCATCAATAATGATTCTAATTGTCAAATGAATGTTAGTACTATCTGCTATCATTTTGGAAGTGTTTGTAATGTTTTGGTTTTGGTTAGACATATGCAGATAAGAAGATAAAATTCAATGTTGAAATGCAAGTGTATATCTGTGCAGTTTATAATTTAGACAAAACCTAAAGACATTAGGCATAAATTCCAAACACCTCCAATTTTTCTATCCATCAAAATTCAGCAAAGAAGCATCTGAGTATGCGGCTGAGTTTGTCACCTCCCTGGTGGTCGGAAAGGATGTCGTTGCTAGGATTGGTTTATCCCAGATGGAGTTCCTCCGGGCTGACCTCCTCAACTGCATCAAGATGTGTAGAGACCCGAAGTGGAGGGTGATAATGGGTGAGCTGCTTTGCTGCTGCACCGTGCATTCCAAAAATCTGGCCCCTGTTGAGGATGTGGACACCCCGTCCCCGTTTCCATGCCGACTCGACAAAGCCTTTCATCCCACCAACCACGCCCTGGTGCTATCGACTCACAGCCCCCTCTATCTACCAGGGAGGGTACTGCAGATCGTCCGGAATAATCACAAGAGAGAGGGGTAAGGAGAGAGAGAAAAGGAAATTATGATCGTTAATAGTAATATAAGAATTTATCCAAATCAATCCATTCGTCCATCCGAATGGATATTACCCTCCTCAGTAATGTGATAGTAAAGATGATATAATATGGTGTAAATTCATTCTCAACTGACTTAGATTAAGTGTGTGGTATTCAAGGCCCTGTAACTCAAAGGTAATCAATCACAGAATATTGATTGTATGATCAGTTGCTAAGCTTTGTGGTACAGTGCCCCAGGCAGTGAAATCATACTGCAAACAACAGGCATTTAATATTATATCATAAGGGAGTGTTCAGCTTCAATATTATTTGTGCAGATTGAGAGTAATTGTATATTTTAGACAGGTGTACTTTTCTATGCAAGTGGTTGCTGAAGCAGGTGTGTGTGCGAGTTCACGATTGGCTTGAATTCAATATTTCTTTCTCTGTTATCTCATTCTCTTCCCACCCCAGTATCAGCAAGAAGGACTGTGCTTACTATGGTATCTGGAGGGATATAGAAGATTTCAGTGAAGTTCTCATCTCTCCTGTTATCATCAAGGATCATTTACCAGGAGGTGTTATGACAGCTCTTGACAAGGTCGGTACTCTGGTCTGGAAACTGTGACCTAGTCAGAACATAGACCTATATTCATGTTGGAGAATATCCATGGTGTAGTCTAGTCTGAACTTTGGAATATGACAAGAAAAACCTTCAGTGTGGTTTAAATCTCCTTTGTTACCAGCAAAGGCCATTTACTAGGTGTTAGGAAAGCCCTTGATAAGATCTGTACAAAGAACTGTGTGACCAAGTCTAAATTAGTCTAAATTTTGTTTTGTCATGTACATTTGTAGAGAAGACCAAGTTAGGAAGGTGTCCTCTTTCAAGGCAGCCCATAATAAGTTTGTAATCTCACTGTGACATATTCTAAGGAGAAATAGCTTCAGTACACTTTATCTGTAGGTGCTAATGAATTATACTTGTAAAACTCTCATCTCTCTCTCTCTTTCCTCCCCCCCCCCCCCCTCTCTCTGTCTCTCTCAGTGCATGGAGTATGGCAAGAGGCATGGCCTTCCGAAGCGCTGGTCGCAGGTCGGCAGGACCCCGATGGGTCCTCCATCTCCAAGTCAAGACTTCCACCAGCCATCCTCTTCATCGTCCTCCCGGTCCTCCTACCTCCAGATGAAACCAGCGAGGACTACCAAGGAGGGCACTCATACTGTACATTTCCAGGTATGTCTACCAAATCCACTGGGGATATGATTTTCCAAATGGGTCTTTCTCAATTCCCATTTATTTTGCTAGAGAACATGGATTTGTGTTGGTTCAACTGGTCTTTGTGAAGTGGTTGTAAGTGGCCCAAACCTATTCAGCAATGTGTACTGCACTTTGTAACTGCAAGGAGAAGGCGCTGAAATACCTTTTGGATTGGATTGCATTGGATTGGATAAAAAATGGTCATTATATACAGGTTTCCCCTAAGACACATTTCAGTGAGAAATGCTGTTTCAAGGGAAACAAAGAGTGTGGTCTATATAGACAGGTGGTCTTTCTATACAGGTGAATGCTGAAGCAGTTTTGACTGGAGTATACAGCGAGCTGCAATTTCAGATTGTTTTCAGGCTCTCATTTATTTTCATATCCTTGTCGATAAATCTCCAGGATTCCCCTTCCAAGTCATCAGGGTCTTCCAACAAGTCCTCACCTTCCAGGAGATGGGGAAACAAAGCCTCAGAATCTAACAACAACTTGCCTTCTGGTCTACCCTCAACACCCGAAGAGCGGCTGCCATTCTTGCCTTATGCCTCAGGTAAGAGGAGCTTTCAATTTGAATTCCAATTTTCAACTCGAAATTCAATTTTGAATAATACGAGTTCCTGTTCCAAATTTACAATCTGAAGTAGCATCACACTGTAGAGTCATTCTTGCCTTTATATGCCTCAGGTAGGATGAGTTATCAGTTTGACTGAAATCCAATTTGATTTCCAATTTTCAATTCTAAATTCAATTTGAAATCCAATGTGAGTTTGTACTCCACTTTCAGATTTAGCCTAGATAACTGAAGAGCAGCTGCCATTCTTGCTTTATGCCTCCAGTAGGTGGACAATCCAATTTGAATGAAATTGAATTGGAATTTCAATTCTCAATTCCAAATTCAGTTTGAAATCATGTTACATTGTTCTCCAACTTTATTGTCCGGTCAGTGGCAGGATGATACTCTACTTTGATTGAAATCCAAATTGAATACCAATGTTCAACTGCAACTTAAAGTTGAAATCCAATTGGGTGTTCCTACTCCAACATTACTTGCTTAAGACTTTAAGATTGTGTTAAGTGTCAACATAGAGTCTGTGCATGCAGACTAGTGTACATCCATCAAGTAGTGATGTTTGATATAATTATCTCTTCATAGTGCTTGCTTTTAATGTATGTTTTCTCTCCCAATCTTTTACCTATGCTGCGGGAATCATCTGTGTGATTGCTATGTTATCTTCTCAACACTTGTGATGTATTCTCTCTGGATACAACTGCATCTTTTGTGATGCAGAGGGATCCGTCCCTGATGATAAACTAAGAACTAACTCCAGAAACGATCAAACCATTTCAAACCTTGCCTCAAACTGCTCAAGCGAAGGCAGCGCAGTACATGAGCGTCTGGCCCCACTGGCCAGCAGCGAGTCCTTCACGGAAACCGAGTCAGCGAGGTCGTCCATCTCCTCCACGAGTTTTTCGTCCGTGCTCAACCGTTTCCAGACGTCACCGACCACCAAAGATGAAGGCTACTGTTACTATGTTGAGAACGAGTCCGAATCGACCTTGCATAACAATACCGGTGATTCCGGAGAAGACTCGGACAAACCAAATGCCATCAGGACAACGGCTACCATTGAATCAATGCCTTGTAACCATGATAACAAGTTGGAGCCTCCCGTTAAGACGCCACCATCCCTGGTAGGACCGTGGAGTCTCTTTCGGGGAGGCAACAGTCATATGTTAGATGAGGAGGGTAACGTGAAGGGACGAACCTCTGCAGACGATAGGTACACCTTGACCTACGATGGGATGGACCTGGACCCCGCTACAGGTAGCGAGGAGGGCAATGATTCACCCATCGCATCCAGACCACATTCCAATGGTGAGTAGTCCATCTTATAATTTCTAGTCTGCCTCGACGACTACCAAAATGTCATTCATGGAGTGATTCTTGATTGATTTCTATCACATCAACATGCATTCTCAAAACAAACAAAAAAACCTCCTCTGATATAGTATTTTTCACCAAGCACTGGTTGAATGCATCTTGTTAGTTCAAATTTAATTAATGCCCATGTTTGTGAAAAGCTGTCTTACGTTCCTAAGGACATTATCCTGTATGTAGAATAATACATTTTTGAATTGTACTGCTTAACTTTATTCATGATGTTGTTATATTGACATCAAAATTTCAATATTTTAATACAAAAGTATGCTACATTTCATGCATGAAGACACTTCGTAACATTTTCTATTTTCATTTTTTCTTAATTAAAAAAATTGGTATAGTATGAAAGGAGTGAAGGTAATTGATTTTTCTAGTTTATGCATATTTCAAATTTTTAGATATTAATAATTGTTGTTGCGATGCTCACGTGATGGCTGTGCAATCTCAATTAATTTAAAGTAGCAATAAAGCAGAAGCTGTGGGGCTAAAACAAAAAAACTGCTATTTTGAGATTGCTTTTGGAATGTATTTTCTCATTAATCTTAAGTGAGTTTCTTTATCTTCTAAATTTTTACTCCATTTTTGTTTTCCTCTTCATGTTTTCAACTTTGCTGTTCTTGCAGGTTTTGAAGTTTATGTAAGAATTCTTTGAAAAGTTTGGAATGTCTGTACTACATAATTGTGTGGTTTGGATTAGTGCATGATATCAGAATGTAATATTATATCATTCTTTTTTTTATGATGTCCTATTTTTATAATCTACATTTAAGTGGGTATATTCATATTCATGCACTCACATGATAGTTTGTCCAATTGTTGCTCTGCACATTATGTTTGAATGCCACATTGAATTTGAATGCCATATTGAGTTTGAATGCCATATTGAGTTTGAATGCCATATTGAATTTGAATGCCATATTGAATTTGAATGCCATATTGATTTTGAATGTCATATTGATTTTGAATTTGTTTCATTTCATAAATCCATATCAATCATTTGATGTGAGTGGCATCCCTTCGTTCAGGGCTTGTTTTAGCTAGCATTGCATGCTTTAAATATCAGTGGTGCTTAAGGGGGCAGGATTTGCATGAATCCTTGTAAATACAGAATGAATAAATTTTCTATCTTTGTATTTAAGTCAGTTGGCTTTTTATTCCAATGTGAATAGCAGAAACTAAATTATTTTTAGATATACTGCCTGTCTATCTTTCTTTGTCCCTACTTTCAGCACATTCATTACCAAATTGGAAGTATTAAATAAAATGGTGTCATGTCAATAAATGTCCTAAATTTGATAAATTAAGAAAGGCTTAGAAACCCTGGGCTTTGCATTTATTGTCCTTTTCTCTCAAAATAATTACCCTTGGAACTTGTTAGGCCATTGTGTATCTTTACATCGATGAAGATGTATATATTCAGAATTTTAATTCAACCTATTTTTTTGAGATATTATTATAGAAGGTATAGAAATATTGCAAAATTCTGAAATTGGAGACAATTCTCTTTCATAATAGCCAGATTTTTTTTCAGTGAATATCAATATATATGCATGTGGCTTGTTATGATTGTGTTTTGAGTTATATAATCAAGGAATATAATTTTCATAGGCAATATTTCAGATGTGGGGTTATTTAAATTCAGCATGCTCTGGTGCCAGTATATGTGTAAATGAATTGACATACTCCGGGTAATATTACTTTTTCAATCTGGACAGCTTTTAGTGATAAGATGATTTTACTGATCCAAATAAGCCAGTTCGTGTAACAAGAATTTGTGTAACATCATAGTGAAAGTTGGAAAAAAGTTCAATTAACATAATTATATTGCTTACTGTTAATTAGTTGAACACTAACTGCAGTTGTAGGTATTAATGCTTTTAGTACTAAATCAAACTTTAACCTTTCCCGTTCTCTTTTTCTTAAAAATACAGATATAATTTAACGGATCAGTTCAATAAAGTATAGGTGTATATTTAGATAAACAAAAGTTGAAATACCCTACAATTTGACAATCGAAACAAATAATATTGTCTTTCTTATGTTAGATATACATGTACATGTATACCATTTCTGGAAAATAATTCAGTATCTGCTATAAGAGATTACAATATAAGTGAGATTAGATATTCAGTAAAAGGTATAGGTTTTATTTACCAGATTTTTTGGATGAAAGAGTATATTTGCTATAAGTCAAAGTTTTCCATACACAAAAAAATTATTTAAAAGCAGTGTGTAGCTTTTCTTCACTTAAAATTTGAATGATAAAAATATTTTTCGAAGAGAAAGCTTCACTGTTGCAACTTGGACAACTGATTCAGCTTGACTTATCCCACTTATCTTCAGCTTAAAGCTGGAAGGGCTTTAAGCTGAAGTCACACAATTATGTTTTCTAGTTGTCAGCAGTTGTACAGACTGTGTGGATGGTCCGGATACTCTAGAATGAAAATTGGTGTGATAATGTACCTGTATTTAGGATAGGGCTAGGGTTTCCTTAGACTGATGTCATCTAGACACAGTTGAATATTTCTAGTTTTGAGTCCTGTTGGTAAAAACATTGATGTACCCTTTATAGAATTGATATTCTGTTAGGACTAGTTTCTATCAGATTTCATCAAAATATGGAAGCAAGCATTAATTCCTCCCTCGTTTTGTGAACCTACTTATCTCCTGTGCTTTACGTGTAAGTATGTGGTTTGTACAACCAGCAATGAATAGTATGTATTACTAAAATCCTAACCTCATTGTTTTCTCTCTTGAAATGTCTTTTTCTACCAGTGGGAACCTATGTTACCCAACCATACCTCCCTGAGGCCAAGTTAGGCCATGGCTATACCCAGTACCACCCTGTCAGCCCCAGTGGCTTTGATACCGATGACGACATGGATGATGAAGCCCTCTTTGCCTCCCTCAGACCAGGGCTGTATGAGAACCACAATGAGCAATCAAGAAAGAGCTTCACGCTACCCGTCGGTACAAGTCTTCTGCCGTATGGAGATGAGGTCATCAAGGAAGGGTCGCCCGAGGTCCGTCCGAAGAGAAGGAGGAGCTTGGATACGGTGTCGTCAGCCACGTTGACATCGGGTAGTTCCCATAGCTCACCACAGCGGCAAGGAGAGATAAAGTCTGCTTCCTCTGGTGCTCTATGACGTCTTGTTTAGGAGAGACAAAAACGGTACATTCTGAACGTCTACAAAAGATATTGTGCTACAGAAATCTGCCTTACGGAGATGAGGTCATCAAGGAAGGGTCGCCTTAGGTCCGTCCGAAGAGAAGGAGGAGCTTGGATACGGTGTCGTCAGCCACGTTGACATCGGGTAGTTCCCATAGCTCACCACAGCAGCAAGGAGAGACAAAGTCTGCTTCCTCTGGTGCTCTATAACGTCTTGTTTAGGAGAGACAAAAACTGTACATTCTGAACGTTTGCATAAGATATTGTGCTACAGAAAATGCAGAAGTTGATTTAACCATGGATGAATGTCAGGATGAAATGGGCAAAATTGTAGGTGTTTGTTGCTGTTTTTTCTTTCTTTTGGTTTCCAGAGTGATCGATAAGCACCTCCTTGGGACCTATGACTTTTTTTCTTGGAGACTACATGTACATGTCGCTGATAAATAAATAATTTCTTGGTCTTGAATCAGCTTCCTGTTTCAAAGACAATTGCTCTGTTCACTTACATTTTCCCAGTGATACCACGTTTTGGATTTCTGTTAAAACCTGGGGATATTGTCTTTTGTATCTCCTTTGTGAAAGCGAACAGCCCTGTTTCAAGGATCAAAAGTATTTCCTTCCTTCGCCTGAAGATTTTTTTTAAATATCATTTAAATCAATTTTGGTTTGCTGATTCCAGAAGCCACCGTCAGAAGGAATTCCAACTGGCAGCAGCGAAATGCATATACATATGACTGAAGGATTACTGATTAAACATCATTGATCATCAATTCCATTGTAACGTTATGGACGCTAACACTTGAACTTTGCATCCTGCAGCCTTAATCAGAATGAAAAATTGGGAGTGAGTGACATCTAGAAGGGTCAGTGAAGAATTATGCATACTTGTGGTTTTACTTGGTATGCTTTAATGCCTATTGTGATAAAAGCTTGACACCTTTATGTGCCTTCAAGTTGTGATGCCATGACTGGTCTGAAATTAATTATGGGCTTCATTGGATTTTTAAAAATATTTTGTATATCGTGAAAGCCAGTAAGGCATTAAATGAGCCTCTCCTCTGGCAGCCAATGAATGTTTTATTGTCAGTTCATGTTCACTATCAGTATCACTTTCATTTAATATTCTCATCATGTTTCATATCCTTTGTGAAAATTTCCTTTATTAAAGTAATGGCAACGGTGGGATTTGTTGAAGTTTAATGAAAAAAAACATTCTCACTATATTGCAAATATTATCCTTTACTTGAATGGTAGTGGTAGAATTCGAACCAACTAACCAACTCCATCAAAATGACTGGTGAGTTTCAATAAGAGAAAACAGTCTCACTGTATCGTAAATCCAATATGTGAATTCCCCTTCATTATAAGTGGTGTCAGCGGTGGGATTCAAATCCTCATGATTGAAAAGACTGGAAAGTTTTAATGAAAGAAGACATTCTCATCATATTGCAAATGCATGTACGGTGCATAAATATTCTTTCATTGGCGTGGTACATAAAGTGGTAGGATTCTGTCAGTTAAGTTTAGTTTCCGGCCACATAGGGCCACTACTGCCACCATGCCACTAAAGGAGAATTTCCACTTTCACTTTTCGATGTGATAAAAATTCTTCTTTCTATTGAAACTTGAGCTGAATATGAACAGACGATGAGACAGTCACTGTTAATCGCCCTTGGTACATCGAAGGTAGCTTCGCAGCATGAAGTGGCATGTAAAGACATATCTGGAAGGAACACAAGCTCCATTATTACTGAAAAACATGTTTCATTTTCTTGTTTGCATAGAGGCAGAACCATAATGTAAGGGTCCAGGAGTTATATTATAAATCATATTACCTTCATTCAGCAGAAGGATACCACAACCGTATTTCAAATCAGGTGGCTTACACTTTTAGCCCCCCCCCCTGACTACGGGAACCGGGTGACTCCTGGGGAGCGTTTCATCAAGCATTTTGTCAGTGAGTTTTACTGACAAATTTGCTCTCAGCCAATCAGATGCAAGGATTTCAGTAGCTTATAACAGATGTCGGTAAATATCACTGACAAAATGCTTGATGAAACGCTCCCCTGTATTAACCCTATGGGAATTAGAGTATTCAATAGCCTGTGGGTTAAGCGCACTGACATCACTAACATTATTATGCCAAATGTGTTTCAGGATTTTTACTTTTAAATTGTACCATTACATGTACATAAATAGCACAGTTGTACAAGGATGAAAAAATGCTAAATTAAGAAAAAAAACACATTAGGTAGCGTTGCGAAACATAAAGACACGGGACAGACGCAAAGAGCAAACTTGCTAGTTTGTCTCTGCATCTGAAATAACAATCAGACATATCGGAAAACGGCATTGAAAACCACTTTTCGTCTTGCACTCATCAGAGTATACCGCAAGAATGAACAGAGTCAGACATATCTAAGTAAAAGTTTTCATATTATTTTGCTTGAAAGTGTCAATAGAGTTAAATATTTCACTAAGCTACCTAAGAGAGAGGAATTTTCTGCCTTGAATAAAAACAGACACTATTTCCCCCAATATTTTTCTATTCTGCCAGCAAGCTACATGTACATCATAAACTTCATAATTTTCGATTTGTGGATGCTGCACGGTCTTCAAATATTGAATACTGTAATAAAATGACATCATTCTCGGTGAAGAGAAATCTTTTGAAAGTACGTCTCTGACCACCCTGTGCGTTTATTTACTGCAGGAAATGCCAAATGTGTATGCAATTACCATTCTTTTAACAATCTGTACAGTATTTATGATGGTGAGTGTTAGTTATGAAATGGATTGTTATTGCCCTTTAATGCCAATTAATGAAATTTGAAACAATCTTTGAGAAATTGTTTGAATATCAGTCAAAATCATATTTTCATGAAGAAATTAATATTTTTTAAACAAGAAATTTAAAATATTTTGAAAAATTGAATGTACAGCTACCGAATTTATCACTCAGCTTTTTTTTTCTGAGGATACATAATGTATTATAATTTATATTTGAGAGAAATTGTACACAAGTTCTAAGCCTTAATCGTGAATAAAATTCACTATGAATTTGTTAAATGTTATCTTTAAATAAAATTTCACTCATCGTGTAGTACTGTGAAGTACTGTGAAGCTGTGTCTGAATTTCTCAGGTTAAAGATTGTATCATATTTGAGAGTAGACAAAACTCTCATGGAAGTTTTATCCTAAGTGTATTTTCCATTTGAAATTATCTGCTTTGATACAGTACTACTTTACATACTAGCTTCTAAAAAAAGTTTTGTTTGTATTCTGAAAGTACAGAATGAACAAATTTATTCAGTGTACTTGTGTATGTATTAAATGTAAATAGAGTTCTTTATTTAAAAGAATATTATGCAATAGCTTTTAGGTAAAAAATATAGATATTTCGTGCATCTTTATTGAGTACTTTGCAATCAGTATGTTGTGTTTTCATGAACATACTTTTAATTGTATTCTTTTTTTTTCACAAATGCAACGTAATGGCATTATTTAACATGCTGAAAAATGTGCAAATTCTCAATGGCTGTTTAATCATGTCTGTTAAATAGTAAATGAAATAGACTTATAGAAATTTAAATCATTTCAACCAACAATTCATGAATCATTCATTGAAGAAAGATTTACCTGTCACAATTTTAAATTTTAATATATGCATAAATTTAAAGAACAAAAGGTCAATATCTAATTGTTTTTTTATAAGAAATAACAAGTGTTTGCCAATAGTACAGATTCATTTAATAATGAAAATAATAGTAATCTGGATTTATATAGCGCCTAGTACATCTACAAAGTTTCTACATGCTGATCCAATCACAATGGCCCGTATTCTGAACTCCGGTTTAACTTAAACCATGGTCTAAATGTGTGGTTTAACTATGGGCAGCCAAATGTGACACGAATCTCTAACAGTAGATATTCAATTTATCAGCATCTTTTGGTACTCAAACTTTTAAAAACTGTCTGGGAATGATAAGTACAATAGTTTTCTTGATGATTAAAGCATGACACCAGAATCCAGTAAACATAAAGAACATACAGTGTAAACAAAGTTTTGACAGGTTTGGCTACCCATAGTTAAACCACAGATGTAGACCATGGTTTAAGTTAAACCGGAGTTCAGAATACGGGCCAATGACTCTTTGCGTCCTACCGGGTTTGGTATCCACTTAACACCTGGGTGGAGAGGAGCAATGTAAATAAAATGCCTTGCTGAAGGACATTTCTTTTTAAAAAAGAGTACTTTTTCACTTTTCACCCTTTGCCAGTGTGCTTCTTGGCAAAGTGTATTGGAATAGAATGAAACAAATGTTTGAATTAAATGACACAATGGTTTGTCAATGATTCCTATTAAAATTACAGCATTTTATTTTTTTTTAAATCTTGACAGTAAATTGGGGTAAATCATACACTATTTGGGAATTTCTGCAGATCTCTTATTTTGTCATTGAGAAAGATATAGGTTATTGATAATTTCTCACAGCTCATGAATAATATATCTGTAATTGTGTAAGTGACAGCTACTATTTTTCTCTAGTTTTCAAATTCAATCTAGTGATTTTGTAAATGTATGATTAGCAATAAACTAAAAATCTGTGATATTTTACTGTAATTTCTGTATTCACTGCTATATTTGTACAGCTGATTAATTAATAAAAAAGGGGCCAAAGATAAATCTGGACTCATTGTTTGTAGATATCCACATTTTTTGTCTTAAAATTCACTAAAAATAAAGTGTCTGTGTGTACTATTGAAAAGAAGAGAGAGGAGAGACAGAGAGAGATGGTGGAGAGAGAGAGAGAGAGAGAGAGACAGACAGACAGACAGAATGACTTGAATGAGATATGGAAGGGGGCTTTCTTAGAGGAATACAGACTGCACAAATTAAGGGGGAGGATATTACAAATAAGACAAAAGATAAAAGATATTAGATATTATTAAAATAGAGAGGGGGATAGGCAGATCAAGAGAGAGAGATAGGAAGGTAGATAGAAGAATGAGCCAGATATGGCAGGAGGGAGATTTGAGAGGAAAAGACCAAATGAGGGGAAAGATGTGGAAGAAGAAAGATCTTTAATAAGAGATGGAAAGGGAACATTTCACTAATTAAAATGCATAAACAAACTCACCAACACACACACGCCCTCACATCCCCTGCAATGCAGTGTCCACACACATAAGATACCCTTGTATCTTTACAGTACATGTATACAAAATTGGCAATGGGCTTCATGCATTACACTTGGAAAGGCAAAAACTGTAAATCACATTTGATAGGTTTCTTTTACATTTCATCCAAACCATCATTTATTTATTTCTCCTAATTTCCACATTACAAAAATATCGCATAGATAAGACAGCAAGCTGGCACACTTTTAATCTTTTAAATATTTTTAAAATGACAATCATATTACAACATGGCATATAATATCAAGAAACAAATACTGTAGGCAAATATAAGTACTTCATACACTTACATGCAAATACAGATAGATTTAGCCTAAATTCGAAGAAATCCACACTCGGTTATAACAGAAACTGCCTTTCATATGGAAGAAAACTGCATGCATAACTATTTATAAAACTCTAAAAAGCATTGCTATACAGTAAAAAGATAATGTGCCTGATGTGTGCATTGCTTTAGTAATACTATGCTATTTACAAAATACATGCACATATAAATATTCATTGATGTTTTAAGTTTAAAATGTGAGTCTTATTGCCTGCAATAAGTAACACACTTTCATACATAATGAGCACACCTTCAAAGTCAAGAAGCTGACCCAATTACCTGGAAGGTATTGTCGAACAAATCATCATCAAATATCAATATTAATAAAACCAAAATCTATAATGTGTATAATGCCAAAGGAAATAATTATACACCATTTTGGCACAATTACAACTACAGTATTTCACTAAACAAAATAAGTCACGTCTATGCAATAATTAACAAAACAGCTGACAATATCCTTAGCTTAGAACTGATTTAGAAATACAATAAAGACGGCAAATTTGATTAAAATAACCAACAAAATGGTGGCTTAACCCTAATAGAGCCGGGTTATTTAGACCCATCTCACAGCCGGGGGGGGGGCTGATTCCGCCCCCCCCTAAGATCTCGGCCGTCCACCGCACATTCGCAACGAAAATCGGCACACACGTCGCCGACCACGTAATCTACAAAACTGTATAGTCAATTTCTCCGAAAAATGTCACAACTAATTAATTATGCTAATTTATGCATAAAATTAATGGTTTGCTCTAATTAATTAAATAAAGCCCCAAAACTGCTAATTTTTTGTATAGAGACTCTTTGTCAGATTCTGATCAAATAAACCAAAAAAAAAATTTGGTGAAATCCTTTTTTTCTTATGTATTTTATTGTTTTTTTAATTTCTTATGTATTTCTTTGTTTTTCGACTTTTTGTTTTTTATTGTTTTTTCGATGGAAATCGTCGGCGACACTATTTTAATGATAAACAACATAAAATTAATTGTTTTTAAACAGTAAAAGTAAAAATAATGAAACATTTATGAATTTTAGCTGGAAACACAATTTGCATTGGATTTGTACACGAAATCACGTTTTTGAGCAATTTTGGGTCTGACATGCACTTACGAAATGTTGCGTAACTCCGGAACCACACGCGCGGACATCACAAATTTGGTCTCAAAAGTTGCGCAAGACTTGAAAGAAAAAAGTAGTGAAGCGGCGTGGTGACTGCTTTTCGCGATGCGAACATATTACGCGAAACGTCGAGGGGGGGGCGGAATCCGCCCCCCCCCCCCCCCCGGGTCTATTAGGGTTAAAAGCTAACCGCATTCAAAGGAGTTACAGTGAAATCTGTCTATAAAGACCAATCAAGGGAGACAAGAAAAGTGGTCTTAATAAGCAGGTGGTCTTTATGGACAGGTTAATACACATTTAATACACATATCAACGGGAAATGCTGTTCAAGGGAAACAAAAATTGTGGTCTTTCTATACAGGTGGTCAATAAAGCAGGTTTGACTGTACAATTATCCCCATCTGGCATCAAAACTATAGTTGATTATGATCTACATGTACATGTACATGATCTAAAATTACTAGTCCATTCTTGCATATACTGGATCATATTCAATTCTAAATCGTAGATGAATATATCTATCTATCTCTCTCTGGCAATGCATTTATCTTTATCTGGTTGATTTCCATAATTCATTTTAATTACTCAAGTTATTGATCTTTTTTAAATTACATATTAAAATTACTACTGCTCTTTGTTCTCAATATTTCTGTAATGTTGATTTCATCACGGTTTGATCTTGAAATAATTATTCTATCACATTCCAATTAAATCATCGAGTTAGATATTTTGTTACAACCACTTATTGAAACCATGCAAACAAAACCCAGCTTGTAATAACAATGAACATAATTAAAAGCTACTTAACCCCTACCATGCCGTGCGCGGCAAATCCCGTCCAAAAATGTGAGTGTTGAACATTTTGTTTAGACTCAGAATGGCTTGAAAATTCTTCCTCATACAGAAACTTGTGCCTCCAATATAATGTTTATTCCTATGCAATAAATCTTTGCCCAGTTTGCTGAAGAAAAAAATCATGAGTTCATTTTTGACAATTGCTCACAAATCTGGTGGCATGGAAGGGGTTAAACATACTTAAAACCTTTTAAATGACATACATGTACGTTTCATAAGTCAAAAGCTGCCTCAGTTATAAGTAGAAATATTGCAATTATACTTATTGCCATCATGACATCAAATATTCATGATTCTCCTTTATAACCATGTATCAAATTGATGCCTCTGTTATCTTTTTGAAGGGATTGTTAAATCACATTAATAGAACAAACAAAGCTTCAGATTTTTTTCTGTACATGTAATTGATAGTTTACTTGATGACGATTTTTTTTTGCTCCTAATTGATTAATCCCTTAATGTTGAATATCACATTCATTCTGTGAATGTATATTCTAATAATTAATATTTTTTATTTGTAAAAGTATTATCCAATTATGATCTTAGGATTTCTTTTTGAAATACTTATACAACAAAAGATATCAAAAGAAGTAACTCCACAAAGAAAGGGAAACTTCATATTGACATCACATGTCCAATGATACATGTATATTGGCCAGAGCTAACAGGAAGATGCAAGAACTTGTGGGATAGGATTGATGGTCACATGTTTCTTGGCATCGTGGGTGTGGTCATCGTAGAAGACGTCTCGAGCTTTGATGCTCCTGAAAAAAGCAAAGCATTAGAAATGAAGTAAATGAGAATTGTCGTCTTATATCTGACTTGTCGATGTGAGAATTTAGGATGCAATTGATAACAAATTTTTTGTGGTGGGGCAGAGGGAAACCATGTGCTGATAATATTTTTAATATATTTATGCATGGATCAATTTTAAAACATTGTATATTTCAGGAGTCTTTGAAAGAGAAACTCATGGAATATGATTTGATGAAATATTAGTGTAGCCACATCAGTATTAATACTAACTGTTCTCAGTGAGGGCCTTGCAATCATATTATTACCCCGGCTTTTGCCGAGGTACCCATGATAAGGTGCTCAAGCATTCAAGGAATTTCTTCCTACCGGGTACCCATTTACTTCACTTGGGTGGAGAGTGGCAAATGTAGATTCATGTCTTGCCAAAGGAAAAGGTCTTACCTTGCAACATATGGATGGAGGCTCCTCAGTTCTTGTGTGGTATCTAGGGCGGGGCCATACGAGTGGACGGAGGTGCTCTTTGTGAACCCGTCTGGTAGCTGCTTCATCACCCCACCAAACGTCCTTCCAGCTCGGGCCTTACCCTTAGGGTTCATGTCATAGAACCTGGTTAAAAGTAAAAGAAAATAATATTTTGAATACATGTACATGTACATAGATACAATATAACAACTTGTACTTATGTCCTACATGACTGGAGAACCTTGATAAAATACAATCAAAATATCAAATCTATATGTTACAATGTTATAATCATGATTATACATGTACATGTATATGTATTACATATCTGAAACACGTCATGTTCATAATACCATTAAGACTCTTTTCCGTATCAGAATATTTGTTACTTGCAGGCTTTTTTATTCATAGCAGATACAAAAATGGAGGGGAATTTAATATAATTTGATTGTGATGTTAATTTTTTTTCTGTGCAATAATTAAAACTGATAAATTGAGTTTTGAATCACGAAACACTATCGATAATTATGATTATCATTAAAAAATGAACTATTATTAAGATATGAAATGTTACTTATGATACATGTTTGTGAACTTGGTGGTACTGAATGGGTTAAATCCTATTTGTGACCCAATGGCTAAAAATCAACGAGTAGAAAATCAGACAATGGAGCAAAGGGAAAGCAGGTGATTTATTTGAATAGATGGTATTGATTGCTCTGAATATAGCATTGCTATAAAATACATGTAGGTTGTTGTTTAGTAATTATATTAGAAGAAAGCTAAGAATCTTTACGTTCAGAAAATATACCATGGAAGAAATATGAATTCTTTCAACCAACAAGTCACATCTTGTCTGTGGAAAAAGGCAAAAGGGCATTAGCTCATATCATTTAACACAGAGTTAATTCCCTTCTGCTTCTCAACAGTTGTTTTATCATATATCTCTTCAATCAACTTACTTGGTATCATAGTGTGTTATCCATCTGTAAGGCTCAACCGGGATCTGAGCTTGAGGCTTGTCGTTGTTGTCGCTGTAGCCGGACATCTCCTTGTTACCGACGAAGAACCTGCCTTGCTTCTCGTTGGCGCTCGGTGACGGCCTCTGCTGGCCCTTGAAGGACTTCTTGAAGATGGACGAATGGTTGTCAGGGTTGGTCATGTTGAGGTACTCGGCTGGGTCTCCCTTCCTGATGCGTTCCTCTACTCTTTCTGGGACCTGGTCCCGCTTGGTGTAGGCGTCCGTCATGACGCGGTGGACGTAGAGGGGCTTGGCCTTCTCGTGGGTGAAGCCAGTCTCGTGATCTGAACGGTTTGTGATGAAGGGCAGTTTCTCATCTCCCTGTGACAAAGAAATATGTTTGTCTATATTTATATATAGTTCATTAAACAGATGAATATTTAGAAAGATATTTATTACTTTCAACACTTTTCTATGGTTTATTTGATAGCTTTAATGGATCTACTGAATCTTGGTACCAGATTAAAAGTTTTACAATGCCAAATCCATTGAACTGATTCTTCCCAAGCTGTGCGGATACTCAAAAACTTGTAAAGCTAGAAATATTTTTCTGCATTCTTATTTCTCCTATCGGCTGTCAATTAGACCTCATAGTTGAGTTCTACTGAACGGGCGAAGTCTTGAATAATACACCTATATAGCATCACTTTTGCTTTTTGGGGAATACATGTACATGTACACTAAAGGAAAAAAGAAACTTATAAAAGTTCAAGAGATCACCAAATTAAATTCTCTGCATGGAAATGTACCAAATTTGGATATAATGTTGATTCAATGCATGGCTTTAAATGACAGTCAATAACAAAAAGTTTTCTTCAATGCCACAAAAGAAATGTGCACTGAAGCAAAGGACTCTCTAATCCCAAAGTCACAAAGACAAACTGCAGCCTTGTACACCATATGCATGTCAATGAATGAAACAAAAGAATTTCAAAAGGGATTTGCACCCCTCGAGCAAGAGGATATTGATGTTCTGCCATGGTGCGCCCGTTCACCAGACCTTTCCCCAATTGAACATCTCTGGGAAGAGCTTGGTCGACGTGTGTCAAGGCGTGACAATCAACCCATCAATAGGGAGACGCTCATTGCAGCACTGCAAGAGGAATGGAACAATGTTCCCCAGGCTACCATCGCGAATCTGATCGGAAGCATGCGAAGACGGTGTACAGCTTGCCAGCAAGCTAGAGGTGGACATACTGGCTATTAATCTGTTTGGATATGAACTTGCAAATCCCTTTTGAAATTCTTTTGTTTCATTCATTGACATGCATATGGTGTACAAGGCTGCAGTTTGTCTTTGTGACTTGGGGATTAGAGAGTCCTTTGCTTCAGTGCACATTTCTTTTGTGGCATTGAAGAAAACTTTTTGTTATTGACTGTCATTTAAAGCCATGCATTGAATCAACATTATATCCAAATTTGGTACATTTCCATGCAGAGAATTTAATTTGGTAATCTCTTGAACTTTTATAAGTTTCTTTTTTCCTTTAGTGTATTAACCAAAAATTATGGATATGCAAATTAATTGCAAAGCAGTGTGAAATCTTATAGTGAAATTAAAGATAATTACCGACGGTTGTTGTGAAGGTAAGAAGCTTGTTTTCATTACACTGGTTCCCGTCGGTCTGTTCGTCCAAGATCCCTGTAAAAAAAAAATTACAATATAATGCTCAATGATATAATATGATACAATATAATATATTAGAATATACATGTATATTGTAATATATTGTGTTATAATACATTATATGATACAATGCTCAATGCACATATAAAGTATAAAAATAATTTTACCACATCATACAAAATAAGGTAATTTTTCGATCTACAAAGGGTTATCAGTTGTTCTAGAAGATATAGTTTTTATTCTAACAATAAGTGGGATATACTTATATAATTTTCTTCTTTGTGGGGAAAGTACATGCTTAATATGAAACTTTATTTCATTTTCTTATACATATTGAATCAATAAAGCAAAATATTATGAAAGGAAAATTAATTTATACAGAAAAAGCAGCAAGTAAAGAATTTCTTGAAAAATATTTTTCAATTATACATCAAATGAAAACAAAGTACACATATATATTTATCTCATGATCCTGTTAATATTATAAGAAACATATATATGTTGAACTTACAGGTGTGGTGTTCTTGAAGGGTGAGCCAGGATTGAATGAGATGGGTTCTACGTTGTAAGCGTGAGTGTAGCCAGACCCTTCCTTAGGACCCACAGTCAGAGTAGAACAGTCCTCTGAAGAAAACAAAAACAACAACAGAAAGATACATGTATAATCAGTTATTGATATATCTATAACAGTCAAGGGATATGGTCACAATTGGTTTCATCCCCTATAATGCCCAATAATATTTATTTCTTCTATACTATGTCTTTACATTTCTTTACGTATTGTATAAGTTGCGATTAAATCAAATCAGATTTGTACTGGAAAGCAAAATAGAATAGAATTTTCCTGCTTGTGTACAAAACTAAACTACAATATACTTTTTCTGTACATATGGAGAATTATGGAAAACAACATAAATATAATTATATGTAGGTGCTAAATGCTAAATAATAATTTGTTTGACTACAAATATCAATAAAACAACAATAAGAGAGTACACTTTGATGTATTCCTAAGGATTTTCTTCATCAAATGAGTGTTTTCAGTTGATTCCAGTAAAAAGAAATATCCCCATCTCTTTATAAAATACAATAATCTTACTTCTTTCTGACGGTCTGCCCGTAAACCTTGTCTTAGCCTCCGTACTCATGAAGTTTGGTCCATGTCCTGCGTTCTCCAGGGAAACTGGATCCTTCGCCTGCAGCTTGTACAACAGAGGGCGGTGTTTGGGAAGGACCCCGTTTATCTTGAGGGCAAGGCCGTGGTCGTGTGTGTTGACAAATACCTTCCTGACCTGTGATAGTGAAATTAATATACATATATGTATGTTTTGACAAATAACAATATTTAAGTACAATTAACAAGTACAAAATATTGTTATGTGAGAAAACCATACCATCAAAGACATTGATACTATTGTATCGTCAGTTGCCAGCATTAAGGTTATTGTGGAGCTAAATTAGATCAATGGCAAGAACAGCTTTATTGCAGTTAGATTATGGCTTGTAATCGTTTGAGTTTAACATTTGAGAACAATAATAATTCAAAATAAATACATGTGATGTGTTTTGGTATAATAGTTTTCCTTTTCAATAACATCAAAAATAATGAAATGATAATTACTTTACGTTTATAATAATCTTTTTAATCTTACGGGTAGCTTTTTAATTGCTAAGCATACAAAGAGATGAATTGCTTCATTGAAAATACAACCAACAGATGGAAGACCTATTTTAGCAATAATTTTGTTGAGCATGTTCCGATGTAAAACCTCATTCACTGAAAAAGAGACTGGTATCTCTTCTCAGTACTTACTTGACCAATGGTAGGGTAGGTAATGGGATCCTGTTGAGTGAAACCACTCTTGACTTGGTTGAGATTCTCTGGGAAGCGATCCCTGCCATCTGATCGTATCGATGGCTTGAAATGCATCGTAGTGATGGAGTTATAGTTGTCCTTGATGACTCTCCTAATAATATGAAAACAAAAGTTAAATATTAGATCAAATTTATATGGAAATTCCTCCAAAATGTCAACGTCATCTATACAAGTATAGATAAAAGCTACATTTTGTATATCTCTATAATGATATACATGTATATACAGAACAGGAAAATAAACATTATTAGGGGTAGTATTCTGAAAACTATATTATCTATGTTAATTGTCATAACAAATTGACAATGCACGCAATAAACACTAATCACTGGTGCTTGTGCGGATGTCTCTGTTAACTTTACGCAAGAACAGTCACCTTTACGCAATCATTAACCAATGACTTGTCCTGATTTTGATTTGTTATGACAATTAACATCGTTTTCAGAATACGGCTCCAGAATGTCATAAAATATGTAGGACATTTTTTATGAGATATTGGAAATGGCTTGTTTTTCAATAAATGCTTGATAACATACATGTAATGTTGGTATCATGAAATCAAGTCAGTGCTTTAGATCAAGCCACTCTGGCATTAGGGTGAATTTTGAGTTGACCCAGGGTGACCTTTGACCCTGACTTAAAATACCTACCCCATAGCAGGGTTGTCGACCTCATCCAGACGCTGGCTGTAGTAGACTCCCGGTCTGAAGTTAGATTGGTACCCGGTCCCGACGTGCTTTGTCGTCCGGGGCACGAACGGCTCGTGCTTGGCGCTGTACGACGTGGCGTAGGAGGTGGAGTAGAACTTCATGATGTCAGCGTCCGGTCCCTGGGTGGCGGACATGTGGGCCGTAGGCTGACCGACTGGTAACCTACCCATGATGGCTGGACAGCGGTCAGATGGATTTAAAGATGGAAAGAATGTTGATCTGAGGATATGAGACAAAATGATAATAATGTCTTAATGATGTCTTCTATTTTGCGTCAGTATCTGTCAACTCGGGCGCTCAAGGTGCTTGCTCTAAACTATGTTACATGTACATATCCAGTTAAACTCTGTAAGTGCACTGCTCATGGTACTTGTATTTACAGTTAAACAATACCAAATAGTTCAAAAAGCAAAAATCATACAGGAATATAACATCTCATTTAAATCAACTGATCACTGCATCCTAACCTTGATTTATTTGTATAGATATAGGCAAATTTAGAAAGAACAAGCTAATAATTATTTATGTATTTCTTATCCATTATGAACTCATAACATCTGCCAAGAGTTAGAAGAGCAATTAACTCTATGAACACTGAGTGAACACCATTCCAGCTCTCAGCAGAAGACATATAAAAGGGAAAAAAAGTATTGGTATATAAATACGTAGCAAAGAATGAATCAATGTCTCTTTGTGCTCAGGTACTTGGTATGTCCGTAAAATCTATGGCGTTTGTATATGGAAAAAAAAATCTATGGCGTTTTAGTAAACATAAAGTTGTCTTCTTCCTATGTACCCACAGGTTGTGTGTCCGGACAGGTTGGGTATCCAGACAGACGATTTAAAAATGCAATTTGAACAATTTTGCATGCAATATTTCAAGAATTTTTAAAAACCTATGTTAGGATATACTATAAATGGCAAATTCCATGATGGTTAGTTCTATTTGAAGCATATTTTTCATGAAATCCAGCGGCAAACTTGATAACATTATATTTGGTAACATGGACACACAGCCCCCATTATACAATGTACAACTACAAGCAAAAAGTAAGTTAACCTCTTGACTTCATATTTATAAAAGAAGGGCCATATTAACGTCTGAATTTTTGGACAAAACGTATTTAATACTCAAATCGAAATCAAAATTTAGTTCACAGAGCTATAATATAAATACAGCCTATACACAAAAATATCAAATATAGACATAGGCCCTACATCTTATGCCACATACACACTGAAAATGTATCCACAACAGTCAACAGGCTCAACAGAGATAGAGAGAGGGCAATCAAAAATATACTAGGTTTTTACGATAAATGAATGAAAACTGGGCTCTCTATCTAGAACTAGGTTTGAATTCGTATAAATATATTCACTATTTTACCTGCAAGAATGCTGAATTATTCTCTGAAGTCCCTTGGATCGGCAGGAAAATGCCCAAATTTTGACGATATCTCCAACAAATTCCGAAGGAGCAAAGTCTATCACTACACAAAACACGCCTCATCAACAATACGGAAGCTGAAGGGGAGCTGTGTGTGTTGTGTTGCTACGAGTAACCAACATGTGCTCTCCGGCATATATGAATATTCATTAGTGTACATTATTTACATAAGAATACGCTCTTACGTTGCGTCATGCGCTATTTTGGGGAGTGCCTTTTTATGAATATGCATTAGCTTGAACTTCGCGGAAGTGGTACACACACACACACACCCGGCAGGATTAATCATGAATAATTTCAAGTTCAAGCGGAACCAGGACATTGTGAATTAATAATGTTTCATTCGTGGTAGATCTGATTGATATTTGTATGATTGTTTTAGCACGATCAACTGCGAGGAAAACAAAGACGTGACATACGCAGGACACGATCGCAGCAACGGTCCCACATCCTGAAATTTGTGTAAGTAAAATGTTTGTTAATACATACCAGAAAGAATAATAATGTTTGAAATCAAATCAATGTGACTTTACTTTAAAGTTTAAATAATAGCAAGATTGAATTTCACTTAAACATGTTAAAAAAAAAAAAATTGCATTTCTGAGCCACTCTAAGTTACTTCTGTCTTTCATTACCCCCCCCCCCCCCGCTAAACTAGCCTAAAGAAATAATGAAAAACATTAAACAGTAGAAAGCTAAATTATAAAGTTAGAAACTTACTTTGTTAGATAATAGGGCAAAAGTCATTATTATGCCCAGCCGCCATTAAATCCGCCTGAACAAGTGAATAATTAGTCAAGTTTCTTGGTTTTCATTGTTGAAATTCAGTTATTTATAACAGAATAAACGCTATCGTTATCGATTCATAACTGAAAAAATTATCAGCAAGAAAGAGCGGGATTCGAACCCAGGACCTTAAACGCGAGTGCAGTGTAGAAATAGGATACTCTGACAGTCCAGACGCCTTTACCACTAGACCACGAGCAATTGACAGCGAATCTGATCTTGCTGCACTGTACCTCCGCTCCATACAAATCCTAGGTAGGGTTCTTGCCAATTTGAGGATTACTGGGCATATTAGCTATATATAGCCGATAATAGAATCATTTTATGATTTATTTTAAAAAGAAATGAATTCTAATTTAAGTTAAATTAGATCTACTAAGTACAAGAACAGTTCCTTGTGTCAGTTGTTTCACCAATCTTTTTCTCAAAATTAGTTTTTCTCTATTTTTGTATTGTAATTTTAAAGCAACTTGCTGTCATTGTCAATGACAGTGTTACATTGCCCTCTGAACTTGATGATGTGAACTGGATGATAAGAAAAGGAAAGAAAATATATTATTTTAGTTCAAATTTATTTAGATAATTCATTTATCATGTTTAGTTTTGTAAACTATAAATGTACAAGTTTTATTAAGATTAATTTAAGTATTAATTAAAGTAGACTACTTCTACTCTGTACTCATTTCTTGTCAGTAGAATCGGCTATAGTAGCTAATGCCCAGTAATCCTCAAATTGGCAAAAATCCTACCTAGGATATCGAAAAAACAGTGAGCAGAACAGAGACACTGAATTTCTATAGAGTGGAGGTATAAAGCCTTTTTTAAGAGCAACAAGCTGTACCGTCAACTGCTCGTGGTTTAGTGGTAAAGAAATCTGCATGGTCGAAGTAATCCTTATTCTACACCGCACGTTCTACAATGTTGCTGGTTCGAATCCCGCTCTTCTTGACTGATATTTTTTTCAGTTATGAATTAACAATAGCGTTTATTCCGTTGAAAATGATCAGAATTTCAATAATAAAAACACAAGAAACTTGACTAAATATTCACTTGGTCAGGCGGATTTAATGGTGGCTGGGCATAATAACGACTTTGGCCGTAGAATCTATATGTTATCCACATGAAAATGACATGTAAAAGTTACATGTAGATGACTATGTCATTAAATTTTGAAATGCAGCATATTAATACTGTCATTCATATTTCACAAGTTGTTAATTTGACTTTGTTTTACTCTAAAGGCTATTTGATTATAGATCATTCTAACAAAAGCTTTAAAAATAGAATAGGGTCTAGTATTATATTAATTTTAAAACTTTTGCTAGAGTTTTCTATTTTAAAAGCTATTTGAGTAAAGCAAAGTAACAAATTGTGAAAGTCAGTATTGTGGTGTACATGTACTTCATATCTTAAGATGAAGTATTAATAACAATTTCTTCTGATTATTCCATCACTTTATCTTCAGGTTTGAGAACAAACACCATTTTATCAACTTTAAGGGCAAAAGGAATAGAGTGTTACCATGGATTTTGGATCCTCCCACATCTTCACCGAGGTTGGATCAGATACAGAAGAGATCACAGCCGCTGACTTCCAAGCCCAGTAAGTTAACCTCTTGACTACTGAATTCCATAATTCCATCATTCCATCATTCCATCATATAGACTAATGTGATAAGTCTTTCCATTCAACCGTATAATAGAGTCTACAATATACAAGTGGATTTATACATTAAATAAAAGGAAAAACAACATCATTGCATGTAGATCTTTTTGAAAAGTATGAGGGAATCGGTCTCTTTTCAAAGAATTGAAATTTACAAAGTATAATACTGTACATATGCTATCTTGGTACAAACAAATATATCCCCAATGATTTTCATATCCTAAAAAGCTGCATTTGGTAGTGACCTGCAGTACTGTAAACATCATTTGGAAACCTTTAAGATGTTATATTTATATAATATTGGATGCACTTGAGTGGTATATCAGATATATTGCATTCAGCTAGCATGAATATTGCACGAATCAAAGATGAGTGCAATATTTATGCTAGATGAATGCTATATATCTGATATACCATGAAAGAAATCTAATATTATTATTATACATACAAATTCGAGGAAACATACAACTTTACAATGGCCTGGAGAAGATGGTACCCAACAGCTCAAGTCAGGATACAGATAGAGCTCAGACCGTGCAGGTCTATGGAAAATATGTGCTACCTCTAACTAGCACAGCAAAGCAGGCCAGTTGGAACAATAAAAAACGATGAAATTGGTTCACGTACTCACCAACATCCAATATACAGAGTAAAAATGATCCTTCAATATAATGATCCAAAACAGCAAATTCCAACGTCCATGTTTGTTTACAAATGTTTCGAATTTACCGCTTGCAATATCGAGGCTGCGCTGCGCTGCCATACACAAAACTAAAGGTATGAGAACTATGCAGACAACACTGAAAATTTACGTGTAAACCTATGGCATTTAGCGCTTCGTCGCAATCTTTTTGTGCGAGCGATTGATGAAAGCAAGACTCCACCGAACGTGCTTTTGCGCATGCGTCGGACAAAAATTGCAATGGTATATCAGCGCAAGCGTTGAATATCGTGACAATATTCCACCCTTTTACAACATTGACAAGAGTAACGTAATACACGCAAGACAGTTAATATGCTAACTGTATTGTATGCAATCAAACTGAACAACAGAAATCTCACAGAACGGAAAAATACAAGGTTTTATTCTATCGGAAAAGTAACCTATATGTGTAATAATGTTTTTTATATGCCTCTTCAATTTACTTTTCCTCTTTCAGATATGGCATATACCAACCCTTAGGATCAAGATTGTCAGTGCATGCTGTCAGCCAAGCCAATGGTACCATATTTTGTTTTCAATATCAGTGTTTTCTGTCTGTTTTGAGTGTTTCATCATCATATTCATTCCCTTGATTTCATGAGTGCATGCAAAACAAAAATACCATCTACTCATTGAAAAAAAATATTTCAAGAAGTACAATTGCAGAAAATAAGCCAGTTCATAATTGGTACATACATGTACATGTAGTACAAAGTACATGTACCTTGAAATGACCCCAGTTTGCAATTGCACATGCATCTGTTTTGGTGGACGCACTACTAGTTTATCTACTGAAACACAAAGTGGGAAAAATGCATATTCATACAAAAGTTTGTAAAACATGATGTAAAGTATGAATCGTTATTTTGAAAGGTCTTTTCTGATAGCTGACAGTTTTGATAATTTCCTACACCAACCAAATCCTAACTCAAACCCTGGACAAATATACCTTACCCTAACCCTAAATCTGAATTTAAACCCGCTTGCAATCCAAACCCTATCCCTATATCTCAAAATAACCCCCAAGCAATTATTGCTGGAGCATAGGTCAGAGTACCAATAGTGGTCATATTCACTGTATATCTTTGTGTTTTCATGTCACCTTCCTTCCCCCGCCACCGAAGACAAGAAAAAAAATTGAATCCTCCCCTCTCTTTTATTACCGGTGCACCATTTTTGACATTACACATGTGGGCAGCTACAAATGTACATGTATCCTACATTAAATCGTCTGTTGAGAGCCAGAAGGGCTTTAACTCTGTATTTAAAGTATATGAGGTAACGCCCTTCTGGCTCCAAACAGACAATATTATAGTGCTCATGTTTGCTGCCATACACATACATATAGGGCAAAGGTCACCTTTATCGTCAGCAGCTCTTTAGAGCTTGAATATAAACCATATGAATAGACTGAAAAGCTTATCACCGGAAAAACAAATATGAAACCAAATCTGGAAATCCCCAGCAGGTTGTTACAGACTGAGTTGTGGTTTACATATCCACCTGTCATGTATATATTCTAGATTACATATAAATTATGCGTGTACAGGTTATCTAAAAACATTACAGCTGCATTTCCGTTTGATTAAACAAGTAACCCAAAACCAGAAGCCAATATTGCCTCACTGATCAGCCATTTGTACACAATGTGTGTGGTTTTACTTGTATATTAAAATAAATTCCCTGAAAATTTGTGTGCATTGCAACTTTAGAAGAAAACATGGAATGTTATGCCAGGGAGCCACCTCCCTGGTCATGCTAAGGAAGGAAATTTTACATGCATGCATCTGTAATTTTATCATTTTTCATGTTCATCAAATTTAATTTCTAAAATCTGCATTTCTATTGTTTTTGTTGTTGTTTTTTGTTTATTCATCAAATTTAATTTCTAAAATCTGCATTTCTATTGTTTTTGTTGTTGTTACTAAAATAGATGGGATACATCACAGGCTATTAAAGTTGCATGTAAATTTGAAAAGAGTGTATATGCATTTTTGAGATTGTTGATCAACTAATTTCTGTGCCATCATATTTCATGATACTTATCATTTCTTTAAAATAGAAGTGTGCGGGTCATTATACTGACATTAATTTGATTGCCTTTATCTGTTTCGGAATGTTACATTAGTTTGGTTTTTTTTTCTTCCTCATTTTCCTTCATTGGTCATCTTTCTCTTTTATTACTCTTTACATGAGTTCTTCCCCTCCCTCTCTCTCTCTCTCTCTCTAATTTTACATTCTCTCTTCCTCCTTTACTTTCCCATTTCTCTCTTCATATTTTTCTATTTTGTTAAAATTCCTGATCAATATGAGGCATTGCAAAAATATATCCCATTCATGAGACTAAGTACTGCAGAAATAGTTTTATACAAATATGTTTTGAGCTTTTTTTGAAAGAAAGTGGCAGGAAATTTGTCTATTCCATCTCTTCCTTTTCCTTCTCCCCTTTCTGTCCCACTTTGAAGACCCATCTTTATTTTCCATGCCCTCTCTTCCCCTGCCTTGTCAGTGCTACAGTATACCTACAACCCCCCCCCCCCCCCCATCAAATGGCTAAAAAAATGCTAAATAGTGGGGAAATTAAAGAGAGAAAAGAAAGGAAGACATGAAGATTGGGAAGGCAATGTGGAAAGAAAATGATACAAAACAATTCCCTCCCGCACATTCCCCTCATTCGATGGCTTTGTTTTCTCTTCTTTCATGTCCCTATTGAGACCAAACCCCCCCCCCCCCCCCCCGCATATGATACCTATGCCCCTTAATGAATTGGCCCAAGCTTATTATCATCTTCCCTTCCTCTTCCAATCTCTTCTTCCCACTCCTCTTTGTGCGTAGAACGATATTGCCTTAAGCTGCTTGAGGTCCATGATTTTCTCCACTTCCCTCTAGCAATTCTACTCTACATCCGTAAATGTTTACTTGTTTAGGAATGATGGTCTCTATCCTTTTCCTTCTCCTCCTCCTTCTCTTCTTCTTCTTCTCTTCCTTCCACTCATCATTCATAAAAAATACCTATAATTAACATCTTTTGAAATGCATGTTTGCCTTCCCTCCATACCATCGTCCATCCGCCTGCCATCTCAACCCTCATCCGGTGTGGTATGTTACATTCTGGCATCGTTAGACGAGGAACATGATGATTATAATCATCTTGATGGTTTTAAACCAGAAGGTGATGGAGGTGGTAAGGATCTAGAATTACAATCATAATAATTACAATCATTTTGTGTTTTCTTATGGTTTGTTCATATTCTATGCTTCGGGGAACCATGTTTTGTTTTTTTTAAACGTGTAAAGTGGCAAATGTGTGCAACAAAGGTAGTACAGGTATTCGCTTATCTCTGTGTTAAAAGCTACAGAAGTGTAAAGCAGATTACACTTATTTCATTATGAAAAAACAACAACCTTGAACAAGCCCTTATGGTGATAATTTGCATGTACATGTATTCTTTTTAATTTAATCTCTTCCAGAATCTCTTATTTCATTAATTGTATTGTCAGATATGAGTTAACAAATATTACAGGGTAACTTCTTCTGTAAACTAAATTTTCCTACACATGTACATGTATACATCCCTTATTATGCTTAAAATTTGAAAGAAAAATTTAAATCAATTTCTGTGTTCAGACAAAATATGTGTACCGGTAATAGTTACATGAAGATATTTTAAGGATGCCAGGATGTTTACTTAAAAACTATGGTGGCTTTAATTAGAAATTACATATGAGTAGGTCCCCATATACACTATCAGTCTGATTAATTTCTATTTGTCACGTTGTTGCACATTGTTATAATGCTTTGTTGTAAATTAAATGAAATATTTGTTTGGTAGTTTTACCTTAAAGCTGACTATATTTGTCAAAAGAAAAATGCATGTCGCAAATCAATCACAAGTGGTTATTTATCATTTTCTTTTACACTAAATCCATTCATACATGTACATGTAGGCACAAATTTAGTCGGCATTTATTTTTCATTTTGTTCCTTAATTGTTATGTGTATTGTTTTCATGCCTGTGTTTTCACAGTAGAGTTCATTGTAGGCACCTCCAACATATATTGACTATTGTCCCATACTGACATATCTGTGTATTGTTTTCATGCCTGTACCTGTCTGTTCATCTGTATACTTATTATAGCTTCACAACCACCTCCATCTTCAGACGATGCTCTTTTTCAAGGAGAATCTCATGACTATCAGGGTGTGTCTAAAAACACTAATTTTCTACTCTTATTTTTTTTTCTTTGTCATGGTGTGATTGTGTCTTATTTCAATAGTATAGTTTTAGCAAGTTTGTTCATTTTCCCATAAAAAAGTCAAATGTTACAAAGAAAAGTGTTCTTGCTTTGTGCATGCATCCATGAACATGTATAGCTGATGTCAAATTATTCTACTTTCATTTTACATTCATTTACATGTATTTTAATAAACGAAAAGTCTTCAAAAATAGGAGATATAAAGACTGGAAATATGGGAGGAATCTGATAAACAAAGGAAAGCCATTAGAATTCAGGCAATGTTGCTTTGAGTCCTTATTTTATGTGGAGTAGATCTAATAATCTGGCAATATAAATGTGATTTTATTTCATCTATACATACAATGATTGGGAAGATCTAGGCCCTGTTTCATAAAAACTTGTCATCAATAACAAGTTGCAATAACTGTTAGAAGCTACTGAAATCCTTGCATCCGATTGGCTGAGAGCAAATTTGTCAGTAAAAATTACTGACAAGACACTTGATGAAACACCCCCTGGAGCAGATAGAGATTGGAAATGTTTCCTTCATCTTTCATTCATTAGCTGAACTGTGTTTTTCTTCTTGTTTAAGTAAATGAGAATGTTCGCTATTTTTTTCATCATCTTTTAGTGCTGTATGACAACTTTATGGGAGACACAAAAGGAGGACGAGGAGGAGCAGCAGGTGAGCTCTAAGCTTTGACCTTTAACCTTCAACGTAACCTTTACCTCCCTTGTCAAAAAGTACCGTAGTGTACCCATGGTAATTTGACAGTAATTTGACCAAATTATACCATCAAATCATGGTAATTTGATAGTACTTTGCATGATTTGATGTTAATTTGGTCAAATTACCATGGGTACTATGGTTCTTTTTTTACAAGGGCTTGCTGTTAGCTAAAACTTAAGCAAAAAAACCTCAATTGTGCTTTGATTGTTTGGCCTAGAAAAGATAGCAGCTGCTAAATGTAGTTTTCAATGATGAAGAAGAAACATGCAATGTGAATGGTTTTTTTTTCCATGGGTGATATTTTTTGTGCCCATGTTGAGAGGAAAGTAGGATTCAAAAATCTTACCATAGGTTTGGTGGGTTTAGCAAATGAACCTTGAAATTGGTTATCCGTGAGGCTTTCCAGACCAGTAAATACACGTATGTGTGTGTTCTTTTAAAACAAACATGATCATTGGAATTTGCACTTTCTGAACTTTCTTGAAAAGCTCAGTAATGGTAAATGATTTTTTCACTAAAAATATAAATTTGGATAATTTGCATACTGTAGCAAAAGGGTAAAAGTTGGAATTCTTTTAGAATCCCTCCAAATTGACCTTCAACCCTGCATCAGATTTTGCTATAAATCGGGGTACAACTTTTTTTCATTGATTTTCTTGAAATTGTGCAGTTAGCACTTTGCCTGTTTAACTAGTTCCCACACTTCATGGATTATGTGACAAAGGGTTTACTGGGATGTGAAATTACAGCCTGCATGAGTTCAGGGTTAAGCACATAGTGAACATACATGTATGCACATGCACATGTACATGTACATGTATGTATATAGGGGACTTTGTGTGTATAGAAAAGCAATGGCGAGGTAAATGTCTCATGAAAGCTATTGAAATAGTATTCTGCAAGTGCATTTTATGAATATATAATGAGATCCAATTCCAAATAAAATGTGCTATTTATTATGTCTACATGGCCATAAAAGTTGTTGCATTAATTAATTGCTGGAAAGTGCCAGAAATGTGATTACCATCTAATATTGAAAAAGTAGTATGCAGTATCTGCATGTACATGTACAATGTAGTACTGAAAATGAGGGTTGTATTTTATAAGAATTTTATTTGTACAATATGTTGATAATAACACTCAAATAATAAATATGATCCTATTGTTGGAATCACAAGTTGTGAACATTTTTTTCTTTTCTTGAAGCCCCAATTCCGTTTTGATTTTGTAAAGTTTAGTAATGCATATTAATCTATAAAATAAATGTCCCTGAACAACATGTACTCCACTTAAAGGGGAAGTCCACCCTGATGTCAATATGTTTCAAAAGTAGCAGAAAAATTAAAGAAACACATCAATGAAAGTTTGAGCAAAATTCGATAAGAAATAAGAAAGTTAACAAATTGGCAACTTCGTGACATACATGTATCTTGCGAGCTCCTCTCCCATTCGCTTTTCTTGTGAGAGGAGCTCATACATGTAACTTCCTTATTTCTGAACAGATTTTGATCAAACTCTCATCTGTTTCTCTCATTTTTCTGCCTTTATTCAAATTAACTAGGGTGGACTTCCCCTTTAAGAGCTGAATATATGCAAAATGAAATGAAATAAAGTGAAATATCTAGAGGAATCATTTCAAAAGGAATTCATACGATCATCATCTCCCAGATCATCTTAAGTTCCCATAATATTTACCACTGTTTTTCATGACCAGACATAAAGTATTGTGAAAAATTAGCATTTTAGAAAGATGACGACATACATAGTGCATGTTCAAACACCGCCAAATCTCACACCTGCATGTACATATGCTGTACATGTATATCCTAGAACTTTTATGTACATACCCATATGAAGAAAAGAAAACAGACAATGCTGGTTCATAAGATTTAGGATAGAAGGTTCAGACTAGAATTAGAGTTAGGGATAAAGTATTGATAGATGTAACTGATCCCAAATATTATCCTGTTTGATATTCCTGTCAATGTTTTTAATGCAATTAATTCTAATTGTATTCTCATTATTTTTATGATGTCTTTTTTTTTTTTAAATAAAACTAATTCTATTATTAAAGTATCATGTCATTCTATTTTCTTCAAAAATGCAAAAAAGTTATGAAATATCATATTAACTATCATGTCAATGTGGTTGTTTTTTTTCAGCCGGTCAACCAATTTACGATAACAGAAATTTCCAGAAGGAATCAACCAAAAGCAGCGACTATGCCAAACCTTATGACTACTTAAAGAGGGAGAGCCACCCTTATGAGTATGCCGGACGTAAGTCGCCTGTGATCCAGTTATCATTTAGCAAACAAACTTTGTTTGATTAATGATCATTGCTCAAATATAGTTTATTTGACCAGTGATCTTTATTTGATCTGTGATCCTAGAACCGGACTTGTAAAGTTTTGAAGATATAATGTGTCCGATTTCAGGATAGTCGTAAATGGGCGGTTATGGCTAATGGCATTTTCACAGGAAAGGTGTTTAATAGAGCTGAAATCTTAAGAGTAATACTGCAAATATTTGTTATTGTGAGTCATATAGTAATATTTGGAAATTGAACAGAGCAAATTCCTCTGTCTCCTTCATTTTAGACTCCTTTGCGTCTTTATTTCTACCTCTTTCCTTCCTTCTTTCATCTTCCTTTTTTCATCTTCCTTTTCTTACCCTTGCTCCCTTCTGTAGTTGTCTCTTTTTATCCTTTCTTTCCCTCCTTTTACTACTCGAAATTGTTTCTTTACTTGCGTTATAACCCATTCCTTTTCTTTAATCGTTTCAGTGCCTTTTTCCTTCCTCAGTCTTTATCATATCATTTCCTCTATCTTAACAGTTCTTGGGATGTATCTATTACGTGTTTATGTACCAATTTTGTGTACATTTTTGTCATATTCTTTGCCTTCTCTTTTAATAACAAGCATGTAGATTTGCACATGAAAGTGAGATCTACCTAATTTTGTTGTCTTAAGAGTTTGAGTGCCATTTTAATATTTAGGCACATGTATATATGGCATGTGAAACCCAACTGGGTCCCTCTTACAGGTAACCCGACATTTACTCTGGTGAAACTTGCTCCGTGTTTTGAAGTATATGGTTAGGTTTAGGATTCGGTTTAAGGGTAGGGCTCAAATTAGATACAGTGTTTTGTCAGGGTTGACTTTCGGAATAATTAGTGGTGGAAATTGTTGTAAAGCCCTCTTGTATCCATGTCTGTCAAGGGAGCGTTTCATTAAGCGTTTTGTCAGTGATTTTTACTGACAACTGTTATAAGCTACTGAAATCCTTGCATCTGATTGGCTGAGAGGAAATTTGTCGGTAAAAATCACTGACAAAACAATTGATGAAACGCTCCCCTGGTGTTTGTTAACTTTAATCAGTCAATAATAGTTTGTGATTCATAGAGTATAAACATGTTCTCCAATGAACTTTTCTGTACCCGTAACAGCGGGGTCGTTCGTTGGGAACGTCCCTCCCCCTCTACCTCCTATGAGGAAGAAAGAAGGTGCAGTTGACCCCATGGATGACCCGACCTATGAAGCTTTCAGAGAGGGAGAATACCAAGCTCTCCTCAGAAATGGTAAATATATTTCCCTTCTTCACAGCTTTTCTTTCCTTTATCCTATTTTCCAGTGGCATAGAGGGCACTACATGTACCCCTCCCCCCTGTCAAACCCAGTCTGGACGACCTTATGTACATAATAAGTAAAAACTTAAAATATGCCCCCTGATATTGCCGCCCCTTCTGTAACAATTAGACCTATAAACAAAAAAAGGCACCTAAAATGTTAAAACTTTCTTGCGCTTGCCAGAGAAACTTGCAGTGAAAATGATCTAAAAACGTGATGACTTTTTGTTTGTTTGTTTGTTTGTTTGGGGGTTTCTGCTTTTTTTTTTTTTGCTCTTGAAATCTTATGATTACAATCTGGAGCCCCAATCCAAAAAGCTTTTGTGGAGCCCATAGAAGAATTGTCTGTTTTTATCGCATAACAAGATTTCACTCTTTCATCTCTTTGCTGTCGGTAGGCTCATCTAAGATTCGTCGAGCTGATACTAACGTTGTGGCAGTAAAGTTTGATAAGCTGGTACAGGCAGAGAACCCAGTGACAGGGTCACCAGTCTTCTGTGGTAGTTGTGGAGCTGCCATGTCCCATCTCAGTAAGATATCACAGCTTTACTCAGGAAAGGTGAGAAAAATCTGAGAATGATTTTGTTAACCCTTTCAGGACAGGAATTACCTTTTTGTTCTTCAAATTGGCAACAATAATAGTTTTCTTTCAGTGTTACATGGTTCTAATAAGGTGTATTGTCTTTAAAAAAAATATACTTGGTTAGGAATTTTGTCGAAAAGTTGAAATAATTGCCAATTTTGATTAAAAAACTATGATTTTGAACCTCTCAATGTGTTGCCAAATTTAAGGATTTTAAAGCTTATTCTTGTTTTTAAAATTCCTGGCATCAAACGCGATGTGGTCATGTAACAAAAATGGATATTGTGTGTGCAGAAATTATTGCTCTTTCTCCTCATGCATCTAGTGTGTTTTTTAGAGCTCTAAATCAAGTTTATTGAGCCAATTAACCACAAAATGTGGTCAGTTGTCTCGAAAGGGTTAAAGGGATGATAAAAAATAATCTGTATTGTTATAAGACATGCAAGTACATTTAGAACCCAACCCAAAACACTATATGAGACATTGAAATGATTGAAAATTAAAGAGCATAAAAGAGGAAAATTATCTCTTCTCAAGGTCCACACACAAGTTAACAAGGACTCAAATTATGTGTGCCTGCACATGACAATTAGTGTATGCACAAATCCTTTTTACCTTTAATGAAAGTGCAATTTTGTTACTTTAACTTTTAATATCTGTTCATTAAAATAATATTGGAAGCTGATACTGTATTTAGAGTGTTGGATACCGTCATGGATCCTGTACAACGTGTGTAAAGCAAACAACTTTTGGGTGATTGATTCCTTTTTGATATCCTGCAAGTGAAATGATCACCAAGAGCAACGCATAATCGTTTAAAAAGCTCAGACTATGCATGTAGTTCATTGTCTTCTCAGACTCCAATCCTTTCTTAGCAATATTTCACCATGATGATGACGCTGGATTTGTTTCCCTAATTACTTTAATAGTTCTGGATCTGTGAGTTCTGTGAGTTTGAGAACCCCGTCGCTGACGATGCAGCGGTTCCTACGACTGAAGACAGTACCTATGTGATAGGACCAGGCTCAGGAGGGGATGCCAAAACTCTCGTCATCTTCTGCGTGGATGTGTCTGGAAGCATGGCTGTTACCACAGAGGTAGGCTGCCTAGTCCATAGTCCACTTCTATAGATGCAATGGCAAGGACAAGAAAGGAAAAAATTCTAGGAAACGGTGAATGTGCAGAATGCATTGAGACCCTGACTTCAGTTCATTGCAGTGTGTTTGCAGGTGTCTGATAAAATTTCTTTTGCTAGTCCCATATTCTATTTTTAAAGGGAGAATAGCAATGAAATAGCCAGTATACTCCTTGAGCTTCACAATTGTCCAGAATATTAGAGGCTCTGACATTTGCTTTCTGTGTTTGCAGGTGTCTGGTGCAGTTGGTGTCCAAGGGAAAAAGAGCGATGAACAGGTGGCTCTCCAAGCCTACCAGGAAGAGCTGGATGCTGCTGAACAGAGGTCCAGAAAAGCTCAACAAGAGGCCCTCGATGCAGAGATGCTAGCCAACTACCAAGGAACAATTGAGGGCCAGGCCCAGGCCTTAGCCCAGTTCCAGATCTCCAGGACCGCATCAACAGTGTCAGCAGCACCTTCGACCCAAGCCCCACCTCAAGTCCCACCTCCTCCTGGTCAAGCCATACCCTCTGCCCCACCCGGTACTCTCCCTCCACCCTCCCGCCAACCCAGCACCGCTCCCTCCTTGGCCGGTGTCCAGGCTCAGAGGCAGAGGGAGTTGGAAGAGAGGTACGTCGCTGCACCCCAGAGATCCGCTGGTTCTCAGAGACCCGCTGCCCCACCGAGACCCGCTGCCCCACCGCAACCCAAGAAAAATGTCTCGTACATCTCCAGGCTTCAGGTAAATTGAAGAATTCAAGGCCCTGTTTCATCAATAGCAACAGCCCATTTCTATGACAAATTTGCTCTCGGCCAATCAGATTCAAGGATTTCAGTAGCTTATAACAATTACTGTAACTTGTTATTGATATCAAACTTTATGAAACGGGGCTCTGTTCTAAACTGACAGCGATACAAAAAAATATGTAAATAACTTTTGAATTCTTCAGTATAGCACTCAGAGATACATGTATGTTCTGAAGTTAACTTTTTTATTAGCAATCAGTTTCATCTTATCATTTGCAAACTCTGTTATGACGTCTTGTGTTTTCAGCTATGCATTCTTGTTGTGATATGAGGACATACATGCATGTATCCTGAGGTAGCAGTACTTCTTGTCTCATAAGAATTGTGCTCTCATTTCTTTTACTTTACACTTTTTTAGTATTTTTGAATGCTACATGTGGGATTTGCAATAACGAATTGTGATAAAATGATGAAGGAGGAATTTTTTTAGTTTTGAGTTTGGCTGTATTGCATCGTAAGTTTGAAGACTGTAAATACCGAGGTACACGTAGTACATTCTCTGTTAACCCTTTCAAGACTTATGACCACTTTTTGTGGTTTGGCTCAATAACTTTTGATTCAGAGCTCTAAAAATATACCAGATGCATTGGTAGAAAGAGAAAAGAAATCTGCGCACAATATGTCCATTTTTGTTGCATGTCCATATTGTGTTTGATGCCAGGAAAATTTTAAAAGGAGAATAAGCTTTAAAATCCTTAAATTGGCAACACATTGAGAGGTTCAAAATCATTTTTTAAAATCACAATTGGCAATTTTGTCAACTTTTTGACAAAATTCCTAACCATGTATATTATTTTTGAAGACATTACACCTTATTAGAACCATTTAGTGCTAAAAGATAAATATTTGTGTTGCCAATTCGAAGAGCAAAATGTGATCAATTTAGCCCTAAAATAAGTCTTGTCCTGATAGGGTTAAGAGTTTGAATACATTGTGATATTAAGGATCAAGTTGAGTTCTGGTCATGCAAATACATTGTGAAAGAAACTGTCTGGAACTGATTGGGAAAGGCTGATCATGTATAAATAAGGATAATGGTTTTGGAAGCAACCCAAACTCACTCAAAAGCACATGCACCGCTCACAGAAATGGGTATATGGGACTACACACACACAAGTGGCATGAATGTTCGGCCCAAACATTTCAGCTCTTTCTAGTCATATACTGTGAATATGAAGGCATTTGAAGAGCAATCCATTTCACAGGATTTTTCTACCATGATCTTCTTCCAAACTGACATAAAAGGAATGAGAAAGCTCACAAATTATTTTTCACCTTTCCCATACTTCAAGCTTCGGTTCACCACTGTGTCTTTATTGTATTTCAGTCGATGCAATCAGCAATACAGCAACAAGTCTCCAAATTGCAGGCAGAGAACAGTCACAAGAGGGTCGGCCTGGTAGCATTCAATAACAATGTGAGTATGGGCAGTGAAAAACTTCCAGAATTCTGTAATGCCTATGTAACATTTGTGCATTTTGATTTGTGCAGCTACGTTAAGCCCGATATGAGATTCGGTAAAAGTACCATTGCACGGCCGTAAACTTTGGTACATATGCTGTCATTTGGTAACTATTGCACAGTCATCAAGAGCACGTCATAGTCTGTTGAATATGCCCTTTTTGAATTGCCTATGCATTGCCTATGCTAATGCACATACAGCTGTATGTTTCTTTTTTGAAGGGATGGGGAATAGATGCATTGTGGGATGGTGCACCGTGAAGGATACAGAGCTAATGGCATTGATAAGGGCAACTGCCCCATTTGCCCTGCCCCTACCCCCCCCCCCCCCCCCCCACCCCATTTATGACCTTCCTGCATGTTAGATTCTATTTCCGACTTTTTCTGTTATTCTTTTTTGTGCCAGGTAACTGTGATTGGAGATGGCAGCCTAGACCCTGTGCCTTTAGAGGGCGCCGGTCTAACCGACAGGGAAAGCCTGATCAGTCTTGGGCAGAACTTCCCCCTTCCTGGTCCTGTAGCAGAGGTTTATCGCTGTCTCACTGACAAGATCTATAGGTGAGATGGATAGCCCAGAACCTTCAAGTCGGCCATTTTGTTGATGACGAATTGAATGATAAATAAGCCCTTCTCATTCACGTTCATTGATATATCACGTCTCATTAACAGAAACGTTATGTGAAGACTGGTTGCTATACTTACTACACTACCTACATTGTGCCTGGCTAAAATGCACTAACGGATGCACAGACAACAGAAGTACTTAGGAGAAAGTACATTCCAAAGTTTAGACCCTTTTTATATTTTTATTTTATCCAATAATTTCCAATAATTTCAATCTGTACATCATCCAAATTGTTAATATGAAGAATAGGCTTTTACTTGAGCGTCACAGATGACTCATTCTGAATTTTTACCCAAAAATATTTTTGTGCACTTCTACCAGACCTGAAATTTTGGACTTGTGGAGATGATCCACGTCGACCATTTCAAAAAATGACTGTAGTAGAAAATACTTGACAAGATTGTAATAAACAGACAACAGAGAAGACCCTAAGAGCATCAAACATACAGATGAGAGGACATTTCATAAACACATTGCAGTTGAAAAATAATTTATCAAATATTTCAATTCTAATCCTCAGCCTGACAGAGAGTGGTCAGACTGCTTTAGGCCCCGCCCTCCTCATCGCCATCTCCATGGCAGCACAGAAGCCTGGGTCAAAGGTCATCATGTGCACTGACGGAATGGCCAATATTGGATTGGGAGCGTTAAATGATGTGAACAATGACGCAGCTTATGAAGAAGCAGCTGCTTTCTATGACGAGGTTGGAAACTTTGCAAGAGATTCAGGGTGAGTAAAGAGAAGAAGCAAATGGCCATCAACCCTGACTTTCATCTACTCTGATTTCATGCCATTGTTAGCTAAACTCTTGTTCTGTATAAGTATTATTGAGAGCACAAAAACAATGTACTCTACGATTGTCATCTTTTTAGAGTTTATTAAAGACCTCAGCCTGACCCAAAACAACCATATATTGACGTAAAGCTTAGTAAACAAAGAATATAATTACCCTGGGTATTCATAAATTTTCGTCTCCGTTTATCCATAAAAAATAAAAAAGATAATTTTTTTTGGTCCGCCCCCTCCCTATGACGTAACAACAGAGGAAACTGCAGGGGGTCGCTAGACGTGTGACGACATGTCATGTATACAGCTCCGAGTGCGTCTACATGATATGTCGTCATCAAATTTTCACCCCCTGCAAAGTAGCGTTCCTCAGAGACGGGGCCCTCGTCAGAAAAACCACCGGGGCTCAACATTCGGGACGCTGTTACTCATTCCACAGGAAACGGAATCTCATGAAGTTGGTTTCAATTTGTTCAGAAAATATATAGATCCCCGTGGATGAATAAAGGGTATATTTCAAAATTCAGTCAGGCTGAGTTCTTTAATGATATTTTTAATTTAAATTCAAGACTTGAAGAGTCTTTCTGGAGGTAACAATGCATGGTGTTGTTTTTCATGAATCATGACTGTTTAACTTTAAACTTTTGAAATAGACAAGATTATGCCCTGTAATGTGTTCATCGTCTTGACTTTTTATCATTCGTATGTATTCTTGTATTGGGTGTTTTTTTCTTCAGTGTATGTGTTTCTGTACTAACACTGGAGGGAGAGGACTGCAGAGCTATCGAGCTAGGCAGTGTAGCGGACAAGACACGAGGACAGGTTTGTTTCTACTGTTTCATCTTGTTTACGAGTGCAAGGTTGTCTTAACCCTTTCAGGACAGGAATTATTCAAGAGCTACATTGATCACATTTTGTTCTTCAAATTGGCAACAATAAGATTTTTCTTTTAGTCCTACATGGTTCTAATCAAATGTAATGTCTTTGAAAACAGTTAAAAACTTGATCAAAAAGTTAAAAAAGTTGCCAATTTTGACCGAAAAAAAACCCAATGATTTTGAACCTGTCAGTGTGTTGCCAATTTAAGGATTTTAAAGATTTTAAAGCTTACTCTCATTTTTAGAATTCCTGGTATCAAACGCAACAAAAATGCTCATATTGTGTGCAGATTTTTTTTCTTTTTCTACCAATGCATTTGGTATATTTTTAGAGCTCTAAATCAAAAGTTATTGAACCAAACCACAAAATGTAGTCTATTGCCTCGAAAGGGTTTAATGATGTACAATGAAGGCTGTATAAAAAGATTCAGCCAATCCGCAGGTCCCCAAAAAGCGCGCTATTTTATTTCCAGTTCTGCCTGACTATGAATACATAATGAGCAAGAACATCCAGGAACATCTTATTTGCAAACTATTGAATAGACTACTTATCATTCACAATTGCCATGAGTTATGCATCAAATAAAAGAAGAGGGATCAGAGATTTGTGACATGCTTTTGTTGTTTTCAAAATAAAAGACGAAATTGGTAAAAAAATGGTGTTCCTTTTATGACAAAAAATGGAAATGAAATGAAATATAAATCTGGCCAAAACTACCATAGTTCTATTGTGAGCCAGGGCAAATTTGACATGAGCGTAAAGGGCACTTTCTGTACTTTCCAAAGATTGAAATAACATTAATGTGCACTTCATGACAGGGTCAGGATCCAGCAATATGTAACCAATGTACACACTTTGTCTTTAAAAAATTCCAGCATTCCGATTGGTTATCACCACGCAAGATGTTTTCTCACAGCCTGGCAACAGCTATGCGCATGTTTGCGCAAGGATGAAGCAACAGGTTGCGCATTGTTTCATTCAACGCGCACTTGGTTACAGATGGCTTGCTTGCCAATCACAGGGCTAAGATTCTATGGTCTTGACCATGGTCTTGACAACGGATGATCTGCGGCTGAATATTGCTGGATCCTGACTCTGTCATAAATCTATGGATGTTTTGAATGTAGCGATGAAAAAGATGAGATTCCAGCGCTTCCATACATATGTGTCTTGATGGCGGCTCATATACTTTTTATATGTCTTGAAATCTTGTGAAAAAAAGGCTTTTGTATGACTATTTCATCAGTTATTTTAAACAATTTATTTCTAAAATTCTGACTAAAACAAAATATCCCTGTGTTGGTAAACTATTCATTTATTTTTGCCGAAAGTCTAATGAGGATAGCATTTATATTTATTTAAGAACATAACTTTAAAGATGACCATGCGATACAGCCGACTGGGTGCAGGGAGAGAGTCCATTTCGGGCACTGGAAATAAAATGCGCGATTTTTGCTCATTTGCATACGACCTGCGGTCTGACTGGATTGCTGTAGGGATGCAAGAAAAGAGGTCTTTATAGGCTGGTGGTCTTTGTGTACAGTTTCATTAAATACATGTTACAATGAGAAACACTTTTAAAGGAAAACAAAAAGGCAGGTTTGACTGTATCATGAGGATGTTTTTTACCGATATTGTTCATGTTTGCTATCGTACATAATGCTCCCACAATTAATAACAGAAAATGATGTAATAGCCCCATGTATTGTATTTCATGCAGGTGAGCATCGTTAAGCCCAATGACCTCAACCAGCAGTTTGCAGACATCCTTGCCGACCCTGTCCTAGCGACCAATGTATCGGCTAAGATGGTTCTACACAAAGGCCTGTGAGTATCTCGTATGATGATTCCTATGAAGTGCTAAAGAGAGGGGGATGGATGGTCAGTTGAAAGACTGCTATGATTAATTTAGCAATGTCATACAAGCTGTGAATTTGATGATGATATTTTTATTACAACTGACTTCTAAGTAAGCAAGTACACGTATATGCCTGTAAATAAGCAACCTCTTCAATGGACTAGGAAATTTAGAATCGTACATAGGGGAAGTACCGTAATTTGACTTTTAACCAAAAAAAAAATACTAGTAATTTAATTTTTAGCTCATCCGGCCCGAATGGGCCAGATGAGCTTATGCCGTGCCGTGGCGAGGCGTCCGTCGTCCGTCCACAATTTCAAAATGCTTCTTCTTCGCCATTTCTTACCCGATTTTAATTCCGTTTGCTTTATATGATAGCACTAGGTGGGGGATTCAAAACTTCTACACAGAATTTTGAAACTCATTAAATATGCTAATTTATGCGCATTTCTCAAAAATCACAAAAATTGCTTCTCCTTCCTCATTTATTGACCGATTTCAATTTTTTTTGTTCCATCTGAAAGACTTTCATGAGGTTCATTGAACTTCTACACGGAATTTTGAAATTTTGTCTACAAAATTAATTATGCTAATTTATGCGATATTTATTCAAAAATCACAAAAATTGCTTCTCCTTCATTTATTGACCGATTTCAATTTTTTTTGTTCCATCTGAAAGACTTTCATGAGGTTCATTGAACTTCTACACAGAATTTTGAAATTTTGTCTACAAAATTAATTATGCTAATTTATGCGATATTTATTCAAAAATCACAAAAATTGCTTCTCCTTCCTCATTTATTGACCGATTTCAATTTTTTTTTGTTCCATCTGAAAGACTTTCATGAGGTTCATTGAACTTCTACACGGAATTTTGAAATTTTGTCTACAAAATTAATTATGCTAATTTATGCGATATTAAAAAATCACAAAAATTGCTTCTTCTTCCTCATTTATTGAGCGATTTCGATTTTTTTTTTTTCCATCTGAAAGACTTTCATGAGGTTCATTGAACTTGTACTCGGAATTTTGAAATTTTGTCTAGAAAATTATTTATGATAATTTATGCAAAATTTATTAAAAAGATCACAAAAATGGCTTATGCACTCTTTATTGTATTACACAATAATGAGTTTCGGCATAGCACCCATCGGTGTGTGTGGACGTGGTACTACTCCTGAGTTCTACAGGCTGCAATAGAGAAGTAGTTCACCCTTTCGGCCCTAGTTTTCAAGGTGAAATGCTGTTAGAAGTCCATTATGTGTATTTTGTTCAAAGTACAAATTGCTTAAATATCTTTGCTTGATGCCGGATGAGCGCCACATCATTGATGTGCTAGTTGAAATTTTCTCTGATTTTGTGAGGATTTTTTAAAAATCTTTACCACCACTCAAGAATACCTCTAAGACCATGATTGCTTTTGAATTATTGAATTACTATTTAGACTCTTCTTTTTTTTTTGCTTAATAATTTTACTAGATTTTTGAGGGATGGTGAGAGTGACAATCCAGAAAGCCAGGCAACCCATATTGTTGGACTTGTGAACGCCGACTCTGAAACTACCTTTGAGTTTGGAGTGAGGAGAAAAGAAGGTGAGTTGAAATCCTGAGAAGAACAAACATTGAAGCCTCTTTAGCCTGCATATTTTCCAGATTCATATTTTTTCCCTGTTTAGATTTACCCCCTTTCCAAATTACGGATTTTGTGCCTCCCCCCCCCCCCCCCCATGATATGGCCTTAAAAAAAAGAAGATAAAAGGGCAAAGAGAGTACGAGAGAGAGCAAGAAAGGGAGAGGGAAATGTTAATATGATATAACAACCTTCCACACCTTTCCCTCACACTATGCCCTTATTCTTATTTCATTTTATCCGTCTATTATTTTGGTTGCCCCCGAATGGCTGGACCCATACTATGCTACTGTCATCTTTAATTAATTTCTTCTTTCATTTCTGTTCAAACAGTGATATATGACAACTATGGTGGAACTACAGTTGTGGAGAGAGTAGAAGGTAAGTAATTGTTCAAAGTAGTAAACAGTGAATTGAAGGCTTTAACCCTTTCAAGACAATTGACCACATTTTGTGGTTTGGCCTAATAACCTTTGATTCAGAACTCTAAAAAATATACCAGATGCATGAGTAGAAAGAGCAGAAAATTCTGCACACACTATGTCCATTTTTGTTTCATGACCATATTGCGTTTGATGCCAGGAATTTTTAAAACGAGAATAAGCTCTAAAATCCTTAAATTGGTAACACATTGAGAGGTTTTATTGTTTATCATCAAAATTGGCAATTTTTTCAACTAATCAACAAAATATCTAACCATGTATATTGTTTTCGAAGTCATTACACCTTATTAGAACCATGTAGCACTAAAAGAAAAATATTATTGTTGCCCATTTGAAGAACAAAATGTGATCAATTTCGCCCTTAAATAATTCCTATCCTGAGGCAACTACACATGTATTAGAGACTTGAATTTTATAGCAAAGTTAGTTTTCAAAATAATTTTTTTTTTCAAATTCAGCATGAAATGGACAGCCTTGAAACAAAGAATGTGTTTATACAAGTGAAGTAAAAAGAGTATTGTTTTTGTATTCCTACTTCAGTAAAAGTTTATAACAATCTGGGCCCCGATTCATAAAACTTGTTATTAATAACAAGTTATAATAATTGTTATAAGCTACTGAAATCCTTGTATCTGATTGGCTGAGAGCGAATTTGTCATAGAAAATGAGGCAGTTGTTATTGATAACAAGTTTTATGAAATGGGACCCTGACCAGTAGAATTTCTCGAATCATGAAGACCATCTCAACATGTATTACATACATCTGCAATCACTTTTAGCAGTTAAAATGTAGTTGAAATGAGCATTAAACTAGAAAAAAATAATTGTATGAAATACATGTATGCCTCGCTTTGTTTGGTCCCATCAGATGAGCCAATCTACGAGAGCGTGGCCCAGACCATGATAGAAGGTCTAGAGAAGCTACCGTTCCAGGTCCAGATCCGTTACACAGGCCGTGATGGTCTGGACTATCAGCGCATCCTGACCATGGATAGACCGGTCACTAAGGATCGGAAGTTTGCTGAACAGAGTAAGCCCTCAAATTCATTTAATACATCAGAAAATATATAAAGATATATAGATAAGATATAAAGATAATTAGCTTTATCCACCCTTGCAGCAATTATAATTTTCTTTGATTGTTTCATTAAATGAACACCAAACCAAACCAAAATAAGCCTTTAAATGGTTTGGAAAGAAAGTTACTGTTATGTTTTTATCTGCTATACATGTAGTTGTAATGGCAATGCTTCATTTATCATCATAATTATCATCGTCATTGTTATTTTTTTTTGCAAATAAAGGGCATAAAATTTGAATATGTTTTGTGAATCTGCCGATTGTGAACAAAAGATTTCTGAATGCCAAGAACATTCACAACTTACAAAAGATGGAAGGAAGGGACCTATGATATGCTTTACAAAAATCCTTATTTCTTTGTGGACTACTGGACCAAATCGGACAGGGTCTTCACTGACTGGTAGAAAAAATAGTTGTTCCATTATCCAGTATGACTTTTCATATTTAAATGTGATTTGTTTCGTAATCGATACCCAAATGCCATTTGTAATTTGTTGGGGGGGGGGGGCATACTGTATTAATATGCTTCATCATTTTTGTGTTTCATTTACAATGTATCTGTGACACAGATGCTAATGTTGGTGTGATTGGAGCCCATGCCGCCCAGTCTGCAGCCAAGCTAGCCGTAGAGGGAGCCTATGCCCAGGCTCAGATCAACGCTATCATTACCCAGAAGCTTGTACAGCGATGCACGTAAGTAGATGGGATTAAAATGATTTTATTTTGATGTAAATTCAGTGGAATGATCACGATAGCAACACACAACAAGGCCACTTTTCAGTTCTAACAAATTTGGACATGTGAAAATACCATGCGCATATTATAAGTGTCAGTCATGAGCAATCTAATTTTTATTAGAATGTAAAATGCAATATTCTTGTTAGAATATAACATAATTAGATCTAAGATCTTTTTCATCATATCATGTAAGCAGAAATTTCAAATTACAATGTTACGTTTTTGTAGAGTATACATGTAAGTACAACTGTGTCTATGTAGAGATAAAAGAAAAAAAAAGGAAAAGCGAGAAAGAGAAAGTAAAATTATGAGAGAGAAGAGAGAGAGAGGGGGAGAGATAAGGGTGGGGGTATGTTTTATTGAACTCTATTTTGTACCAGTATTTTATTTCAATGTTTAATATATATTTTGTAGTTATTACCTGTAACAATAATTTTTTTTTTAATTTTGATGCTAGGCAACCAGAGGAAGGTCAACAGCAGGAGGGTATCTATCAGACGTTCTTGGCCAACATGGCTCCCATCAACTCTGAAATCACACGGGCACATCAGGTAATGCATTCTTTCTTGGTAGCCTGCTGCAATTTAAGTATCAAGTTGTATGAGAGTAAAGCAGAAAAATTAGAGAAACACAGCTGTAAATAAACAAGTTTTTTAAAAAATAAGAAATTTATCAATAATGCCTGCATTTATAGGGCACCTTTCCAGATGATCAAAGCACTTTACAGTGTATTATTACCCCAGTCATTGGATCCGGTTACGATTCTGCACTCATAGTGCACAATCGCCACTCCGCTAGGGAGCATTCCAGTCTGGCAGCCATTTTACAGGCACACATATACCATTCCAGTCACAATGACATTCGCATCCTCCCGGGTACCCATTTAACACCTGGGTGGAGAGTGGCATATGTAGATTAATGCCTTGCCAAAGTATATTAGTGCTGTGGCGGGACTCGAACCGCGAACCATGTGATCCACGGTGCGGTGACGTTCGCACTAGACCAAGACATCTCTACTATCAAATATTGAGATTTAACACAGAGTTCAAGCCCTCCTTACTCTCAACGGACCATATGTGAATGTTGTTGTTATGTTTGTGTGCTTTTCATATATCTGAAGTGATTTTCATTCTACGTGGGGGAAGTGAGGGAGTGGGGGGGAATTTGTGAGATGAGTTATGGTGTAATGCTGGAATGATTCCTTGACAGAAAGTGTATTTAGTTGATGCCGTTAACTTTGCTCTTGCCACAGTTTTAGTATAGTATGCTGTTAAACCTAATAGGTAGAAATAGAATAAATGACAGCTTCTTTCTGCTTCTTAACTGCTGTACCAAATTCAGTTGATAGGCTTCCTTTTGATAACGTGCATGTCTATGTAGTAATAAGAATGATTCTGTTACTCCAGTATTAATCATTTTGAAATATATTCTTTTATGTGTAAAATAATGAGAAATATTGTAGAATTCCACAATACCGACAATTGTTCATTGTTAATCTCAATTGTTAACAACTGCACTAATTTGAATTTCCTAACAGCACAAACTGCTGAGCACTTAAGTCATTAGCTTTTTTGTCTATGTAACAATCTTTGTTGGTTTGTTTAAGGTTTCCTTATCTGTTTGTTTGATTGATTAACATTATAATGTTTTTCCTTGTTTTTTTAGTGTTGATAATGTTAACATGCTTTTTAGCTTTTCTCCTTTAACATTTTCATTTGCATAACCTTTTAACCTCTTGACCTTTTGACCTCTTGACCTTTTGACCTCTACAGCAAGAGTGGGATGCTGGTGAATACATGGAGGTAATTAACACTCATTAATGCTATGTTGTAGAATAACGCTACATGTATATCTAATTCCAGATAATGCGTAGTATTATATAGTATGTTGTAGAATAATACTACATGTATATCTAATATAGTAACGTATGATGTTGTATCTAGTTGTAACAATTTTCCTGCTTGTACTGCATGTTATGTTTATGATAGTGAAAGCTTTGTTAATTATGCACTTTCTTTCATCTTGATACGATATGATATGACATGATTGTATTTATTTACCATAAACAAGATACAATACATTATGATATTGACAATATTTACAGGTAAACATTATATAATTAGATCCTGTCCCTAGTTTTCTGTTAACATCTACATGTATGTATGCCAGGGAAGCAAGACAGGGGAAGTGATCTGAAAACTATTATTGTAGAGAGTGTTGTTGTAAATTTTGAGGAAACATGGATGGAGAACTGCACATAAGTGGCTTCATATGCACATCTGTGCAAACAATACACCAATGTAAAGTTGCAATTTAAATTAGCCAATTCATTTAAAATCTTTTCACTAAAGCATAAGTGCCCTGTTACATAAACCTTAGCATTAACGGTAACCTTGCCATCAATGGTAACTCCCATGGAAACCTTGATTTTGATTGGCTGTTGAGTGATGTTACCATGGTAGTTACCATTGATAGCAGAGTTGCCATTAATGGTAAGTTTTATGCAACGGGGCCCAGATCACATTGTGTTTCCGTAGACCACCCCCGGCTTTATACAAGGGCTTCCTTTGAATTTGCCTCTGCCTGTGTACAGTCTTGCTCAGTTGGATTAGAGCTGTATATCCAATAAATCCTTGAAGAATCCTCAAAGAAGGCTGAGTTTTAGTAAAAGTTAAAAAAATAATTTTTAGCTTCCTCTCTCTGTTTTATTCCTGTATGGGTGAATATCATTTAGTAGCAGTGTCACATGAACAGGATCGTTCTTGAAATGCCTTCATATTCCAAAATGGTAGTAGCTTAACCTTTTAGCACCTGAGGATTACGCGTATTGTAGTCATTTACTCACTGAACTCAGTCTCAGTAAACCATCTTGAGGCATAGACTCTCTGCTGTACACAAACTCTTTCCACAGTAACGCATTGCTTCAATGCAGATTCCAGACGGCTTATGTGTAAAGATAGCACACACAAATTTCAGTGCCCAATATCCCCTACAGTACATTTGGTGTAGTGTTACACAGGTCAAAGTCCACGGGCGGTCCTGAGCGGTTCAGTGAGTAATAAGAAGGGCGGTTCCGGGCGGTTTAGTGACTACAAGGTTAGTTTTGAAACATTTTGCAATTCTACTACACTTTTTAAAGCTACAGGGACAAAGACATGAGAGTAATCAGACTTTAAATGAAATAGTTTTTATAACAAGATGCATTTTCATTTTTATTTTTTGTGTAAAACAGCTTGAAAGAAGGAGCGAGGGTTCCAGTGATGAGGAGGAGGATGTGCCGTTGGTCATCAAGAGTAAGAAGATCAGTAAAAAGGTCAGTAGTCAATCGTCGCTCCTTTTAAAAATAAATTTGAGTTCTGGTCATGTGATTGCAAAATATGAAAGAAACTACTGGGAAAGGTAGATTATATAGTGTGTAAAATGTGTAGTTGAGGGTATAAAATCACCAATATGATAAGAAATTTGAATAAATCTTGCAGAAAATCATGACAGTGAACAGCATTGTACGCAGAAATGGGTATGTGGGACTATACACACATGTGGCAAATTTGTGAGCTATCTCACTAATTTTATGTCAGTTTGTAAGATTATCATAGTAGAAACATCCCCTGAAAAGGATTGCTCTTCAAATGCTCTTATATTCGAAATATGACTAGAAATAGCTGAAATGTTCGGGCAGAAAATTTATGCCACTTGTGTGTATAGTCCCATATACCCATTTCTGTGTGCAGTACATGTGCTTTTCAGCAAGATTGTATCAATTTCTTATCTATTTTGATGATTTTAAGATAAAGTATAAAACAATTCTTATGTAGACATGGTCAACCTTTCCCAATTCCTTTGAGACAGTTTCTTTCACAATATAATTACTTGACCAGAACTCTACTTTATCTTTAAAAAAATGAACATTTTCTCTTTATGCTGTTTAATCATTAACTAAATCAGGGATGACTTTATGTCTTCTATCTAATGATATACAAATTTATTTCAGAGGCTATTGTTCCCTTTTAATAATCTTTAGCAAATTTGTATTTTTACTCTTTCAAACTATTCAAACTAAAGTTATGTGCAATTGAAGCAACATGACATCATTACAATGGTAACATGATTTTATAATGTCATAATGTGTAATATGTGCAGAGGTAGCATGAAACCTTGAAACCGTGGGCATTTCTTTGCCTTCCTGTTCACATCTTGTATCCTTTCATTTCTCTTGTAATCACAGATGAAGCAGCGTCGCAAGAACGTGTCAGACCGACAAGCCAGTGTCTTCTACAGGATGAAGGGAGCCACCACCAAGATGTTCAATAAACAGACCTACAATATGGCTGAGATGGTATAGGATTGACCTGCTTGGGAAAGGGCCTGGTGTAATATATTAGGAGCCTTTCACATTTGGCGTGGAACCTCCTGTTGTGCCTTCTGTTCAACCCTGCAGTTTATATTACTCTCTACAATATGCCTCTAAGCAACAGAATATCTTCCATTCTTTTCCAGAGATATTAATGCCTTGTTCTTATAGTGTTACAAAAATATCTTAGTTAGTAGCGATCTATATTGTACATTTTATGTATGTTGTTGTCTCTTACTTGGCAGTCATTGGGACAACACTTTGTTTTGAAGTGCCTTGCACATTTTCAGTGTCCTTGTTATGATATGTAAACAAATGATTCCTATCTTGAAATTCAACTTCATGTGATCTAAGATATGAGATATACTGGGGTTTTAAAATGTTTTTAAAGAAATATATTGATTCTGTTCCCCCCCCCCACTCACATTGTAAATTGAATTGTACCCCCCCCCCCCCCCTTCAAAGGTTAATTTGTTATGCGTAAATGTATCTACTTATATCACTCTTTTGGACAATAGCAATGTATTCATCTACATGTATATAGCATACAATTCATTAGATATAAGATGTTAGGGTTTAATATAAGGTTTTAATCAACCATTTTGAAAACAGCAACAAGAATTAATGCAGATTCATTTTATGAAAGAAAAAACATATATTGCTTCAATATATTGAATTACTTCAAGTATTACAATACCTACAGTGAATAATAATTTTCCCCAAAACATTTATCATATCGTCTGTTGAAAGCCAGAAGGAGCTTTACTCCATGTAAAGACATTGTATAACTTAATGCTATTACCTTCTGGCACTCAACAGACAATACATGGTGCCATTGACAACAATTTTGTTGATAAAGTAACTGCTGGAGGAGTATCGAAAATTACAGTGGAACATCATTATAACAAACTCCTTGGGACCAAGGAAATTACCTCTTTATACGACAACCTTGTTATATCAGGGCTAAAAAACAATAGAATACAAAGAAGTGGGACGGGCAAAATTACCTTGTTATAACGAGAGTTTGTTATAACAGTGTTCTTTATAATGAGGTTCCGCTGTACTATCAAGTGGTACATGTATTGTTGAATATTGATTTGAATGAAATCGCTTAATGCATTATGAAATCTTAGTTTCATTGAAATATTTCAATATTAATAATATGATGTGGCCTTATAGTATGAAAATATGAATGCCTTGAAAATGTATTAACGGTTATCACATGTAGATGTATTAGACATTTTCATATTGAAAAAAATATTGCCTTTAATCTGTGTTTTCCAAATTACAAGTATTATGGTGAAACGAATCATTATTTATTTTATTGCTTGTAAATAAACCAAATTGCTTTGGATAATGTGGAGATCATAATTGTAATTACCGGTATTACATTTTATCATGTATGAAAATATTAAAACTATCACATTCCTAATGTACTATTCTTTAGTATTCTTCACATTATACGGTAAGTAGTTATTTTTGTAGGTGTTATTTTTGCATAAAATATAGTATCGAAAGTTAATGTTGCATGGTTATGAAATTATAATGTTGCAAAAATTTTATCAAACGGAATTGTACATGTATATGTTATAATTCAGTGCTCAGTACTGCCCATTGCTGCACTATTAGAAAGTAGTTCCATAAATTCATGACCTCTTTTAGAATTTTATCAGTACTACTTAATGATACAACATCAAGTTTGTAATTTACACATATTCACGTTCATTACTGCAATCTACGTTTGTATTGTATGTATTACGTAAAAGTAATTTCAAGAAAAGTTGAATCGGCAGGATATTTTGCTTGACTCGTGAAATTATTGATACAGAACAAGGCAACAAACACAGCTTTTGAAATGCTTTTGAATATTTCTTATAAAAATTAGTACTTGCAGTGGACCTGTAGAGAAAAATGTGTTGCTACTTTCAACAATTTACGAAAGTTATTTTGACTGCTCTTTAGCCTGTTATTCATGGTTCCTTTTACACGAGATCTTCTATTTTTATGTAAATTCACCTTTATCTTTTCAAGTATTCATAATCTATATGAAATTTAATGCTGGTTGTTGATTTATGCATTTTCATGTGTGAGCAATTATATTAATGACATATGAAATGATACATGTATAGTTACGTAAAGATATTTTGTGGTTTTTTTCCTTTGGGGCTCACTTTTTATAACGTTTCATCATGGATCTTAATCAGTTACTCAGAGAGATGTTAGTGTATTAATGATTTAAAAATACTGCAGAAGATTATTACAGAAATATATATATTATAAAGTTAACTCTTTAGTTTAAAAAATCTGTAGGTTAGGATAGGAAAACTGATTTAGATCGCATGTTGAGTCTTTCTTTATTAGTAAGTGGTATTCATAGTTCATAGCAGATACATATAAATCTATTTTTGATGAGTTGTTACATGTACATATATGCACATGTATTTATGCATTCATTACTTAAGTCATATGCCTGTTCATATTGGGGTAATTTATTACAAAGTTAACTTGATCACATTTATTGATTGCAATTTTTAGAGAAAGTCAAGAATTTCACAAGTTCCCAAGGATCTTTAGAAAATACTGATTGATGAATTTTTAACTCTGTAAATTATATGCTTTCGGCAATTGCTAAGTAGTTGATCCTGTTAAAAATATTTGCTTCTCCTGTACCTGTGTTTTACTTGTTAGCATATTAAGGTCTTATGTATAATGTGAAATTATATTGTATTTGTAGCTGGGTTTAATGGAGGGTGAATGTACATGTATATGCATTCTAATCGTGATAGTATTTTCATCTTTAGTCTTTCAAAGCTGATTTAATTGGAACAAAATAAATTATTTTATTAGCCACAACCTAATTTCTTCCTATATTTTGAGTATTAATATCATCCCTCCCCCCCCCCCACTCTCCACTCTTACCCCCTCTCTCCACTCTTACCCCCTTCTCCACTCTTACCCCCTTCTCTCTCCGTCCGTTCCCCCTTCTCTCTCTCTCTGTTCCCCCTTCTCTCTCTCTCTCTCTCTCTCTCCGTTCCCTTTCTCCTCTCCTCATTTCTCAACATATCTCTCTTCATACCTCCCCACTCTTCCCCCCCCCCCCCATCATTTCTTCCTCCCTTTTCACTTTTCTTTCTCATCTTTCCATCTAGTTACTTCCAACATGTACACTTTGACAAAAAAAAATAGATAATGTACATGTATGCAAACATTTTAATAGATTTTTCTCATGGATTATTCATATTTACTCACATAGTTTATCACATTTAAACAAGAATCTCTGACAAATTCTCTCATAGACGGCCCGTAGTACTCAAAAATGCAAAACAAAGATAAGTGTATAAATTATAGGACAGTACATCGTTGGTGTCGGATGTCGCTTGGGTCCTGCCGCCTTTTCAGATACAATGCTTTCCAAATCCCTTTATAGAAGATACCATTCAATGCTACGTGCAAATTTTACATGAAAGACCTACATAACATGTAGTGTTCTGCTAAATCACAGAACATGTACAGTATTTATTAAACCAGAACCATAGCCATACATCTAAACTACACATGGGAATGGAGAAGAGAAGAAAAATATGATTTTAACAATTAAAATCTGCGCTGCAAGACAGTATTTCACTCCATTTGGACCAAGAGGAAACATTTTCTTGCCAAGAAGTACGACTACATTTACAGTAGATTAATCCAGGCAGAGAATACATTCACACATTGTGCACAAATACTGGGCAGCAGAAAATAAGGAAATAGATTTGTATATAAAAACCCTAGGACTAGTCGAGACTGTATCAAAATAGCCACAAATTTGCGATTCTTTTCATCTCCACTCTCTTCCACTTATTAGATAGACACTATGTAGCTTATGTGGGAAAAAATTAAATTCATCTACATGTTAATGCATCCATTACAAGAACAGATTATCAATGAATATGTATAATAATGAATAACAAAAATCAAAAAGTCACTAGATATTAGAGACTATTAAAATTATTGTGTTCTAAAAGTCATATCAATTTATCTTTAAAAGCAGTGATCTCAAATATTCATTTGAAAGTGTACATTTACATCCAATAACCAAACAAGAGCATAAATCAAATTTATGCAAACAAAAAGTTACTTTTCTCAATTAAATCATGCATTAAATTACCTATTAAAGGATATAACTGAATTAAGATTGAACATAATCATGTACTTCCTAACTTTTCTTTGAAAAAAATCCAACTTGGAAATTGCATGAGTGGGGGCATGTTGTTTCCATTACAGTGGAACGTTATAACAAACTCCTTGGGACCCAGAACATTTCCTTTGTTATATTGAAACTTTCATGTATCGGGACTTAAAAACAATACAATACAAAATTTTGAGACCAAGAAAATGACCTTGTTATATAACAAGAGTTTCTTATAACAGTGCTCTTTATAACGAGGTCCCACTGTACTTCGTTTGAAGCAAGAATTATTTTCAACACTTGATTCAAAAGACTGGCAAGGCAGCGTCATACATTTTGATCCAGTGATTTCGATAAAAACATTGAGTTTGGCTCAATATCGAAGGTAGAAAATCTGCTTACAGCGATTTTCCTTCAAGGAGACATATATAAGAGTACTGATCATACAACTCTTTCTGAACATGACCAAGCATCAGCAATCAATATACTGTAAATGTGGAAATTCTTGCGGTACATTAATTTTCGTGGGTTTCACGCTATTTTCTAGAACTCGCGAAAATATTAGCATGATTTCCTATGCGGTTTGAATTACGTGCTTCAGCACATTAATATGACGCGTGTGTGTGTGTGTCCAATTCATTTCCGAGCGCGTGTGTGTAGTTGCGCATGCCGTACGCATTTGAATGGACTGCATGTGTGTAAATTAATAAATGGAGTGGGTGTACATACGAGCAAGCAATTGTGCAGTGCGAATTTAAGAACCCACGAATATGTTTTGGGGTCGTTCAGCGCGAAAAAATAATCGCGCGAAAATAACAGCGTTTACAGTATTGGATTGGTTGAAACTGTTCTACAGTGCACAAGGATGATGATTATACAGAGAAGAGTTATATTTGTTTAAAGCCACCAAGTCGCCAGTGTTCATGTGCATTGCATCATAATTCGTAGACACCAGATCTTGGTCGAATTACCAATTAATGTGTGAGGCCTCCGAGGCAGGCAGCGAAACCAGGCAGATGGGTCGGGAGATGGGTATGACTATGGGTCTGTCCCACCATAAAATTAGTTGAGCTGCGGAGATTTATGATGACATTTCCTTACACTGCCGTAGGAAGAGGGAACAAAGCATTACATAAGAACTGCCAGTCATTAAAAGTGAAGTCCGCTATTGGGTGACTGACAGACAACACTTGATAAAAAACCCAAATGATGTCAAATTCTCCATGAGAACATACGACTATTTGGCTGTAACATGAATCTTCAGTCATTTGACATACATCATATATAAGCTGCAGGGAAACAGGTACTCTGTACATATAAAATAATCCATCTATGACAATTTCTGAATTGGTGCCTAAATCTGCCTTTGTTTTGACAAGCCCAATCTTCTTTTATCTTCTTTCGATTCAATCCCAAATGCAAAACAGATAAAGGTAACGAATCATTTGACTATTCAACACAATGATATCAAATATAAAGATATGAGACACAAATTGTCATTCTGTTCTTTCTCTATTTCAAAGTATATCACCTTTTCATCGCTTATTAAAAAGTTAAAATAAGACCTCTGTCACTCAAAGGATTTCATGGACTATCTCCAAGTTTTCCGTAGTAGGACGCTATAGACTAAAACTCACAGTGAAAAGGAAGTTTGTACAACATGTACTGAAGTTATCGTATTCAATTAGAATGAAATTGGGAAAGGGATACGTAATGGACCGTTTCACAAATGTATTCAAATTCAAGGATGTTTCATTCTAAAAATGCCCCATGATTAACTATTGCTTTCACCTGTCATGAGTCGTTCTAATGTTATCAGTGCTATGTTGGGCATTGCTCTGGCAATTTTGCAACATCAAGAGTAACCAGAGAAGAATACATACGCATGAAACTGGAATATATATGTGAAAGGGCCTATCATTAAAGGGATCAAAATCTGATCCATGTAAGGTCATTCAGGTACATAATTTCATTTTCTACAGCAACTACATCAGTAATTCTTATTTGAGACAATGCATGACAGTAATCTTGAAAAGTTGATACAAAATATTGCGAAAAATGTAGTCAAGCTTTGCTGCGTTACACAAAATCAGGAAAAAAAGTAAGGGATCGTAGATCAAATCATGAAATATAGACACACTTCCCACCATGATTAGATCACAGATGGGACTATAAGGGGATAGGGGTTCTAGGGGGGGGGAATTGGGGAGGGGTTCTATTGGGAGGGGGGGAGATGGAGTCTAGTCTAGAGGAGTAACAGGCTCCGGTTGGAAGACCACCATCTTGGCATTGTATCGTCTGAAGAAGAGGCTGGATCCACGTTTGAGAAGACCCTACAAAAAAACCAACACGAATCATGTTATAAATAAACAAATCATGTATAATAAATAAAAAGAAAACGGAAATCAATTGTATCAAGATTACTAAAGACTTACTTTACATTGCTCTTAAAATTCTAAATCAGAGACGTAGGACTTGGCCTACACATCCTTTAATTCTTGCTCAGTAAATTTAATGAAACACAGAAGGAATCAAATTGTGTCTTAGAACAATAGCAAATAGCAAATAAGTGGACAATAGGTAAAAATAATATCCAATTTTACTGGAAATTCACCATTTAGCAGTAACCTCTGAGAAGAATTATCTATAAAAGATGATCGTAATCAGGGAGGATTCTTCCATTTAATCACAAATTAAATGATCTATTCAAATCAAATCGATCAAACATGACAATAATAACTGGGGTTTGGGGGGGGGGGGGGGGGGTCATCAGAAATGATTTCCATCACCAACGTTAATGTAATTATCCTAGATGGTAGTTAGTAGGGGTGGTAATCGTCTATTAGGGTGGTAGTCCAGTGGGTTATTTGTTCTGGTATGGCCTACATTACGACAACTTACCCTGTGCCTGAGGTCTCTCCAACAGTCCACCCAGTTCACATACACAGGTACATAGGGAGCTGAGCCAGCTAGCAATCTATACAAACAACAAATTGAAAATATTTGATGTTCACATATTTTAGAAAATATTTTATGCTCCGCAGCTCTGTACATTATACAAGAACCGACAAACTTCAGAAATTCCAGAGTGGCGTTATATTTCACCAAGGCCATCGGATACGATTAGATTTGGATATAACATGCTACTTTAACCCACTGCTTAATGGAGCCGGGTGGGTCCTGTACTATAGTAATGAGAGAATTCAGTCGTCAACAGGCTAAAAAACTCAAGCATAAGTTATCTGGGGCTTTACTACACAACAGGTTAATTGATTGCACAGATAAAATATCATTTTTGAGGTCTGTCCGAAGAAAATTGCTTGCTGAGCGATCCCCACGAGACGATATTGTTGAGGGAGGCTCATTAGCACGGGACCTTCAACAAGGAATTCCAATGCATTTTCCACATAAACAACAGGGGAGCTATTTTGCAACTACAGTCAAACCTGCTTTAGCGACCACCTGTACAGAAAGACCATCTGGTCATAAAGACCACTTTTCTTGTCTCCCTTGAGCGGTCTTTATAGACAGGTTTCACTGTATTTATCATTATCGTTTTTCAGGTCTAAACGGCACTTAAGAATCAAATGCTCTGAGTGACTTACCCACAGTTATTGACAACGATGTTGCTATTGATGAGGCTAAATGGATAGGTCAGCATACTTGCTAGGAACTGAAAATAGACAAAAGGAAGGATTGAGATAGAACATGATCAAATGAACACTTTGGTAAAGATCAATATTACTAAGGGTTAAACTGCACAAAACATGAAGTTCTCAAGCAAATCTTTAAAAGCAACAATATAAACATTAATATAATATGGACTGGCCTTCAGGGGGAAACGACATTTATTGCCTGAAGCCCTGAACTAGAATCATATTGCCCTCGTCTTTGACTCGGGTAATACAATTCTACTGAGGGCTATTAATGGTATACATCTCCCGAAATTAGCCATTCCATATTATTATCATTAATAGAATCAGACATTTAGAGCGAACTCGAAAATATTGTAAAAAATACAATTTATTGGCCGCTATTTAACACGCAAAATTCCATTTATTGGCCCACAATTTTGTTGGCTTGTCATAGCCGGGCAGTAAAATGTAAAAATTGCATTGCTCAGATGTCTAATATGGTTAATAATATATTTTTATTAAAGATAGTTTTGGAGTTGAGAAAATTATATCTCTATAAACAGAAGAAAGATCATTTTACCATATTTAAACCTATATCAAAAGAAGACAATTCATACATTTTGATCAATATTCTTTTTAAAGGATCTCTATTGTAAATAAATATCAGAAAACATGTCTCGTTATACAAAAACATAAAAATTATGAAATCATCATCTCAGAACACTCACTGTTCAGACTTCAGCAGTAGGATTATCTTAAAACATGGATGGTTCAAAGAATATTACATGATTCTAATTTGTTCTCTGTCACTTATTTAAATGTGATGTTAAGACTACAAAACTTACACCAGTGATGATGTTTGCATAGCTTCTAAGCTCAGATACATTTGTCATCTAAGAAAGAAAGAGGAAGGATGAAAATTAACACACACTAATTGATAGAGTATTGAATAACAATTCTGATAAATAAACAGAAACAAAACAAAACAAAACAAAGACAATACAATTCTGTGCTATCTTTACTTAAAGCAAATCTTGTTAAATGCATGCACAATATAATTTCTTCTCTAACAACTCATTATTCTGGTAAATACTGATCAGAACCATGAACATATATCAAATAATTCCTATAATCCATTTGCAACCTCAATTACTTGCACTATAGTCCTTTATGAACTGAAAACAAAATTTTCACAGTAAAAAGTACAGAATCAAATTATGAAATCTCTAAAGATTAAACATGAGAGATATCATTAATCTTTCACTTTGATCATTTCATATTTAACATTTTAGTCAATGAGGATTACGCGTATTGTAGTCATTTACTCACTGAACTCAGTCTCAGTAAACCATCTTGCGACATGGACTCTCTGCTGTACCCAAAATCTTTCCATAGTAACGCATCGCTTCAATGCAGATTCTAAATGGTTTATGTGTAGTAAAGATAGCACACACCAAGTTTCAGCGCCCGATATCCCCTACAAAACATTTACTGCTGTGTACGCAGGTCAAAGTTCACGAGCGGTCACGGGCGGTCCCGGGCGGTTCAGTGAGTAATAACAAGTGCGTTCCCGGGCGGTTTAGTGACTAAAAGGTTAAGGAGCAATTTCAAGGGCTGTTTGAGGTTAGTAAGGTGCTTAAGCATTCAGATGTCAACTGCTATTCATATGGTTAGGATCTAAAAATTACACAAACATATTAGAAGTAACCTAAGGAAGGTACAAACTTACAGTATCATCTACAAAGAGTCTGCTGAATGTGTAGTACATTGTCCTTGCAAGCCACAAGGTCAGGAGGTCAAGTAGTAGTCTAGGTGCCAGACCACTGCAAGAGATAACCAGCGGGAAAAAAATGACTAACATGTCCGCTGAGAACCCAAGGATGTTTACTCCATGGAAAATGATACAAGTTTAGTTAACGCCCTTCTGACTATTTAACCCTTTCGAGACAATTGACCACATTTTGTGGTTTGGCTCATGAGCTTTTGATTCAGAGCTCTAAAAAAATATACCAGATGCACGAGTAGAAAGACACACACTGTGTCCACTTTTGTTGCATGACCATATTGCATTTGATGCCAGGAATTTCAAAAGGGAGAATAAACTTTAAATCCTTAAATTGGCAACACATTGAGAGGTTCAAAATCATTGTTTTTCATCTAAATTGGCCATGTTTTTTTCAAAGTTCCTAACAATGTGTATTGTTTTCAAAGACAGTACATTTTATAAGAACCATGTAGCACTACAAGAAAAATATTAATGGTGCCAATTTGAAGAACAAACTGAGATCAATTTAGCCCTAAAATAATTCCTGTCCTGCAAGGGTTAAAGATGCTCATGAACAAGATGTCTTTAAGTTCGAAATATTCAAATCATGAAACTACATCCCAAAATTACCAACCAACCCCCTAAACCTCAAGAAAACTACCCATTGGCCAATGAAATACCCTTATGACATTTACCCCCCCCCCCCTTCACCCTTATAATAAGCCAGTTCGGGGTTAGCGCATGGTACTGAGATTGTACAAATGACCCCAAATATCCACAGATATTTTAGACATGGAGGGTTCCTTTATGTGCACTACAGAAAAATAACTCTGGGAGTGATAGAGGTGCCTCATGAATAGCTTTTGTTTCCCCTTTAAAAAGAATACTTCCACCTGGATATCATGGAATGCACCATTAGTGCATAATTGAATAATGATTACATGACATTCATGAGCACATATCGAATATTAGTGTCAGTGGGTTTTAGAATTTGGTACAGATGACCTTCATCTGCTCATGCTCAGATTGCATCCCGAAGTGGCTTATTACTAGGGTTCGAGGATGATGGACAAAATTGGCCTAGGGTGTACAAGCAGCTGCCCAGGCAAGGGAAAGGGGTATAACTGAGCAGAAGTCTAAGTAGTCCACAGGGTGGTTGCTAGAATCAATGATTTCGTTACTGATACACTTTTTTAGCCTGAAGTACACGTACACTTATCATCTTGAGATCCAAAGGCATTTCTAGCCACGCCATCCACTTATACATAATAAATTAGAATTCTCGAGTATTATGGCTTGTTTGGACCTACCCCATAGCAAGTTGAACAGAGCCAAAACTTGGTCTAAGTTGCTTGTGTTTAATCCTGGCTCAGCTTTTAACACTAAATAGCATACATTCAAAGCTGTTGAAATGAAACTTACACAAATAATCCCCTGATTCCTGCATCATTGTAAATCTCAAGGTAAGGGGAAATCCAGCCACTAGGGAAGAAACAGACCAAGAAAATTGAAATAAAGATGGTGAACGGTATTTCAAAGACGAATGTATGTTAGTCTTGTGGTCAGCTGTTCAGTCTGCCACCGCAACAGGGTTCGATCTTGAGTCACGTCTTTTGAATGGTAACATTAAAGATCGGCGCCCAAATGTAAATCATCGAATCAGATCGACGCAGGTCTGTAAAACCCGATTACGCAAACAAGTTATTTGAGAGAACATGGGTTGTAAACCGTACCACTTGATTCGACTTTTCTCCGAGACGGCTCGGAACAATTTACTATGACTGAAATACACTCTGAAGAATGTTTACAAAATAGAATATGTTTCTTGGTACTGACAGTTTTCTTTGCTGTTAATGAATATGCAATATAAGCTCACCCCACCCACATATATACCGACCTGTACTTTGTTTCCTTGCCAATGAACTGAGCCATGCTTCTGATCATGACAACATTGAAGGGTTGGGTCACGACCACGGCACAGAGGTGGGCCATTGAATCCTTTGACATCTGAAGCAATCACAAATACATGACAAGTTAACGACAGAGAAGTGAAAAACAATTCACAAGCTAATCATTTTTCAAATGTGGGGTAAAATATCCTGATCAATAAATTTTATAAAACATGCTTTTATTACACAAAAGAATAAGAAGAAAACCAAGATACCTGCAGCATGAAGGTATGGAGTGACACACTGGCCAGTTCAGGTCTCTTCTTAGCAAGGGCTTTCTTCTCACTCTCATCCTCAACAGGGAACAGCTCATCCATTTTCTGATCAAAAGTTCAAAGCATAGAAAGAAAATCAGCCAGGGGCGGTGTTTCATAAAGCTGTTCGTAATGTTATGCATGACTTTACGCACGACCGGTGATCAGTTCTTGTGCTAAATGATTGAGAATCTGATTGGTATAGCACCCAAGAACATGTTCCAGTCGTTCGTAAAGTCATTCGTAACTTTACGAACAGCTTTATGAAACACCCCACAGGATTACTGAGGTAATTACTCCAATTATGGTTCAGTGAAAAAGAGTTCCTTGATGTTGATTGTGAAGAAGACACTGTCTACAAAATAGACTTCCTAACTACTATTTCTGGATCAAATTCATTCTTGTACGAGGATGATTCTTTGAAAGCAAAACAAAAACCAACCCCCATTTCTTTCAGGGTAATGAAAACCATCCACTCTCCACAAAAGGTTGACCAGATACCAAAGTAACCAGAGTGATACGTCACTATATTAAATGTATTTGAACTTCTCCAGGAAGTCCTTAACCCCTTCTGTACCACTAGGTTTACAAACAATTATCACTGGAAAACATGTAAGAGCCAAATTTCAGGGTTTTATTAATTATTTCATTTTTAAATTTGGTTTCAAATATCTTTCATGGAGAGCCTTTGTATGCAGTACCAATTTCTGTTGGAAGAAGTGGAAAAAAAATACATATAATTTAGTCAAAGGTCAAACTTATATAGTTGAGAATCTTAATTGGGGGAGTGGGGGATTTGCCACCAATGGCATGGAAGGGGTTAACGTCGACCTTACCTCAGAGACTGTTCTCAGGACAGCACCAGATACAAAGTTCTGGCACAAAGCAGGAAAGAACCCTCTGTAAAGACCAATGAAGCCATCTATGCTGGATATATGTCTGGCTGTAAATAGAGAGAAAAGCAGTTACAGCAGAGAGTTTGAAGACTTATTACATACATGTACCTACAACATTTAATCCTGACCTATCCTGGAGGGTGCTTCATCAAGTGTCTTGTCAGTGATTTTTACAGACAAATTTGCTCTCAGCCAATCAGATGCAAGGATTTCAGTAGCTTATAACAGTTATTGCAACCTGTCATTGATAACAAGTTTTATGAAACAGGCCCCTGACCTAAATATATTTGGCAGAGTCTGGAAAGTATTGTCAGGTTTCATGTCATTTAATTTGGACAAAGAGTAAACACATTTGTGCCTCATAAGCAGAGAACTATGTACCGGTAATAGCAGAGAGTGTCAAGTCTAGTGTCTACAGTTGTATGAAAAGGCTGTTTACACTTTCATACTTTGTTGCATTTTACCTGTTTTTCAAACCATGCACAGGCAAATTTTCTTAACTTGAAATGAAAAATATATTCAGTATTTTTTGCAAGATGACTTTTTTGCATTATTCAGAGACCCATAGGTTACAAAACACCACTGTTAGATATTATTTACTGGTACATGTATGTATTACAAAGTAATGACATCTTCAAAATATAAAAGAAAATAAAAATAGGTTTTAAAGTTTCTTACAAAAAAGATAGATCTATGAAGGTGATTTATGTGTATGAAGAATGGTAACCAACCCTTTCTTTTTTTCTCTTACCATAGGGAAAGAATCCTGGCAGCTGATAACACTCTCTGAAGAAGGCGTTCCTTCCTAAACGAGGAGTGAGGGGCTCATAACCCAGCTGAATTGAATTTAAACAAATTATTTATTTTGATATGTTGAGCTTAAAGAAAAGTTGAGTTCTGGGAAAGGTAAAAATTGATTTGTGAGTGTTTTCATTTCTTTTATATTTATAGTTTGGAAGAATATCACAGAAGAAATGTCTCCCTGAAAAGGACTGCCCTTCAAATGCCCTTATATTCAAAATATGACAAGACACAGCTGAAATGTTTGAGGAGTACATGTGTATGTAGTCCCATATAATACACATTTCTGTGTGCAGTGCATGTGACTCTCAGCAGGATTGAGTCGTTTTTGTTATTCCAAACCTTACAGCATACACCTTTCCCAATAGACCGCTTCTGTAATGTATACAAATTTATGCACATACATGTATATTCTCTGAGCAAATTGTGACGAGCTATTCCATGAACCTGCTTTTTATAAATGAGCCTCAATGCTTGGAATCCAGTTTGCATACATTATTTGTAACTATGTCCGGCAAGCTTTCAGGTTGTCAAGAACAACCCTTGTTTGAAAGGTACGCATAAAATTTGCAAACATTACCGAAGCGGTCCATTGATTTGAGACAGTTTCTTTCGCAAATTTATTGCATGGCCAGAACTCAACTTTATCTTTAAAGTATAACAAACTTATATAGTCAAACTTATATAGTCAAACTTATATAGTCAAACTTATATAGTCAAACTTATATAGTCAAACTTACATAGTCAAACTTATATAGTCAAACTTATATAGTCAAACTTATATAGTCAAACTTATATACATGTAGTCAATCTAAACCAAACTTATATAGTCAAACTTATATAATCAAACTTATATAGTCAAACTTATATAGTCAAACTTATATAGTCAAACTTATATAGTCAAACTTATAAACCCCTTCTCTATGGTAGACATTGTCTGTCAAGAGCCAAAAGGGCATTGTCTCTATGCATAAAGCCCTTCTGGCTCTCAGCAGATGCATATAAGATGAAATTCACTTATACATGTAAAGGCTTTCCGAGATATCCTATCTTTCTACTCATACATAGCTTTTCCTGTTAGATTTCCTGCCATAGGTGTTGTGTGCATTAGCCTGGATCAATCTAGGCTAGATCATACCAGAGGCAGGAGGAAATCATTATTCAAATCCTTCATTTTCATACTGGAAAATCAAATTTGTAGCTTAGTATATATTTGAAAATGTTCCATTAATCAAGTCTTCAGAAAAATTGAAGTAAATTCAATAATGCTTATTGAATTTGGGGTTTATTATATTGGAAAATCACTATAAAGAGCGCTGATATAACAACATTCCTGATATCACAAGGTAATTTTGCTGGTCCCCATGGTCCCGGGTCTTTATGTTCTTTTGTTTCCTTACATGTACCCTGATATAAGGAGATTCCTGATATAACAAGGTAATTTTCATGGTCCCAAGGTCCTTGTTATGGTGAGTGTCCACTGCATTGACTACTGCAACAGTGAATGTTTGACACAGTCCCATATAGACATGGGCCCCTCAGTGGATAGAATTTGATGTTTGGTTCTTATCAGAAGACAGAAGACTGTTGGATAAGCTTGAGCTGAACAATTCATGTGGGAGGGGGTTCAAATTTTAAGGAAATAATCTAGCAGTCATAGTCATAGAACCATCACTATGTGAGGTTGTGTCAAAAACCAATAAACAGGCAAAATTTTCAGAAAATACTTCCTTCTACATTTTAGGATGATAGAAAAGCTGATTTCATGCAAAATTCTTCAACAGTCTTTGTCACCTCGATCAAGTGAAATTTTCAGGCCATTTTGGGCTGGACATCTTGCTCCTTCCTAGAGATTACACACTCTTAATTACCGTAATGGATGCAATTCTCTGTGGTATGAAGTTATGGAGTGCAAGGTTACTGTAGATAACCTTGCAGAAGTGTGAGTGGGTCTAGATATATATGTAAGCAAATAATGTTCTACCTAATGCTAGTCTTAAGATATGTGACACGGAATTCTGCTCAAGTGAGTGAATGTTGGACATGTTTGACTTCAAATTTTCAAAAATCTGTGAAACTTGAAACTTGAAAAGGAAACAAAGGCCAAGGCAAATAATAATGCAGATTTTGCATCTACATGATCATGTAGGCCTACATGTATAACTAAGAAATAATAATAAAAGAACCCTCATTTTGTATGCACAGACACAATTGAATGATAAAATCTGAAACTGTAAGATAAATAAATTAAGTGGTGCAAAGGCCAAATCCAAAGAAGACACGAAATGGCAATGCAATGCCAATAGCAATGAATTGGCAATGCGATGATTCATCAATGCCACTGCGTCTGACACTGTCACTGAAGTCTAACGTTAGATTGACACTAATTAACACTGTGTAACATCAGCATGATCAGTAACATCAATTCTGCAAAATCAAGATCAACATACAATAGAAATTGCCTCACAGTCTGAGCTCTGCACAATGCAATGCAGCTGATCTGACTGCACATTTCAACAAGTGCCCCATGCAAGAACAGCCAGGCCCAGCGGCCCCGCCCATCACTTCGGCGGCTAGCCCCGGGACGCTGCCACGAAGTGGCAGCGTCCTGAGTGAAACCAGTACGATTCGGTGGGTCTCACAATTTACCAATGTTCAAATAACCATTGAAAAAATGGCGATCTAATAATTTTTTTTTAATTAAAGTATGATATATACGATGCCACTTACCTAAACAGACTTTGCGTGAATCAGCTTTTCCGAAAAAAATGTGTAGAATCGATGAATGTCGCTTTTTACTCTGAATTTTCGAAACCAGTCCCATTCGCCATGTTGTTAAAGCAGAAGCGAAAATAGGCACTTGCGCATGCGCCTATAAACATTTATTACAACGACGGCATAGGTTACGGTCACAGGAATAATGACTATTCATATATCCACTGTGATCCGGCGATCTCTACTCGCTCGAGCTCCTGCCTGCCACTCTTGTCTATATAATTATTGGAGCTGCTGACGCATGCGCATTGCAAGCAAAACACCGACCTACGGAAGTTTTTAGTACAGGCTTTTGGAGATAAATAGGTCTTTTTTGTATCATCCTCATTGAAAAGAAAGATGACAGTCAAACGCAAAGTATTGTAAGTACCTAAAGTAGCCTAAAATCAATTAATGTCATGTTTCATGGCTATCATTTTGACAAACGACCTTGTAATTAAGAGAACTCCAAGCAATCAAAGGACTGCTCATCGCAGCCCGAACACTACGTGTTCGGGCTGCCGCAGTAATTCAGCGACCCATGTAGGGCATGCCCAGTGAAGCAGCGCGAGCGGGTGTGACAGAGCTGCGCTGCCGCACTGCACTGCAGCCAGGTGCCCTGTAATATTTGCACGTTGATCGTGCTCTGCACGTTTACACATCAGCCATATCACACAAATTAGACACTTTATTTAACTATATCTCACTTGAATTAGCGTTTTGATATATCCCATAGGATGACTGAATGCACCAAGACCAATGTTGGCCACGATCTGCATCCACGGGTCGTTTACAGCAGCTGCCATTGCTATGTTTCTTTCAGTCGGCTCTTCCCCAAAAATTTAGTTGGCAAATCAAAGTTCTCGATCTCTACTATACGGGTCCGAGACAAACTCGGCCCTAGATTTTTTTGTACACACATCTCGTTTCGAAACTCATCCCTATCGACTCACTACCGGATTGGGTACGGGTTAGATACATTTTTTTTTTAATCATAAATTTTGTGAGTGGTATAGATTTCAAAGAAAATTTAAGCAATTTTCATTTTCAATTTGCAAAAGTTTTAGGTCACAATTATCTGGGGTTTTTTTGAAGGACCTAGCTAAGGAGTCAAGCCTGTCAAGGACTTCTGACGTACAGTCACCAAATTTGAAGTACGATCCTGAATTTCTCCCATAGGCCCAACGTAACAGATGTTTTTTGGGGGGAGGGGTCTTTTATAATCGTAGAAACTTTCTGCAACTTAATGAGTATTATCATATATCCATTCTTAAAATATAGGATTAAAAATATTAGATTTTAATTCAAGAGAAAATTAATTTCAGTGAACATGAAAAACAAGTTTTTATGAGATTCTTCATCTTACATTTGGAATGATATGCATTGAATACTCATAATTCACAAATACACATATCTTATTATTACTATTATTGCAATCATTCTTTTTTTAATGGCAGGGATAAAATCTTGATAAAAAGTTATTTTAAAAAAATACTGCTGCGACATGGACGGAAGCCTAACTGAAGGCCCATTTCAGTATGGAAATGAAATTTAGATAAGGGTCATTACGGTATAATTCACTGATCTCTAGGAAAAAAAAAATTAAACATAAAGATCAGTGCTACGGTACGCATACGGGCTGTCGATGTACAAAGTATCAAAGATTATATTTTGCACAATGCCAATTCAGTACGATAACATTTTGTACCGAGCTATCAGCAGTGTATCAACCGATTTTTTTATTTTTTTTTTAGTAGTATTTATTGATTCATTCAGTTCAATCATACAAAATATATTATATCTCAACATTAACATAAGTCTAATCATGAACCTTGCAAAGTCATAACACATAATATAACTTCATAAAACATAGTATCATATTGCTAATATAACCTAATATTTGAATAGTCAAACAACTTATATCACCTGAATAAATCTAAATTTAAACAAACTTTTTTTTTTTTTTTTTTAGTAGTATTTGATTGTCAGTTCAATCATAGAAAGTATATTATATCTCAACATTAACATAAGTCTAATCATGAACCTTGCAAAGTCATAACACATAATATAACTTCATAAAACATAGTATCATATTGCTAATATAACCTAATATTTGAATAGTCAAACAACTTATATCACCTGAATAAATCTAAATTTAAACAAACTTTTTTTTTTTTTTTTTAGTAGTATTTGATTGTCAGTTCAATCATAGAAAGTATATTATATCTCAACATTAACATAAGTCTAATCATGAACCTTGCAAAGTCATAACACATAATATAACTTCATAAAACATAGTATCATATTGCTAATATAACCCAATATTTGAATAGTCAAACAACTTATATCACCTGAATGAATCGGAAATTAATTTGGCCATGCCCTCCCCCCGCCCCCTTAAAAAAAAAAAATCACAGGACAGACGACGAACAATAAACATAATTAAAAATAACCACTCCCTCCCACCCACAAAAACTAAAACAAACAAAAACAAAGACAAACAAAAAACAAAAAACAAACAAACAAACAAAAAACAAACAAACAAACAAAAAAACAAAAAAACAAAAAACAAAAAAAAACAAAGAGACAGTCTACAGCGGCGAGGATCGATCAAGCCCCTGAGTGGGCGAACCGGCAGCCCCCTCCCATCATCTTTCTGGTTTTGATTAGTGCATAATACTTTTAGATATTCCCATTTTTTATAATGTCTTGTTAATGTGTTTCGCTCGAATGCAATCTTCTTTTCTTCTTCTTTACTCTTAAGTAGCTTTTCTCGTATCTCTTCCGCATTCGGTGGCTTATTTTTTCCTCTCCCAAGGTATATTAAATATTTAATTAGTAAAACTATATGATTAAATAATTGTCTATTTTCAGCTGCCTCATCTACCCCAATATGGATTTCCTTCCAACTTAATTCTTTAAGAATTGGAAGATTAAACAGAACACTACATAATTTCCACAATGTCCCTACTGTCTCACCATCCATAAATATATGTCTATATGTTTCCTCATCTTTACCACAAAAAGAACATTTGTTACTTGCTATAAATTGAAACCTGTGTAGATGATGATTTACAAAAACAATATTATATAGTAATTTAAATTGAAATTCTCTCAATTTGTTGTCCAAGGTACTTAATCTAGGACGATAAAGGACTTTTTCAATTTCTTTAATCGACATATTGTATGATGATTCTAAATTGTGAAAACTAATTGGAATATCGGCCATCTTATTAATACAAGCCCTATACAAATTCTTCGAACATACTGATTCAAATTGGAAAACTTTTTTACAGAACCTAAATTCAATTTTTAACCCATCAACCAAAGTATGCCCTTTAAATTCACGTTTCCATTCTCCAGGAGTGTTTGCAAATATTTCTTTGATCACTGTTATTTCTTCTTCATCTAGTCCCATACATGTGAAATAAGTGTCTGACATAAGTGCACCTTCTTCATCCGTAATATGATGCAATTTAAATGTATTTTTAAGAAAAAGACTTTCATGAAAAAATGGTTTTCCTTTCTTCTGAATATATCTATTGTTAAAGAAAATTTCGTTTCTTTTATTACTTATATCCTTTATAATAAACACATTCACATCAAACCAAATACTAAGCATTTCCTGATAATATTTGGGTAACTTTACATTGATCATATCAGGCGAAAGGTTGCAATAAAAAATGAAATTACCACCGAATGGTCTGAGAAGAAATTTAAAGTATTTTTTCCATTTTACCTTCTGATCTCCAGTTACGAGTCTTTTGATCCACATTACCCTCTGTACCATAACAAAAAGTTTAAAATTAAGCATCTTTAGCCCCCCTTGTTTATAATCTAGATATAAGGTGCTTCTTTTTATTTTGTCCCTCCCTCGCCATAAAAAATCGAAACAGATTGAATGGTATCGAGCTTCGGCAATACCGAGATGTGTGAGAACCGTAATTCCCCGTCTACGGATGGGGTCACTCTACTTTTTTAAAGAAGACATATTTTGATTCATTCATATATCATCATATATTTTAGACCAACTCTGCTCGAACGGCCGATGTTGCTTTTGGAGGATAACATAATAACAAAATGATGCGTCATAGGGTATTGAGTAATAGTGTGACCGAGTTGGAACTCTGTAAAGTAATGAGAGTCTCATTATTTTACAGAGTTCCAACAGTCATGAAATCATGATGAAATCATGATGAAAATGTACACCTGCATTACGAAATAGCATCATGGCCCATTCCCTAATTTCAATTGATTTGTCAATATACTAGTAATACTTTTTTTCTCCTCTCCCCTCTCTCTTTCGCTTAATTTCATCACTTTTCCCTTTTTTTATTCCTATTTTTCTTATGTAATTTCCTTTTGTATTTCTTGTACTTTTAATACTTCATAATTACTTTTCCTTGTCCTTCATTATTTTAAGTTCTATGTTTTCTCGTTATTCTTTCTTTTTATTCATTATTTGTTTTCTCTTCCTTATACTCAGTCTCCTCTCTTTATTCACTTTTCGTTAATTTCTTCCTTTCTATAATCATATCTCTCTATCTTTGAAATCCCCTTCAGTCGTGCTTCTTTTAAAGTCTGTCTTTCTCATTTCTTTTCCTTGTCTAGTTTATTAAGGCAGAGATTCCCTTTTTTCACAACAGAAAATGAAAACGCCCTATAGGACGTTTACATTCTCTAGAGTAAACGCCCTGTAGGTCCTATTGCAGGGTCACTACATGGGGACGGCGGACGCCTGTCCCTTGAATTATTCGAGGGGAACGGTATCCTTGTAGGATTTTCCCCCGCGAAAATAAGAAATACCCAGATTGTTGGGGGGGGGGGGGTTGTGTGTAATTTTTTCGTTTTTATATATCTTTTTGTTTGGCTTAAATGGTTAATAATAATAATAATAATATTGGATATTTATATAGCGCTCATATCAGGCTTGGATCCGCCCTTTTTCCCGCTATACGCGACCTCGCAAAATGATAAACATAATTTACTGAAGAATCCGCCGAAACGCAAAGTTTTTATACTACAAAAATAATGCCAAATCTTATTTGGGGGATTTGGGGGATGATCACAGCCCCCCCCCCCCCCCCCCCACCGGCCCTGACAAGAAATCGTTGCCCCTGCTGATAAGTAACGGAAGATGGGCCCTCGTGAAGCCGAAAGCTTACGAATGTGCCACTCAGTTTACATCGTATAAGCATAAGGGTTCATCCCCGTCCACATTTCGGAAAGTTCTATTTCTATCGAGTGTATTATTATAGATATGTATGCGTGCATAACAGTTCCCCCTATTTCTAGAGAAATGAGTGAAGGGGCAAAATAAAGAAAAAAAAGTACGGGTATCACTGACAGTTATATAATATCGAATAAAGTGTGCGTCATCCACATCCACATCCACCATCCACACGGCATCACCACCAAGATGGAATTTCTTATATTTATTCATAATTTCAAATATTTTCCACACTGGCCGCTGCACACGACGCCCTTACGCCCCATTCATACTCGAGTAAAATAAAAACATCAGTTTCCAGGTGAGAATCTTTATTGTCTATTTTATTTTAATAAACTTCAATTTACATATTCTTGAAACTTCATAAACGTAACAATAACCAATATATAAAAATAAAATATACATGAATGAAGCAAATTGAATTTTTATTGAACTACATTATAATATGACTATAGTGTAGGTATCACAATATAGCATAAAACTCTATTTTAGGTTATACCGCCCCCAAACGGTACATTGTTAAGGTTATGAGAATATATAAATACAGTTAACAACAAAATTATTCATACCCCTTGGAAAATTCTAGTTTTTTGCATTTTTCCTAAAAATGAATGGTTAAATGAATTTAATTGCACATCACTTGAATACATTTAGTTATCATCTGCAAATGAATGCTGTTTCTGGTTTCACTCATTTGCATAACAATAGAAAAGGTGAATTATCCAAACTGGGTGATGTTCAAAATTATTCATACCCTTGGTGATCTATTGACTTTGTCAATCAGTATGAATCCAGTCCTTGTGATTAATGCTCGTAACACTTTCTTCACACTGTCACAATGCTTCTGGAGGTCTCTACTGAAATATCAGGCCAATACCTGGTCTCCGATGGCCCAATCTCCTTGAGGATGTTGTCCACACATGCCATCACCTGGTCTTCAGGGGATTCGATGGATTTAAAGCAGATTTTGTGTGTTGCAGGTGGTGTAGTTTTAGACGTCATGAGGATAGGACTATGATATTGATATTTTCGTTAATATTCCTTACATTTTAATGACAATACTGTATCTAAGTTGAAACAAAGCACTCTTCCTGGAGAGACTTCCCTAGAGGCATTCACTGTTGCACTGTCAAGGGAAGGTATTTCCTGATACTTTTGTTCCATTATTATTAAGAATGTTTAGGGAGGCCATGGCAGTTGTCTAAAGGTTGGATGGTGCCAATTTTATCAGTTTATTCAGTTACACTGATTTGATATGGACACCTGCAAGTGGGTACTCTAGTGAAGCTTAAAATACTGATCTTTATGTTCCAGTGCACTGTCAATTTGGTAGCATTTTGTGCACTGCAGCTGGTAACATGGAGGGCATATGGTATAAATTTGGTTTGTACATTTATTTTGATATCAAGGATTGTAGCTTTCATACCAAAGATACAAAGAATTTACCATATGAAGATTGATATACAGTAACAGTCAATGTGGGATGTGTATGGTACTCAAAGGTTACATACTGTTATTCATGGTGACCTGACGTTAGAGTCATGCAATGACTTTAATATCACCAACATGGCCTTCCTGAGCACTCTGATTAAGAATGGGGCCAATGAATAAAGGTGAACCCTCCCACAGGCAGTGCAAAAGGGAAGGGCTCTTCAGGAATGGTGCTTTGCTTCATAAGTAGATACAGAATTTTCATTAAAATGCATGGAATAAATGACCGAAAATTTCAATATCATAGTCCTGTCATCATGAAGTCGATAACTGCATCACCTGTAGGACACGAAATCTAATGAACTCCCTGAAGGTCAGGTGAAGGCATGTGTGGACACATCCTCAAGGAGATTGAGCCATTGGAGAACAGGTACTGGCCTGATATCCCGGCAGAGACCCCTCCGGAAGCCTTGTGACGGTGTATTAAAATAATGTGAACTAGAAATGTGCATTGCTGGGGCCGCGCAATGCTAAATGTATCCCCCGGCACTGGCAGCGATTTGAAGGAGGGACAAAGACCCTCCCCCATCCCCTCCCTCAAACAAAAGGATGGTGTAGAAATTAGATGTGTAGGTTTCACTAAGACACATCTTCATATAAAATTTGAAAGAAATGTGTTGAGAGATATACCAAGATACATCTCCATACAAAATTTGAAAGAAATCCATCAAGAAATGTGGCCTGCAGAGTGCACTCACGCCATGCCCTGAAGTATGACCTTTGACCCTATAAAAGACGGAACACTGGTGGCAGCATAGATTACACCAAGAGACACCTTCATGCAAAATTTGAACGAAATCCGTCAAGAAATGCAGAAGTAAGAGTGCAAGAAATGGAAAAATGACCTTTGACCCTATAAAGGACGGAACAATGAGGGCAGCATCACCAAAAAATAAATATGTGTAGATTATACCAAGATACATCTCCATACAAAATTTGAATGAAATCCGTCAAGAAATGCAGAAGTAAGAGTGCACAAAAGGGACAAATGAGCTTTGACCCTATAAAGGACGGAACAATGAGGGCAGCATTACCAAACAGTAAAGATGTGTAGATTATACCAAGATACATCTCCATACAGAATTTGAAAGAAATCCATCAAGAAATGTGGCCTGCAGAGTGCACTCACGCAATTCCCTGAAGTATGACCTTTGACCCTATAAAAGACGGAACACTGGTGGCAGCATCACCAAAAACTATAGGTTTTTAGATTACACCAAGAAACACCTTCATGCGAAATTTGAACGAAATCCGTCAAGAAATGCAGAAGAGTGCAAGAAATGGAAAAATGACCTTTGACCCTATAAAGGACGGAACAATGAGGGCAGCATCACCAAAAATTAAATATGTGTAGATTATACCACGATACATCTCCATACAAAATTTGAATGAAATCCGTCAAGAAATGCAGAAGATTGCACAAAAGGGACAAATGAGCTTTGACCCTATAAAGGACGGAACAATGAGGGCAGCATCACCAACCAGTAAAGATGTGTAGATTATACCAAGATACATCTCCATACAAAATTTGAAAGAAATCCATCAAGAAATGTGGCCTGCAGAGTGAACTCACGCCATCCCTTGAAGTATGACCTTTGACCCTATAAAAGACGGGACACTGGTGGCAGCATCACCAAAAAGTACAGATTTTTAGATTACACCAAGGGACACCTTCATGCAAAATTTGAACGAAATCCGTCGAGAAATGCAGAAGTAAGAGTGCAAGAAATGGAAAATGACCTTTGACCCTATAAAGGACGGAACAATGAGGGCAGCATCACCAAACATTAAACATGTGTAGATTATACCAAGATACATCTCCATACAAAATTTGAACAAAATCCGTTGAGAAATGTGGCCTGCAGAGTGCACTCACGCCATGCCCTGAAGTATGACCTTTGACCCTATAAAAGACGGAACACTGGTGGCAGCATCACCAAACACTATAGGTTTTTAAATTACACCAAGAGACACCTTCATGCAAAAGTTGAACGAAATCCGTTGAGAAATGTGACCGCCAGAGCGCACACAAGAGTACACACAAGACATCTATCAAAATATGACCTTTGACCCTATAAAAGACGGAACACTGGGGGCAGCATCACCAAAATCTATAGGGTTCCAGATTTTACCAAGAGACACCTCCATACAAAATTTGAACAAAATCCGTTGAGAAATGTGACCGCTAGAGCGCACACAAACTATCCAAAAAAATATGGCCTTTTACCCTATAAAAGACGGAACACTGGGGGCAGCATCACCAGAAACTATAGGGGTCCAGATTTTACCAAGATACACGTCCACAGGAAGTTTGAAAAAAATTCGTCGAGAAATGCGACCGCTAGAGCGCACACAAGAATGTGACGCGGCGGCGGCGGCGGCGGCGGCGGCGAAACGCTGCTGAATCCAAAGTATCCTCCGGCATACTGCCGGGGGATACAATTACAAGCATTAATCACAAGGATCGGATTCATACTGATTGACAAAGTCAATAAATCACCAAGGGTATGAATAATTTTTGAACATCGCCCAGTTTGGATAACTCACCTTTTCTGTTGTTATGCAAATGAGGTGAAACCGGAAACGGCATTCATTCATGATAACTCAATGTATTCAAGTGATGTGCAAGTAACTTCATTTAACCATTCATTTTTAGGAAAAATGCAAAAAACTAGAATTTTCCAAGGGGTATGAATAATTTTGTTGTTAACTGTATATTATAATCATAACTCTTTTTCCAGCGTTAGGGGGAATCCTTTTATCTCAGCCTATTGTTATCATTCCCATTAACACACGGTTTCGTTTCCCCACAACGTCGAATTTCTATTGTGACGGAATAAACCGCATTGTTAGGATTCCCCATAATGTTGTATATATATATATATATTTGTATTATAATTTTTTTTTCCTCTTCATACATATTTACCATTACATTTTTTGTTGTTTATTCTATTAGCAAACAATGTTATCCAATTTTTAAAGGTACCAGACTCGATTAGCATTCAAGCTATTTTCTGGTTCCTTTTTAATTTGTATACATTTTGTTTCATGTTTTGTATTGTAATTGGATAAATAAAGTTCAAGTTCAAGTTCAGTTCAGTTCAGTTCAGTTCAATACATAATATATAAGTATAAGGCCAAGACAAGACGAAAGAGAAGGGGACAGACAGAGAGGGGAGAGAGAGAGGGGAGAGTGAGAGAGGGGGAGGGAGAAGAGAGGAATGGGGGAGGAGAGAGAGGGGAGGAGAGAGAGGGGAGGAGAGAGAGGATAGGAGAGAGGGAGGGAAAGAGAGAGAGAGGGTGGACAGAGGGAGAGAGAGGGAGAGAGGGGAGAAGAAAGAGGGGAGAAGAAAGAGGGGAGAGTCAGGGAGAAGAGATCAATTAGGCATATTAGAGAAGAGAACTCGCCGGGAGAGAGAGAGAGAGAGGATGTTGATTGCGGGGGGGGGGGGAAGGAAAGAAAAAGACACCATTTTATAGATGAATCGATTAAATCAAATGAGCACCATATCGAATTTATGTGATATTTCAGTCACATCAACGAAACAGACAACAAACCGAAATAAAAATACATTACCCCGAATGTGCAAGAATCAGTTTGTTTCGAATCGGTGAGGAGTCGGTCGGTACGCGGTGTGGCTGAGGTATATTAGATCCCTGTTACACCGAAATACCTACCCGAGACTTGTTTCCAAATATTAAACTAACCCATATTTTTGGATCCCTGTTACACCGATATCGTACGGAGTCTTGGGGCGCCCCGAGACTGTTTTTTTGTGCGTTTACACCGACATACATGTATATGCAAAGCTACCCGAGACAGTTTGCGGCGGACGTTGTGGGACGGTGGGCGGACTGTACCCACCTTAGTTTGTTTGAGTTCGTTGACTGTACCTACTTTAATAGCGCGCGCTGTGTTTGCGATGACGCAATCATTCCACACGTGCTAGCAGCGCACAAACCAGTCTCGGGTAGGTTAGCGTTTACACCGGATCCTAAGGAGTCTCAGGGCGCCCCGAACCAGTCTCGGGCCACATCGCTATAGGTAGTCCGAGACTGGTTTGCTCAGAAGTGGTCTCGGGTAGGTTTCGTGCGTTTACATTTGAAACCTACCCGAGACCAGTCTCGGGGCGCCCGGAGACTCCTTAGGATTCCGGTGAAACAGGGGTCTTACTCTCAAAATAGACCTGTTTACTAATTCTATGCATACTTGTTTAACAAACTTTTCTATTGACGACTCAAAAGCTTGCAAGAGGCTTGTCCGACACAGCAACAACTAATGTATGCAAAAAGGATTCCATCCATAGAGATGCCATTATGCATAGCAGGTGCACTAAATAATTGGTAACTATAAGGATTCTGGAGAGAAACATGCATAAACTGAAATAGATTAGTAAACAGGTCTTATACTTCAAGGCAAGTCAAGTGCAAGTCGACAAATACATGAATCATTCTCCGTAATATACACCTTCCAAGATGGTAAACATTTAATGCAGTAATAATAATATAATTTTGCCGAGTCCATAAGACTTGATAAAGGCACTTATTCAACGTACTCATGAACGCATTATTTTATATTCCTTTTTTATTGCTGGATATACGTGATTCTAGAATTTGGAACCAAACTATTAGATTATTATTGGTGAATCATATTCCGTTTGGGTTATTATTATCGTTTATCATTCCACATTTTCTTTTAAATACAATAAATCTCATAATTATAGTTATCAGGAGAAATAAAGGGTACATACTAATTACATCATAATTATTGCACCTTTTTACCTACCGGATCAGCCTCTATATTGCAAAAAAAAGATAGTATATAATGTAATGAATAATAAATACAATAATATAAACCTAAACATACTCGTATCACGATGACCTATAAACACTAAATTATTCTGAATAGGTAACGATGGTGCACCTGTTAAAAATACACAAAATACCAAAAGTAAATAACGACAGATGGGGCCTATGCTTGCTAAAAGAATTTTTTTTAAAGTGAATTTTCACTCTATATTCACTCCCCCTGAAGTCACGTCATTGATCACTTTTCAGGAGTGAATATCGAGGGTTTATCGAGTACAGAGTGCAATTTCCCTCTATTTCACTCACCCGGTGTAATGTCAGTAATTACTCTATTATTTTTAAACAGAGTATAATTATAATGAATACAAAATACTTCAAACATGAACATAATCTCAGTATTACACCGACCTCCACAGTAAATTATTTTTAAGCAGTTAACAACAGGGAACCTGTTTAAAAAGCGCGGATTACCAAACGTATTATTATATCTGGGCACCGTTTCATAAAATTTATTATCAATAGCAACTGCCACATATCTATATGACACAATGCTCTCAGCCAGTCAGATGCAAGTATTTAAGTAGCTTATAACTGTTCTTGTAACTTGTCATAGATATCAAGTTTTATGAAACACTGCAAATTGACTTTGCGTACGCATGAAAGTTAGAAAATTCATGTTTCGCAAAAGGGGGCAATTTTTCTGGGATGTTCGCGAACATCGAAAGGACCGGGGATTTTGAAAAAAGGGGGACCGTTTTCTGAAGAAGCAAGGTGAAATTTCACGAAAAAGGGTCATAATAATAATATTTGAAAAAGGAACATTCGACTCGGATAACATAAGCCCAATTCGACGAAAATGATTGGGCACTGCTTTGTGAATGTGTACCCAAAAAGTCAAGTCTATAAGGTTACATCTTTGTATGTGTTTTTATGCAAAAACATGAAAAAGAGGTCATATTTTGTGAATATTTTCTTGAAAGAAGTATGCAAAATAGGGGTCATTTTCGACTCCGCTAACGACCACATGTTACACTTCTGATAAACAAACATTTTTTTTTTTTTTTGGGGGGGGGGGGCTTATGTTATTCAGGTAGTGATGTATACTTTCATTGATATTTACTTAAACCTGATAAATCATGGGTTATAAGAATAATAATCTGGATTTAAATAGCGTCTGTAGTACAACTACGATGTTTCTAAGTGCTTTACGGATATATTATTACCCCGGTCATCGTATTCAATCTTGCCTGCACACAATGTATGCACCTTCTCCACTCCACTGGGGAACATTCCAGCCAGTCGCCTTTTTACGGGCGCGCACATGCTAATCCAACCACAATGACTTTTGCGTCCTACCGGGTATGGTATCCACTTAACACCTGGGTGCCGTTGGAGAGAAGCAATGTAGATAAAATGCCTTGCTCAAGGACATAGCTTGCATCTCCCATCAAGTGTTACCAGGGGCGGATCCAGGATTTTGTAAAAGGGGAGTCAAATTCCGCAAAACTTCTGACAAGCAAAAAATATGGGGGTAGACTCCCGAGCCGCCTGTGGTTAAAGTCCATAATCGTAGAAAGTACTTATATTAGCATAGCAAGGTAGGTATACATCTTGATGTCGCATAACTAGACGATATAGGGCAGTACCAGACGACATCCCAGCTCCTACCAAGGCCATGATCACGATTATCACGTGACATGTGTTTATAAGGCAGATGGGAATACTGAGGGAGTGAGAGAGAGAGAGAGAAAAAAAAAATAATTAAAGAAAATATTAATAACCAAAAAAATATAGCAACAACAAAATAACACTATAACGATTACAAAATTATATAGTACTTAAAAAAATAAAAAATAAACAGTGGGGTAGAATATGGGTTAAGCCTTGCAGAAGGCATGTCATGGGGGAGGGGAGGGGGAGGGTATCGGTTCTACCCAGGGGATGTGAGAGAACAAGGCAATCGAGTTAGAGGATGTGAGAGGAATCAGATCGTTTTTCCTTTCAAGTTGTCTTCCTCACCCCAACTCTTTATTTCTCTAGCTCCCCCTACATTTATGTTTCCACGATTCATTTGGGGCAAGTGCCCCTTGTCTCCCCGTAGCTATGCCACCACAATAACTTGTAATCACACGAATTGGTAATTTATAGTGTACATCGCAAAAAGCTTATCAATGACTCAACATTATTCTTATACTGGCTTCTCGTCTGGCCCAAATTAGAGTTAGAGAGAACAATTTCGCATGTGCTGATAAAGTTTGATTTGTAGCAAAACATCTGAATATAGGGAAAATTGTAATTGGGGCCAGTGGCGTATCCGGGGGGGGCGCAACAGGCGCGCCCCCCCCCCCCCTATTGGCCGTCGTAAAAAAAAATTAGCACTATATAGCACTATTTTGCATCTCGGCCCTTCTTCAGAAGCAAAATTTCTCCCACATGACGGCGATCAATAATTCCTGGCGCCCCCCCCCCCCTATTGGGAAATCCTGGATACGCCGCTGAGGGCTAAAAATCTTCCTCCGCCCCCCCCCCCCCTTTCTTGGGCTACAAATGCTGACGGGGCACAATATTTAGAGGAGACATTGTTCTGTTGTGTTTAATGTGTACTTCAAGTATGCCAGATTGGGTTTTGCCAGGGGCACATGCCCCTAGTTACCCCTGGACCCGCCAAGGATGTGTAACTTACATGCTGTCTGGTGGGCTAACCAATGGCTCCATCCTTACGAGTTTAGCATAGATGACGATGGGTAAGACGAAGTTGACGACGGCTACGAGAGGGCCACCGATCAGCGGCAAGAAGGTGGTAAAGTGCGGGAAAGTCATGGCGATGAGGAGAAGGAAGAACATATAAGAGGACCGCAGCAAGCAGCGCTTCCATGTAAATTCTGAAATTGAGTGGAATGTTAAAAGAGTACAGTGAGAACAATCAGCTCTCTTTTGCTGTTCAAATGATTATGTATTGTTTAACAATTTCCTATATATATATATATATATATATATATATATTATTTCAGCTTGCAACTCTGAAATCTTGTCGTAAATACAGTGCTAAGAAGGGGGAAAATCCGGACTTTATTTCCCACGGGAATTCTTCGAACGACGGCAATATCCTCGGGCCCTCCTACACACGCTCCGCTGGGAGAAGGGGTGCGAACTTGCATTTACCCGAAAAAAGGGTTGTATTTCACGTTATCCTCGTTAAAACAAAGGGCTGTCGGATCATATGGGTGAAACATAATCGTCCTGATGACCAGTGACGTAGCTAAAGGGTGAACGGAGGGCACTTACCTCCCCCCCCCCTCCCACACACACACATACACACAGCCATCAAAATAATGGGGAAGAAAAAAAAACATTTACAGGGGAGGAGGAGGAGGAGGAGGAGGAGGAGGAGGAGGAGGAGTACGAAAAGAAAAGAACGAAAAGCAACACGAAAAGACAATGATATGACCCCAACCCCTCCTCCTAATCGGTAGCTTTTATTATTCATCCACATATTGAAACAAGTGCCCCCTCCCTCCTGATATGTACCCCATTGAAAGGCTGGGTCTAAAGGCTACGCCTCTGGGTGTCTTAAAATAAAGATGTCGAAACATTCGGGTGTCGATACGTAAGGTGTCGAAAAATAAGGGTGTCGAAACATAGCTGTGTCGGATTACTACGGTAAAATTGAACTATGGTGAATAAATTCAATTGGGGAAGGTTCTTGGCTCTCTTATGAAATGTCCTTGGTTCAATCCTTGCTCTACGCCTACATCCCGTGAACAAGGTGTTTTACCCACATGTCCCCCTCGACCCAGTTGCAATGCTGAGGTCAGGGGCGGATCCAGGAATTTGTATAAGGGTGGGCACAAATCTCAGAAAATTTTCTGATAAGGGGGGGGGGTACGGACCGGAAGTGCTCTAATCCGCCACTGCCTGAGGTAATAATAATTGGAGAACCCCCAGGAAAGGCAGTGTTTAATACTGATGAGTCTACTCTACCTTAGGTAAATAAGACCTATCATAATCCTTATCATTATTATCATGATTACATGACTGGCGTCAAAGTCCTACCATAAGGAATATTGAAGAAATCTTCAGCATCTTGGAAGAACGGATTGGAGGTGATCATGATGACGGTGATGGCGTAAAACATGATGAGGATGATGAAAGGTACCGAGATGAAATGTGACGTCACCATGTCCAGGATGTTAGTCACGTGGAACTCTTGGAAGCTTTCTCCATAGATGACAAGGCAAGCAATGGTGGTCGGGAAGTATATAATCGCAATAACTGTAGTGGGTGAAGTACATTTAGGTGCAAAAAAAGTTTAAAATGTAGTTTCAGTTCTTAATTCGTCTTTGGTAGATGTGAAAATGATTGGTCCCGATAACAATTTAAATAAAGTAATAACATGCTCTTCATCTATTACTAATTCAATGAAATCAACATGTTCCAAAAAGTTTAACGGGTAAAATGCATCAATTGTATACTTCTAGTCAATTTAATTATTATTTACACAGAGACATAACAGAGTCAACAAGACGACTGCGCCTCCAATATGCTCTTGTGATAACCAGAATAAAAAGCCTACAGTTACATGTTATTGTAGACTTTTTTCCCCCTTTGACCTTTGACCCAACAACCCAAAGGTCTGATCACTTTATCTCCTTCTAGTCATGCAAACAACATAGTTGAGATATAATAATAATATTCCGTTTTTATATAGCGCCTAATACATCGATGATGTCTCTAAGCGCTTTACAGATATATTATTATATTACACATCTTTAATTTCATTTACTTGACCTCCGTGACCTTTGATCTTTGACCTACTGAACCTAACATCTGATCCCTTTGTTTCATATGATGATGCCTACTCGTACCAAGTTTGAGGTTCACAGCTATAATAGTTGATATAAAAAAACAACTAAATAAAACAATTTATTTCACGTATTATTCACCTCTGACCTTTGACCTAGGTAAATAACAATCTCGCTATGGTGATGCTATGGTGATGCATGATAGTACCAAGTTAGAAGTTAGTGGCCCAACTTGTTCAAGAAATATTGCAATAACGATACTAGCATATGCTTATCAGATCATCTTCCTATATGGTGATACATACGAGCATCAAGTTTGAAGTTCATACCTCAAATGGTTCTTGAGACATCGGGTTAACGAGAAAGCGGGACGGACGGACGGACAACCCGAAAACATATTACATCCTACACCATCTTCCGTGAGCAGAGGCATAAAAAGCTTTACTTGTATCATTAAACAATGGGAAATTGAATTATCCCCCACTTAACAGCATACATCATGAAAAATCATAAAAATAAAGATAGTAAAGATCAAACGATCGCGTATCTTGTTAGAAGGGGATGAATAAAGTAACAATCTATAATCGCCCCAACCTTGTGGGCAGTCATTATCAATTTTTAATTTAACAAAAGTCATCTTTTTTAGAATTCCACACCTGCGTAACCTAACAGGACACTCCTCGTAAAATCTTCCGGATTTTTCATATCATGCTGGACTGTAGGGTACACCGACTGTCCAGCGTACGCGAATATGATGTCCCCCATCGACGAAAAGAACGCTACGATTTCGACTTCGTTTTCGGGGTGGAGGTCAGTGTAGTCATCGTGGTCCAGTAGGGCCCCAACGAAGAGAAACACAGCTGCCGTAGCCGCAGTGCCAACGGCGAAGTAACCTGCAAGCCTAAGGACAATGTAGGAATGATTTTAATTGATAAATAAGTAAATCATACATTAAAGGGAGTGGCAAGTCGTAATCCATGGGCCTGACCAGTTGGCCTGACTCGGGGAAATTCGGATACAATCAGGTCCAATCGTGCGCTACCGAAGGAATGTTATTGCCGAATTCCTCGGGTGATCTTAACTCGAATCCCTACATACGTAACCGACCAATGGGATTCAAATACTGGAATAAAGAACGTGCGATCTTGTTTACTCAAATTTGGGTCAATGTGCGAACTTTTATTAGCTGCGCGCGATAAACTGAAGTCGCTTTGAACTTTGATCAAGAGAAAGGAGCAGCCAACTGTAAAACCGCCCATAGATTGCGACTTGTCGCTCCCTTTAACATGCTTATCATTCCCTTCCTTTCCTATATTTTTCTTCTTTTTTATTATTTTTTTCTTCTTCTTTTCTTTTCTTTTCTTTTCTTCTTCTTTCCTTCTCCTTCTTCTCTTCTTCTTCTTCTCCTCTTCTTCTTCTTCTTCTTTTCTTCCTCTTCTTCTTCTTCTTCTTCTTTTCTTCACCCATTTCGTCTTTGTAATCGTATTAGTTTAATATTTCCAATCTTCTTCGTGTACTTCTTCTACTGCGTCTCCTCTTGTCCTCTTTCTATGTTGCTCCTTTTCTCTCTCTTTCTCTCTCTCTCTCTCTATTGATACAAAAACACTGTCATCCTACCCACGGACGGATCCATGATTTTTAAAAAGGGAGAGCACCAATCTTAGACAATTTTCTGACAAGCAAAAAAAAAAAAACAGAAGAAAGGGTCACACACATTTCGAGGTCTCTTTGTCCGTCCAAAATTCTTTGACAAGCATAAAAAAGGTTGTCAGTTCTAAAAATGGGGGAAAAAAAAATGGGGGAGGGGTCACAATGTATACTTTTCTTTCAAAGGGGGGGGGGGCACGGGCCGGAAGTGACCCCCTCCCCCCTAAATCCGCCATTGATTCTATCCACCCACGTTATGTATAAGGCGAGGTCAGTCTATATTTTGTACTCAATATTCTGACAAAAGAAAAGTAATATGAAAAAATGTTAGATTCGAAATTAAAGAGGGAAAACTCCACAAAACAGCAGATATGACGTGATTTTGCTTTATTTGCTCTCTGCTCAGGCTATCAACTCCACCAGAAAAAACTAGAGTTCCACGGTGAGAAAGGTGTGTGACTGTAATCTTTTCAGGTCCCCGTTTCATAAAACTTTTTATCGATACAAAAATGCAACAGATCTATGAAAAATTTGCTCTTGGCAAATCAAATGCTCTGATTTCAATAGCTTATATCAGTCATTACGACTTCTTATTGATGAAAAGTTTCATGAAAACAGGGGTCAGAAGGGTTCAACTTACCAGAAATCTTTAGGTGTGCCCATCCACAGGAAGGGACAGACACACACAGCTACAAAGGGCAAATAGGCGCACACTGATAAGTGCACGTTCAAGAGGCTTAATAAAACATGTAGATTATCAGCGAGTATTAGTAATCCAGTCGTACATATAGCCACTCCGTATAGATAGAGAAGTGTTGATGCTATTCTCCTGAAAGAAAAAAAGGAATGTAAAGCATAGAAAATACTATTCATAATGATAATAACAATATGCATGTACATGTATATAATGCACCTTCTGTACGCTCATGCATACACTAGGCCTATCATATTTTTATCATATTCTACGTTTTACGGCTTATGCGAAGATGCAAGCATCAGCCTAGTCTAGTTCTGGACTCTTTTTATTGATTTTTTTATTCGCCGACTATACGCGATAAGCCGAGTGATGGCACGATCCCGAGAACCTGTTGGCCCCGAAAAAAAAAAAGAGTCCAGTGCAATTGCTCCACGCTGACGTCAGGGGTCCAAAGTTCACTAGCGCTTTAGCTGGGTAGGTGCGGCCAATTTAAATTGCTCTCCCTGAAAAATCTCAGGGAAAGTCGTCAGCGTGGAGCAATTGCACTGGACTCTTTTTTTTCGGGGCCAACAGGTGCTCGGGATCGTGCCATCACTCGGCTTATCGCGTAGGGCCTATAGTCGGCGAATAAAAAGATCAATAAAAAGAGTCCAGAACTAGACTAGCATCAGCCTAAAAATGGGGCAATTTTTAGTATTTGGCTAGTTTTTATGTATTCGGCCCATTTTTCTTCAATGAAATATTTTATTCAATCATTCTTGAACAAAAGCAACTGAACAAATTAGAATAAATAAAAAATAATAGTAAAAATTAGTACGGTCATTTTTACCCATGGTAACCTTATCAGTATTAGTACTGTTCTTCCTTAGGTTCCTGCTATATAATTACAGTCAAACCTGCTTTAGCGACCACCTGTATAGAAAGACCACTTGTCTATGTTTCCCTTGAAAAGATTTTCTCATTAAAATGTGTATTAAATGAACCTGTACATAAAGACCACCTGCTCTTAAAGACCGCTTTTCTTGTCTTCCTTAAGCGGTCTATATATATACAGGTTTCACTGTATTATCACCCTATTACCAGGTATCAATTTCGTATACTTGGGGCGAGAGGGACAAAATGTGGGTAAAACATCTTGTCCAAGGATGTTAGCACCGGACAGGGATCGAACCAGGACCCCTCGTATGAGATTCAAGGGCCTTCACCATGCAAGCTACCACAGTGCTACCACATGATCAGGGGTGTTTCATCAACTACAAACTAAACTCGATTTCGATCTTAAGATTTTTTTTTCTTTAAGAATCTTTTGTTACTTCCTTTTTCAAAATAACATTTTCACAATAATCAAGGTAAATTACACAAACTAATATATTCACATGCCAGTATCATTGTTCCAAATTACATAATAATAACAATAAGTAACCATAATATTTTACATGCATGTATTAAATAGTAAATTGTGCAAAATCTGGAAGTCTTTATTATGATTAAAATATGGGGAAAATATAAAAATGAAGATTAAAATAGAAAAGTAAGAAATGAGAAGAAGAAGAAGGAAAAAAAAGGAAAAAGATTGATTTTAAGATCGATTTCAACACCCCCAGATGATGTGGCATAACGCGCTTATCGGTAAAAACAGGTACAAGTCTCCATTTATCAAGTAATACAACAAACTTGCGTTTAAAGGGAAATTAACCTCAAAAATACAGACGATAGTGTTCAAAGGTGTTATTTATTCCTTCTTGTTAGACTATATGGCTTCGCGTCAAAATATACGAGATCGATACGAATCAAGATTTTCTGAGCAAAATTTATCATCTGCTAGCAATATGTATCGTCTGCTAGCAATACATGGGGGCTGCCATTTTTTTTATGTGTACAAGAAGATTTTCTTAATCCAAATGCCCAATTGCCTTTTTCAAAATTAAAAACCCATTTGAGATTTAAAATATAGAATAGATATGTCAATTTATTTTTAAACTGAAGATTTCCTTATATATTTCTGTTGAAAATCGATATTCGCTTAATATAAATCTATTTTCTAGATACTGTGACGCAATGGACGGAGCAAATTAATTCAAATTTTATGGATGCTTCTTCCCTGAGCATCTATAGCGGCAAACTATGCATTCACCTGCTTTCGGATAATGGGACTTGAAAAGTCAGAATGCATGCTGCATATATTATGTTCTGCTCTGTTTGGCAAACCCAAGAAAATAGATTTTTGTTAAGCAAAACCAGACAATTTAAAAGTATCATTATAAAGATTTAATTTTTATAAATCATGTAAACACCCACTTTATATTTTTCGTCACATATGGGATTTTAGGTAATGAAGAAAATCAATTTAGGTCTTGGATTCAAAATATCTTCCTGACCGGAACATTTCTCAATGGTTCATGTACAAATCCAAATCAGCAAGAAAATGGCAGCCCCCATGTAAATGAGTAGTAGACGATACCGGGTGTTGGAATATCTTTATTATACCCTTTTCTGATATCTTATTGGAAAATGATTTAGGCCAATAAGTAGGAATATACTACACCTTTCAATATAAGTAAATTTGTACTCAGGGGTTAATTCTCCTTTAAGGATAAAGTTGAGTTCTGGTCATGAGACTGAATTGTGAAAGAAACTGTCTCAAAGCAAAAGACCGCTTCTGTAATGTATACAAATTTATGCACTTATATTCTCTGAGCACCTAGTGACGAGCTATTCCATGAACCTGCTTTTTATAAATGAGCCTCAATGGTTGGAATCCAGTTTGCATGCATTATTTGTTGCTGTGCCCGGCAAGCTTTCAGGTTGTCAAGAACAACCTTTGTTTGAAAGGTATGCATGAAATTTGCATACATTACCGAAGCGGTCTATTGGGAAAGGTTGATTATATATAGCACATTAGAATTAGAATTAGTGTATGCTGTAAGGTTTTGTAATCAACAAAAAGATAAGAAATTGACTCAATCCTGCCGAGAGTCACATACACTGCACCCAGAAATGTGTACATGGGACTACACAAAATGTTCGGCCCGAACATTTAAGCTGTTTCTTGTGATATTTTGAATGTGAGGGCATTTGAAGAGCAATCCTTTTTTAGGGGACATATCTACTGTAATAATCTTCCAAACTAACATAAAAAGAATGAGAAATCTCACAAATTATTTTTTACCTTTCCCAAAACTCAACCTTTACTTTAATACAAAGCCCAGTATTTTATACCTGCCCCATATTCCATAAGCTTCGTAGGCCAATGTTGGGTATGGATAACGGTTGATTTCTGTGCGGTATTTCGAGTATCTTTGTCGGAGCATGATCCAACTCTTAGAGAGTAATGTGCCTGTGAAGGCTGATAGGAGTAAGGCCAAAATGGCGACCACTAGACCCCATGGTCCTATTGAGAAGGTGAAAAATGCATATTAAAAAAAAGGTTATTCAGCAAACATTTAGGTTTATAAGTTATGTTTGAAATGTAGTTAAATATACATATACTTGTACAACATATAAAACACATTGAAGCATTGTGTGTGGGGGGGGGGGGTGAGGGTGTGTATGCGTATGTGTGTGAGGGGGTGCGTGTGGGGGTGGGTGTGTGTGTGTGTGTGTATATATATATACATATATATAAATACATGTATATAGATAGATAGGAAGATAAATAAACATACATAATCATATAAACATGTAAACATATGAACACTCTCCCATATAAACACATGTTCATCTAGATGTTAATGCAATGAGTATTATAGCGGGGTGCTTCAACAATATGGTTCAAAAGATAAGTGGAATTAAATTGCAATGAGCAAATTATCGACAAATGACTTGCGAAAACATTGACTGTTACAACTTACAAGTGGTATCCAAATATGTATATTTTCATCAATTATTAATCCAATAGACGAGGAGTGTCGTAACATCGTGTTTAATAATTCTTTTTAAAGAGTAGTGCTCGGTAAATATGAGCAGAGCAAATTTGATGAGCACCAAACACACTAACTCCCAAATGCCATGGACCTTAAAGGTACACTTGCCAACATTGTTATTGGCTCATGTCACATCGTTTGGAAATTTAGAAGAAAAATATATCGCTTGGAAAGAACCAAAAGCTGAAAATTAAAAGTCCATTTTGAGAAACAAGATACTTAAGGGTTTGTCAGACCTCACATCTAACGATAACGATAACGATACCGATAACGAGATTTTTAATAAAGGTCCCCCTGCAACCCAAATGCAAGTTGATTCCTGTTGATGTGCAGAGATGCATACAACTTATAGTTTGTTATTGAAGCATCTAAATATGTTTCATAAATTGTTAAAATATTTTTAAAATCAATTTCTCAAACGGCTAAGCTCCACCCCCCCCCAAAAAAAAAAAACACTTCCAGATCTCATTCCTGCAATGACATCATTTGTCAATCATTAGTGAGCTAAGGAGAGACAGTGGTATGTAGCTTTGCAAGAGATGACTATCTGTTCAAACAGACCATACAATGCCTACATAGGAGTTGCCATGTCAGATATGCTGTATAGCATCACCAGGAAAAGAATGGTAATGAGGAGGTATTTTTTGAAAGCATGCAATTGTATTGTGAGCATGTGCTGAGCTGGGGAAAGTTACATTCCACTGTCTATTGTAGAATGTTAGTGTAGCTGACTGATGATTGACAGATGATGTCATTGCAGGAATGAGGTCTGGAACTTTTGGGGTGGAGTTTAATTAGGAGGTTGGAAAAAAAAGGGAAAAAAAAGAGAAAAGAAATGAAATGAATTTAGACTTTTTCGATTGAAACACGCGAAGACTTCCATGTAGTCGAAAATGAAAATACAAACAATTTCTACCATCAGAGGGGATGCATTCCTACCTTACACATTTATGCTACTGAACCATGTGACACATCTTATCACCCCTAGGCCTCCCCTATCTCTAAAAGTGAATTTGTGCCCCTGTCCATGTAGGCCTCCATAGGATAGGACAATGATTATGAGGACAATGATTATGAGGAAAATAAGGAACGCATGACTTATACTTGTAGATTGTTACTTCACTTTTCCGTCGAAAGTCGATTTTCGGACAAATCAAAAACCTTGCGCTAGGCCACCGCAGTCGGCTTCAAGGGTTTGCATCTGCGACGAGAGATTGCGCCAAAACACTAGCGTCTGACTTTTTCGGCATAGCAATCTACACAAACCAATGAATGCGGTCGACATTTTAGTGCTGTGTGCGAGGGCAGCCAAGCGCAGCTGTCACCATCATTCGGTATGGGTCTGTTCACTACTTATTGTGGTATGAATTATTGGCGTAATCAACGCTGGTGAATTAAAGCCTCGTTTGAGCCGGGCCTTATATGTTTTTTTAAGGAAGAATGCAGTGGGTTAATGGATAATGATTGTTTTCTGTGTATGATCGTACCTGTGTTTGAGACGGCACCTGGAAGGATCTGAACCCCTAAACCGGCAATCTTTCCGCTGATGAGAGCCGTTGCTGTCATGATCGACAGACCCGCATGGCTGAATTGCTGAGGAAAAATATCATAAATAAGAAAATTTCAGATGACAGAAGATGGTTAAAGGAATGCAACTTTATGTGTTTTTTTTTTCTTTAGACTGTACATGATCAGTGGTGTGGACCGATCCGTAATTCCGGGTTCACTCATAATAATGGTCGAAACCCTACGGTCCGACAACCTACGTTCAGACACACCTATATTCCGACACCCCTATGATCTGAAAGCCCTATTTTCCTACACTCATATTGGCCCTATACATTCCGACACCCCTATTATTCAGACACCTCTATATTCAGACACGGCTAATATAAGCGAAAGAAATCTAACTTGCGATTGCCTTGCTAAATTATAATTAGCCCATATAGTTTTCGTTAATTTTGGGCCGGAAACATAAGAATAAAAATTAAAAACGGTTTTTATTTTTTAGGTCATAAGTCTAGAAAGTGGAGCAATTTTATTGCTTGCCTGGTGAACCATAATCCCTGCACAACAAAACCAACATAAAGTCGCCAGGGTTTTTTTTTTTATATAGGTTAAGGCCTGATTCTAAAGGGGGATTATCAGGTTTAAAATAATTAATAGCTCACCAGAATTACCATGTGGTCATGCAGAAAACTCCCCACTCAACGAAAGCACAAAAGAGACGAAATTGGTAGGGCCTATATTTGGACTCCAAGTTTTATGAAACAGAGGCCAAGATGCAGTTGTACCCGAACCAGAGAGCATAAGAAAAAATAGGGCTTCTTAAGCAACTTCAACAGGATGGTCTACATCTTTAGGAAGTAATTTCTAAATAGTTTAGGACTTGTAATTGGGTAAGATGATTTGCTTTAATGGTTTACATAATTTTACGTAACCATGGTAACTTACTGATGAATGCGTCGTTGTTTTTTCGATGTGCTCGTCTTCTTCTTTTGAACTTCGACCGTAAGACTTCTTCCGCTCAAGGAGTGGATAGTCCGATCTACTGCTTGCCATGACTACAGGTGTACGCTACTTTCTGCCAAGATTGAAAGAGAAGACATTCTGGTTATCAAAGGTAAAAAAAAAGTAATTAGTGAGCTTTCTCAATCTTGTTACCTGCCTGTGGAAGAATATAAGAAATACAGTCAACAAACCTGTCTATTAAGGCCACCCAAGGGAAACAGAAAAGTGGCCACTGTAGACAGGTGGCCTTTATAGACAGGTTCCAAGGCACATATTTTTTGCTACAGGGAGGCAATATAAGTGACCACTATAAACAGGTGACCGTTATAGACAGGTGGCCACTAGGTTTGACTATGTTCAATGCATGTTACTTTGTACAATACAATGGAACCAAAACTAGAGTGCTGGAATATTTCGTGTCACCCTTGATATCTTTCCCAGTTCCATTCTCCCGTCTTTCATTACTCATTGCCCTTCACACATTCCATCTCTCTTCACCCCTCTTCCTCTCTCTCTCTCCATCCCTTTCTCTCTCTCTCTCTCTCCCTCTCTCTCTCCCTCTCTCTCTTTGTCTGTCTGTCTCAAATTTCAGCTCTCTCTATTTCTCAAATAAACTGCAATATAATCAGCCAATATATAAATATGCGAGGGGCAGACGATTACAAGGCAAGAAACCAAGGTAAATTTCTAGGTTGTTTTGAGTAATTTTGTTAATTTATATGGTGATTATAACTTTGATCTTGGTGCGAGGCTGCATGAGTTGTGTTGACACCCGCACCTTGACAATATATAACATACAGTTAACAACAAAATTATTCATACCCCTTGGAAAATTCTATTTTTTTGCATTTTTCCTAAAAATGAATGGTTAAATGAAGTTACTTGTACATCACTTGAATACATTTAGTTATCATCTGCAAATGAATGCCGTTTCCGGTTTCACCTCATTTGCATAACAATAGAAAAGGTGAGTTATCCAAACTGGGCGATGTTCAAAATTATTCATACCCTTGGTGATTTATTGACTTTGTCAATCAGTATGAATCCGATCCTTGTGATTAATGCTTGTAATTCACTTTATTTTAATACACCGTCACAAGGCTTCCGGAGGGGTCTCTGCTGGGATATCAGGCCAGTACCTGTTCTCCAATGGCTCAATCTCCTTGAGGATGTGTCCACACATGCCTTCACCTGACCTTCAGGGAGTTCATTAGATTTTCGTGTCCTACAGGTGATGCAGTTATCGACTTCATGATGACAGGACTATGATATTGAAATTTTCGGTCATTTATTCCATGCATTTTAATGAAAATTCTGTATCTACTTATGAAGCAAAGCACCATTCCTGAAGAGCCCTTCCCTTTTGCACTGCCTGTGGGAGGGTTCACCTTTATTCATTGGCCCCATTCTTAATCAGAGTGCTCAGGAAGGCCATGTTGGTGATATTAAAGTCATTGCATGACTCTAACGTCAGGTCACCATGAATAACAGTATGTAACCTTTGAGTACCATACACATCCCACATTGACTGTTACTGTATATCAATCTTCATATGGTATATTCTTTGTATCTTTGGTATGAAAGCTACAATCCTTGATATCAAAATGAATGTAAACCAAATTTATACCATATGCCCTCCATGTTACCAGCTGCAGTGCACAAAATGCTACCACTTTGCATGACAGTGCACTGGAACATAAAGATCAGTATTTTAAGCTTCACTAGAATACCCACTTGCAGGTGTCCATATCAAAAATGTGTCAATCAGTGTAACTGAATAAACTGATAAAATTGGCACCATCCAACCTTTAGACAACTACCATGGCCTCCCTAAACATTCTTAATAATAATGGAACAAAAGTATCAGGAAATACCTTCCCTTGACAGTGCAACAGTGAATGCCTCTAGGGAAGTCTCTCGAGGAAGAGTGCTTTGTTTCAACTTAGATACAGAATTGTCATTAAAATGTAAGGAATATTAACGAAAATATCAATATCATAGTCCTATCCTCATGACATCTAAAACTACACCACCTGCAAACACAAAATCTGCTTAAAATCCATCGAATCCCCTGAAGACCAGGTGATGGCATGTGTGGACAACATCCTCAAGGAGATTGGGCCATTGGAGACCAGGTATTGGCCTGATATCTCAGTAGAGACCTCCAGAAGCATTGTGACAGTGTGAAGAAAGTGTTATGAGCATTAATCACAAGGACTGGATTCATACTGATTGACTAAGTCAATAGATCACCAAGGGTATGAATAATTTTGAACATCACCCAGTTTGGATAATTCACCTTTTCTATTGTTATGCAAATGAGGTGAAACCAGAAACAGCATTCATTTGCAGATGATTAAATGTATTCAAGTGATGTGCAATTAAATTCAGTTAACCATTCATTTTTAGGAAAAATGCAAAAAACTAGAATTTTCCAAGGGGTATGAATAATTTTGTTGTTAACTGTATATACATATGCATTATATAAATATGTATATAGATCTATGTGTGTGTGTGTGTGTGTGTGTGTATACTCTATGTACACAGGGAAAGCAACCACCCACCATCCATCATTAAAAATATACCCGAAAGCATCAACAGAAGACTCTCAAACATCTCATCAAATGAGGAAGTCTTCAGAGAAGTCGCACCAAACTACCAGGAAGCACTGCAAAAGAGTGGTTATAGTTATAAACTGCAGTACAACCCACAACCCACCTTTAACAAGGAAAACAAAAAGAAAGAGCGCAGTAGAAAAAGAAAAGTAACCTGGTTCAACCCCCCATTTAGTGATAATGTAGCCACCAACATTGGCAAACGGTTTTTCACCCTACTCACTGCACTGGACAAATGCTTCCCAGCCGGACACAAACTCCACAAACTACTCAATAGAAACACTGTGAAACTAAGCTACAGCTGTATGCCAAATGTAGGCCAGATTTTGAACAAAAGTAAACTACCACAAACGGCGGAAAACAACTGTAACTGCAGAAAAAAGAATCAATGCCCACTTGACAACAATTGCCTCACCAGCAGTATATACCAAGCAACTGTGACAAGACAAGACAACTCTGAGGCTGAAACTTAAATTGGCCTCACAGAGAACACATTCAAAACGCGCTACAACGCCCACACCTCCAGCTTCATAAGTGAGACAAAACGAAAAGCAACAACACTTCGTGAATACGTCTGGAGACTGAAAGACAACAATGTCGAGCGCACCATACAATGGAAAATCATCGGAAAGGCCAGAGCTTACACCCCAACCAGTAGGAGATGCAACTTTTGTCTTGAGGAAAAGTTCTTCATCATCCACGAGCCGCTTTTGTCATCCCTTAACAAAAGAAACGAACTGGCCAGCTCATGCAGACACAAAACAAAATACCTATATTATCCAACTTCCCATTAAATGAATATGTTGGTTGAATAACCAAGGCTGACTCATTCTTCATTTAGTTTCCGAAGAGTGAGGGCCTACTACAGTGCACTGGGTTCTTACGAAACAGAACTGTAAAACTTTATGTAGTGCATAGTCCAATAGTTATCTAAGCTCCTGTTTCCAGTCGAGCACTTTACCATTAGATGGTTTTACCTATACTTGGATATATATATATAAATTATAAATTATGACATACATATTTCACTTTGTTCATTACCCTGAGGAAGATCCGTGAGGATCGAAAATTTGGTGAAAATAAATATAAAAGTTGGAATTCAATGCATTACCAATGTCTTCTCTGGACTTCATTAATTGTTTCTCTCTATAAATTATATATGTATATATACAGTGTGTCCCAGAAAAAACGAAACCGGATTTCATGGCAGAAATTTTCTATTATAACGAAATTGCTTTGATGAGACATAATGTATGAAAAGCCCTGCTTCTCTTCACTCATTTGATGCACAACTTATTATTCATAATTCACACATGATTGAATTAAAACAAAAGAAAGCGGTGGTACCAACCTTTCATTTGCACGAACAAATAGCTACTTAGAATGAGCTTTTAGGTATTATCGTAATTATTTTGAAAAAGGGAAAACATCTTATACAAATTCACAATTTTCTCTTTTATATGACACCTCATAATGATGTATGTCGGAGAACAAGAAAAATGAAAACATGAATTATTACTGCTCAAGAGAGTGACACATACATACATTCTATAGGCCTGTGCATTAATCTAAAATGTTTTGAACTACCTTTAATAACATGTATAATTATGGTTCTCGTTATGGGACGAGGCCCAGGGGCGGATACAGGATTTTCAGAAAGGGGGGGGGGGCGCACACTGAGGAACCCTCCGTTTGACAAAGCCAAACGGCCATCTAGGGGGTCCGGGGGCAAACTTTGTCAGACAAAACGGGGGGGGGGGGGGGGGCGCACGCCCCTTGTGCCACCCCCCCCCCCCCCCCCTGGATCCGCGCCTGAGGCCTGAACTGTACTTGGGTTATTCTATGACTACCCGTATTATTCGTCAAGTGTAGCACTTACTCTGAATATTATACCTTATCGGTGTATTTAATTACTTATCCATGGGCTTGAACATTTCAGATGCCTGTGGCACAGAGTCAGAACCGTTGTGAATGATATAGCTATGAAGGTTTCATTCCAGTTTCTCAATTGATTCGTTCATTGAGAGCAAAATTAACATCAAGTTAGAGCCAGAGGCGCGCTTGTTTGTGTGTGTGTGTGGGGGGGGGTGGTTGTGTGTGTGTGAGAAGGATAGTGCGTTTGTTTAGCATTATGTCCGAGGACATTTTCGGACAGAGAACAAAAAAAAAATCATGACAGCAATGGTCCTCGGAAGCCGGACAATAGTCCTCGAACGTCGAACAATGAATTTATGCCTTATTCCGTCGACTGTCCGAGGACGAGTAACAATAGAGGAACAATAGTTGTCCTTGGAAGTAAAGCCATGTAAACGTGTGTGTGTGTGTGTGTGCGTTTGTTTAGCATTATGTCCGAGGACATTTTCGGACAGAGAACAAAAAAAAAATCATGACAACAATGGTCCTCGGAAGGCGGACAATAGTCCTCGAACGTCGAACAATGAATTTATGCCTTATTCCGTCGACTGTCCGAGGACGAGTAACAATAGAGGAACAATAGTTGTCCTCGGAAGTAAAGCCATGTAAACGTGTGTGTGTATGTGTGTGTGTGTGTGTTTATATAATACAATAATAGTATTACGGAAATAAATGAAAGTGTTTGAATATTACTTAGTTAATGTTTCTTAATTCTGTTTGGGGGGAAATGTGGAGCAGATGAACATTAAGAAAAAATTGTCGTTTCCTGTTAAAATAGAAATTTTCCTAATTTGTAGAACTTTATGTTTTGTTGGTTTTCTGATTGTGTATTGTAACTATATGCACTGGGTGAAATTAATTGAAGCTTCCTGCAAATGTCATTTATTGAAAGAAATCAATAAATTGCTGGAGTTTGCGTTTGTTCTTTACTCTTTATCTTAAATACCAAAACACTTCAATGAATATTTCGCCACGATAGCACAAGACTCATAGCAGTACTTTTATTCAAATGTTTAAATGAAGGTTATAATTATCGTGGATACACTGGACTGGGCCTTAAAGGGAAACTCCACCCTGATTACAAGTTGGTTTTAAAAGAAGCACAAAAACAGATATAGTTTTGAGCAAAATACGATAAGAATTAAAAAAGTTATGGATGTTTGAAGTTGTATTCGATCAATCACAAATCATAAGGCAACTTCATGACGTATCTTGCGAGCTCCTCTCTCATTTTGCCCTGTACCCCAAAAATTCATTGATTTCCATTTTCTCTAAAGAAAATATTTAACTATACATGACCTCAGAGCATTGCTCATATGTTTTTACCCAAAACCTTATGAAACAAATATATTCCTTCATCATAAACTAAGAAAATGAAAATTTTCTGCACTGAGCAAAAGGGAGAGGAACTCACAAGATACGTCACGGAGTTGCCAATTTGTGATCGATTGATTAAAACTTTGAAAATTCACTTTCTTATCATTTTATTATCACATTTTACTCAAACCTTCACTCATCTCGGCCCATTGCACAAAACTTGCGTTTAATCACAACTCTTAAAATCAAACGCAAGTCCTTAATGAGCACTTTTGATTGGCTGAAAATAAAGTTGCGTTAGATTTTCCTGAGTTGCGTTCAAACGCAAGTTTCGTGCAACAGGCCCCTATTTCTTTAACTTTTCTGCTTTATTTCAAATCGGATTTTTTTCTTCTCATTTTCTGCCTTTATTCAAATCAACTAAATAACAGGGAGGAATTTCCCTTTAAAGCCACTGCACTGTACCTGTTTACCTCTTCACGAGTGAAAAGGGCTGCTCACATTTGCACTGGTAATGATTACGATAACGAGATTTTTCATTAACCCTTTCAGGACAGGAATTATTTAAGGGCTAAATTTGATCACATTTCATTCTTCAAATTGGCAACACGCATATTTTTCTTTTAGTGCTACATGGTTCTAATAAGGTGTAATGTCTTTGAAAACAATATACAGTGCTACACATTTTTCCACAAGTTGAAAAATTGCCAATTTTTTATAAAACAAAAATTTTGAACCTCTCAATGTGTTGCCATTTTAAGGATTTTAAAGCTTTTTCTAATTTTTAAAATTCCTGGCATCAAACGCAATATGGTCTTGCAACACAAATGAACGTAGTATATGCAGAAATTTTTGCTCTTTCCACTCATGCATCTGGTATATTTTTTACAGCTCTGAATCAAAAGTTATTGAGCCAAACCACAAAATGTGGTCAATTGTCTTGAAAGGGTTAAAGGTATACCCTAGAGCTACCCTACTATTATCAGACACGAGCACACTCTCGCGTACTCACCATATTGTAGGGTTTACCTTTAACTGAGAATCTTGTTATCTTTATCGGAGAAATGCGACCAGCCATTAACCTTTCCATTGTCATTGATTTTGCATATCAATCGTTTACAGAGAAAATATTATCCTGTCCTCACAACTCCAAGAGTGAACTGTTCGAGGACAAATTATGAGAATTATAATATTGTGTTATGATATGATATGATGACGTGGGGTTGCATATACAATTCCAACCTCAGTTACCAGTCTAATGGACGTATTTTAAAGGGTGTTTTTGTTTTGTTACTACGTTATCAGGAAAGCAACATTCACAAAATGTAATGAGGAAATCACAATATACAGTTTCAACCTTAGTTTTTATTAGGCTACCCGTCTAACATTGGTTGTAATTTTAAAAGGCTGTTTTCATTTTGTTACAACATGTATCAAGAAAGGAACATTCAAAAAATATGCAGTACGACTGCTTATATTCTCTGATAATTGCAATTTTGTTCACCAACGATAAAATTACAATCATCTCATGTTCATAATTTTCGAGCAGTAGTTTACTCTGTTCATTAAACTTATTTTAATTGTTCTTGTTCTCTTTCTATGTATATATTTTTAATCTGTAAATTCCAGATGTATCAGCTTTTAACTGCAATTGCATGGGATATTGTTTAATCAAACACTTACCAAGTCAAATAAAAATCATATAAAATGTAATAAGAAATTGCAGTTCTTAGATTCAACTGCACCACGTGTGTGCCTTGGTATAAATCTTCCATTTGTATTTTGGTATTGGAAAGGTTAAATTTCTTGAAGTCTGAAATGTAAGTGATTATGTACAGTGACCCCTAAAGCTCACCTATAAGTGAATGGTAAAATTACCACTACGGACATGTGACTTTTCTGGAGAGGTTCTATAATACACATTTATTTCAGTAGAGGGAAAAGGATAGGTGGCCACCGTGTCAGATTTAACTGCAAGATATTGGGGGCATGCATTTGAGAAATATCAACAGCTCTGAAATCAATTAAAGGTTCTGGACAAACATAAAATTGGTCAAAACCCTAATCATAAAGGAGACGAACTTAGACCCACTATGAATGCAAATAGAATTGCTTTTAATTTACCTAGCATACTTTGCACCGAGTTCAATTTTCTTGATTTTAAGATATCTTTTTATGCTGATCCCCGGAGTAATAACCAGAAAAATCTATTTTCAACACTCGAGAATAATAATAAAAAAGAAAGGATAAAAGGAAATTGATATCAGTGCAAAGGAGTATGTATAAACTAAACTAACATAGTTCGAAATTATGAATTATGAATGCTAAAATAGAATAAATCTTTCTGGCGAATATGAAAGAATCATTCTGTGAAACAGTCCTATACGAGTTTTGTGTAATCCCATAAAGCATTAAGTTGAAACAAAAAAGCAAAGAAATTTCAGTGGAAGTTGTACATTCATTTATGTTTACTCTTAAGGTGGAAATGTGGGCATGCATTAGTATCTTAGTAAGCTGTTCTTTGCTTAAATTATTTCTTTCTCATGGTTGGTCGGTATACTGGGATCCTCCCTAAGAGGAGAAGACAAAGAAGAAGCAGTGACGAAATGTAATAAATGAAAATATATATTTGAGAAGTCGCAATCCTCTCTGAGTGGATATCTGTGTTGAGACAGTTATGGTAACTGCTGTTTTAAAGTAACAAAAATTAATGTTGCTTAAAGAGTACAATGACAGCATGTCTGCGTGGTGGCGGGACTTCGAAAACATATTCCAGTTTCTGGTTGTTTCCTTCCAACATTGCAATAACGGTATTTAAACATGAAGTGATGCATGTCTGCGTGGGAGCGGGACTTCGAAAAACATATTCCAGTTTCTGGTTGGTTTCCTTCCAACATTTGAACAATGGTATTTAAAACATGAATTAATGCATGCCTGCGTGGGAGCGGGACTTCGAAAACATATTCCAGTTTCTGGTTGTTTCCGTCTAACATTTCAACAACGGTATTTAAACATGAACTAATGCATGTCTGCGTGGGAGCGGGACTTCAAAAAACATATTCCAGTTTCTGGCAGTTCGCTAATTCCATTAAACATTAAAGGACAAGTAACCCCACGTGATATTCTAGATGCACCTATTGTCTGCTACGTCTTTCCATGGAGGCTGCCATTTTGTGCATGACACGGATCATTAGGTACCATATGCATTGATAATAGCCTACCTTTACAACAGATACGTCGCTTTGTTCTGATTGTATTACGATTGTTATTGGCCATGGGCCTAGATAATTGACGACCCATGAGTTCTAATAGCCATCCTGTAAAGCAGATTCCTCGCTTTGTTTTGGTATTGTTACGATTGTCTCCGTCCTTGACGTCAATTCTCCGTCCTTGACGTATATTTTTTATGAAGTATATTTTTTATGAACAAATTAAGACCTTTTAAAAAATATATAAAACTAAACTTACATTTCAGAATATGTGACTTTATCTAATATATATTTGTCCTCTAAAAATCAATTACAAGTTAACGATGAAGGAAATTTTACTTGGGATGAAAAATATGTTCGTGTACACATAAAGTAATGGCAGCCCCCTTATTATTGCTAGCAGACGATAACTTGGCTGGAAAATAGTGATTTATATCTATATCCTGTGTTTTTACATGAAATTGCATGTATCAAATAAGAGGCATATACTACACCATTCAAAATAAGCTAATTCATACGCTGAGGTTAATTTCCCTTTAAAATGTTGGATTGTACATTGTTCGTGTGTGGCCTCGAAATTCACGGTACGTCAGGTATACGGCGGCATAGCTCCAAAATTTGGCTGAATTGTGCACTTTTGTCTAAAGCACCAAAACTGGTACAGTTGCTGAATGATCCATACTGAACAATTTTAGATATGGAAGCACTTCCAACAATTAATTTATGGGGTAATTTTGAAGGAATTTGTAACTGCAAAACCTACTCAAGTAGATAACTCGATCACCTAGATAGTCGGACATACCTTAGAGCAGGGGCGGATCCAGGACTTTGTAAAAGAGGGGGCACAGAGCCGGAAAAGTACACAATTAAGGGGATTTTTTTTCATTGTGTACTTAAGGTATGCCAGTTGGGTTTCAAAAGAGGGGGCACAGGCCGGTTTTTCCCCTATGTAGATCAGCCACTGCCTTAGAGCTCCGAATATCACTGTATTAGCGGAAAGGTGGTAACCTTAAACAATAGGACTTACGAAAGCGTGTCTATTTTGGTCGAATTGTAGGCCTAGCATATAGGGTAGGCCTATGTGCAGTACTAGGTCTGGGTACAAAAAGACAGAAGGCTATAATAGTCCACCAGTTCGGTGAAATAATTGTGCACTCTTTCGTAAAAGCATGAAATTTGGCATGTAGGCAGAGTTTTGATTCTGAATAACTCCACCTGAAATCCGGGCCCTGGGGCCCGTTGTGCCCATTTTTTTAAATAATGGCCCTCTTAGAGTATTTTTCCTTCACAATAAAATCATATCTAGTTTTGAGGTACAACGTATTATGGAGGACTTCTGGGCCTCAAAATTCATACAATTGCTTTAGGTGCCCATAATTTCAAATGAAGGGCTATCCCATTTATCAAAACGTTACAAAGTCACTGATCTGTTGAGTATAAGTAAAATGCTTATAATTGTGATCAATCAGACATTATGTCTTTGAAATTAACAAGATATGTGGTACAGGTGCCCATTATGACCAAAGGCCCAAGAAAGGCCCAAATTAATCTATGTGCAAAATAACATTTTTTTAGTATTTGGTTTTAATTTTCTATGGTAGACAACAATTTGGAAATCAATCTGTCGGGGCCCTGAGATTTTTGGTAAGGCCCCGTCCATGAGATACTAAGGTGGGCACCTTGATCTGTCTACCGCGGCACCTAGGTACTTTTTTTAAAAAGATGCGCTGTTTCCACTATGTAACCACTCCACTATTAATATACATATTCGCAACCTTGGAACTTAAAAAAATGTCTTAGAAGTTTATCGAATAGGGCCCAGATCAATATTTTGCAACTATTTTGTCGCCGAATAGAAAAAAAAGAAAATAAATGAAATACCACCAAAAATAGCATCAAATTCTTATGCGCAGTTTCGAGTGCTATATAGGACAGGGCCCTGACAAGCATCAGGTGCAGACTGGCCATGGGGAGTTTGGGGATTTTTCCCTATGGCCTGGGCCTCATAGTATTTTGGCTTCAGGGCCAGTCGATTTGTACTCTGAGGGCCGGTTTAAAAAAAAAATCAATGTCAAAAAATGCAATAAAGTGGCCTTCGGCAAATCACATCCATCTACAATAAACTTTTTCCCAGAATATCAGCTTGTACCACAACGTGTTATATACCCAACCCTCCCCCAATTGCTGAATAAATTAATTGTGGTGTTAAACAAGCGTAGGAGGTACATGAAATTTGGACTATACATGTGTGTATATATATATATATATATATATGAAAGTGTAGATACTAAGAAAATTCAGGTATTTATAGGTTCTAAAAGACGTACTGCTGTAATCATAATTTTTAGCCAGGGGTTAATAAAAAGGATTTTTTTTTCTTTTACCTTTCTTTTGTTTTTCTTCCTTTCCTTCTTTTCCCCTTCCTTTTCTTCTTTCTTTCTGTTTTTTTTCCTTTTCCTTTTCTTTTCTTTTTCTTTTTTTTTTTTTGGGGGGGGGGGGGGGTCAGTACGCCAGTATTCGAAGGGTGTATCACAAATTGTGTCACGTTGTCTATTTTTCTCCAACTTTCTTCAAAATTCTTCCATGTTAATTTTTATGTTATTCTGAAATTCGTTCGGGCGGGAAGTGCCCCTATGCCCACGACGCGACGCGATTGAATTGAGAAATTCTTAGGAGAATGCTTTACATATGCACAACAATAAAAAAAAAAATGAAAATAAACGTACAAATTATTCCAGATTATATTAGTCTCCACAAAATATTGGCGGATGGCCAGCAAAAACATTTTTTTTCGTCGATTTCAAAAGAGCTAAGAGTACGTGTACACAAAGTCATTAAGGAGTTTTCGGATGTATCGACTAGAACGCCGTCCTAGATCCTCCCAGCGACAATGGACTGCTTTGTGTTGACTGCATACAAAGTAGGTGAAGCATGAAGCTAACAATGGATGAAGGAGGTTCACGTTTTAGAGAAGACAAAACCATGTTTGACGCATTCTCGATCTGACTAGTGGACGAGGGAGATGCCAGTGGACGAGGGAGATGCCAGTGGACGGTTATTGTATTTCAAGAATAAGAATGCATGGACATTGCATAAATTAAGCGTGGCTAGGTCTATTTGATAAGGAAGTAAGCATAAAATATGTAAGCATAAAATATGAATGCATTATGAAAATGGCCGTTGAACATTATTATTTGGCGCAATAGACCGCTTCGGTAATATATTCAAATTTTATACATACCTTTCAAACAAAGGTTGTTCTTGACAACCTGAAAGCTTGCCGGATATAGCAACAAATAATCTATGCAAACTGGATACCAATCATTGAGGCTCATTTATAAAAAGCATGTTAATGAAATAGCTCGTCACTAGGGGCTCAAAGAAGAAATGTGCAATAATTTGAATACATTACCGAACCGGTCTATTGGTGAAAGTGTGGAATAACACGCACTATGAACATGATGACAAAGAGAGCGGACAATTTATGCAGCTCCTCATTGTACCCTCCACAATAGCTCTAGTAGACAAAAGGACATCCTTCACTGCTATTATGTGACACCTGTTCTACATATTTTTACAGGATTGCAATGAATGGATGTTCTTTTGTTAACCAGTGCAATTGTGAAGGGTACAATGAGGAGCAGCATAAATTGTCCGCTTCTTTGTTCGTCATGTTCATAGTGACGTGTGCCACTGGCTTTTCAGATATGCTACCAAATGCGGAAGCCGGGTGCCACAAAATAATGCGGTATTTGTTATGTCTGCTCTATTATACAAATACAAATGTTTAAACAGAGAGCAATATGGTGCAACCCTAACATTTTGGCGTTTAAATTAAATTAGAGTACCTTTAATAATTGATTGAATGCTCCCATGATATCATTTGAGCCAAAAATGCTCTTTAAATTTATTTCGTGCAAGAAAAATGGCCACATCATTTCCAAAATAGCCATTTCTGCGATCTGAATCGTTTTGCACGTAGTTCAAGATTTCTCCACGAGATATGATACTTGGAGGTCTGAAAATGGAATTATCCTTTTCTATCCATCGATATGAATTTGATGTAGAATATGTAGTCTGACAAAATGAAAAATTATATTTGCTACCTGTTGTTTTGTTCTGTAGGAATCGTGCGGTTATAGAGGAGGATTCGCAATCGAATCAAGGGCACTTTGCCCACATGGAAACATCCTGGCATAATCAAGTTATCATGAATGCTTTTAAACGACTGGTCACATTTTGTCCGATAACGATGTAATAACGGGATATTCAATCACTATGAACACGATGAAAAAGAGAGCGGACAAAATATAACGCTCCTCTTTGTACCCTCCACAATAGACCGCTTCTGTAATGTATACAAATGTATGCAAATGTTGCACTTATATCCTCTGAGCACCTAGTGACGAGCTGTTCCATGAACCTGCTTTTTATAGATGAGCCTCAATGCTTGGAATCCAGTTTGCATAGATTATTTGTTGCTATGTCCGGCAAGCCTCCTGCAAACTTTCAGGTTGTCAGGAACAACCTTTGTTTGAAAGGTATGCATAAAATTTGCAACATTACTGAAGCGGTCTATTGCTATGGTAGACAAAAGAACATCCCTTTATTTCTATCACGAAAAATAAGATGAACAGGTGAATATGCTTGTGATACCTGTTCTATAGCCATCAAGGGTTGGTTTAATATGAGGAGCTGTATATTTAGTCCGCTTCTTTGTTCGCCATATTCACAATGAATAGACCTGTTTACTAATTTTATGTATACTTCTGGAACAAAAGTTTCTCTTGACGACTCTTAAGCTCGCCTGAGGCTTTCCCGACGTAGCAACAACTAATGTATGCAAAATGGATTCCATCCATATAGAGATCCATTACGCATAAACAGTTGGTAACTAAAGATTCCGGAGAGATTGCATGAACTGAAATACATTAGTAAACAGGTCTACTAAAGGTTTTGATAGGTTTTTAAAGGGATACGCCACCAGGCGGCCGCGGGGAAGTCAGGATTGCGTAAGCCCCGTTCACTCGTACACAAAGTTTGTGCGTTGAACGCGTCCGTTGGACTACTAGGATTACTTTTCGGACTGCACGAAGCCGACCGAATCTCTCACGAGAGCTCGAGCTCAAGCAGCGGAGAGTGCATGTTGCGCGGCGAACAGCCTGTTCGATATTTGCTAACGCGGGGCAACGGCATGATCAGGTAACGATCACGCGTGCCCTCTCGCGGCATAAAAACCTCCACAATCTGCGGTGAGTATCCCTTTAAATAAAAGAAACGCACTGTCACACGTGTATCAATATGCCAAACACCATTTATTTAATGTACATGTACTATTAAAAAAGCAATGTAGATAAAATGCGTTGCTCAAGGATGTGCGTACCGGGGATCGAACCCACGATCCTCGCATTTCCAGTCGAGCGTTTTTAACTACTCGGCTACGAAACCTCTTCTTTAATGACAAATCTCGTAATCATTACCGGAATCGTTATCGGACAAATCTGACCAGCCCTTTACTCCGAAATCACGCATAAATACGGATAAACTTTTACACTCACCATTCACGAGTTATTAACATTCGAAAGTCAGAATGCATACATTCAGTATTGTTGCTATGTCGATCAAGCCTTGAGCAAGCGTTAAGTCGTCAGTGTTAACCACAGTCGTAAATATTTTCGTGTAATTATCTGGGAGTGTTTCATCAAGTGTTGTCAGTGGTTTTTAACCGACAACTGGGGAGCGTTTCATCAAGCGTTTTGTCAGTGATTTTTACTGACAAATTTGCTCTCAGCCAATCAGATGCAAGGATTTCAGTAGCTTATAACAGTTGTCGGTAAAAATCACTGACAAAACGCTTGATGGAACGCTCCCCTGTTATAAGCTACTGAAATCATTGCATCAAAGGATTCTGATATACAAGCCTAATTTTTTAGGCTTGTAAACTGGAACATTGTCCAACGAACATACATATAGCATTTAATCACAATAGACCTGTTTACTTAGTGATTCAAATTGTATGCATACTTTTGAAACAAAGGTTGTTCTTGACAACCTGAAAGCTTGCCAGAGGCTTGTCAGACATAGCAACAAGTAATGTATGCAAACTGGATTCCAATTATTTTAGTTCATTCATTAGTAACAGGTTAATGGAATACCTCGTTACTAGGTCCCCAGGAAAGAAACATCCATAAATTTGAACACTTAGTAAACAGGTCTATTGCATTTATATTCTTTAAACAAAACATTCCTCTTGATGCAAAGCCGGGAACTTGCCCGAGGTTGGCTCGACATGTAAACAACTAATGTATGTAAGATAATATTCCATCAACGCAGGCGCAGTCAAGGATAATGTTATGTTGAATAGACCTTTTCACAAATATATTCAAATTTTATGCATACTTTTAAAACAAAGGTTGTTCTTGACAACCTGGAAGTTTGTCAAAGGCTTGTCAGACATAGCAACAAGTAATGCATACAAACTGGATTCCAAGTTTCGTAGTACATTCATTAATAACAGGTTAATGGAATACCTCGTTACTATGTCCCCAGGAAAGAAACATCCATAAATTTGAATAACTTTGTGAGCAGGTCTATTGAACAGTTTGTCACCAAATGCTCCTGGAAGAATCGTCCATAATCATGATCATTTCTTATACATCAGTACGTAGCTGTATCATCAAGAATTTAAATCGTTTGATTTTTAGTCCTGTAACCGGCCCGATATCAAACTATTTCATTCACCATTTTTATGTTTTATAGCATCATTAAGTAAAGGAGAATAGCCGAGGAAGTGTAGATTCGTAATTCCGAATCTACGAGGCGTATAGCCGAGTAGATTGGGAATAGCGAATCTACACTTCCAAGTACATTCGTAAAAATAATCTACACTTTATTGAATAGATTGACGTCATAGCAATGGTTTAAACGGATATAAGTCATGTTGTATTCATTTGTTGCTATGTCCTCAGGCAATCATTCTGGTTGTGAACAGCAGCTTTTGTTTAGAAGTATGCATAAAACTTGAATACATTAGTAGCAGGATCGAACGCGCGATCCACCCCTGTCTTTTACAAAGCAGTTGTCCCTGATAAGTCAAATGCATTCATATTTAATGCATAGCTTTTTTTGTCAAAGGTCTAGAAACAAGCTATTATATCCACCTGTTACAATTTATTACATTTCATTAGTCAGACTGCAGATTGCATATATCAAGTGTTGCTAGTAGGTAAGGCAAACCAAAATATTGTCCAAACTAGCAACGCTTAATTTTGCAATGCGCATTCCGGCTATTGAGATACAATAACTTGTTAATAGTCGAATGTGGTTACCTATATAAGTAAACGTTTATAAATTTTGAATACATTACGAGAATGGCCTATATTGGAACAATCAGTAATATTAATGTAAACGTATTTGAGTATACGTACTCACCGTTCGATGCGGGTTAACTATTCCTGAGATATTAGCTACGTGTCAACATAGTGCCAGTTAAGTTAGAATGGTAATATCAATGTCTTCGAGGAGGTTTTGGTAAATCGATGTTTTCGAATCAAGCTATTAAAGTTACCTGTTCCGAGCGTGCACATAAGAATTGTTGTTCCAACTGATGTCGTACAGAAGTCGAATGTGCCAAGAAAAAAATAATCAGAATATGCGGGTTCTGTTATAATGATTTGAGTAGGCGTTCTGGTTGGATGGGTATTGTGATTGTATTCTATTGCGGTAGGAGGAAATGCTGGATGTATAACGTTTTCATTAAAAATTACGTCGTGGACTGCAATATGATATTTTCAGCCGGTGAAAATATGACAATGGGAAGGGAGCCGTGGTACTATTTGAATGCGGCGCCGGGGGTTGTCGGACAAACTTCGCTGATATATAGGTTCGAATGTCCAACGAGTATTTACGGATAAAAATAGTAAAAAGTCCTTTATGAGGCATTTTCTCAAAACTTCTCCCAAAAGAGAGTGCAAAAAATATGTATAATAGTTCATTTTCTCGCATAGACCAAACCATGGCCGCTGGGACTGTCCGAGGATCCTCATATTTATAGGAACTTGCTGCTATATACATGTAAGAGGTGTTCAGGAATATTTGAATTATACTTGATACAGATGTAAGTTGTTGATGTGTTCAAATAAATCTGGAATATTCAAAAAATTGGGATACTATGTATTGTATATTAGCGAGTATTACGAACGAGTGGACTTGAAATACTCGTCTGAAAAAACATTGCTCTCGGGTTTAGACCCCAGAGCCCCGGCAGAGCCCAAGATCCTCCGAGCCCCACCGGCAGATCCACATATTATTATTAGGTTGATTTCACAAGAAGTGTGACTGTACATTACAAAACACCCAAAAAAAAAATGACAAATTATCGTCCGGAAGGGGTCATCCGACGCCCATTGAAGATGGGTTAACCCCCCCCCCCCCCCCCTGTAACTCATTGACCAAATTTTGTGAGAAGGGGTAGGTTTGGCAGCATATCAGAAAACTATAACAACTGACAAAAATGAAAAACGACTAATACTGACAAAAAAGGGGTTGCGACAACCCCCCCCCCCCTCTCTGTCTCCCTAAAATGCTACAAGGAAAAACAAAATACATTTAAACCTTCAAATAACTCAAAAGTTTTTTGTTGAATTCAGTTCAAATTGATATAATGTGGTTAATATGAGTATTGTCATTTTCTTGAGGTGCAATTTGGTGTCAAATGAGCATGTATTTCATAAGTTATTGAATTGTGAGCTTCCTCAAAAGCAGCCCCCCCCCCCCCCGAAAAAAGATTATATAGGCAGCAATGGAAATACCCACATGATAGTCTACCCGGGGTAGCCCCCCCCCCCCCCCCCCCCCCCCCCGGTAGACCAACCCTGGTCGATTAGGGAACGTAAACATTTTACTTTCTTTTTCTTGTACAGGTGTATAAACTTTTCGTTTTCTGTTCTTAAAGTGCATATATAGTCATGCACTTTTGCCTATGTGTTATGCGCTATATAAAAATGTTTAATTATTATGTGACACTAACAAATGAAGTAAACTCAAAAGTTGTGTTTCCGATTCTTTAATTGCAGAGGGTGATTCAAATCCAAACTAAACCCTGTAAAATGAATGAAATATACAAGAAGGAATAATAAGTAAATGCACAAAGTCAAGTGATGAAGTAACACCAACACTGCTCTACTAGACTGAAAGATGTACAACCAACCGAAACAGTAACCCTGTTTCCTCACACAATAAACACAACACCTAACATCAATCTAAACCAAGACTAGGTATTCAGTGTAGTTAATGGAGTAATTATATACAACAATACAAGGTAAAATATACTTATCCAAAAGAGATCGGAATATTATTTAGTAAAAAGATAATTAAAATGCATCATAATGCTTTGAATTAAATTAGGGTTTTTGAAGCAAATTATACACCAAATGTGAATAAACCCTTAATCTACAAACATCTATGAATACTCTATGAATACTCTAAAATAACGTGTGAATGGGGCTACGTGGATTATCCTCCGCGTACCCTCACTCTGATCCCTATTCAATAAATCCTGTCCCTTTTATCTACGTTGACAGACACGCTAAATCACAAAAAAGCATGTCATCGATAATGAAACACCAAAACTATATGTTCAAATGACTAAGGGGAATACAATGAAATAACCAAATCTATACAGATCACATTATGATATGAAAATATTGACTTAAGTTGCATATGTATAGTCTCAAAGGAGAAAAGACCGATCTTGAGTTTTAGTCTACAGCTATATGGTACATAAACTGTACAAAAACAGTAAAATTGAAATATATCACAGTGCTGAATAAACACTCTTTCGTCCTACTCGAGCGAGAGGATAAATGATAGGACAGAATACGTAGATATATAGGAGAGAGGGGGAGAGGGAGAGAGAGAGAGAGAGAGGGAGAGAGAGAGAGAGAGAAACTACAGTCTAACAAATCTCGACAATAGTTTATAGCAATCCTGATCTACTAACATGTGTGTTAGATTACTTCATGATTACACTCAGGGTGTAAACTTGAATGTTGTCAAGTTCAACATTATCAGAAACATTATTTAACTAGCAAACTATTAACATAGTTCATTACAATACAAGAATGAACATTAAGTGCAGATAGCAACTAGAATGTATTCCTACATAAAGCTTGCATCTTAAATCAAGTAAAATTGATTTACAAATTTAAAATCTAACTTACCCTGGCTGGAATCTGAAGAGCAGAGAACTCTGCTTCCTGAAATATATGTGTTGCTTTCTTGAGAGACGATGATATAATGAGGCAGGGGGGGGGGGGGGGGGTATTCTCTGTCCCACTCACCCTACTGGACATGAATGAGTCGTGGATAGTGTGCCCTTACTTACCCCTATTCATTACCCCCCAAAAAACGATTGTTACAAAACCAAGCGCAAACTGGGTTTAGCTTGGCACCAGTATCAAAGGCCCTTACAAGCCATCATTGTGTACTTGTACAATCCTATATTCACGTAAGAGCCACAGGCATCAATGTAGAATCCATTTTAAAGGTGTATAACAAATTTGGATACATTTTCTGTTGTTTCTTATTCATCTTCAAAACCCATTGTCACAATTATTTTTTATTATTACGTGTTTCTGGCCATTTAGTCAACCCATGGTAGATAACACTTCCAACTATCCCCTACTACCCCCCCCCCCCCCCCCACCATTTCCCAATTGGAGCCGTCTGTGTAGCTAACTAAAATAGAAGTAAATAATTTATTGTTGTACGAAATATACCGTAGATGGCAGTATGTACCATCAATCTGAGTAGCACTTCGATAAAATGATTTTATCTCATAACAAAAATATAAGAGTGACGCATTCCATAACTTATACCTCTTCTTAAAGTCCTCTTTCATTATCTTCTTCTTTCCTTCTTATTTTTCTTCTTCTATTAAAAAAAATCTTCTACTCAATTTTATAATGCTGCGTTGTCTCATGTTTTTACTTCAACGAGGATACTTTTTTTCCTATCGGCCATTACACTTTGCATGATCTAATCTTCCACTTTATAATCTCTTTTCCCCAAGAAATAAATGTCCGTATTTACACTATAGCCGGTTTCATAATGTTTTTTTTTCTTCCCCTCTCTCTCCCCCTCTCTCTCTTTCTCTCCATCTCTCTGTCTGTGTTAGCCTCCCATCCCAATCAATTCTTCAATTCTTTTCAGATAATTAATCTTTTGTCTACCTCTCGCTTTCTTTGCCTCTATCTTTCCTGTCAAGGTATTTTTTCCTTCTATTCCCCATTTTCAGACAAAGTGACCAAGGAACTAGGTTGTTGATTTCGGGTAGAGTTGTTATAAGCACAACACAAAAGTACCTCCCCCCCCCCCCCCCCCTTAAACAACTTCTCATAATTTCTTAAGCAAGACATTTTCAAGGATCATGAAGATTGCACCTAGACAAGAATATTTTTATGGTCATTACATAACTTTTGGGGTGAAATTAAGGGGGGTAACCTCGCTAGTCATAAGGACCACTTATTCATAAGACCGCTATTCATATCGCGAGTTAAATGCATAGCGAGCAAACCATAGACAATATTACCTCGCTATTCATAAGGACCTCCATTCATAAGGAGCACTATTGATTCATAATTATTCATTCATAACGCTATTCATAACGCGTGATAAATGAATAGCGGTTTTCTATGAATAGCGGTCCTTATGAATAGCGAACGGACCCCAAAATAAGAACCTGTTGTTTCATGGCTGACAGAGTACAAATTAAAGACAAAAAAATATCACAAAAAAAGTAATGCCGTAATGGCTCCTTCGGTTTATCTAGAGAGACAGATCACGTAGTGTTCAGTAACGTGTCTACCCACCATCCCCCATGTCGATAACCATACTATTTGTGTTGTGTATAGTATTAAACTTTCCATCAGTATGTTTTGGGTTTTTTTTGAAAACAGGAATTTCATGTAAGTATTGGCTAATTTATCCTTGTTCACCATTCTTCTTACGAACCACATCTCTGATTCAATGACACACTTCTTGTTTATCCAACTCTCACATCTATATGTAACACAAAACACAGGCCCATAAAAAGCCATAATCATTCTAATAACATATAAACTTGAAACTGGGTTTTAAGTCAAGTTTAACAATGGATTTTTTAACTCAGTCAACCAAAGAGACTAACCCTAAACCAACAGCAGACTGAGCAAAAATTTAAATGACTCTGAATGGCCAAGAATCGGTCGGTGTGGAGTTGGTTTGGAGTCGGGGTGGAGTCAGTTTAGATTCTGTGTGGAGCGGGTGTGAAGTCAATTTGGAGTCGGTGTTGAGTCGGTTTGGAGTCGGTGTGGAGTCGGTGTGGAGTCGGTGTGGAGTCGGCTTAGTCGTGTGGAGTCGGTGTGGAGTCGGTGTGGAGCGGGTGTGGAGCGGGTGTGGAGCGGGTGTGGAGCGGGTGTGGAGCGGGTGTGGAGCGGGTGTGGAGTCGGTGTGGAGTCGGTGTGGAGTCGGTGTGGAGTCGGTGTGGAGTCAGTGTGGAGTTAGTGTGGAGTTAGTGTGGAGTTGGTGTGGAGTTGGTGTGGATGTGGAGTCGGTTTGGAGTTGGTGTGGAGCCTGTGTGAAGTCGGTTTAATCGTGTGGAGTCGGTGTGGAGGGGTGTGAATTCGGTGTGGAGTCGGTTAGGAGTAGATGTGGAGCGGGTGTAGAGCTGGTATGGAGTCGGTGTGGAAATGGTGTGGAGTCAATTTGGAGTCGGTGTGGAAATGGTGTGGAGCCTGTGTGAAGTCGGTTTAGAGTCGTGTGGAGTAGGTGTGGAGTAGGTGTGGAGTAGGTGTGGAGTTGGTGTGGAGTTGGTGTGGAGCGGGTGTGGAGTCAGTGTGGAGCTGGTGTGGAGTCGGTGTGGAGTCGGTGTGGAGCGGGTGTGGAGCTGGTGCGGAGCTGGTGCGGAGCTGGTGCGGAGACGGTGGGAAGCCGGTTTGGAGCCAGTGTGGAGCTGGTTTTGAGTCGGTGTGACCGAGGTATTCGACCAAGATCTAATTTTTCCCTTTGTTAAACAAGACTTGGACCTCGTATCAGTTTTAAATAAAATAGTAGAAAACGAGCTTTGTTAGATTCATAGCATATGACCACACACAAAAAAAAGTCAAATAGCCAAGATAATTTCATGTTGAGAACTATTTTAATATGACAAAGCCAGAGTTGCCTTTCTCCTCTTTAATACAACGAAACACATTATGAAATAAAACTTAAAATAGTAACAAAAGATAAATAATGAAAAGAGAGAGAGAGAAGAGAGAAAAGAAGATGTTCATTCTTCTTTCCTTGAAACTAATAAAAGAGAATACATTGTGTTTCTACAAATTAAGCTCTTCTACAGGACATATATAATTTTCTATTTAGTATCGGTAAGAACTGTACACCACAGCCGTAAACATGGATGGTTAGCTAAGTAAATAGATACATTATTATTTCATAAATACATTGTGAGACTGTGCTCCATAACATAGTAATTCACAAGAACAAGGAACAGTTGTATTCACAAAAAATTTTCGACCCCATTCCTCTTGATTTTCTTCTTTTTTTTATACAAAGAAATTTGTGCAATGAAAGTGTTACACGTGAAAGGAACTTGGAAGAAGAAATGATTAAGAGATGAAAAGTGGCAGTCTCTGTGCCCATTTCACAATGATAAGAGATTTTTTTAAAATGAGCCGCTACCTTCATTTTGTTGGTACATGCCCATCGCATTAAGTCCCATGTGCAGAAAGCTATGTTTGTTTACAGAAGCATCCCCAATGAGCATGGTAGCCATTGGTTTGACATTTTATCCAACACACACTTCAAGCAAGATCAGAAGTTAAGCATTGCTGTTGGTTGATGAGTTCCTACAGCATAAAAGTGTCAAATTAGTCCACGGGAACAAAATACACTAATGCAGTGATAAATAGTCCTTCAGTTATTCAACCAATTTTTCTTTCCCTTTCCCACCACTTCTCACCAGAGGGACAACCAAAACAAAGCCACGTCCTTGCCGACTCTCAGGAGGGGATTCCCCTTTTCTCCATCTTTGGGGATTTCCCCCTCCCAGTCTATGACAAAGGCAGTGTATTACTTCAAACTCACATGGTGTAAGTGCTCTAAGTTTTGAGGATCACGGGACATCTCAGTGACGCTAAAAAAGTTTTAAAATAGCCTAAGAGGAATGTAAAAAAGTAGATTCAGGGTTTTTTTTTTTTAACAACTAATTACAGAAATGGGAAGTGGTGGAAAAAGCTGGAAAAATGAATTTAAAGCTCTGGTGAATTACTGAAGTACATGATCATGTATTTCTTAATTATTATCACTCCCATGAACACTCAAGATGTATTTTCATCGGGCACAATGCTGGATTTGTTCACAAGTAGCTTATTTTTCTGCCAGGGATTATGAAACTAGACAAGCAAGCGATATCACTCCTCATCATTCCGTCATTCAAACATATCGATCTTCAAAATGAAAGGAAATAATCAAACTAAGAAAAGCAAAGACATACAAAAAAAAGGGGGGAAATTGACAGTGGAAGAAAAAAAAAACACAAGTGCATAGATTTACCAAGAGGTTGTGTGAATTCCACCAAGGGAATAGTCAACTCACATACAAAAAAAGTGTTTATTCTTCGAACTCCCGCTTGCCACTTCCTAAAGCACCAATATTAGCCTACACAATATCTACTCTGTACATCCGTCATCATGGACTACATAATAGTGATAATTAGAATTTGGATAATATTCATATACCGAACTCTCTGCAATGAAAGTCTATGCAAAATATCCTATTTTTACTCACTTAGATCACACTCATTATTATTGAATGATTATAACCAATTATCAAAGCTCTTCCCCATTTACACAAAAAAATATGGAGGAAGAATAAAAAAGGATAAAAAGTGAAGAAAAAAAAAATGAATAAATAAGAGCACCCCAAGCGTAATGGACTTGAGCGATTGTTTCAAACAGATATGAGATTATAACTCGGAAAATCGCCCTGCTGGCATTTCATTTGTATGAATGATAAGGCAAACTGGTCAGAACTACAGTCATTCCTTAATTACTGTAATAAATGAGTTGAAAACTGGACTGCAATTCTACCTTTCACAAGAAAATAATGATTGGAAAATATAACACTTGAAACCTGTCCCTAGCATACTCCTTATTTTACCGACATCAAATTCACTTGGTTGAATCAAATGTCTTCCATTTCTAATGCGTACTTCCTTCTTTGTTTTTTAAATATATTTACAAAAACTTTTTTTTTTTGAGATAGGCACTGCACTCCACACCTGATACAATGGCTTAAGCAAGAGAAATTAAAAAATGCTCTACAGTGGCTGAATACGAGACTAGTACAAGACAATATTCTTTTTTCCAGCGGTGGTCAGGTGCATGCCACGTTAAGAAATAAGGGAGAAAAAAAAAAAAGATTGAAGGCTACCATACACCCAACTGAGGTGGTATGCTAGTAATTGAGAAAGTAACCCTAGGGTCCGAGGGCTACTCCTACAGAAAGAATTTTGAACAGTCCAAGCGAAGGAGAAAGCACGCACGCAACACACACACACACACCCACATTCATACAGACATTAACACACTAAGAATACAAGATTGCCAAGAAGCCTAAGAAAATTGTTAAAATCTCTCTCACGGTTCCCACTATAAATCCCTTTGAATTCCTAATCATTCAAGAAGAAAAAAAATCGCCAAGAATTCCCTCAATTATTTGAATCTATGTTTTACACTATCAAAAAGATTTTGCTAACTTTGTTCCTTCCCAAATCAGCAACAGCATCAATGTAAAGCAGGTTGGCAAAGTTGTTGAATCATTCAAAGAAAGAACAAAAGGTGTCTTAAATCGTCTACTGACTGATTTTGCACACTACACAAAGAGAATAAAATAGTACCCCCTACAACTCTCTACTTTAAACCTCGATATAGCAAACGTACAAAATATTTTAGAGCACGGCAGGTGAAAGCAAAACTGATATTGTTTTTTTATACCATTATGTCATGAACCTTTAAGTTTTGAATTGTCAGAGTGGGTTTATAAATATGGAGAGAGAACCAAGTCAGAGAGTGAATCGAGTCTCTTGATAAAAAAGTGGAGACGCCGGAGTTTATCTATGCACCACAAGCGGACATATAGTCATGTAAAAAACCCATTTTATAAATCGCACTTCAAAATATCACGCTTCTTTTCCTAGAAAGAGAAAACCCCGTATTCTAGCCACGGATTGAGTCAAGAAATTGTGACGACAATAGGACGAAAAGACATGGAAAACGTATAATTTTTGTCTTGCAAAACTACGAGATTCAAGAGTGATTGGTTTCTAATGAAGCCGGAAAGAATAAAAATTTTGCTTGATGATAAATTCTAATGCAAGCAGATGACATAGAGGACTGAACAGCTGCAAAAGCTATGCCTTAACATAATCTGTAGATCTTTTTACCCGAGGACAGCTTTAATAGACGATGAAGAAAAGAAAATTGAAAACAAAAAAGAAACATGCTTGCTAGCGACTAGAGCCGAAAAGGGACAGAATAGCACCACAAAAACATTCATGCATTGTATCCGACTCTAATGATAATATTATAATAGTAAAAATAGCAATACATTACAAAGCAGGAACAATGCCATAGATACATGTCTGATAGAAAACAAAAAAAGTGCTCTGTAATTTGATTCTATGCACATGTGTTTGGTTCTACAAAAAGAAAAAAAATAGGAGACATAATGAAGGACTACATGGTAAATTCTGTTGAGTTCCCGTCTCTCTCTTAGACTACGTCACACATCTCTCTCAACTCTCACACGCTCTCTCGCTTTCTATCACTCTCTCACCACAACGCAAAAGCACCACCGAGACAGACGACGTTAATGTCATCTAGATACAGTGAAAAAAAAAAAATCTTGAAAAGAAGTGATTTACACCAAGTATATTACTTCCGTTCTACGCGTACCTTCGTTAGTTCTCAACTTGTGGCTGGTAACTACTAGCAGTGAGAGATACGGCAATCCAATAAATAGATCGTACTGGAAAACAGTTTATGATAATACACAAGCTTCTTAATTATTGCACACAAAATCTACAATCCTTACCATTTCTTTTCAAATGCTTTACAATTTCTACTGTTATAATCACCATTTTTTTTTTACATCTCAGTTTGAATCCATTCTGAGATAAAATCCATGAATAAATTCCAATTTGATCTGGTATGCTAACGGTGTTCATGTCCTATCACATCAAAATATAATCATTAAATAAAGAGAAATCAAATGAAAACAGCATCCAGAAGAAAAAAAGAAGAGAATAAATTCATCTTGATCAAAAAGGAATATTAAAAAACTGGTAATCGTATGACTACAGTCACATTATTTATAATAAATGTTTACTATTCTGGACTACACACTACGAGTTTGGTTAAAGTACTCCTCGTAACACTCCAAAGAGATTGTTATCATCTATTGTACAGAAAATCTACATCAATCATCACAATTACAGACGAAGATCATTTACCAGTCTCCATCAGGTAAATTCAGTGAAAAGACTCATGAAAAGCCCAAATCATCATAACACGTAAAATCGAGAATGAATCAAAAAAGAATCGCGGCAACAATCATGCTGATCGACCCTCTGGAAGACGTTTCTAATCAATTATAACTGTTTGATCAAGAAAAAAAAGGGCTATACTCATCGAGCAAGCCCACATTTGTAACAAACATCCCCAAACAAATCAGAGGAAAACTTCAAAGAGTTGAATGATTATTTCACGACATAAAATTCATAGAGATATGCAAATTACAAATTGTGATCATGACCCAATGTATTCATTCATAGATACATACTCACGATGAATACCTGTAATCCAAAATGACATAATCACTTAAACATAAAATGATGATGAAAAAAAAAATGTCCACAGCTCTTGGCCCAAGGTCTACTGTAGTCTAGTTCCCTTCATCTTATCTAGTGTCTTTTACCTACAGAGAAACTCCTCTCACAGATATCATCATCCGCATACGAGAAACATCAATTCTATAAAACAGAGGTCCTTGTTTTTCAAACTGGTGCTAAAGGGTTATCCTCTATACCAAAACTTTGGCCATTTTCGTTCTCTCCTCTCTAGACATGCTACGATGACCACACTCCAACTACAGAGGGCAGTATTGTCTAGGTTGGGTATGAGATATCTCTGTCTAGAATCTAGAATTGGGGGTAGTTGTGTCGAAGGCATTTGGCAGACTCTGTTTTGTTTGACTCTCTTCTTTTTTTTTCTTTTGTTCTAATCTACTTATAAACACACATCCGAGGGCACCCACTCTGTTCCCCCGGCAGGCCTTCCTCCATCACGCCCCTTCCTGACTGGTCAAATCTCGGTCAGCTGATCGCTGTCGTATCCATCACGCATCCTCCCTGCACTCAGCGCACGATTGGGCATTCCTGCTTAGCCTGACCTTTTGACATCCAGTAGCACCCATCGCCACGGTAACGCATCCCACAATGAACAGGGTTCTTCAAGGTTCTTTGAGAGCTCAACTTCCTGATGCTCCAAGGAGCGCCTGATACCTGTCAAAGACTACGCTACGACATTCAGCTACAAAAGCGATGCGCAAACACTAACTTATGGACAAGCACACAAGAGGGGAGGACAACATATCCATCATGAACAAGATTATAAAAGAAAGACTGAGCGATCTTTTAACATAGCCATTTAAAAGGGAGAGGATGAAAAGGAGACGATTTAGAAAACCAAGAAGGGAAGACGAGATGAACTGATTGGATGGAGGGGGGTAGGGGTTGACGGGAGCCAGCCCTAAGCAGCAGGAATGTCGCGCGTGAGCGCCCAGAACCGAGGACACGTGATGGAAACCTCACGATGGTCGTTCTGGCTGGCGATACAAAAACTAGGGGTGATTGACGATGACGACAAAACCGATGGTGACAAGGGAGCCGATTCAGAGGTTGGTAGGTGGTGGTTGTGGTGGTGGTGGTAGTGGAGGAGGCGTGCCTGGGGAGAGGGACCAGTAGGCCTCATTTGGATAACTTGCTGATAACCCGGACTAAGGCACCATTCTCGTCCTTCAGTCGCTGATTGTCAGACTTTAGTTGCTCCATCGCCTAGTAAGGAAAAAAACAAGAATCAAATCAGTATTGAAATACCAGTCTTACTGGCAGGTAGTCTTTTAATATAGCTTCCCTTCATACATGTATATAGATTTCAATGGGAATCCCTGTTCAAAGGGGAGAGACCTGTGGTCATTATGGACAGGTAGTCACTTCTGCAGATTTGACCATAATGCATCATATGGCTAAACTAAATTGACAGTTTCACATCTCAGCAATGCAAGGATACATGACAATGGGACAATCTTCCAATGATCTTTCACTACGTCTCACTCATAAAAATAACAAGATGTTTCCCAGAGCTGCTCCGTTGATGCATCAGCATCACTCTCCTGATCATGTTCTAACTTTCTCTTGATTTTAATTATAACCATAACAAGATAGGCCCACCACCTACAATATATGTGTGAGGGGACATTTAACCCATTGCCTACTGTGGAACCGGATTGGCCTTGTATTAAACCTATGGGAATGAGAGCACTAAGTAGTCCAAGGGGTTAAAGGAGAATTAACCTCAAACAATAAAGACGATAGTGTTCAAAGGTGTTATTTATTCCTACTTGTTAGACTATATGGCTTCGCGTCAAAATATATGAGATCGATACGAATCAAGATTTTCTGAGCAAAATTTATCATCTGCTAGCAATATGTATCGTCTGCTAGCAATACATGGGGGCTGCCATTTTTTTTATGTGTACAAGAAGATTTTCTTAATCCAAATGCCCAATTGCCTTTTTCAAAATTAAAAACCCATTTGAGATTTAAAATATAGAATAGATATGTCAATTTATTTTTAAACTGAAGATTTCCTTATATATTTCTGTTGAAAATCGATATTCGCTTAATATAAATCTATTTTCTAGATACTGTGACGCAATGGACGGAGCAAATTAATTCAAATTTTATGGATGCTTCTTCCCTGAGCATCTATAGCGGCAAACTATGCATTCACCTGCTTTCGGATAATGGGACTTGAAAAGTCAGAATGCATGCTGCATATATTATGCTCTGCTCTGTTTGGCAAACCCAAGAAAATAGATTTTTGTTAAGCAAAACCAGACAATTTAAAAGTATCATTATAAAGATTTAATTTTTATAAATCATGTAAACACCCACTTTATATTTTTCGTCACATATGGGATTTTAGGTAATGAAGAAAATCAATTTAGGTCTTGGATTCAAAATATCTTCCTGACCGGAACATTTCTCAATGGTTCATGTACAAATCCAAATCAGCAAGAAAATGGCAGCCCCCATGTAAATGAGTAGTAGACGATACCGGGTGTTGGAATATCTTTATTATACCCTTTTCTGATATCTTATTGGAAAATGATTTAGGCCAATAAGTAGGAATATACTACACCTTTCAATATAAGTAAATTTGTACTCAGGGGTTAATTCTCCTTTAAACACAAAAAGTAGTTTAACATAAATGCACAATTATTATGTCTCGTTTACCCGTGGTAGCCTCTTCAGTAGTAAATACTGTTCTCCTTGAGGGCCCTGCAATAGACCGCTTCGGTAATGTATGCAAATTTTATACATACCTTTCAAACAAAGGTTGTTCTTGACAACCTGGAAGCTTGCTGGAGGCTTACTGGGCATAGCAACAAATAATGTATGCAAACTGGATTCCAAGCATTGAGGCTCATTTATAAAAAGCAGGTTAATGGAATAGCTCGTCACTAGGTGCTCAGCGAATATATGTGCATAAATTTGTATACATTACAGAGCGGTCTATTGTATCAAAATCCAATCTGAATTTATATAGACTCACCTTGAGTTCTTCTTCAAGCTCTGAAATTCTTCGTTCTAATCCTCGTCTCTCCTGAAAGACAATATCAAGCACGTAAATAAATGAATTCCTGAACATACACGTTTTTTACTCTGACTGATTACTAATGCCCCTTTCAGATTGCTGAAGCACTTTTCATTCCGCTATTGATTCCGCCGTCGTTCTGCCTTCCTTGGAAGCGCTTTGCATCGTTTTGCTTTCACATCAAGCAAAAGATAACACAATTTCATGGAAGCGGAATAGAGTGCGATGCTCAGAGCGGAAGAATGTCATCTGCACAGTGCATTGTTTTCTAGCCCTTCATTCCGCTTTCTTTGATGTGACTGTTCACATAAAAAAAATGAAGCGTTATCGATTCCGCTTTTTGCTAGATAGTGCTTTCAAAACTACCTCTTGAGGTAGTCAGAGACCTCCCATGTCAATAGTGGAATATTTGACTTACTGCCCTTTCACATCAAAGCGTTATCTGGGCAAAGCGCCTTTTGATTCCGCTGTAACGGATCAATATGAAAGGGGTGTAAGACTGATTCAACCCAAAACTCAAATCCCTTCTTTTTAACCCACACCCAGTGCTACAACAAAAACTCAAGTTTCCTTCATATATTCAAATATTGTCTAACTAAAGAACTCGACCATTCTCATCTCAATTTCTCCCTTTCACTATAATCTAAAGCTCCAACATAAACCCAACTCTCCAGATTGGCTCAATAAACTCAACTCCCTTTTTGCTACCATCATTCTCATAAAGTAACTCAATTTACAACATCTTTCAGTGCATCAACTGCTCTGTGATGAGCGTTTCACCTCATACCATCTTGACAGCTTAGAGATTTCAATTAACTCTTCAGTGATTCATTACAAGAAATTCATCTGGCCTACCTTACTTCGAAACGACCTCTGACAACGGTCATGAATTGCATGTGACAGTCGTTCAGAGAATCCGATAAACAAAATCAATAGTCCTCTTTTTGATACTATTCTCCACTCACCCTTTTATCTGAGTCACCACCCCTTGAGTCTGACCTACGATCTGATTGGCTCTTGAGTTCAGCTATCTCTTGATCTTTTTGTTTCACATCGCCTTGGAGTTTGCTTATAAGAGAGTCTTTCTCTTCAAATAACTGAAATAAAAAGATAAAATATGAAGGGAAAAAAAAGTTGTTATAGTATTTCTCCTCAAACAACTGGAATAAAAAGGAGTGATGGAAAATGATTGGCAGGGATCCATTATAACAGTTTCCACATAGACACCTAAATTTCACTCCGGACCTCCAGAGTGTCAAAACGAAGATAGGCCGACCTCCTGATCTTTTTATTTCACTTCACTTTGCAACTTGCTAATAAGAGTGTTTCTCTTCAAATAACTGAAAATGAATGTGAGAAAAATAGCATGTATAATAATCTCTTCACATAAATGACATGACAATATGGAGAGATATGTCTTAGCTAGTCCCTCTTCATAAATGAAAATGAAAATGAGAACAGCTTGGATGATCCTTTGCCTTCAATAATTGAAGTACACAATTACATATACTGGAAATGCATCAACTTATTCCTCTCTTCTCATACTTTCTTCCAATTCATTAAAGATGAACAAGGTTGTCCTGGAGTAGAATTACCGAGGTCTAATTATCCTTATCATATAACTTCAGAAATCATGCCAAAAATGTATCCCTATAGCTTTTGTAACATGATATAATTGTTCTCAAGTGGAATGTTTTGACAGATATCTGATTATCTTACTCATCAACACAACATTACCCATCATGACAATCTATTTCCCATATCTTTTAGTGAAAAAAAAAGAAAAGATTATCTACATAACTGAATACAAAGAAGTCTAATTATCTTACTCATACCCACAACTTGACACAATTACAAAATCTTCTGCACCTTCTTACCTTTTTGCACGATGCACAAGGTTGTCCTGAAGTTGACCGTGTTGAGGTTTGATTTCTATCTGAACCTCCTCTCGATCTATCCAGCACTGATGATGAGTCCCCATACCTGGTAAAGGAAACAATTCAGTTTATTTGAGTCTGGTTCAGTGCAATTCAGTTCTGAAGCCCAGTTTAGTGAAGAGAAGGGCAGGGCAGGGCTACACAGTTCAATTCAGTTCAATTCAGTTCAGTTCAATTCAGTTCAGTTCAGTTCAATTCAGTTCAGTTCAATTCAGTTTAGTTCAGTTCAGTACAGTTCAGGTAATTTCAATTCACTTCAATTCAGTTCAGTTCAGATCAGGTCAGTTCAATTTGATTCAATTCAGTTCTGTTATGTTAAGGTCAGTTTAGTTTGGTGTAGTTCAAGTTCAAGTACAATTTAATTCAGGGCATTGTGGTCAATTTTGTTTATATAAATCAGTTTCATACACGTCACATCCAATGGCCACTAACACTATAGAGCAATACCATTGAGCCTGTTCACATATTGCTCAGTAAATTTGCTAAAAAAAGATTTTACATGAAAATGAATGGCAAGTGGGGGAGAAAATAGTAGCGGTGCACAGCAAAGGCATCTTAAGTGTAAAGATACAGATACATAAAGCTTATGTCAGTTTTATTTTATTGTGGTAGTTTTATTTGAGGTTTATATCTTGGGTGAACAAGGCTCTAGATGGAATTACAGTTTCCTTTAATGAGTTATCAAAGCATCACAGAAGCTTTATCTATAAAAAAGCCTTCAGCATTTCCATAACAACCAAAATTAACAATGCACTTATCCTTCCATTATTTTTCATTAACTACAAAAAATGTTCTCCAGACTGCTCTTAGGAGTACCATCACACTACAAAAATTGCTGCCATAATCACGACCACCATCTTGGAAATCACTATGACAACCCATCCAACCCATCTTAACTCACCTGCTCCCTACTGAGCTAGTTGATGACGGCCTTGTGGAGCGATCAGTTGTCTGTGAATTAAGAAGAATACAGAAGAAAGGAGAAAATACATAATTATTTACTGTCGTTAATGGACATGTATAACAAATAGTAGTGGTCCAAAGATCACACCTTGTGGAACACCTACAGAAATACATGTATGTATTCAGTGGTAACAATAAATTAACAATTAAAGTACTTTGTTTGAAAGCTGATAAATATGCCTATGATCATCATCTTACCCTTCTCCAGCACCAAATTAGCATGGGGTTATTCATTTAAAGTACATAAGATAAATAGTTATGCTTAACTGTGAAGAGTTGCACAAATACAATTGTACCTCCATTTACAAATTTAAAAAAAAATATATATATATATTTATCTTCTTAAATATATATATATTTATCTTCTTAATCAATGCAAAGGGCTGCTCATTATGTGTACAAAACAAACACATATAACATTCATCAGAGTACAGTGACACAGAACAAGCATTCCTCATACATACATGTATACTGCTTCACAACACAGAGTATAATGTTATCATTGTGGACTCACAGTAATTTATTTACAACATATATATTACGACAAATTACTTAAATGAATGTAAACAATTATTTGTCTTTACACACACATTATTTTAGTTACAGAGACAATGCCAAAAATTCACAATTATTAGTTATACATAAGATTTCACAACACATGTAATACTGTAATACAGTTAAACTTTAGTACACCAAAGCACAATATATAGTAATTCAAGGATAATGAATAAATTTAGATACGACACACAGCCAGCTTAGATATGTTAACAAGTAGTACATCATTATATCAATGCTGATGCAGCAAATTAAGCGGATATAACAAAGGCCATACTCATCCAATGCATTCAAAGGATTTATCTGAATAAATCAATCATACATGTAGGACTTACCAACCCCTTATCATAAGCAGGAGGATGACAGCATCAATCCACAATGTGAACATAAATGTCAGTGCTTAATAGTGCATACAGTAATTACAGTTTCATAGTTTGTTCACACTTAATGGCTCAACAGGCCATAAAGTATTCAGCAATCTTATCAACAACATGATCAATCATTCAAAATGACTTTTGAGTGGATTCACTCCAAATAGAGAATCCATACTAGAACGAAAGAATCTGTCTCCCCCCCCCCCCCTGCGAAAAAAGAGAACTTACAAATAATTCCAAGTCTTTCAGCATAATGCCCTATCTTCACACGACAGTCTGCAACTTACATGTCATGTGCCGAGAGCCAGAAGGGCATTAATTCATATACTTTACATGGAGTTAAGGCCCTTCTGACACTCAGTCAACCATGCAATCAAGATTCCAGACAGTGTCAACATCATTCATGTCCCTGAAATGATATTCTGTTATCTAGGTTGTCTCTAATCAATATTTGTTTTGGCAAAAGAATGTATCTTCCTATGGTTGATAGACATTTCTCTACTTGACATAACATGCACTTCTTTAAAAAAAAATTCTTTTACAGAATGAGAATGTATCACTCAAACAGTTGATAGACATCTCTGTGCTGTATATCTTGTACATGTCATACTTGGTTCTGCACCACTAATTTGCTTTTCAAGCATCCCTTTAGAGTTTCAGGTAGATGTAATAATACTGATTTTCATACAGACACATCAGAATTTGATGTGGATACATTTCCTACACACATTGTTTCGTGAGTAAGAAGGTAAATGCGTCTTTTTGTTTTTCTTTAACCACTTGACTGCTACTGGGTTCATTACACATTGATAGCCTCGGTGCTACAGTTTTATCATAAAAATTTGGTTATTTATTACACTGTATATCATCAGGGCAGTGCTACTGGCGTAAGGCGGCAAATCAATCGGCAGTGCTATCGTTCTGAAAGTGCAATAGCCTAAGCACGTACATGTATGTGGCACGCACCGTGAGGCGAGAGCGAGAGCACGTACATGTACGTGGCACGTAATCAAGTGGTTAAAACATAGCACTACACAAAAATGGTTGCAAAACATATGAACCTATATTTTATTTTCATTCTGAAAGATATATTGCACTAAGTATTAACTATCATTAACACTTTTATTAGCTAAAAATGTACTAAGCTGTATCTTTACCCATGTCTGTGCTGCCAAGTTTGCAAATGTATCAAAAATGCCATTTCACAATTTTTCAATCAAAGTGCCTTACAATCATCCTTCATATTGATACTATTGTTCCATGATACCTATCTTTAAAATCATAGACACATTTTGAATTTCAAATAGAAGGATCTCTTCTTTGTAAAAAAAACAACAAAAAAAAACAGATGCAGTATCAATTTTATGCTATATAATTGGTGTAAACCACCTTTGCCAGAGAAAAGTTTAAAGAGATTTGCTCTCTCTCTCTCCCATACCCTAGAACTTGGCATCATCATCATGATGTCTTGAATGCGAAGGGGTATCCCACATACCATGGATGCCCGACTGATAAGTGATCATTCGGTCTCTCACTGCTCGCGATACCCATGCATCCCTTCCCTAGTCTAGGAGGTTAGACCCTTGTTTGACAGCTATTGGTTAAAACATCATCCTTCATCCTGGAGGTTTTTTGATACTGGGTATCCTATTACACCTCTATTGCCCTTGTAAGATCTCATGAAAGAAGACGGCTTCATTACATCTATGATCTAAGGAACGCTAACGGTTGTGTAGCTCTCTTCCTCTCGCTATATCTTTCTATCTCTCTTTCCCCCTTCTCCCTCGCTATCTTCACCTATATCTCTCCATCTCGTTCTCTTTTGTCCCCTCTCTTATCTCTATCACTTTCTGCATTCCCTTTTCTCCTCTTCCTTTTTTTCCCCCTCTCTCCCTCTTTCTCCCGCTTACTCCTTTTTTCCCCTCTCCCTCATTTTTTCTTCTTTTTTTCTTTTTCTTCTCCTCTTTATCACAAATCAAAATTCAATCATTTTTGCAGCTTGGGGAAAAATGAGTCCTATACAACTCTAGGAAAAATGGTAACATAGACCTCGAACTGTATAAGTTCGATGAACTACAATTACTATCTAATCTTCAATTTCAATTTATGTCTGCTATCTCAAGTTTTGTTTATTCAAGAAAAGAACATTAGATAAGACATCTTGGGGCCTTTCCTTGATCATGCTATAAATTGCATGTTTCAGCATAACACTTTCATGTGGCAATCATTCTTAGGCCAGAAGATTTCTAAAAACTCTGGCAAGATACAAGATTGTGTTATTCTATTCTAGTGCCTAACTAGGCATTAGTTATGGAGTATGTTGTAAAAAAAAATCTTCAAAAGAAAAATTAAATATTGAAACCATAGCTACTTCATTTACTACAAATGAATACATTTGTGCCATCATGTCTTCCTGGGACCCGTTTCATAAAACTTGTTATCAATAACAACTGCCACATTTCTATGGCAAATTTGCTTCCAGCCAATCAGATGGAAGGATTTCAGTAGCTTTTAACAGTTATTGCAACTTGTTATTGATAACAAGTTCTATGAAACAGGGCCCAGGTCTCAACAACCCTCACTATTTCCAGGAGACTTCATGGATAGAAATGAAAGAGTAAGTCAGGGTCTGTATAGAGACTACTATGTGTATAATGAGGGTGAATGGCAGGCCCCTGCACACTCTATATAAGGCAATGTGGATACGTAGGCATGGAAAGAGGGAGCAAGAAAGAGAGAAAGAGATCACGAATATGACAAAGAGAGAGAGAGCGAGAGAGAGAGTTAAAGAGAAAGATAAAGAGACACAGATACACAGAAATAAAGAGATGACATTCAAAATGACAAAATCGCAAGGATGGATCGATGGAGGCATGAAAAGAGATTATATATAAAGGCAATGTGGAAATGTAGGCATAGGGAGCAAGAAAGTCAGAAAGAAAGAGATTATGAACATGACAAAGAGAGATAGAAAAAGAGAAATAAACAGAAATAAAGAGACAAATAATAATAGTAAGGATGGGTAGACAGATACATAAAAAGAGATGCAATGTACAGTCATAAAGTACAGAAAAACAGATAAAAATAGTGCGGTAGAGAAAGAAAGAGAGGAAGAGGACAGAGATATAGATAGAAAGAAACAAGTGAAAAATGGGAGAGTGGGAAGGCAGATATAGTGGTAGTGTTAATCCCCAAAGTACATTTCATTCTACACTAGACATATCCCTCAAAGTGACAAGAACTACAGCTGGAACTATTTGGGGGGGGGGGGTTGGCAACACTCCAGCCCAAGAGAAATTATTTGACAAATTACAAAAGAGGGTTTTTCAAACCCACTTTGAAGTGCATGTTCCATGAAGTCATTTTCCTCATTATAGTTGAAGTAAGAAGGACAAAAAATATGAGTGTGGTGCATTTAAAAGGAGTCTGGCAAAACACAAATATTGGGGTCCCATTGAGCCGTGTGCTTAATTTGCAAAGCAAACAGAATTTGTGTCATGTACATACAATACCTGACTGGGATTCTGGTATAAAGAACGAAAAGAAAATAGCCTGCGTTTCCATGGAGTGGGTAAATTTGGTTAGAAGAGTCGTGTGAAAAATTTGAGTGACATTAGAAGCGATCTGCAAACCAACAGGCCTGAACACGCAAATACTTGTGCATCATTGAAGCGGATAGATTAAACAAACAGTGTTCTGTAATGTGTAAGGACAATGATGCACTGTTTTGAATATGTTGAATTATTGGATGGTTGTCTTTAGGTTTCTGTGGGGCAAAGAACCAAGGCTTTTAATTACTCATTTGTGGTGATGAAGGTCCCATACAAAGGTCATCACTTATGCAATTAATTATTTTTCCCCAAGTAATGTTTCTTGCGGTTTTGATAAAACATTACTTAGTTAAATACTGGCCGAAATCAAAAGGTTAAATTAATACATAAAAATCCTTCTCTTTTCTCCCATTTGCATGCAAGGGCGATATTCTGAGATTCATTTTTATCTCGGATAAAATCTGAGATTTTAAGTCAGCGAAATAAAATACCCTCAAAATATTTTTAAATCGGTATCCTGAGAACCATTTTAGCGAGATTTTATTTCATCTAAGACACGCCCATTAATGATGCCTTAACCAATAACAAATGTCGTTAGATTTCACTTTCATCATGCTCAGCTAATAGAATTGTTCTCTGCCAGTCTCTGGGACAAGAGAGTGGGAATGCGCTAATTTTACAATGTTCAATACGCGTGCATCAAAGCGCAAACGCGCTTTTTGCTAGGATTTCATGAAAATGACTAAGGTACTTTCTGAGGATTTAGAAGACCATCACAAGCAATATTGCAAGTGTGATATTAGTTGGCAAAAATCTTGTAATAGAATTTGATAATCATATTAGAATGTTGCTTGAGAAATATAATCAGTACTCGGTATCTTTTTGTTTAATATGATCGCACAACTAGCACCATACTTGTCCAAAAATATCACACTCAACGTGCATCCTAGGGATAAAATAGCCCCGAGCCTATTTTAAGTTTTATTTTTTCTTTCCCACAAATGTGATTGGCGTAAGCGTTTAAAGCCGTGCGTACGACATGAATAGACACGCAAGAGGTACGAGACCGAGATAAAATAAGAGATAAAATCTGAGATAAAATGTGGTCTCAGAATACAAAAAAGATAAAATAAAAAATTTTAGAGATAAAATGATGCTCAGAATACCACCCCAGGTCTATTCAAATCACCACATTGTAGCTTATTATTGGAGGTACATGTACAAAGTATGATGGCAATATCAGGAATTGTCTAGTCACCTTGATATACACGTTTCCATAGGAAGGATCAAATCCTGTACTCATTTCAGAGTTATCAAAGGTACAATATACTTCATTGGTATAGGTTTTCTGTTTGTTTTTGTTATTGTCTGCTTCAGAGCATGCTACACGATAAGCCACTTCGGAGATGCAATCTGAGCATGAGCAGATAAAGGTCATCTGTACCAAATTCTAAAACCCACTGACACTAATATTCGATATGTGCTCATGAATGTCATGTAATCATTATTCAATTAAGCACTAATGGTGCATTCCATGATATCCAGGTGGAAGTATTCTTTTTAAAGGGGGAAACAAAAGCTATTCATGAGGCACCTCTATCACTCCCAGAGTTATTTTTCTGAAGTGCACATAAAGGGACCCTCCATGTCTAAAATATCTGTGGATATTTGGGGTCATTTGTACCATGCGCTAACCCCGAACTGGCTTATTATCCTCAAGACACACTGCTAATACTGCATGTGAGTAGGGAAGTGAGATGTTTCCTACACTACCTACATGTATGTTGAAATCAAATTTGGCAAGTGGAAAACAATACCATATCACCTAAGGTTCTTGATAATTCTTAGAATAGAAGATAATGTATGCCTATCTTGACTATGTAGCAAGGGGATATTGTGGCCAATATTGAGGTACTAATCCTACATAACTACAGGATTCATTGCTAGGACAAAATGACTTATAAATGGCAAAAAATAAATCTTACTTCCTTCTAATCAGTTGAATACATTTTGCTTTTGGTATAAGAAAACAAAAATATCCCACCAACCCCCAGCTCAAGATCCTTCAGGCTTATTACTAAAACTAGGTTTAACGATAGCTTAACCCCTTTCGTGCCACCAAGTTTTCAAGCTGTTATAAATGAATTCTCAACGGTCAATTTTGGCTTCAATATGGTACTTTGTGCCATTACCAAAATGAGTCTAAAATACCAGTCATGGGAATAAACTTCACCATTAAAGGGAAGGTTGAGTTCTGGGAAAGGTGAATTTGTGAGCTTTCTCATTCCTTTATGTCAGTTTGGAAGAACATCATAATAGAAATGTTCCCTAAAAAGGATTGCTCTTCAAATGCCCTCATAATCGAAACGTGATGAGAAATATCTAATATGTTTGGGCTGAATATTCATGCCACATGTGTGTCCCATATACCCATTTCTGTGTCCAGTGCATGTGCCTTTCAGCAAGATTGGGTCCATTTCTTGTCATTTTGATGATTCCAAAACCTCACACTATAAACCAATTCTTATTTTAGACATGATCAACCTTTCCCAATAGACCGCTTCGGTAATGTATGCAAATTTTATGCATACCTTTCAAACAAAGGTTGCTCTTGACAACCTGAAAGCTTGCCAGACATATAGCTACAAATAATGTATGCAAACTGGATTCCAAGCATTGAGGCTCATTTATTAAAAAAGCAGGTTCATGGAATAGCTCGTCCCTAGGTGCTCAGGGAATATATGTGCATAAATTTGTATACATTACAGAAGCGGTCTATTGCTTGGGACAGTTTAGTCGCAACGTAATCACATGACCAGAACTCAACTTTATCACGTATCTGGTATACTTGTTTCTCTTTCAAGAAGAAAATTGTAGCCATTTTTAATAGTCAAAACATACCATTGTATGCTGATATTCTTGGAGGACATTTGAGGCCCAATGCACAGAAGGTGTTCAGCAAAATCACAAGACTAAGGACACTTTTTGGATGAACTTCTCTGATTCTCACCTGGTAATTGTCAACATTATCGCTTACATGGAAAACATCATCGCTTTCGTAGAAAACGTCATCATCAGAACTACCCACAGAATCCATTGTTGAACAAAAACAGGTATTCCTCTTAAATCCAGTATTGTGCAAGCTCCACACACATCCAGTTTACATCTAACACTGCACTCGACCAAACACTACATTTCTTTCCTCACAAAAACTCCTGAGAAACAGCGCTTGAAGAGCTCTATAAAAAGCTATTACAGATACATGCACTTCTGAAGATGGCTTTCGAGTACATATCAATCTGTTTTCAGATTTATAACAAAACAGGTTTTTGTGGTTTCGATTCCTTCAACACAAGAACTAATCCCTGGAGTACCACTGAAACTAATCAAACTATGCAATTCTTCTACATTTTCTGCACGTAGCTCACTCTCCCAGACGCAGATGTTATTCTAACAATAGTTATTGTCATAACTGCACAGATCTCGCAATTGTGCAAGAGAAGTAGGTCCTTTGACATTTTGGGACTTTTTCAGGAGAAAAATATTTTCACACCGAGGACCCTCGGTTCCAGCTCTTTCAGCGAGAAACATTTCTAAAAGAAAGGCGCTATATACACATTCTCAAATACCTCTATTCTGAGATGAGGAATGCAGTTTTTTTTCCTTTTGTTAGAGAATTATTAAAGATGTCATATTCAGATGACTCAAGTGATTTCACACCATAGACAAAAAGAGATCCATTCTCTTGTAGTTTTTTTTTACAATAACTTTGGTGAGATGATTTACCCAGCTTGTGCCTCCGCACACCCTTTCTTCACAATTTACTTTATATTTTTTTTATCAGACAGGCGGCTTGTATTCTTGAACTGTGTATATTATTCATCTGAAGAAAACTAGGTCAGGTGTATTATCATAAACTTGGCATAGAAAAATAATTTATATCTGAATAATAAAAATACTATTGTAATACAAATTCTTGCAATCTGCTATGTGTACACACCACCAATTGCTCTCTACAGTATTAAAAAAATCTTTGTTGAAATTACACTTGTTAATATCTAGGTTATGTCAACAACTACTTCATATATCTTCAGGAATTTAAAAGAGGTAACTATGTTAATACTCTATGTTGACTATTAAACATTTATTAAATATGGGGGCACCATGATATCGGTATTCATCCATTCAGATTTGAACCTAGCCTTAAGTCCTATAGGCATATTTCATCCACAACTGCCTCTATCAACCCAGGTGTATTTAGGGGGTAACCTCGCTAGTCATAAGGACCATTTATTCATAAGGACCGCTATCCATAACACCTGACTAAATGAATAGTGGTTTTGTATGAATAGCGGTCCTTCTAAATAGCAAGCAAACCATAGACAAATTACCTCGCTATTCATAAGGACCTCCATTCATAATGACCACTATTCATAACTATGCATAAGGACCGCTATTCATAATGCATGTTAAATGAAAAGCGGTTTTCTCTGAATAGCGGTCCTTATGAATACCGAGCTATTTAGAGCTACTTGGTAATGAAAAGTTGAATACATGTAAAGGTAAGCTTGGAAGCTTGGACGATACAGGACCAGAGGCATGTATGACACATATGCCTGCGACAGACATACAACCAACGCGTATTACATGTATGGAGATAGATTTGATCCCTTTAGTATTCATAACAATCCCTTGATATGGCAGCAGGTGGGTAAGTTAATAAAGCAGTCATTGTCAAGATTTAACCTTCAACTTTACACGGCAAAACAGAGAGGACAAAGGAGAAAGAGAAGGAGAAAGAGAAAGAGAAAGAGAAAGAGCTTTAATACTTACTCTTAAAGAGAGAGGGAGAGAGAGAGGGGTGACATATTTAGGAATGACAGAGATATACAAAGAGGTTGGAACAGGAACACAGAGTGAAAGAAAAAGAAATAAATATAGAGAAATAGATAAAGAGAAAGAAAAGGAAAGTGACTATCACCATATCGTAAAACAAGAAAAGTATATAACAAAAAGGTGTGTGAGAGAGAGAGAGGGGGGGGGGTGGGGGTGGTGACATATTTAGAAATGATAGAGATAAGCAAATAGGAAGCAACAGGAACACACAGTGAAAGACAAAGAAATAAATCCAGAGAGATAGAGAAAGAGAAATGAATAGGAAGGTGACAATCACTATACTGTAAAACAAGAAAAGTATATAACAGAAAGGCGACAGAGAAAGGGAGGGGGGAGATTGTGACATATTTAGAAATAATAGAGATGCTAAGAGGAAGGACAGTGAAAGAAAAATAAACAGAACCAGAGAAAGAGATAGAGAAAGAGATGGAGAAAGAGTAATGAAAGGAAAATGGCAATCAGCAATCTGTATAAGTATGTACCAGATAGATCTCTGAGAGAGAGAGAGAGGGGGGCATATAGAAATGACAGAGATGCAAGTATATACAGAAACAGGAACAGACAGTAAAATAAATCTTTACAAAGAAGAGCAGGAGATAAAAGAAGGAGATAAAAGAAGGAGAAAGGGAAAAGAACATGCAATCACCATTTTGTTGAACAAGAAAAGTTTTAAGAGAGGCTATAAATTGATTGATATCTATGTTTTAAAAATAAATAATAAAATTCACCAAAGTAACACAAGACTAAAATCTTAGTTTTAAGAAAAAAAAGCAAAATAGTACATGTAGGTAACTGCTGAAATATCAAGGTATCTTTTAAAATTGCATAACAATGGTATCAAATACTCTGTGGCAATTATAATCTCGTGCATTAATTTGTAATTAATCACAAAGTGCTCTTTAGTAACTTATGATGTATTGTGCGTCCAGCACTATATTCAAGATACAAGTGATATACTGAAAGTGGCTAACTGTTGTTGTTGTTTTAAAATAGGCAAACTAGTCAATTTTGACTATTGTTGCCTTGCTAAATTGCTCTTTTCACTTATACTTTATTTGTTGATCCGTGGGTAAAAACTTCTAACCCATTGATGGCAATATGATATGCATGATGGGGGAATACCCCACCCCCCCCCCCCCCCAATGGCAATGATGTAAATATAGAAATATCAATATGCATGCATCTAGTGGCAAGTTGAGCCTCAGGATAGGCATGACAATTGACATACAATATATAAATAACATGTAATGATATGAGAGGTTCAGGGGGGGGGGTGTTTCACAAAGCTGTTCGTAAAGTTACGCATGACTTTACAAATGATCTAAATATGACAAGCCAAATGGGATGCTCAACCATTTTTAACTGCATCAACTAAAGCAGAACTGTGCAGATGTAGATTAACATTCTTATTATAACAAACATTTTTAATGCACAGTATCATTTTTGCCATAATTTAATAGAGGTTATTGGAAAATACAGTCACACTTTGTTAAAACATCGGGAAAAACTTTCGGCATCCTATCTGGCACTTCATATTTAAGTCATGCGTTACTTTACGAACAGCTTTATGAAACACCCCCCAGGAAAGCTATCATTGCTATGTTCAAACAAGAACACACTAGCTATAACAGTGTGACACAGGAGGGTCTCAATTTGTGTTCAGATTTAATGGAAAGACTGTTGGATAGAACATTCATCAAAGGTAATAACTCTGATTTTAGAGCATCGGCATAAATATGTTGAATTATTTATTCTTAATAGGGGACAGGGAGGATCTATTCACACCCCGCCCCAACAGATAGAATACACATGTTTATGCCTGTGTTTTAGTGCATACATGGATGTATGGGTCCAGTGGCATATTCAGGCTGTATGGTAATATTCTGAATAAACATAGAAGATATATTTCTGTGAACTGTATGTAGTCATGCACTCAATAAAGTATGAATGCAGCTCCAAAATCCCATAGCATAAATAAATGGATCTAATAATCTGTTCAGACTACATGGACAAATATGAAATTAATAATATGTGAATATGACTAATAAAATGTGAATGTGACTACCATATGTACCATGGTAAAACTAGCCAAAAATAGATGTGTTCATACTACACAACAGTAAGATACTGAATGGATGACGAATTAGATACCCATCCCCTATGATATATGAAGCTCAGGGAAAACATCAACACAGACATGTGTAAACTCATGTATGTGGATATATATAATACATGGATGAAGTGCATACATGATACCTAGCACAGACTGTTTACAACTAAATATTTACAATAATATTTTATGTACTGTATGTATGAATAACACCAATATATTTCACTTTAATCCGACTCATATTATGAATGTACATGAATAATGGACCTGAATCAAGAAGTTAGCTTGCATACATGCTTTAACCCAAAGACCATTTTACATCCAAGGGCCATTCATCTATGGAGTGCCATCAATCTAATAATTCCATACAAAATTTTACAATTCTGAAACAAAAAAAGAATATCGAAATTCATGGTAATATCCTGAAGTATATTCCTCCTTGACATTTCTTGACTACACAAATTTTTATTTATTGCTTGACAGAAATGTAAGAATTTGTTCTGCATGGAGAGGTTGACAACTGGCACTCCATAGATGAGTAGATTTACTTAAGCCAAGCTTAATTTTAATAATCTGCTTTTGAAAATGACTCTATGAAGGAGGTTGGGGATACAAAAGAAAAATGCAAGATACTTTTGACCATGGTATACTGGTCACATTGAGACATGATGCAAACTTTTGCCCCTGGTTATTGGAACCAACATTGAACAGACAGAAAGATACACCAGCGATACATCAGCCTGGGCTCCGTTTCATCAATAACAACTGCCACATTTTTTTTTCTATGATAAATTTGCTCTCAGCCAATCACATGCAAGGATTTCAGTAGCTTATAACAGTTATTGCAACTTGTTATGGATAACAAGTTTTATGAAACAGGGTCCAGTTAGCAGATTAGATTAGTAGTCGAGTAGTACAGCCAGAGGTTAATAATACAGGATCAATACAGATGGCACGTAGCCTAACATATAGGACAACATAACATTCTATTAACCCTTTCAAGACATTTGACCACATTTTGCAGTTTGGCTCGATAACTTTTGATTGAGAGCTCTAAAAAATATACCAGATGCGTAGTAGAAAGAGCAAAAAAGTCTGCACACACTGTGTCCATTTTGGTTGCATTTGATGCCAGGAATTTCGAAAAGGAGAATAAGCTTTAAAATCCTTAAATTGGCAACACATTGAGAGGTTCAAAATCATTGTTTTTGATCAAAATTTGTCATTATTTCAACTTTTCAACAAAGTTCCCAACCATGTATACTACATCTGATTAGGACCAGTAGCACTAGAAGAAAATTGTTCTTGTTGCCAATTTGAAGAACAAAATGTCATGACAGGGTTAAAGGTACATACAATATAGCGACAGCGTCTAGATGCTCAATAATAAAGGGATAGTAACAAAGCACGGGAGAACATATAAACTTCATTTCAGGCTGAATGTCTTGATGTATACATGTCAACATTGTAGCACTTTGATGTGTCTCTATGAAAAGCAAATGAATATCTTTAGGTCTGGGGAATGCCAGGGTGAAGACTAAGAACTGCATGCAATGTCAACATATTTGAATATTGGGCCGCTTTCTCCCTTAACATTTCTAGACCAATAATAAATAAATAAATTTGAAGCTTAGGACATCCAGAGTAGAGATTAAAGGCCAAATGTCTTTACATACTAGAACATTGTGGTATCCCTACCCATAAATATCTGTATACCAAATAGAAATAGTTTTTAAAATAATTTTTGAGGACGAATCTGAAAAAAATTAATAAATTGAATCAAGAACGATAAAGCACTTATAACTACTAAAAGCTAAAAGACTAAATGTATACCAGAGATTATTAAATTTATCACATTATTATGACCGATGAAACCCTTCTAGTTGTATATGGACTAGATGAAATGATAACAAGACATTCAGACTGGAACACAGACTAGACACAAACAAGACAAATAGCTAGGATATACAATGTTTAGATAGATAGCCGAGGTGGAAAATATTTGTTGAAAGGAAATTCGTCAAGTATGCTTACATAAGAGGAATACAAAGGCGACGGTCGGCGACTCTGAGGGAGAAATGCATTTTAGATTTCAGTTGGCTTTTGCAATTTGAAAACATGATTAACATAACAGAAAGAGAGCAAAAACATCACATGTAATTTAGAAGTGATGTGTTTCCAAAAGAAGTCAATCGATAATAAAGCAAGAATAAGAGGAAAAGGGCACTTTAAATTGCATTTTAGATTTCAATTTGAAAACATGAATAAACAACAGAGAAAAAAACATCACATATATTTGACAAGTGATGTAATTGGAAGAAAAGTCAATCAATAATAAATCAAGAATAAGAGAGGAAAAGGAAGCTTTAAATTACATTTTAGATTTCAATTTGAAAACATGAATAAACAACATAGAAAAAACATCACATATATTTGACAAGTGATGTATTTGGAAGAAAAGTCTATATAGATAAAGCAAGAATAAGAGAGCAAAAGGGCGCCTTCAATAACATTTTTAGAAATGCATTTTAGATTTCAATTTGAAAACATGAATAAACAACAGAGAAAAAACATCACATATATATAAAAGCAAAAATAAGAGAGGAAAAGGGACCTTTAAAAAACATGGATTGTGGAAGCATTTGCTTAATTAATTTTCAAGTGTCAACATCCTGTTATCAAAGTCCTGAGAGCAAAAAAGGGATGAGTAGATAACCATTTATTTTCCCTCTTGAAACCAAAACAAAACATTACACAATTTGCACAACTTGTAATTACGTACATCAATAGAAAACATACAAAAGTCCATAACTGCTGTTGTGTTATTTCTACAGCAAAAAGCAGCTGATTTTCAAACATACTAGTTTACTACTGCTGCTATTTCTACCACCACTGTGTGACTACAAAGCATATAGTTGATAAAAAGGAATACATATTTTTTTCAACAATCAATTAAATATATTGATTTGGAAATACAAAACAGCATACACTGATTTGCTCATACCAAAAAACAGACAACATAATCAACACAGATTTAGAGAGTATTATTCCGTTATCACACCAGAATAAAGTCATTAAATTTTAACAACGATAAAGGCATTAATTCACAACTTCTCTTCATGAGGCAAAAATGATGGATAGTACTGAAAGCAAACAGACACACCTAAAAAGAAACGTTGCATTAATTTTGAAGTAAATGTACACAAAACAAAGGAACAAATATCTGAGATATAAGTTGATATATTGCTGGAAGAAAAAAAAGATACATGTAAAAGCAGAGACAAAGTGCTCTTATTAATAAGAAAATTTCACACTTTACTGAAACAGAGAGAGAGAGAGAGAGGGAGGGGGGGGGGGAGATAGAGAAAGAGAGAGCTGGAAGAAAAAAAGAAAAAAGAGGAAGGAAGAAAATAGCTACAAGAGGAAGGAAAAAAACTAGACGCACCGGAGAATCCGAGAAAGAAAAGGAGTCAGAGAGGAAGAACGTATGGACTATAAGGAGGAAGAAAAAAAAAATGAATTTTGAATTTTAAAAAATATATCGTACAAGTGAGAAATGCTTACTGACGGCGTTGGGGTGTAGCTCCCTGTGGAGCCTAGCCGGCTCCCTGTACCGGATCCATACCTGGATCCACTGCCCGGAGTATAGGAGGATCCAGAGCTCCCTGAGCCATAGCGACCATACCCTCCATACGACATGTTTGTAACAATCCTTGGGCAAGAAATTGCTTAATTCCAAAAACAGGTATCACAGTTGTGATGCTTGAATCGATACCGCAAAAATGGCAGTCAATTATCCACAGGCACAAAGCTTCCTAACACTGAATGTTTATAATCCATTAATGCCGACTCGTAATCAGTTTGGTTTATTCCACAAAAGAAGAATGGTCGTTCTGTACAAGTCAAATCTTTGTGATGGTCTTTGATGAATTACGATGGTATCCCTTATTGTCTAAGAGTCACAACAGAAGCAACGGAGACCCCAATCTACAAAAGGGTCACTAGTCCCACAGGTAGAGATCCGTTGAGGGTTGGAATGATTTTTGGATGAGGTTCAATGTTTACAGTTCCTGGATTACAAATAAAATGAAGGAATATTTCTAAACTATCCAATGGACAGTTTACAAATGATTCCAGTTGATATCTTTCAAATCGCCTTGGCTTAATGCAAGCAGGCACAAGCAATGAACCATTGACCTAAACCAATCATGGGCTAGATTGCCGTAACGCCGGTTCTATCTCCAAAGGCTACTGGCAATACTAACTCATCTATTTCTTGCTGCCCGAGAAATGAACTGTTTCAGGAAAAAATGCTCAGCTGTCAATAACAATTTTACCACAAGCTGTGCATGCGGGGTTTCCAGAGAGTTACTGCCACAATTAGACAAGTATCCCAGAAAGCCCTCCAAAAGAAACACAGGAGGAAACACGGGGTTGCCGCTCAAACGACATCAATTTCCTGTGCACGTGGTACTTCCAGGTAAGTCAAATCCGCGGGAACGTGCCTTGATTGGCATAATGACAGGTTCACACACATGTATCCTTCACGAATGTGAAATATCATACAGTGCAGTTATTGCAATAACTGGTGCCCAACTTCCTACACCTGTGTACAGAATATTACGTCTTGGGACTCTAAAATAGTGATCGGCATGTTGACAGCTTTCAAGAACCTTCCACAATAAAACCAAGCTGCAGTGCAGTCACAGCAATCATTGACACATAAATTACAACAAATGATTATACACTGAGACATCCAATCAAAGGCTTCCTCCCTTGTCCTATACTCCAGGGGGTTGAGAACTGACCTACTAATGAGGGCACAAACGAAAATTCTGGAAAGCACACAGACTTCACAAAGCGACTTCATTGATTACTTCCTGAATGAGTGACGATCAGTCGCTATCCAGAGAAAAAATTATAATCGCTTAACAGGTTCTCACTGCATAGTTTTTTCAAGCTCAGTTTTTGAAGACATACGGCACAATGAGAATGTTACTGCTAATATACCCACATAAAAACTGGAGATGTATTCCTACATTGGAAGTGGAACTTCCTAACTTCCTGTAGTAAACTAGGCTACAAAACCTTCAAAGTTAACCCATTCAATATTGTACATGTATGTGTATAAAGATATGTGAAAAATAACATGTCATATTAAAAGCACCCACAAGGCTAAATAAACAAACATCAAAGAAATGAGAGAAGGGCAAAACAATTATGAACAATCAATCCCTTTCTGTTTTTCATAGAATTACTATTGCAGCAACTAGTAACTAGGGCACATGTATGTATACCAGGCCTGAGACACAAAATGTGCTGGTGTCTTGAAGGAATTTCCCAAGATTTTCTGTCTCCTCCAGAGAAGTATTCAGAACTTTCTGCACTACAATTAAGGACTATTCCATGCAGAGTGTCCTGTACAACATATGACATTTATCTACATTTAATTCATAAGAATCTCTTAATATGGCCATGACTATAGGAGGCGATACATGTACTAGAAAGCACTATTATTCAATGGCCATATCAAAAGATTCTTCTGTTTGATGACATATGTGGAAAAATGACATACGTCTTACGGGACACATCACCCTCAGAAAGAACACAGGCTACACACTAGTACAAGATCAGACCCTGGAAACTTGGATGTACACTCAAACCTGTCCATGAAGGCCACTCAAAGGCAACAGAAAGAGTGGCCAAAGTAAAGAGTGACCAAAGTAGACAGGTAGCCCTTCATCACAGGTTCCACAACACTTTTGCCTAAGAGGGAGACGATGTAGGCGACCACATTGAGAGTCAGGCACAATGACAGATTTGACTGTACAACAAAGCAATCCAATGTAAAATTATACTGTAAATTGTTCCAAAAATATGCCACGATCCTGAACTAAGTCGTCTTGCAAGGCACCTGATTCATCAAAGATGAGGTGAGAAGGAGTCCATGTGATTAATCCCATTGCTGTAGTCATGGAGCATCAGGAAACGTGGTTCCTATGGAGAGTCGTTAATGATTCTCTTGTTTGTCTTAGTAATGATGAATTCTTTGGAGGAAGTACCAATGAGCGACGACTGTCACATGAGAAATATTAACCAATCAAACTTCAGCACCAGTGAAAAAAAGATATGGGAGCGCTCAGACACTCTGGAAACTTGCATAAATCTGCTCTGACAGCTGAAAAAGAGAGCACTGGAATGCTTATTAAAAGAGAGCTCTGGAAATAAATGACATAATGTAATTTCAAGAAATTTCCTACTTTTCTGTAGACAATATAAAAAAAATCTGGAGAACAAAAAAGAGGGTCCAACACTGTTCAGCATCAGTATAGAACTGTAAGACTATACACAAATCTCAACCATGATTAATATTGTTACAACTCTATAGCACACAGAGGTATCACAGATGCTAACAGAAGAGGGCCTTGAAACTGACATATGGATACCATGCACAAATCAATAAAATCAATGAGGGCCTTCATGTTGGAGAAACAAAATAGAAAATTGTGGTAGATATCTCAGAAGCGCCTGCTCATAATCCATGCAGCAATGTAGCTTCTATCACAGTGCTTTGTGAGGTCAGATCAGGTAGCATCGATGTAAGGTAATATCTGTTTACCACAAAGATAGACAATACGTGTAAGTGAAGATGTCAGATATAATCCCACAGACTCGAATGGATGTGATTATCCGATGGGTGTAGCGTTACTCGAAGGGGGTCTCCCACAGCATCTGCTAAATAAGCATGAGCACGTATGCTACTATTGCTTCTGTGATGCCGTCTGCGTGATTCGCGGCGACAGGCAAATGGATTACCTAATCCTCGGATCAACAGATCAAAGGCTGTGGGATTATCCAAGGAGCGAGATGCATACAGCACACAGCGAGGCTAAATCCCTATGTGTAACAAAGACGAAGCCGCAATGTGACAGGTTTGAGCATGGCACGGGCAGAGCACTACAAGGCATAGTGCATGAGATGGGGAGATGATGCTGCTACCAGTGCATAGAGATCGCATCCCGAGGCATCGTTAATGGGATGCGAGGGATGATGCGGGGGAGAGGGATGGGGATGGGGATGAGATGAGAGTCAGATGGGGCTGGAATCTCAATCATTCCTGGCCTGGTAGAGATACCACATTCCAGTCACAGCCGGGATTAAAGGACATAGGTCATCCAAGAAACACAGATTGAGCCATCCTTCATTAAAGGGAGTGTATCAAATGATAAACAACACCGAGTACTATCAAGCATCTCTACATGTGTGTGGAGATACATTTACAGCCGGGATTACAGGACATAGGTCATCCAAGATACACCAATTGAGCCATCCTTCATTGAAGGGAGTGTATCAACAGATAAACAACAGTGAGTGAGCACTATCAAGCATTTCCACATAGGTGTCAAGTGAGATATTTATGACATCACTTTCAAAGAGACCGTCCACTTAGCTATCCTATCCACATGCTCCACAGAGACAAAATGATTAATCTGCAAAAGTTTCAAAGGACTAGAAATACAGGTCCTAATTTTAAGTAACTGCCTTCCATGCAACACACATCCCTACAATATTAAATGCTGCTTGCCTGACTCCATATATTAAACAATACCTTTCTTCATGTTAATATTGTGTCTTTAACACAGAGGATTCTACAGAGAAATTCCAAACTAAAATAACTTGAACATATGAAGAAGCTTACACAAAAGACACATTTACAAGAAGACACTCAGTTTTCATAAGATCAGGGATATGAAGACGATCATTTCAGGAGTTCTCTTTAAACTATACATGTATCAACAATGTTTAAAAGCAATTCAGGTGCTAGGGTGCTATATAAATTGTTGCATGATGAACAGCGGGGCAATAAATCAAACAAAAATATGTATGATACTTCATAGCCACAAGGTACATAGGTGGATACATGCAAGATTTGACATGAGGACATTAACGGCTTCCTGTCTCTAAACAAACATTTACAATTATTATTACAAAGGGAACCAATAATATTCTTGAGACAAAGTTGAAAGTCCACTTTAACACTATGTCAATGCAGAAGGCCTCCACTCATAAATCTGTATAAAATTTTGGCTATTTCAGTATATATACAAATAGAGGTCTTTGGCAATAGATGATTAACATGTATGCTCTATTTGACCTTGTCATCACCTTGTCATCACCTCCTCACCTTTCTAATGAATTTCGAAATCTTAACATGAAAAATGGAATTTGGCTTTCACTGGAGCAGAAGTTGAAGAATAACTTTGAAGAAAGACATACTGAAGCTTTTACTCTCGTACTCATCAAAGTGAAATGCCAGAATACTCTACAAATGCAAGACAAAAAAAAAGCTTCAGTATGTCTTCATTTTCAAGCTATTCTTCCATTTTATAGTACTATTCATCGCTTGATTAATATAACTCTTAAGAGAGCAGCAATTGTGCAAAATTATCTCTGACATATATCATGCACAATTAAAACTCACTTCTATAAGGCATGTGTTCAGAACATTGCAGAAAGCAGTAAATCATAGCAGAGCTCGCTCCTGCTTTCAAAACATCTTCCCATGTTTTAATTACAACACAAGACTGACTAGACAAGGAGAACCCACACGAGCAAGCGGAATGGCAATGATGGGTCACCTCAGGTCAGCTGAGCCCACACGACCGTGCTGCTGATCACTCGTAAATCTAATGAAACCATCGCTCATCACGAGATGCTGGTCACATGATATGGGAGGCATCCCTTCATATGCAAAGCATCCATGGCAGAAATGATTATAGCTCGTCAACATGAAATGATGCTTGAGGGATGAGAGGGTGATTTACTATACAACATAATTATACAATAGGTGATATCCATAGGCTGTTGATACAGGGGGTATCCCTTCATTTAAATGAGGTATTCAACACAGACGGATGCTAGTCTTATGATATACATGTACACAATGCATTCCTCAATAAACAATGCGTATGTCGTATACCAAGATTCCTCCTTCCTGATATAGGAGGCACCTCTCCACATACAAACATCCATTGCAGATAGATGCAAGCCTAATGATATACAAAGCATCCCTCAATATACGATGCATCCAGTAAAGTAAAAGGTATCAGCTCCATAATACGGGAGGTATCCCTTCCTATACAAAGAATCTCACAAAGATAAACGCTAGTCACAGGATATAAAGAGCACCTCTTTATAGCGAATGATGCACAAAAGTAAAGAGCGATGGTAGAGACATGCTACACGACCCATCCCTCTACTAAGAAAAGATACTAACCGCATGATATACAAGCAGCATCCATCAAAGAACGGTAGGTCAAAGTACATACATGTAACATCGCTTTATGATAATAAATGCATTCAGCACATAAAGATGCCAGGTACAATACGGGAGACATGTACAAGGCATCACTTTATATGCATGGCATAAAAAAGGATGCAAACCTCATGATAAAGGAGGCATCGCTAATAGGGCATCTACCAAGGAGACTTACTATCTCAAATTCTTTAGATCCAGCTCCATGTAATGATTCTCACAGTATCAATCCGTTTCTGCACAGTTGTGCATCCCATTAGAGCACAGGTAGGACGTTCTCCAGAATTAATTGTGGAGCACACTTCATAAGAGAGAACTATAAATACTCTGGGTGAGTGAGAAATGTGTTCAAAGAGAATGTTGAGTTCTGGGAAAGGTAAAAAAATAATTTGTGAGCTTTCTAATTCTTTTTATGTTAGTTTGGAAGAACATCATAGTAGATATGTCCCCTGAAAATGAATGCTCTTCAAATGCCCTCACATTCAAAATATGACAAGAAACGGCTGAAATCTTCAGGCCGAACATTTTTGTGTAGTCCCATATACACATTTCTGTGTTCAGTGCATGTGACTCTCAGGAGGATCGAGTCAATTTCTTATCATTCTAGTGATTCCAAAACCTTACAGCATACACCAATTATTATGTACTATATAATCAACCTTTTTGAATGGCTATGAGACAGTTTCTTTGACAATTCAATCTCATAACCAGAACTCAACATTATTTTCAATGTTACCTCATCATTATTCCTATTTGAGGCAAGGCATTCTCTCTAGCTACAATATATGCGACTCAATCATTAGAATAACAATATTGCATGCACACAGCCAGGTAGTCCAATTTAGACCCGAGTAAATGTAGGTCAATGCTGTTAAATGTGAACAAGGCCGATGTCCCAATCACAGAAGAAAACTATTTCCATCAAAACATGCACATCTTTTACATGTGTGAATTATCCATGTATTCTGAAGTAAGAGGCACAAATATAACAACCAAGGTCTGTTGATGAAGTGTCAATATCAGAGAGGTCTTTTACTGCATTTGTCATCCATGTTCCTGAAGTTAAAATTAACGTGTAGTCCCACTCACAGCAAGATGTGTCATCATTGCAGATATTATTAAGTATCAGTAAAATTGACTATTAACTGTATGTCTTCCTTCATACATGTTCTCTTTTAAATAAATATAAACACCAAAGTTGTGAGAACAGAGATAAGATAGGTGTCCAAACCCCATAAAATGTCAAAACAAAACTTCAATCACGACCTGTATTTCTGATGACTATACATTATAGTCCCATGCATAGAGATCTACAAGCAGAAGTGTATTGCTTCCTCAACAAGTGCTCTGTCTCTCTCCCATCTCTCTGTGTAAACTGACACATTTCAATAACATTCTCATCATAGAGCTGTTCACATAGATGACGAGAATAGGCCTGACAATCATTCTCCCCCCAGACACAACAAACCACAACTTTAATCTGTTACCCTACATGACCATTAATTCCACTTATCACTATAAAAGACATTCAATTAAGTTTACCCAGCTGCAACTCATCTGTTGTATCTCCTCCAACAGCTCATGAATGAGAGGGAACAACCACTATAAATCTGGTTTTCAACAAAAGCATTCATTTCTATTGACTTCACAAACATGTGCTACAAGGAGTACTCTGATTTAAGGATGTTCTACACAAAACACTCATTGTGCACTCCACATTTGGCATGACAATTCACCCTATTATAAAATCCTAGGCATGTATGAACTCCTGGATAGGACACAGGGTTCTACAGGTAGAAGTGCGTTGCTTGCAGATGTCTTCTGCTTCAGGTCGCTACAGCATCCGATGAATACAGTAGAATTCCTCAAGAGGAATTTCGGCACAGGTGCTAAGCCCCAACATGCTGTAGGGGTATACGATGTAGATTGCGATACATCCGTGATTGTGAACGTGTGAAAAAAACAGGAGTTTACAACAGCTGCAGTGATACTGGTGTGCCAATCCCACCACGCTCTCTCGCACACACAGTAAATATCACTTTGATTATGCACCCAATTCAATGGAGTGAAAGGCAGCTATAGACCCCCAGGATATAATGTGCACACGGTGGTGTCAAACACAGCTGATTGCAATTGTTGAGAGAGAGAGAGAAAGAGACAGAGAGACGCGACAGTGTGAAAGAGACATAGAATAAGAAAAAGAGAGGAGAGTGTAAGAGGAGAGAGAGAAAAGAAAGAATTGATATTGGAGAAGCGCTGGAATCTATACCTGTGCAGGAAAAATTATACTCTTTCATTCATGAAAATAACTTAGGTATGAAAAAAAGAGAATGGAAAAAAAATCTGACGAAAAAAGGAAATTGCTTGGAAATACAGGCGAGAGGTACCATATGATACATAAAAAGAAATTGAAGAAGTATTTTCATATCAAATGAAAGAAATACAGATCATAGAGTAATATAATAAACCAGGAGACAGAGAGAAAATTGATGTAAGATAAAGATACAAGATAAGGACGGACAGAAAGAAAGGAGAGAGCTGGATAGAGAGACGGATAGAATGTGAAAGGGTGAAAGAACACAAGAAAGATATATCATATGGGAGGATAGGAGCGATCTACAGAGTAATACTATGAGGGAGAAAGATGGAGAGAGACAGATAGAAAGGGAGAAAGAGAGATACAGATAGAGAGGGGAGAGAGATACAGATGGAAAGAGAGGGAAAGAGAGGGAGAGAGAGGGAGAGAGAGGGAAAGAGACAGATAGAGAGGGAGAGAGACAGATAGAGAGGGGAGAGAGACAGATAGAGAGGGGAGAGAGACAGATAGAGAGGGGAAGAAAGAGAGCGAAGGTTACAGATAGAAAGAGAGGGAGAGAGACAGATAGAGAGGGGGAGAGATACAGATAGAGAGGGAGAGACAGAGAGGGGAGAAGAGAGGGAGAGTTACAGATAGAGCGGGGAGAGAAGGGGAGAGAAGGGGAGAGAAGGAGAGAAGGGGAGAGAAGGAGAGGTACAGATAGAAAGGGAGAAAGAGAGAGATACAGATAGAGAGTGGGAGAGAGAAAAGGAGAGATACAGATAAAGAGGGGGGAGAAAATTACACATAGAAAGAGAGGGAGAGAGATAGAGAGGGGGAGAGATACAGATAGAGAGGGAGAGACAGAGAGGGGAGAAGAGAGGGAGAGTTACAGATAGAGAGGGGAGAGAAGTGGAGAGAAGGGGAGAGAAGGGGAGAGAAGGGGAGGGAAGGGGAGAGAAGGAGAGGTACAGATAGAAAGGGAGAAAGAGAGAGATACAGATAGAGAGTGGGAGAGAGAAAAGGAGAGATACAGATAGTGAGGGGGGGGGGGGGAGAACCTACCCTATGTTAGCTCTACAGATCATGATATTTGCAATCACAACACATGAACAATAGATCACAATGGGTAATATAAGCAGCAATCAGAGTGTCTACGATCCTCCCCCAGACTTGTCACACACAAGACCTGACCATGTGTGACAATACACATGGGCTATCATGCAGTCTGTCTAGTGTCTACCTTTTACAGTACCTCTTTTTTTTTCTCTCTCTCTCTTTGTTGCTCCACCATCCCCCTCTCTCTGTCTCTCTCCTTCTGGCTTTTTATCTTCTGCATGCTGCTAATATATCTCTATCACTGTGTTGGTCTCTCTGTCTCCTTGTCGCTTTCTCTCTCTCTCTCTTCTACACAATACACAATACACAAATTCAAACTGCCTCACAAAAATATAATAAATTTCACAAATTGATTAGTAATCATCCCTACTCATTTTACAAATTTACAGGAGAAATATACATGTATCCTACCTATTCCATCGCAATTTTCCAATATAATACCAATCACTACAGAAATTTGAAAGCAAGCAGCTCTACAATAATAGACATATTTCATTCAATTTCCAACCAACTGTCTGAATGAAAATTTGATTTATTTTTCCCAATCAATCATGCTAGTTTTACAATCCAATCATATTTTCTACCGTAATGCACAGTCCCTAAATCCTTAGAATTGATTTGTTTTCAAAGGCAGTCAATACATCCATCATATGAAAATGGATTCTGTGAACATATGGGAACACTGCAGACCAATGAGTAATAACATGTCAGAACCGAACAATGGTTTCAAGTAACATTATTTGAATCCAATCTTGACATACAACCAGAGTATAAAATATGAATGATCTCTGCTTGTAATACAGGCACTGAATGTCAACAATAAATGCCCGAATCACATCCATCAATGTTTCATGAGGAGATTAAAAAATCCCAAATTCAGGTTAGTACTTTGATCAAACTTTTGATGAGTGGGCCTTTTGATGAGTGGGCCTTATGAAGAAAAAAATACAAGCACAAAGTACAAAGTGTCTGCCAATTTTCTACAACGATGCATTGAATTACATAACTTAAAACCTCCAACTGCAACACAAAGTGTATTCTAAATTCTGAAATATATGGACACTGTGTGAGAAATAGAGATATTTCATAATTCTAGCAAGTGTTAAATATATAATTGTTAATAAATGATAATATAATTTCTATAAAAAAGGTTCAGCACCTTTCAAGAGGAAGTGCATACAGAGCTAATCCAATTTGGATGGAGAACTCCCTCTATAGAGCAAAAGTGGCAAACATCTCCAAAATCAACTTCAACACTGGTCTGTGACGAGATCAGGGAAGTGTTAGAGAGATAATACTATGCTTGCCTTACTAACAAATTGTCAACCTTAATAATGCAAAGTTGATACGAAATTCACGTTGTTCCTCACTAGGTATTGTTGGCTTTGAAATCATATCTGAACAATCCCTCAGAATGTTGGAGAAAGCAAATCACACTTTCAACAAATATGATAAAATCTTCTGTAAAAGTTCTAGAAGCACTGAGGTACTTGCATGTACAAGCCTATTTGCTATTTGCCAAGTCAAGACATTTTGATAGGCTAGCTTATCAATACTACACAAGGCTTACAGTGGGAAGCATATTACCTCGGTAAATATAAATTTCTTTATACAAGTACAGCAAACAAAGTTGGAGTTTGGAGAAGTCATCGACAGGATGAGTGTAAAATATTGTCTATGTGGATATTTTTGTATACAGTCTTGCCATAAATTAGGCAGTATCACCATCACTAATGTAAGAAGCTGATACTAACATCAAAGAGAATAGATGGGACTGGGCTAGAAGTGCACAGACTCTGAAGGAAATGACCTATAAGACTGCAAGGAATGTAGCCAGTAGGTATGTGAGGAATTCTAGAGAGAGAGAGGGGCAAGCTGGAGCGGCTGGTGGGGGGTGGCCGGGAGACAGGATAGGACGAGCATGTTACTAATCCAGATGATCTAAGTACTACAAACTGGCCTCGTTGCCAGTCTGTGTGGGGTGGCAATTGCTACATCATCTATATATCTGGTTTAAAGGATTCCATCACCCCTTAACCCCACTCCTGGGGGGCGTTCCACCAAGTGTCTTGTCAGTGATATTTACCGACAAATATGCTTGCAGCCAATTAGATGCAAGGATTTCAGTAGCTTATAACAGCTATTGCAACTTGTCATTGATGACAGGTTTTATGAAACGGGGCCCTGAGAGTCCTCCTGTCCAATCTGTCTGCATGTCTGTCTCTCGATTTGATGCCCCCACCCCCCCCCCCCCCCAAAGGGTTTTTGGTCATAAGAGATCCAGACGAAGACAACCAAAATTTTAAAAAGGCTCCCCAATTTCTTCATTCCAAAATAATGTAACCCGATGTCATCAAGTCAAACTTTTCAAATGCAATGCAATTTCTTATGCATTTTGGTGACATCGTAAATAGAAATAACTACCGGTAGTCCTCTCTCAGCATTGTTTTTATCTTTAAATTTACGATAATTCTGTAATCTGAAGTGTAGTATCCCCAACATTTCTTTGTTCACAGAAGCTCTAGCTATTTGTTATCATAAACAAGACATTTCCTCGCAGTAATTTTAATGTATTCCATTTTTCTCTTACCAATATCAAGGCCCTGTTTCATAATTCCAAGTAAAAAAATTAATATTCCACAAAAGGACATGGTCAAAGGTCTTTCCAGCACACCATACGAGAACTCTGGAATAAACTTCCAAATTCCATATAACTAGCACCCACATTAGAACAGTTTAAGGGCATCATAAAAAATATCTTTTTAAAACTTAAATATGCTTATTGTAAACCATTTTTCTTTTTCTCTTTCACTCTCTTCTTTCTTCTTTATTATTTATTATTACTCTTTCTCCGATAATTCAGAAGAACTTTGAGACTATTTCTTCCGCAACTGAACTTTATCTTTAAAGAGAAGGTTGCATTCTGGGAAAGGTAGAAAATAATTTGTGAGCTCTCTCATTCGTTTCATGATAGTTTGGAAGATTATCATAGAAATATCCCCTGAAAAGGATTGCTCTTCAAATGCCCTCACATTCAAAATATATCACAAGAAACGGCTGAAATGTTCGGGCCAAACATACGTGTGTAGTCGCATATAGGCATTTCCGTTGGCAGTGTATGTGACTCTCAGTGGGGTGTAGTCAATTTCTTATCATTTTGGTGATTCCAAAACCTTACAGCATTCATCGATTCTTATGTTCTTTATGATCAACCTTCCCCAATTGCTCTGAGACAGCCTCTTTGACAATTCCTGACCAGAATTCAACTTGATCTTTAAAAACGTAGCTCATAACGAAGGCAGAGGGTAATTCAAGCGAAACTGAGAGTGTTTGGTTACAGAAAGGGAACTTTGAAGTAGTGTTTGTTCACGGAGGGCTTAGAATAACAAGGGTGCGTGATATGATATTTTGTTTTTGTTGACTCAATTGACAGCGGGCCAGAGCCTTCAGGCCTGCTACTTGTCTCAAGAATATCGTGATTGAAAACAGCATTCACATCAGAGAGCCAAAGTGTGTACATTTTGTTCTATTAAAAAAAAAACCACAGTGGAGGGAGCAAAAAGTAATTCACCTCTTGAAAGCTTGTAAAGATTTCTGGGCCCCGTTTCATAAAACTTATCAATGACAAGTTGCAATAACTATTACAACATGTATAAGCAACTAGCATCTAGGAGCTCTTGCAGCGCAGTAGAATATATAAATATAGTTTCTGCGCTCTATAAATGATTTATTATTATTATTATAACTGAAATCCTTGCATCTGATTGGCTAAGAGCAAATTTGTCATAGATTTGTGGAAGTTGTTACTGATAATAAGTTTTAAGAGATCTTCAGCTGCGGAACAAAGATTCTTTTAATAGTAGGGTGAATAGAAACAATGGTGTATTGTAAAGTTTTGGAATCATCAGAATAACAAAAGTGATTTTTAAAAATCTCGCTGATAATCACAAACATTGCAAAGAACTAGAAGCGATATGGGTACATGGGACTACGCAAACATGTGGCATCAGATTTTAGTCCAAATATTGTAGACTATTTCTAGTTGTATTTGGAATATGAGAGCTTCTCAAGAGCAATCCTTTTAAATAGGACATTAGTTCTTTTGGGCATGACAATAACGAGAGAGTTAACAACCTAATTTTCATCTTTATCACAACTCAATGTTCTCTTTAATATCTCTCTTTCTCTTTTTTTTTTTCTTTTCTTTTCTTTTCCTTTTCTTTTTTTTTAATGACAAGACCATTATATCAATGCCAAGTGCAATGCAATGCTCTCCCCACTCTCACTTAATCCAATGGTTTCTAATATTATACATTAGCTTAAGAGGGTCATTAATGACTTTAATTTTGGTCTTTAAAAGGGTCATAATGAGTTAATTATCTCCCCGAAAGTGAAAGTTATGACCAATGCACATTTTCCAGTTTTATATATTGCAAGTTATTATTCTCTGACATCTGATTCAAAGTTACAAAAGCATCTTTGAACAATCAAAATATTTTGCTATCAGTGAAAAAAAAGTGAACTCGATTTGCATTTAATGGTTCCTTCTGTTCCTTTTTCCAGCTGTAAAATCAAATTAGCATCTAGTTTTTTAGTTATAATAATACTGAAAATGTAAGGGGTTTTTTTATCAGGGAATTCATTTTATTTCTTTATTTTTGGCTTAACACTGTTGTCTGCACCTCCTCCCCTGACCGACAGGTATGAGAATGATCTGATTTTTACATTGCTTGTTTGCTTCAGAATATTGCTTGGAGGAAAAGGAATAAAAAGTTTAGTACATTACTGATTGGTCATATTGGGACACTGGACTCAAAATCATGCGATTTTTACAAAAAAAGCATTAAATGTCTCGATACCTCAGCATAGAATCCCTAGACTATAGTCTAAAAAGCGAGGGATATGTGATCCAACATCAATGACAAAGATAGCCATTCTTCTCCCCTCTACACATGACAACTCCTCTAACCAATAAACATCTGACCCTGCGATGCCATCCAGGCAGCGACATAGTTTTTTGATGACATCATCCATCACTATGGCAACCAATGTCATCAATCTAATCCGATATACAAGGCTTTGATGATCTTGGGTGATGCAATCTTCTCCCTGATCACACCTAGTCCAATGGTCTCCTATACCAAGTTCATTCTCTTCCATATGTCCTTGGCTAGGTCAGAGCCTGCCTTAACTGTGCCTCAGGTGCCAATGGCCACCTGAAACGGCATTGGGCCACCTGAAACGGACCATCGGTGGCCCGACTGACCACTGAAAAAATACAGTGTGAGATAAATAAAATGTAGCATCCGCGCCACCTGAGAATCCATTTGGCCACCTGAATTTCACGCTCAAGTGGCCCTGCTGGCCACCATAAAAAAAAGCTAAGGGCAAGCCCTGTAAGTCTACAAGCATCTACAAACTATATGAGTGCAAAATTTTCTAAGACAAGATCATAATATCAATGCTCTTGTGTGATGCCGTCTGCTCCCTTCATGCCTAATTATTAAGGTCTCTAATACCAGGTACATGTATTATCTCTCCTCCACATCTCCAGGGGTAACTCTACAAACATCCACAAACTAAATTTAGATTGGTGCAATTTTTTCTATGGCAAGACCGTAATATCAATGCCAAGTGCAATGCAATGCCCTCCCAATGATCTCTAATACATCAGCAGAGCATTTCATCAAGTGTTTTGTCGGTAATTTGTATCGACAAGTGTTATAAGCTACTGAAATCCTTGCATCCGATAGGCCGAGAGCAAATTTGTCGGTAAAAATCACTGACAAAACACTTGATGAAACGCTCCCATGCTCTTCTTCATATCTATTTGAGTTTCTGATCTCTCAACAAACTTCATATACAGAGAGACCCAATAAACACAGACTAGCATACTTCCAATAATGCAGGGCCAATTCAATGGTATTAATCACATAAACATGTAATGTGTGTGAAATGTACGGTATTCAATCTGACGTTTGTTACAGCATGCCCAAAGCTCAAGCATAATAACCATTTCTATTAAAAACTACACAATGATAACATTGACTAAAAGGCATCTAGAATTAAAAAATACTCAACCAATTTTGGCAAATTTGATATCATTTTTTTTCTTAAACAATTCCGTCTACGGGTGCTGGTAAAATTTGCCCCGCATTGTTGGAAGTATACTTGTCCGTTTTTATTGGGCCACCCTGTATACAAATCTTTCCACAAGATCTTAATCTCAAGACAATAAATTGTTGTTTATAAAGTGTGAATTTCAACGCAGCATCAATAATACCAGCCCTTTCAAAGTGTTTTAGAGTTCATTTCTCATTCTTATTCTGATATCTCTTGAATTTTTCAGTTCCTAAGAAGAAAGAGAGAAAGAAAGAGAGAAAGAAAGAGAGAGAGAGCATCTCACAAAATTACACTCTGGCAACAAGATATACTTCGGAGCTTCTTTACCTCAGAACCATACCCACTCAATCTTCATTAGAAGTACGTCACACTTACCTAACAAAATCTAACTTCAGTATTCAAAGAAATGTCTTCTACAGTGTACAGTCAATGATCAATAGTTACTGGCAAGGTGTGGAGTAGCATTCATTGTGTGGGAGAACTAGAGCACAGCGACTATGTACATAGTGGACATATTACAGCCTTGTAATAGTCTCGTATTAGTAATAATTGGCAATTTTGACGACATTTTGGAATCGTAATGTACATGAGTAATCATTAATGAAGGACATTCCTAGTAATATTTGCAGACTGGTGGCCTTCTTACGGATGTGCTGAAGGTAAAATCTATGGATCCTATTATATAAGGCAGGCAGACATATAATCTTACTTTTTCATAATGACCAATTGTTCACCTAGTACCAGGCTAATGCTATTACAGACAAATGCCTTTTTTTTTTCAGAGGAAATATATTTCATTCTCTCGATCACAATTCATCACAAATTAGCAGCATATACTGCTTGTGACTGTCATGGACAGGTGGTACATGTATGAGATGCAGCAGTTTGTAAAATTTAGAATAGAAAGTCAGGGGAGCGTTTCATCAAGCGTTTTGTCAGTGACTTTTACTGACAAATTTGCTCTCAGCCAATCAGATGCAAGGATTTCAGTAGCTTATAACAGTTGTCGGTAAAATCACTGACAAAACGCTTGATGAAACGCTCCCCTGGTCTTTCTGCAGAGGTGGTCACTGTGGCATGTTAATCTACATTTCTAGACTTTACTCCCAACTTCTTTACACTGAAGAATAGCATCATTTAATACAAGATTGAAAGGAAATATGATGATGTCATGATAACTCAAGATGATGCCCTGGTGGCATCGGCTTCTAGCCTACAGTTATCACAGATTCAACATATCACAATGTTGACCAATATCAAACAAAGAAATTATATATACTGTGAACATCACAAAAATCACGCTCATCAGAAAGGATGATATTCAACGTAATCAAAATTTGTCCATTATCAAATATCAAGAACAACTTACAACTACAAACATTTGACAAAAGATCCTGATTACATGATCAGGCACACCAACATACAATCTCTTTTGTGCCCTACTTGCAGCCTTCAAACATATGTCATCTTTATATTTAGTCACCATTTTCAGGATGTCTATAAACACATCGCATACAATCCTCCAATCACTCTCGTCAGAAAGAAAAAATTTGAGAACACATAACCTGAGGAGGGAAAATTCTTATACATCTCCACACTACAGCTACACTAGATTTTTAGTAATAAAGCAGAGTTAGTAGCGAGCTTTTGATTTCAGGACGGTAGGCAAAGAGGCCTGTATGAATCAATTTGTGCATGCGCGAATCAGAATATTTATCTGTCCTGTGATTTTCAACATGGTTCTCTGCCGTTAATAGCATCCAGTATGTAAGCAAGATGCTTTGCGGAGCTATATACATTGTACATGTATATAGAAACAAAACGCATATATGTATGTATGACATAATCACCAAGACTACTACTGCAAGTAAGTTGAAAATATGCACCAACAAGTGTGTCTCAGACTCTGCATAGGGTCACTGTTGATGTTAACTATTTTGAGGCCATTGCACTGCGCTGTACTAAAAGCATTGTGCTGTGTCAGTCAGCAGAATGAAACAGCTTTACAAATCAAGACAGCAGACGATGAACAAGGATCATTGCTGTTGATTAACGTTCAGTCCTGCTGGCCCACCATCCTCGATCGAGAGCTCGCCAATTTATTAGAAACTAAAGCTGGCAACATAAAAATTCTGTAATACTAAAAAAAAAAACAATCACATACAAACATATACACTACAATACCACCATGAACAGACAAGTACACAAAACTCAACAGAAACATGTTCACACACATATTGAGCAGCCCTTTGTCATAATAATCACTGTCTCATCAATTTAAAACTACTTCATTTCAATTTACATCACCATTTTCAACTGATTCGACAAGTCGAATCTAAAGGTCATTGACCTTTACTCTACATCACAGCAAAAGTTCACTCACCTTTAGTGCATCATCTTCCTCCTCCTCATCCTCGTCATACTCCTCCTGATAGTCCAACATCAAGATGAGCAGATGATGGAGTCCAATAGAAGGTAAAAATCAGCAGAGAGGGAGAAGTGAACAGGTGAAAGACAGAAGAAGATAGAAATGAGATGGAAAATAGGAGAAGAAATGGAGGGAAGAAGATGAAGAGGAAGCAGTGAAAAGATCAGAAGGGGAGGGGTGAGAGGATGAGAGACAGAGGAAGATAGAAATGAGATGGAGAATAGGAGAAGAAATGGAGGGAAGAAGATGAAGAGAGGAAGAAGTGAAAATATCAGAAGGGGAGAGGTGAGAGGATGAGAGACAGAGGAAGATAGAAATGAGATGGAGAATAGGAGAAGAAATGGAGAGAAGAAGATGAAGATAGGGAGAAGGTAAAAATGTGACAGGAAGGTGAAAAGATGAGAGACAGTTGGAAGGCAGAAATGAGGTGCAGAATAGAATAGGAGATGGGAGAGGAAAGAATATTTTTAAGAAAAGGGAGAAGGTGAAAAGATCAGTGAATGGAAGAAATGGTATGGAGGATGGAGGAGGAAATTGAAGAGGGAAGATGAAGAGAGGGACAACGAGGGACCAGGTGAATAAAGGAATGTTAAAAAGATAGGATAGAAAGTAAAAGATAGAATAAAGGAATGTTAAAAAGATAGGATAGAAAGTAAGAGATAGAATAGAAAGAGAGAAGAAAAAGAAAGAAAAGGGAAAAAAAGGGGGGAAAATAACGGTTAATATACATTCATATCTTAGGCATGCACATTCAACGTGCAGTGTACAAGATGATTGGAGAGGGTGCATTGGGGTACAAGATGGCTCTCAAATAGACACTGCAACCAAATGTCATGCTCTTAAATCACACACTATCCCATCAATCTACATTCTACGTTCACAATATAGGTATCTATTTTAACCTGCACTGCTCAGGAAGCAAGTTTGTATTTCTAGATATTCGAATCTGCAGATTTTAAGTCCTATCAGTAGGACCACGTAAATGAAAATAAATGCCCTACCCTCGCTCACTGGCCCACAGACTTTATTTCAAATTAGAATCTCCCTGTTTCGGATACTACTGCTTTGACCACTAAACAATTGTATATTGTTTACTCTCGCCATAGAGAACTGAAAAAGGAAAAACCATGTACAAGAACGTACAATTGGCAATGCTAAGCAGCCCAATTACAGCCTTAAGTATATATCATGTAATATTCCTAAGCTATTTTTAGCCATTTTGAGTGCAAAGAAAAGCTTTTTATTTTGAAGTACTGATATTTAAAAAAAAAAGAACACTTGCACACTTACCAACTTTCATACTTTCATGAGGGCATTTCAATATGAATTTCAAGCAAATATTGTTGAGGAAATAAATATTCCTAAAACTAAGCCAATAGAATGCCACAGAAAAAGGGAATGCTAAAATGCAATATGCTATAAGAAAGATTAAGTATTCCTTTCAATTTCAAATGTGACAGACCGAAAAATCAATACCATCCGGTAGTGCTGAAAACAATATACCTTAAAGGAGAATTAACCCCTGAGTACAAATTTACTTATATTGAAAGGTGTAATATATTCCTACTTATTGGCCTAAATCATTTTCTAATAAGATATTAGAAAAGGGTATAAATAAAGATATTCCAACACCCGGTATCGTCTCCTACTCATTTACATGGGGGCTGCCATTTTCTTGCTGATTTGGATTTGTACATGAACCATTGAGAAATGTTCCGGTCAGGAAGATATTTTGAATCCAAGACCTAAATTGATTTTCTTCATTACCAAAAATCCCATATGTGACGAAAAATATAAAGTGGGTGTTTACATGATTTATAAAAATTAAATCTTTATAATGATACTTTCAAATTGTCTGGTTTTGCTTAACAAAAATCTGTTTTCTTGGGTTTGCCAAACAGAGCAGAACATAATATATGCAGCATGCATTCTGACTTTTCAAGTCCCATTATCCGAAAGCAGGTGAATGCATAGTTTGCTGCTATAGATGCTCAGGGAAGAAGCATCCATAAAATTTGAATTAATTTGCTCCGTCCATTGCGTCACAGTATGTAGAAAATAGATTTATATTAAGCGAATATCGATTTTCAACAGAAATATATAAGGAAATCTTCAGTTTAAAAATAAATTGACATATCTATTCTATATTTTTAATCTCAAATGGGTTTTTAATTTTGAAAAAGGCAATTGGGCATTTGGATTAAGAAAATCTTCTTGTACACATAAAAAAATGGCAGCCCCCATGTATTGCTAGCAGACGATACATATTGCTAGCAGATGATAAATTTTGCTCAGAAAATCTTGATTCGTATCGATCTCGTATATTTTGACGCGAAGCCATATAGTCTAACAAGTAGGAATAAATAACACCTTTGAACACTATCGTCTTTATTGTTTGAGGTTAATTCTCCTTTAAAAAGAAAACTATCATGGAATGAATTTAAATTTTAAAGGCAATTCAACATGCACCTGCAAACTGCAAACAAATCTAAAATTCTGGTACATGAAGCATAGAACAAAATCAACGATGGGTGCATTAAATATACCACATGCAAATATAAAAGACACCAAAATAAGGAATGTAATGACTAATTGTATTATGATCCATGTACTACATATGTTGGAAATAGTCTTGAATTGCATCCGCTAATCACAAATTTTATCCTTCTTTGTATTCTATATTTTATTTTTTTATTCCATCTGCAATATTGAATAATAGTGTAGAAATGTATATCAATCAAATCTGCCAATTACTCCTTTATATTTCTCGACTTTTTCTTTCTTTTCGATCTGCAATCTTCAACTATTGAAGAATATAAAGACATTATGATGGTACATTATTATGGAAAATAATCCTGTTTCATTTCTTCTTCATACACATCAAACCTACTGATAAAATGATGAATAAAAAATGAAGCATTCGCTGAGAATGGTGATGAAATGAACTGAAACAAATTTTGATGAATGTATGTATTAAAGTTAAGAGTCTAAATGTCAGAAGTAAATTAGCAAGATGCATGTTAGAGTTTGAAATTGATCCAGTATGGATCAAATGGACCATTTTCATACAGTTGCAAAGCTGATAAAATAACACTATTGATTTGATGCTTTAATTTTCAACAATTTGCATATACATGCAAGAAGAAAATGAAAGCTAAAAGGCCATGATCAATGGTTAAACTGAAATGAAATGATATTGGATGCAGATGGAAACTATCTATATAATTTGAATAAAATTTCTGCAAGAGCAAAGATGAGTGGTGAATAGAGACTGAAAAAACAAAGATTTTTCTTTTTTGTCCATTTCCAGCATACCTTTCGATTCTTCCTCTTTTTAGCAAACGAATGGGATGAACAGGGATGCAACAAAGTTCAAAACATGATATAATAATAATAATTTTCAATATATAATAAATAAATGATATACTGAGCACAAGACAAGGGTTTCTGCCTAGTAAGCAAGAGGCTGGGGAATTTTTGGGATAACAAACTACCTTGGAAAGATCATGCTTTCTCTCGGGGGTGACTTAAACAGTACTCATGCGTAAACTAAAAATGCATAAACCAAAAAGGATAAACTTGAGGGCGTATGGATGGGTGCATGAGAAAACACAAAAATTTGATTTGAAAGACCCAGCGTTGACTGATTTTTTGTTAAGCTACACGTTTTGCTTTTGTTGTGGTTTTGGTGGTTGATTTCGTTTTCGTAGCAACTGCATGTTCTGCCATTTACTTCTGCACATGCCATTTTGTTGAAGCCTTTCATTTTGTTGCTTTTTGAAGGCATGGCAGCATACATCAAATGACGGATGCTCATGAAATTTGAAGCATAGAGAGAGTAGGTCCAAGACCCAACAATATTTTGTAAAGGAAGAGACAGGATAATTGATTTTGTGAGAATCACAATCACAGGTCTATGCTGAAGGCATACCAGAGAAGGAACAAAAAAGGACGGGAGAGAATTATGTCTCAACGGCTAGAAGTCTCATGGTTGTTGTCCATAAAACGTGACTGTGATCCATAATTTCTTTGGCCATAATTGAGAGATTGATTAATTGAAGTGACTTGAGAAGGGAGAATGGGAGAATGTGAGAATGGCAAAGGGAGAAATTGAGTGATGTGTGTCTACAGCGAAGTGTGGATCGTTAGCTATAGCATCTGATCTTTGGAGAAGACCTTTGGCAGTCTTGATGCTGTTTTTTTTATGAGCCGAGAGAAAATGAATCAAAGTGGGTCCTTCACCTCTTCTTCACGAAAGATTACCCCGGTGTCTCTCCTCTTTTCTCTCGGTCGTCTCCTGGAGAGCGCCGTACTGGCGTTGTTCTTTTTCTGTTCTTGTTCCTTCTCTCGCTCCTTCGCCCGCTCTTTTGCTTCGTCAGTTGCTGTGACAGAAGAGAGACGTGCAATTTTTGTTTTGTGAAACATCATACATATGTTATACAGAAAACAAATACACAGCACAGGGAAAGACAGAGGCATTTCTACAATTGCTGGTAACCTGAGAGCCATAATGGATCAACTTTTCACAATGGACACAGGTCAACCTGTTGACTACTGAATTCTTTCAAGCTCTATGGGCTAACTATAGAAATCATTCACTTTCCACAAGCAACAGGTTAATGAAACCAATTGCTCAGCTATGGTGCTCTTTGCAAGAAAAGTAAGATTCTTGATTGCTTGAACCAGCATACTGTACAAATTTTGCTTCACACATTCCTGATGTTCAGGCTTGAAAAATGCAACTCGGTTTTATAAGCATTGATACCACAGTCATGCCACCAGGCCGACTCCAAAACGATACTGACCCATTTGGTCCATTGTCGGACTGGGTCCCATTTCATAAAACTTGTTGTCAGTAACAACTGCCACATTTCTATGACAAATTTGCTCTCAACCAATCAGATGCAAGGATTTCAGTAGCTTATAACAACTATCGTAACTTGTTATTGATAACAAGTTTTATGAAACGGGGCCCTGGGGGGTGTTCATCAAGTGTCTTGTTGATTTTTACCAACAAATTTGCTCTCAGCCAATCAGATGCAAGGATTTCAGTAGCTTATAACAGCTATCGCAACTTAGTATTGATAACAAGTTTTATGAAAAGGGGCCTTGGTGTTGGTCTCGTTGGTGTGACTGAAGTATTACCTGATTTATCATCCCTGTTGGCTCTTCCTAGTCTAGCTGTAGCTGTGGGGGTCCCGGAGGAGTCCGTGGTCGCGCTCCTGCTCGGTCGTGCCACAAAGGTCATTGTTTGAGGAGGTTCTTCCGTCTTCTCATCCTGAAAATGAATAAGTTTGATTAATTACCAGCTCACACACACGCACACACTGATTTCCCCCTCACTAACCCACTCACTCACTTCTCACCATCATTACCCAACCAACTCATTCCTCCCCCTGTCACTCACCCACCCCAACCACTTAACTTATCCAACCCACTAACACACCCGATCTATTCACTCACTCACCCACCAACTCACCCACTCATTCATCCCCTCCTACCTACCCACTCACTCCCCCACCCACTCACTCACCCACACACTCACTCACCCACTCATTCATCCCCTCCTACCTACCCACCCTCTCACTCACCCACCCACTCACTCACCCACTCACTCACCCACTCATTCATCCCCTCCTACCTACCCACCCTCTCACTCACCCACCCACTCACCCACACACTCACTCACCCACTCATTCATCCCCTCCTACCTACCCACTCACTCCCCCACCCACTCACTCACCCACACACTCACTCACCCACTCATTCATCCCCTCCTACCTACCCACCCTCTCACTCACCCACCCACTCACTCACCCACTCACTCGCCAAACCCACTCATCCTACCCATTTAGGCCCCCCCACTCACCCTTCTCACCCACTCATCCCATCTAACCCACTCATTCACCCAACCTTTCACTCACCCACTCACTCACCTATTGCTTTACATAGAGGCACATAACTTACAACAATCCTTATGAAATTTGTAAATGGCCTACAAAGTATTTAAAAATGAAAGTCTTATAAAAGAGTTTGATGTATATGCAATATACAGTGCACCTTAGGAGTCCCACTGCTACACAGCATGCAAGCTTACATGCAAACTCATACAAAGATGAAATAGAAAACTTAAACTTCTTCATGGCACCACCTTAGAGTGAAAAAGCTCAGAGTTGAAATGTGTGAATAATAAAAATTGACTTCATTCACTGCTAAACTAAAAGTTACTAGAACTTAATTAGGTTAAAAGGATAAAAGATGAAGATGATTTTCTAATGTCATGACTGAGAGTGAATTGCTACAAACATTTCATAACATATCATACAGGTATCATGTGATTGGTTTACCATGCATGAGTACCGGTACATACATGTATCTCAAATTCTAAGATTCCAAAAATAGTGATTTTGATTTGTTTAGAACCACTACTGATACTAACTGACATAAGCTGTGCCCCTATTCCTTATTACAAATGGTAAACTGAATGAGAAATGTAAATGAATCCTAGGGTATCTCAGCAAATATGTATAGTACATCCTTCCAGCAGCTTTTTTTAACAGACTAACATATCTGGCTGATCAACAATCATCTTTAACCAATCTATGATCCAGCTAGCCAGGTCAGGTATGTATAATATCAATGAATTCAGCAGCAGTGCATGCCTTCCCTGGCTACCTAAATCCCAGGTAGGTGTGGTAGATCCTGCATAAAGGACAGATGAGTGTTGATCGGCCAGATGAGCTCCTTTGACAAAAAGACATGCCACAGGTTTCGCTGAGATCCCTTGTGTTCGTGCATTGCATGCAACTCAGAGGTTATGCTGACGGACGACCTTCAAGCAAATCGTAATTGATATCGTGAGGCAAGCTTCGGTCCGTATTACATTCCTTTCTGAACTGAGTTTTTGTTTTACACCACAAACAAAAAGCAGTCTTTAAGAGATCGGTCCCATGAAAGTGCCATTTTATGTGCAAAGCATGGTGACTGTGAACAGCAGAGCTTCTAAAACAGGATGAAGCCACTTAACTCGAGTGAAGAGATGGAGCATTGAAACAGAATGCAATTTAAACCATTCTTTACTTCTGTACACAGCCCTGCTGCAAATTGGCTCATTTTGGGGTCATTGATTGCATTGAATACACTCATTGAGAAATCTGCAAACTGGTCCATTGAGCCTCATCAAAGAAATAGATGGATCGTGGTTTCTGATTGGTTGTTAAGATTGTCATTTTCATTGACCAATTACTATCAGCTTTCAGCCTGACAAGATGTACCAATAATCTTAATTTCGATCAGGTATTTTTATTACTTATCAGAGTGACCCAACACTGAACAATCAGTTATATTCCAGAAAGATGAAAAAAGATTCCTTGGTTTATCGGTTAGGAAATCAGTAATTCACTATTTCAATGCAATCATATGCAACATATTGATTGTCTGTAGTATCAGGAGTGGCATTTAAGAAACCTTGATTCTGATTGGCTCTTTGTATGAAGTTGCAATCAACTACATGAGTTCTTTTGCAACAGGGACTGTGACTTAAGTTGGTCATGATCAGACGTACAAATGCAGTTAGTAACATAAATTTATGAATCTACTTTTCTCCAACATATATCAAAAATTACTCTACACTTTGGAAGCCTGGTAAAGAGTGGAGTTCTGAGTTTATCTGGAAAATATTTGATTTTCAACAATAAATGGGAACCAACATTAGGAGCTTTTTTAAATGTTTTTTATACAAATTTGTTTACAAAGTGCAGATCCCAGAGAAGAAGCCAACATTTCATTTTTGTTCATAATTACGATGGACGATTATTTCTTCCCACACCATTATACTTTCAGTGTTTTTTTAACTCCTCATCAGCCATTTTATAAGCTTTAATAGAGAAATGTATAAAATAACCATAGAAGTAATTCTATCCAGTGTCATTCAATTTCATCTAGATTTTCATGTATTTTAATAACTGATTTCTCCCTTTAATTGCACATTTACTTCGATGAAATGCTTTTGCATGGAAAGAAAAACTACCAATGAACATAATTTTCTATGCCAGAGTGCCATTTCCAAAATCTATTCAAAATGCCCAGAACTCCAATTTGTTGTTAATCATATATGTTATTATATAGCTTACACTCTCTTCTATCAACTATGAAAGCCCCATACCACCTAACATGCGCTTGATATGAAGTTGACGTGCTAAGATACGTTGTTAAGGCGTCTCTATCATCAGTTTTACCTTCTTCTCTACGGTAGAGGCCGATATCCTCGGTCGCAATCTTGGAGTTTCTTGCTTATTGTTATCCTGCTCATAGGGGTTAAAGTTCAAACAACACACGGTCTCACTAACCACAATTTCTCAAAATCTCAAACACCTTACAAAACACTTCAGAAAAAGTAACAACCATTTTCATGTGTAAGCGTAAGGAAACTCCTCACACTCAGAGGCAATAATATTGAGGTGAAAAATAATGGTTAAACAATTAGGCCCTGATGAAATCTCACTGATCCTTGTGGTACTACAGAGATGAGGATTGCTTACTGTAAATGTCATTATTTTGCCGAACAGAAGAAGACAGGATTTTGGGAAGTGGTTTACCACCTTTGCAGGAATGTGCCCTAACAACCTTCACAGAGCAAAAGGTCAATTCTCTCATACATTCACAACAGGAAGACATTTTGAATTCAAATAAGGAATGATCAAGAGCTAAAAATCAACTATAGGTTTGTTTGAAATAAAAAATGCTTTTATTCACTCTAAGTACCTAATTTCACGTGTTTCAGTATGTATTATGACTTTCTCTTAGAATTTCAAAGGAATATCCAGCAGCAATAAATTTACAGGCTTTGATCTTCAATGCCTTCATGAAGTAACACCAGGGGAGCGTTTCATCAAGCGTTTTGTCAGTGATTTTTATTGACAAATTTGCTATCAGCCAATCAGATGCAAGGATTTCAGTAGCTTATAACAGTTATCGGTAAAAATCACTGACAAAACACTTGATGAAACGCTCCCCTGAACCAAGCTTTCATCATTTCAAAACCTGTCATAACTCTTCCAACATATATTTCAACCACTTATGTTTGATGGACTTGCTAAAGAAAGATGTGAAGTGTATACTTACAGCCACTCTGTTATCTTGCGTCTGTAGAACAATAAAAAAAAAATGAAGAAAACATTTAAATCATTAGAACGGTTTTGTACTGAAGTTTGTGAATAAATACATATCAAAAGATTAAATGAGTAAAGCAGGATGAAACTCAATTTTGTTTGAGGAACAAGCTGATCAAGGCAGCTCACATCAACAGCAGTATCAATTCATCTTTCCTGTAGTAGCCAACTTCACAAAAATAAATATTCATGCCCAAGGTGCAAATTATCCCAAATACTGCATATGCTACGCAGCAGTTTCAGCATCTCAACATATATACATATTCTCTTTCACACACCCGTCCCATCTCACTGCGGTCTCCAGAATAAGCTGCACCTACATGTAGATACAATCTGGGATACCAGTTGGTTGTATCCCAGCAACCTAAAAAGACTCGCAATCCTGTTTGAGCCCCCTTAAGTTCTTAAGATGTTCTCTGTAGGTTTCCATGGTGAGTGAGTATTCACAGTTAAAGGCTTTCGGTAACACCATGTGGGAGCCTCAGTGAAAGGGCTGTTGATGTATTCTTTCATGAAAATAACCCACTATAGGGCACCCAAAATGAAGTGAAATCAAAAGAAGAGTGATCAAGATCAGGAAAGTTGTGAGAGTGTAGTTCTGAAAAGGACTGTTTGTATTCCTCTGTAAACTAGTTCCGAAAGAGAGTTCCCAAACTATGGAAATCTTTCGGTACGGGAGTATATCTGTCTCGACACATTTCGAACAGTGTGTTCTGTTCTAATGAAAAAAGCTGCAACAGAGAGATGGCAGAGTGTGAAAACAAGCAAAAGCCTAAAAACTTACACTCCTGGGGAGTGTTTCATCAAGCGTTTTGTCAGTGATTTTTTACCGACAATTGTTATAAGCTACTGAAATCCTTGTATCTGATTGGCTGAGAGCAAATTTGTCCGTGAAAATCACTGACAAAACACTTGATGAAACGCTCCCCTGTTATGTTTTAGAACAGAAGCAAATGGTAGGCATGCAGGTGAGTGTTTCATCAAGTGTTTTGTCAGTGATTTTCACTGACAAATTTGCTCTCAGCCAATCAGATGCAAGAATTTCAGTAGCTTATAACAATTGTCGGTAAAAATCACTGACAAAACGCTTGATGAAACGCTCTCCAAGTATCTGAATGCTTTTATTGAATCTGTCCTTGGAAATGAATCACAACCCATCATTTTTGGCAATTGAAAAGATTTTACGTTATAGCAGCAGGTTATTAGATGAAGATGAGCTAGGATATTCTTACCTTAGGTTCACTATTTTTCAAGGTACTGACGGCACTCTCTATATCTTCTGCTGAGACACCCTGTACAGCAGAAAACAAAAGTGAAAAAAAGAAAAGCCAACATGAGCAATTTATCATTATTGAATTAAAGCATTTGTATCATCATAAAAACAATACAATATAATTAATTAATACAACTTAAATTTAACATAATCACTGGTTTTGCGACAAGTACAGTGTCAGCACATAAGCTAAAATAATGCCAATTTGCAAATTCAGCAATGATGTGTTACTAATACAAAGTAATCTCAAGTGTCGTGTATATTGTGCGTTTTGAAATCAGTAGCTAAAAGTAATTGTTTCACGAAGATACAGCAGGAACATACATGTAAATTGTATTTGTTTCAAGAAAAATTGATCATCATATAATGAGGCACTCATAAACGATGCCGTAATACACAAGGCACTTGCATATAAAACAAGGCATTAGCGATAATGTGTCTCGCCCACATGCGATAACTAGGAATATTGTGATCTCTGTTGCCATGCAACAGGTCCCCCAAGTGCATAAATCTGCATAAGTTATGCTTGCATATATCTACATTACTGTTTGGAAAGTGACGTTTACAAAGTTATGTCATAAGAGAGTCTTGGGGGTAAACTATAATGTTTGACCTGAAATGACCTTTGACCTTACCATGTGACCTCTGATGGCAGCATAACATGCAGGTCCCCCAAGTGTTTCTAAAACCCAAGTTTGGTTGAAAAGTGAGCTATGGTTGCAAAGTTATCTGTCATAAGAGAGTCTTGCAGGTAAACTTTAACATATGACCTTTGACCTTATCATGTGACCTCCAATGGCACCATAACATGCAGGTCCCCTCAGTGCATCTACAACCCAAGTCTGGTTGAAAAGTGAGTTATGGTTGCAAAGTTATCTGTCATAAGAGTCTTGCAGGTAAAATTTAACGTATGACCTTTGACTTTATCATGTGACCTCCAACGGCACCATAACATGCAGGTCCCCTTAGAGCATCTACAACCCAAGTTTGGTTGAAAAGTGAGTTATGGTTGCAAAGTTATCTGTCATAAGAGAGTCTTGCAGGTAAACTTTAACATATGACCTTTGACCTTATCATGTGACCTCCAATGGCACCATAACATGCAGGTCCCCTCAGTGCATCTACAACCCAAGTCTGGTTGAAAAGTGAGTTATGGTTGCAAAGTTATCTGTCATAAGAGTCTTGCAGGTAAACTTTAACGTATGACCTTTGACTTTATCATGTGACCTCCAACGGCACCATAACATGCAGGTCCCCTTAGAGCATATACAACCCAAGTTTGGTTGAAAAGTGAGTGACGGTTGCAAAGTTATCTGTCATAAGAGAGTCTTGCAGGTAAACTTTAACGTATGACCTCAAATGACCTTTGACCCTATCATGTGACCTCCAACGGCACCATAACATGCAGGTCCCCTTAGTGCATCTACAACCCAAGTTTGGTTGAAAAGTGATTGACAGTTGCAAAGTTATCTGTCATAAGAGAGTCTTGCAGGTAAACTTTAACGTTTGACCTGAAATGACCTTTGACCTTATCATGTGACCTCCAACGGCACCATAACATGCAGGTCCCCTCAGTGCATCTACAACCCAAGTTTGGTTGAAAAGTGAGTGACGGTTGCAAAGTTATCTGTCATAACGTTTGTGACGGACGGACGGACGACATTTGGATCCCTTAGTCTCGCCTTCACCTCCGGTGGGCGAGACAAAAGTCACTCCTAACAACAGTTCATAAACAAGATGAATGCGACTGCGTCTCCTATATGCCTCTGCCTACTTCGGTTGATGGCTCAAGCTGTTCTTGAAATATTGTGATAACCAGCATAAAAAGCCTTTAATAACATGTTAATTGACCTCTTTGACATTTGACCTTACACCTTACACCTTATACCCCAAAAGTCCTGATCGCTTTATCTCCTCCTAGGCATGAATACAAAATATTTGAGATATGGTGATAACACAGGTAAAAAAAACATTAATTTCACATACACCTGTCACCTTTGACCCACGTGAACAAAAATCTAATAAGTTTGTCTCACTATGGTGATGCATACTATTTCCAAGTTTGAAGTTAATGGATCAAATGGTTCGAGATATCACGTTAACAAGGTTAACACCTGTAATTTCACAAATTGACCTGTGATCTTTGACCTTGGACGTACATACCCCAAATCTAATCACATCGTCTTCCTACGGTGATACATACTAACGCCAGGTTTGAAGTTCATGTGGTCCTCATGTGGTTCTTGTGTTATCGCGAGAACGAGAAAGCAGGACGGACGGACGGACGGACAACCCGAAATCATAATGCCTCCGGCACCACCTTCGGTGGGCAGAGGCATAAAAAGCAAACTTGCTACATGTATGGTCGACTGACCTGCGTTGATCTCCTACTAGAGCGCTCCCTCTTTGCTCGAGCTTTCCTCTGCGTTTCCGACTCTTCCTCCTTTGATGGTGTCATGATAGACCTAGAGGGGGTAAGAAGTACCAAGAATTATTATCAGCCGAGTCACTAGAAGTGCCCTAGACGGTATCAACAAGTTAGGGCAACACTGACTAATCTCATCGGTTCTAGGAAGAGCCTTCTGGTTAAGGTCACAAGAAAGAACAAGGGGAGTCCATCTTTTTGGAGGACAGAAGGTATGCAAGGCATGTTAGCAGATTCAGAATTCAAGCTTGCAGCATGGCCCTGAGAGTTTTGAGATCTGCATGGGTGCTTGCTCCCTCATTAAATCAGTGACCATACGGCAAACTATCGTTCCTGGGCCTTGTTTAACCCATGCACTACAGGCCCGAGTCATGTTCTACACAAAACCTAAATCCAGTTCACCTGCTTTGTGCAGTCTGGTACTAAAGGGGTTAACAGCATGCATTATTGCAATCATAATTTACGAAAACTAAAGATATTGAGAAAAATTTACCATAGCATTCCTTAGAAGTGCTGGCACATAGATAATTAGTAAGATAAAGGGACTGACTGTTTAGATTTGGTCTGATCATTGATATAATCCTGCCAGGTTTTAGGTTGTATAATCAAGTGACCACTCACTAAATCCATAGCATTAGTATTATCTTGGTTTAAATTACGGATCTAAACTCATACAGGTGCAGTCACATGAACTCATCTAGGCAAAGCCTGCCCATCTGAGTACTTAAAGGGCACAAATGCTGTCCATCTGAGCGCTAAAAGGGCACAAATGCTGTGCAATCTTGCGCAACAACTGTGCCAGATTGACACTCTTTGGACAGAGTAAACCATGCATCACTCTACAGAATTCAAAACAATGTTCAACACAGCACAGAGCTTGTTAACCAACCGCATGTTGGATATGGCAGGGCCTTGGTTCCAGTCAGGATAATGGAAATATTATTTACGGTACTACTCTTTTATATCAAGACGATTATTGCTGAAATGGAGTACATTTTATAATTACAAAATAGGAGTTAAGAGATTATAAAAATAGCCAAGATCTGCATCATTACAACAAGTATTAAAGACTTTGGGTTAAAATCTGTCCATCTAAGAAAAACCATGAATTTTTAGAGTGGTTGTGAGCTTAGACATAAGCACAAAAACAGTTAAGTCAAGGCAATAATGCAGTAATTCTCACTCTGATTTTGATGTTTGGAAACAAAAGAGAAAACTAATCTATGACATTACTGGGGGCTAATCTCCACGAATAACAAAATGTAGTAGAAACCCAATCAAGTTTGTATTAAGTTTGACCCACTCATCCAAAGAGCACAGGGGAATTTTCTGCTACTTCTTACACAACAAAATACTTGTTAAAACTGCATAAACCAGTTAAAACTGGTTCAACTGCATAAAACAACTTTGGGACAAGATTAATCTGGCAAAAACCTGATTTATGTCAGAAGCCTTGGTGGGTGGGTATCTGATCTAAAGAACACTGCCAGTAAAAACTGCACAAAACCGGTTAAAACCAGATTTGAGATTTTTTTCAGGTACCTTAACATGGCAGAGGAGACTGGACATAGCTGGTCTGATCCGGTTGATGGTTGATGTCAGTAAAATATCTAAGCTACATTACTCAACCAGAAGGGTCGTTTCAAAACCAGACAGCAATACCATTCCATCATTTTACACTCAAAACATGAACCAACCGTGAAATGTGATATTAGAGTCCATTCATGAGGTTTTGTCTCTTGGGGAAATCTGATCATGACCGTAGTGGACAAAATGTGGGAGGAACATTGGGATGATGGAAAGGGGATGGGAATACAGTGTTTCCACTGAGGGTGATGGCGTTTTAGAAACAATCATGTTCCTATTGAGATGGCCGGTATGAGGTATGAAAAACTGATGTTTGTATAGTATAAATCTATGCTGTGATTATGAACATTTCCTGCAATGGAAGTGATGGAAGTATATAGTGATGGCTTTGCGGTTGCTGTTTATAGCATTGCCTTGCATAATACAGGTGGGTCAAAATAGAGTAAAATAGAAATACATGTATAAGAATTGAGTGCGGCGATAATGAACTTTATCCTAAAAAGGGTTTAAGGGGGCACGACGCTCACCTGATGTGGATCAATTCATATCTGGTGCATGTTCTCTCTAGCACCACCAGGAGATATGTTAGAAATTGAAACAACTAGGAGAGTGTACATGAGATGATGTTAGAAATTAACATAATTCCCCCCCCCCCACCCCCATGGTCTACTTTGGATCCCCTACCCCTAAGGATGATTCCTACCAAGTTTGGTTGAATTCCTATCATGAGTTTTGGAGAAGATCAGAATGTACATTTCGCCTGGCAGCGCCCCCCCCCCTTCCAGTATGTTACCCCCACAGGGCCCCCTATAGGGCCACTCAGTGTTTCATGAACATTCATTCTTTCTTCATCTATAGAGGTATCTCCATACACAATACCAAGTCTGAGCTATGCCTGGTTCTGGAGAAGATGTTTGAAATTTACATATCTTTTACAATTGGGGGCCCTCCCCCTGGGCCCCCTGGGGGCCACATGTACCATTTTAGCAACTTTGGGTCCCCTACCCCTAAGGATGATTCCTACCAAGTTTGGTTGAATTCCGATAATGTGTTTTGGAGAAGAAGATCAGAATGTACATTTTGCCTGGCAGCGCCCCCCCCCCCCCCTCCAGTATGTTACCCCCACAGGGCCCCTATAGGGCCACTCAGAGAAATTTCATGAACAACATTCATTCTTCATCTATGGAGGTATCTCCATACACAATACCAAGTCTGAGCTTTAATTGCCTGGTTCTGGAGAAGAAGATGTTTGAAATTTACATAGCTTTTACAATTGGGGGCCTTCCCCCTGGGCCCCCCTGGGGGCCACATGTACCATTTTAGCAACTTTGGGTCCCCTACCACTAAGGATGATTCCTACCAAGTTTGGTTGAATTCCGATAATGTGTTTTGGAGAAGAAGATCAGAATGTACATTTTGCCTGGCAGCGCCCCCCCCCCCCCCTTCCAGTATGTTACCCCCACAGGGCCCCTATAGGGCCACTCAGAGAAATTTCATGAACAACATTCATTCTTCATCTATAGAGGTATCTCCATACACAATACCAAGTCTGAGCTTTGCCTGGTTCTGGAGAAGAAGATGTTTGAAATTTACATAGCTTTTACAATTGGGGGCCTTCCCCCTGGGCCCCCCTGGGCCCCCCTGGGGGCCACATGTACCATTTTAGCAACTTTGGGTCCCCTACCCCTAAGGATGATTCCTACCAAGTTTGGTTGAATTCCGATCATGTGTTTTGGAGAAGAAGATCAGAATGTACATTTTGCCTGGCAGCGCCCCCCCCCCTCCAGTATGTTACCCCCACAGGGCCCCTATAGGGCCACTCAAAGAAATTTCATGAACAACATTCATTCTTCATCTATAGAGGTATCTCCATACACAATACCAAGTCTGAGCTATGCCTGGTTCTGGAGAAGAAGATGTTTGAAATTTACATAGCTTTTACAATTGGGGGCCCTCCCCCTGGGCCCCCCTGGGGGCCACATGTACCATTTTAGCAACTTTGGGTCCCCTACCCCTAAGGATGATTCCTACCAAGTTTGGTTGAATTCCGATCATGGGTATTGGAGAAGAAGATGAAAATGTAAAAAGTTAACGGACGACGGACGACGCACGACGCACGACGCACGACGGACGACGGACAAATTTCCATCGCAATAGCTCACTCGAGCCTTAGGCTCAGGTGAGCTAAAAATGGTGTGAGATTGAGAATGAGGTGGTCACTATGACAAAATATAGTAGAATTTTGGAAATACAGCATATCTGATGGCTAGGGGTATTTGTGGAAATTGCAATGTTCAACAAAGTGTATTCATTGACACGAGTATTAAGATATGTTGAAAAATGTGGTATTTATCTATGAGATTGCATTTACGATTCCATTCCCTTTTATAACAGCATGATATAATTTTTTGACCCTGAGATTATTAAGTTTAAAACCGTACCAATATAATACCAGGATATATTTAACGTACGCATTGAATGTATGATTAATAGGTTAGCAAATCTTAAGTGAGGTGGGGCTGCCCAATTTGAAACGTTAACACATAGGAATGGGATTAGGGGAGTTATGGTTGAATTGAGTATTTGGATATATGATATTAAATGTTTCCAAGAATATGATGTCTTGTAAAGATACAAGTAACTCATTTATAGTATAAGTATATTATTGTCTCAGTAGTGAAGAATGTGAATAGATATATGGGAAGAATATCTTAGGGGATAAAGATTAACAAAGATAAAGATTAATCTACACTTTTGGGTTTTGTGTATAATTTGGATTTAACTTGGGGTAATACAATACCATCAGCCAAAGGGGATTTCTTTTTAAATTAGCCAAGGGTGTCTTCCAAACAAATGTCAAATATATTGGCGGCTTATAAGTGAACTGATATGAATGTTTTGAGGTTTTGGAGGATTTTAAATGGCCAGCCAATTTAAATATATTAAAGAAAGTTTGTTTTTTTCATAACCAACGTAATCTCATGAGGTATTCTTTTTTTTAAATTTTGCATTGCAGTTCATCACATTTGACTTCCCCCTGCCTCCCATCTTGTCATCAGTACGACACAACACTATTGAATAGTCATTTGAAAGAATTCTTTCAAATTACGTCCCAACTTATTAAAAAAGTATATTGGTTAAAGAATCTATCCCTGGGGGAAGCCAGACCATACCCCTAATCATAATGAGGGGGCATTGTAACCTCTTGCACCCTGATGTAGGTACTGTGGTGTATTGGTCAAAGTATCTAACCTTGGGGAAAGAGTGTACCCCTGATCACAATGATGGGTGCATTGTTACATAACCTCTCACCCCCAAATGGTGTTACCTTCGTGATGTAGGTACCGTGGTGGTTGCAGAGCTACCCACGGGAGTGTTATTATTGCAAGTGGTGGAGGTGGTATCGTTGGTAGTACTAGGTGATGTAATGGGAACGCTCCGGTCCCGGATAGTGCGATCCCGGGCCGGCTCCGTCCTATCCTGGTCTGTGGTAATCTCTGGAGCGATACGGCGCCGTCCACTTCCCCGTGGGGAGGGGAGTATCACCTCTCTACTTTGAGGGATGGGTGTGGTGATTTTTTTTTTTTTGTTGGGGGTTTTTATATGAGAGTTATGTAAGAGATGGATGGGAGGAAAAGGGTAAAGGAAGATGATGGTTAGATGTAAACACACCCACAGCATAAATAACAACAGGATTCCATAAATACAGAGATATGTGAAGCAATAGTGAGGGAGATATTTCCACATGAGATATAAATATATGTATTGGAAACTATGTAAGGAATATATGAGTTAAACGATTACTATAAATACATCATTGTTAATAACCGTCACAAACCAAGACCAGTCCTGGAGGTTTTTAGAATTGATTAGCCATTTTATTTCATCTTTCCGTTTATAATCATCTTTAAAAACTCCAGATACATATAAAAAATTTTGTATCCAAAATGAAAATCAATGGCTTTTGAATGAAGTATGCAACATTTACTCAGCGTTGACTCACAGTGAGTCTGCCAAATATCATGGATTTGTAAGTCTATGATATACCCATAAATTTAAAAAAATACTTTAAAATGAAACCTCACTCTTCATTGGGACCTTTGAATTGTTTAATTTTTCATTGTATTGCTTCACAAATCTATCTACGAAACTTCAGTTATTCAAATTGTGTACTGAACAAGATGATCAACTCATGCCTTCGAAAAGTCATGCACAAATGTTTCAAAATCCATTCCAACATCTAAAAGTCAATCTAAATTTGTCATAATCAGAAAACAATAGATGATATAAACACTCTCAACAAAAAGGAATATTCCATTTCAAGGTGGGTTTGAACACCTCAACATCATGGGAGGGGACGTTCAAACACAGCAATTAAACTTGAAAATATAACTCTTGGGATTTCTAGCAAGAGTACTTACTTATTGTACGAATCTTACAACATATATTGTACTTCAGTTGATTGGTAATTTTGCTTAACCCGTGGAACACCAAACCCATGACATTTCATTGAAACCACACATAAATGCATCTTATATGAACAATTCACACACACACAAACACAAGTGGGTTCAATGTATGAGAGGAATATGCTGTAAGACGATGATGGAAGATTTGAATATGATTAAGATTTGAATATGATTATAATTGAATTTGTAGGCGACTTCATGTGGGTTCAACGATAATTGAGGGTTGGGTGTTCCAGGGTTAACAATACTAAATGGATTCACTCGTAAAGCTGTACTGGCTTGTAGACAACACTGCCCTCTACTGTCAGTTCTTCATTGTGCAATGATATTGAAATGAAGCAAGCAAAGTAAGACCCCTGTGACATCTATGCAGAGTGGTACCATTTTTTAATCCTTACGTGATTAATGAGAGAAATATCCTACAAATTTGGACCACTCTGCTCTCTTTACTGACTAAAAAGATACGAGGAAATGCAGGGAATTCAAACTCTAGAAATTCTTCCAAATTCTCTCTAATGGTTAAAAAAAAAATATATGCTGAAATTACAAACATTAAAGGAAAACAACAGCACCCATTAAACTTTGAATTTGTGGAAGAAAAAATGAAAAATACAGCACTACATGATAAAAATGTCTACATGAAACCAAGAGCAAAGTGAAAATAGGCACGGGTATAAGAGTCTGATGTAGATGATCTACTGCAGGAAATAAAATGATAGAAAAGTGATCAACTTAAAGGTGAAAAAAAGAAGAGGAAGAACATGAAAGAATAAGAAGCCTCAGAAGGGGGAAAATGCGTCATAGTTGGACGGGATGTTGCTATAGGTATTCTAATTTGATTTATATTTTGTTGAAAAGAGTCGTTTCAGCACCTGCATCTCTTTGAATTGCAGAGATATTTTTTTCTTCTTTCGAAAGGACTTTAATGTTTCAAGTCTCATTCTGTCCTTTTTCCCTAAATATTCTACTCATTTCAAATGAAAATTGCAAACTGCATAAATCGATATAATGTAGGAATATATGAAATCGAAATTCTAGCACAGTGAGCCGAGTGGAAGGAATAAAAGTACATGCTGGGAATTCCTGTATTAACTATTATTCTTTATCAATGATTGATGTTATTCCTCATGATTCACACTGGATATACATGTATGGAACTTGATGACTATTGTCCAAACAAATGCAGGCTGCATGATCAACCAAAAATCATGTACGGTATAAACAAATTATGGAACTTGATGGTTGCTTAAAAGTATATGAGGACATGAATAATAAGCGTATAAAAACAGGTGTCATGACATAATAGACCAATAATGTGGGTGTATGAATCTGGGTGTGTAGCAAGTCATCGAAGTTGAATGCACATCATGATTCAATGGAAATTTACTTTTTTTCTTTTTTGGTAATACAAGTATTTAATCATTGTAAGATTATGACCATGTAAGAAAATAAAACTGAAATTTTCCCCCCAAAATTTAATCTTCACATGACGAGAGATCTGAAATCAAATGTTTTAATCATAAAATGCCATTCCCCTACTTTTTTCACTGCACGGGCTAAGGTTGTTCTTTTATCTTTTAGATCTTTTTTTTCAATTGCCATTTGCATCCATCGCTATGTCAGGCATGCTCAAACTCTCCATAAGAGCTTGCCTGACATAGCACCATCTCATTTCAAGTATTCTCTTTATGGCAGGCCAAAGAATATACTCGTATTACAAGACTGTTATGAATGCATGAACCCAATTTGTGGTCTTCTAGTTTTCCTAATAGCACTGTTGAGGGTGCTTAACTTTGTATGAAGACTTTTACAATAAGACACTTTAAAATATTTTACATTGGTAGAAATATTCTCTTTTGTGATTTCATCCCCCCCCCCTTTCTCCCATTGTCTCAACAATATCCCTAAATGTTTGTTGTGTTGGTATGGATCATATACGGAAGAGGGTAGAAGGAGAAAGGAAAATAAAGTCACTTCAGTAGATCAAAACAAAATACAAGGTTGAGGGACAATTTTAAATCTTTGTTTTCTCTTCTCTGCCCAAAGTTATGCGAAAGAAGAATTTAAAGATGTTAGCAAAAAAACAATTTCCCTTTCTTATACAAGCAATCGTTTGTCTGATAGGCATAATCAACAAGAAATTTCTAAATTTTCAATCACTTCCAAACGTCTATAATCTTAGTTTCAGTCTTCGCATGACAGCAAGACAGGAAAGCTTGCTTTACGAAGAGGAAAATCTATGCACATTGAAGAACTTTCTTACATGCCTGACAGAGTTGGTAGATTGAGAATACTTGTCTAAAAACAAAATTGCACAAGGAAGATCAAAATAAGAGAGGCCTATTTGCATGAATAATTGCTACATAGATCTTCAAAAGGAACATTGCACATGAACAAGGTATGCTTTGGCAAAGTAAGATAATATATAAATACTTTATCAACAGTTTGACTATCATTTTGTACAATTCAAGACATTATTGCAGCTACTGTCTCTAAACACGTCCATATCAACCAATATTCTAACTTTTACAAAACTTGATCCCTACACAGGATGAATGGAACCGGTGCCGACACCACCCATATCTTAATAATTCTATCAATAAGCAATCAGGGTAAACCACTGCAAAGTTTACATGCCCTGTTCACAAGGGCTATAGCCTAAAGGAGAAAAATTGCAGGGGCCCTGTGGGTGATTTTCTGTGAGAAAACCGACCACATCCAAGAGGACCAGTTGGGTGATGCTCTCGATCTGAGAGGGTCCTCTGATGGCTGACGGAGGGCGAACTGTGGAGAGAGCCCTCGCTGAATGCATCAACAGATGTTTCTCACAAGCTCCCAACTGTGTTTAGGGATCCATCCTGGGATGTTTTAGGCCTCAATATTTCCTTAGCATCAGATCATCACATGTGGCCTTCTGTCCTTCATTTGCAACATTTCTGTCTTTCAGCGTTCAACTTTAATCAACTTTCCAAGTTTTCCTGCACGCTTTTATTGTCGAGATGACTATCACGATGAGACTTCTTAGACTAAATAATGTACTTCAGGTAGAGGACAAGAAGTTCAAGATTGAAGAGCAGTTAGGACACTGCTAAGTGTCCATATGAGCAATTCACATGATCAAGGACAGCTATAGATGTAATTCCTTTTAAATATAAGTCTAAGTATGCATTCATACTGAATGACACAGATGATGATGATGAGCATTCACGAACATGGACTACAGAAAATATGCACAATATTTTCCAGACTAGCCTTTAAAAGGCATATGAGCAATTCATGCTTTCTTCTCAAGCACGTTGATGGTTCAAGCATCAGTCAAGATTAGCAGACTTAGTTGGCTCGTTCATAATCGGGAAAACAAAGCAAAGTTTCTGATCATTGCCCACTGGTCTGTAGGGTGAGAATATTTGCAGACGATTTTGAAGACTCCCTACAGACAGACTCATCTCGCAGTCAAATGTAGATGATAAAACTTGACAGAACAACTGCAATGATTGTACAGCTCTGTTCATGGTTCTGCCAGTGTCCATATATGGCTGTTAACACACTAACGAAGACCTCTCAAACAAACGTTGACATTCTGAAGATGTGTCCTTGTTATTTCGCTCATGTCTCCACTTCACAATGGGAAGGGGAAAATTGTCCACTGAACTATACTTGGAAGAGATGTATTGTTTTCCAAGAATATGCTTGATGAATTCCAGCTGGTGCTGACCTTATTCTTTCAAGAACTCATTACTTCCAGATACACTCTGCAGATGGTTGGAAATGGTAATGCAAATGATGATGATGTAAATGAGTAATAATAACTTGTTGAATCCTCTATGATGAAATTCTTTATTAGCACCACTGAACTGGTCGTTGCGAGCTGCAGAACATTTGACAAAGAGTCTTCGAAGACTGCATAGTTCATGTTGTCAGTCACTTCAAGGTTGTCATAAAGAGGAATGGAGCTGTAGATCCTTATGCCATATGACATCAGCTAGCCAGACGAGCTAGAGCTTTACCACAGTAGTCTTCAGGTGATTTCAGATATGGCTCCTGTTCTTTGTAACATTTAATTTGGCATGAAGAGGTATGTAGAAGTAGATATTTAGACATTAGGACATCCTGTAGCCATAAAAGCTGAGGATATGCCAGTCATCTGTAACGCCAGTTACAGACAGATTACAAAGATTTGCAGACGTTCTGATTGACTTCACTTGTTACCAAGTAAAGTTGACAATGAATGCCAGGATAGTTTTACAGGAACTGCCGAGTACACTTGCTACAAGGACTCACTAAATGAAAGATGACATGTGAGTACATGTGTGGGTTCCTACTGTGGCTGCACTGGTACAAATGACAGCCTCTTGATCTCCAAACAACCACTGACAGTATCACACGAAGATTCCAATTCTTGCATTTTTCCCATTTACAGAAGATGATGACGAACTTGTTTTCATCTGCAGAAAGTTGGATACGATCTAAATCAAAGCCAGAAGCTTTTTGACAATTGATGCGACATATATGAAGTTTTTCTTGAACATCATTTCCTAATTTTTAAATGTTTCAGCTGTTTCTCATGTCATATTGAATGAAATCAATGATGGTTTCCTGTGAGTTTCTTGTTAAACATGTGATGGTGTTGTTGCGATTGAGTGTCACAATAAATTCTCTGACAAGAATTGCAGATACACATGAACGATTAACTGTTCCTTCAACAATTGTAAAGATAAATGCAGCCCTGATGTTTTCTAGCCTCTGCATACATTGCATCTGTTTCACAGGCTTGAAGCCGCGTTTGTGTGGGGTGCAGTTGAACCTCCTGCAACAAAGTTTACATCATCCAGATGCTTCAGCCCACTAGGAAGTTTTGGAGTGTGCTTATATTCTTGATGGGGACTTCACCCCAAACACAATCTCCAGGGAATAGAAAACATCCTAGGATGTAAGGAGCAACAGTTCATCTCTCCAGATCACCTCCCTCTGGCCTTCAGAGGACCCGTCAGAAAATGTGAGCAAACGTGAGATGGTCTGGCGATCCTACTAGAAAGGCATAACTGCCGTCATCACTCTTTGGCACCAAGCTGTCAATTCCTTTAAAATTGCTCTTTGATCACTCAAAGAATACAAACAGGACACAGGATTCTAAAATTTGCTTAATACATGAAGACATGAAATGCTTCTCAAAAACAAGGCTAAGAAACAAAAAAGACACTACATGTATATACTGTAAGGCACTTCTTGGGCATACACCCTTCTAGCAGGTCGCCTGACCTGTTTCCACTTTTAATTTCTCCTCCCGGTCCTCTGCAATATGGCATGGTTTTTCCGCACAGTACCACACAGTGGACCCACTGCAAATCTTCTACCCGCTCGGCAGGTCAAATGTTCTAGTATTCTCAGTTTGCAGAGGTGCAATTCTCCTACTGCACAGAAAAACCACACCATATGTGAAAGGGACACAGCCTGGCACTGTGCAAAGTTCCATTCATCCAGATATGGGCTACTAACAACAAAATATAACAATCTCTTTGCATATAGGAGTAACTTAACCAAATATTTTAACCTGCAAACAGGTAAGAAATGCAAACTTTCCATTCCCTAATTTCTATCAAAGTAATTCAGCCCAAAGAAAAAGGAAAACCTTTGTTATATGCACACTATATCCATTTCTATTTCTTTCAAATAATTGCATATATAGTATATCTCACAATATCTCACATGATATAATTATTTGAATATTGAACAAGGGAAAGTATCATACAGTTCTACTATACAGTCAACATTTCGCTCAAAAAAAATCAAGAAGAAAACAAATTAACGATTACACGAATAGATATTTAATAAGACAGGTAAAGACAGGTAAAAATAACTGAGGAACTCATTTGAAAACTGTGAAGGATGAAATAAAGTTTTAACCAAAATACCATGTGTTTCTTACAGGAGATAATATATAACAATGGGCTATACAAATTATTTTCTGAAGACTCTTCAACAAACACAAATCTGATGCAACTGCGTTGCTTTGAGCAAAGCAACTCCGTAGAACAGCGAATGTCAAGCCCTTGCTTCAACAATGCACAGCAAAAGGAGGCTTTGGTGTGCTGTGAACGGCGCTGCTTGCATTAGATTTATGTCAGTGTGAAGGGTCTTCGACATCGGTGTTAAAAATACAAGACAGAGAGCACTGGCAAGGACTGGACGACGAGAATACAATCATTTGTTTGTAGAATGGTGAATTATCTTTTTTTAATAGGCATCTTTATAACAAACCTGCTCGGTTCCGACTCCACTGTTTTGGTGGAGGATGGAGGTGCTGGTCGGGTTACCCGCTGGTTCTCCCAGGGCTGTACGGAATACGAGAGACGGAGAGACGGAGAGACGGAGAGACAGAAAGAGAACGATAGACAGATACAGACAGCAACACATACACATAGAGATAGAGTGAACGTGAGAATGAAGAGAGTGAAAAAGAGAAAGGGGCCAAAAATTGAAGGAGGAAAGAAGGAGAGAAGGGAGCAAGACAAGACCAGAAACAGGGACAAAGATGGACAGATAGAAGGAGACAGAGGCAGAGAGAGCATGACATACCGTGGGAGGGGAAATAGAGAGAAAGAAATGTATCAAGGAAATATGCATAGAGTGAGATAGAGAGAGTGTGAGTGAGAGAAATGGAGAAAGAAAGAGAGAGAAGATACATACATTCAGTCAGTCAATGGCAGATAAGGTAAACGTGAATCACATTGGGAAAAGAACATGAAATCCTCATTCCTTGTTATTCATCTTACATTTTTAAAATGCTAAGTTAATCAAATTTGATTAAAAGTGAAAAAAAAACCATGGATAGCAGTGCACTGTATGTTATAAACATCAGGACTTATTAAATTAAACATTTAGTGGAAAGAAGTATTTTACAAGAGACATACACTTAAGAATCACAAGTAAAGAAAAGTGGCATTGGTTTGGAGTGCTGAAAGTAGAGTATTTCTTTTGTGTGACTTAAAACAGTTTTACATCAGAAGGCAATGGGGATAAAATGAAATATCAAAAAAGTGATTTCAAAATGTATATTTTTGTTGGTGTCATTTCTGATGACAACACAAATACAAATATATAATATAATTCAAAAGTACATATACAGCGGACATGACATTTAAGAGATTCGTTCTCACATGAGACTGTTCTTACACGAGGTCTCATAACTTTCTACTACTTTTCCATTTTATATAATCTGTGTAAACAGGAAAGGAAAGTGTGGAGGGTGAACTATTAAAGAGAGAGAGAGAGGACATACTGCTGGAGGCTTTGTTTCTGGCTTTGACGTTGGTATTCGGGGCGTCGAGGCGGACCGGGCCAACTTATCAGCCGGAGTTTCGGTCTTCTTCGGTTCCGGGACCACACTGGAACTGGTGGTCTTCCTGAGACCGGTCCTCCATGCGGGTACCTCTTCTTCTTGTTTCTTGTCCTGCTTTGGAGGGGGCAGCTTGGCCTGGGCTTGCTGAGGGGCTAAGGGCTTAGGTGAAAAACTAGGCATCTATGGGTCGCACAGGGAGTGAGAGAGAGAGAGAGGGAGAGAGAGGTATGGGAGACACAAAGAGACAAAGGAGAGACAGGGGGACAGTTAGGAGAAAAAAGGGAGAAAAATAGAAACAGAGTGGGAAGCACAGAAAGAGAGAAAAGTACCAAAAGCAAAAGAGAGGGAAAAGGCAAGAGGCAGAAGACAAGAAGAACAAGGAAACAAAAACAAAGCAAGTTAATAATTATATAAACACCAAGAATTATCCAACTGAATCTTTTTTTTAGCCTGACTTATCACATGATTGTAATATTCAAAGAATTGTTTTACTATTACAAAAAAGATGACAAGACATTTGAACAGTTTTTTCCCTCTTAATATCCATCTTCTCATAAGACCATACAAAGCTTTACTGTTCTCGAAATACTACTCCATCCAAGACAGCCAATTTTGAAATGTCTTGTTTTTGCCTCTGACGAAGTTTCTGCTAGGATCGAAACCTCAGGCCCCTTTTGACTCCATTTTACTCCATTGGCTCGCTATTATTGGATAAGCAGTTTTCAGCAGTTTGTTTTCCGTAAAATTGAGAGTGAACAGTTTGGATGCATTCATGCAGCATTTTCAAAATAATGCGGATTTCACTTTTTCAACAATGTCTTATTTCATTTAGAGTGAAAAAGTATGAAAAAGTTGGTCATGATGTGCATTTGGAGAATTAGTAGTCAACAATCCCTGTGCCCAAAATGCTCGTCTGATACAAAAGGGCAAAAATCGATCCTATAGACTGTAATATTGACAATCAATCCATAGGCCAGGCTAAAACTAAGACATCACTTCATAATGTAAACTGAAATAAACAAAGTGTAAGTAGAAACTGTCTTCAAACTTGAGTCAACTTCAGATTAAAGATGTAAGATAAAACTCAGGGACAAAAAAAGTGAGTAAATATTGACATTAAAATAAAAGTAAACACTGCAAGTGATGTTCTTCCGAAGGAATACTTGAGGCAGAGGCTCTCATTGACTCCTTCCTTTGATAACATACACCCGCTGCTACATTTACCACGGACAGGCACACTTCCTGAGCGAAGAGCAATCTTACTATCACTATACCTGTGAAAAATAAAAGACACATGGGAATGGCAACTTAGCTACGGACAACTCCAAAAAAAAACAGCTGGGAGCTCAAATGGTGCTCCCTTGATAAACAAACGGGCATAAAGCCCCTATCCCCCTCCCCCACCCAAAAATAATGAACCTCACTTTTTCTACTTTAAAAAAAAATGAAGTAAAGCTCCTATGAAGAAGAAAGTATATATAACCTCCTTAACACTTTTAAAATAACCTCATGCAAAAGTAGATCCAACTAAGTGGGTAAAAACTTTAAACTCAGTATCTTTCTCAAGTTTGAGATTTGAATAGTAAATGACAAGTAATAATTATTTCTCTATATGCTTTAAAATTTTAAATAAGATGAGGATGTCCATAGGTATGTACTTTAATAAAACCTCGTCCTAAGCAAAGGCTCCATACTAACTTTTTTCGAAGGGGATCCGGACTGAGATTTTTAAGGGGTTCATGTACAAGCCCTATGTTAACATTTTGAAATTTTCTGGGTCCGGACATAGATTTTGGGCCCCAACATGTCCCAGGCACCTGTGTTATAGGAAAATATTTTTTGAATAAGTATAGATGTTGGCTGCTATGCTAAAGATTTCAGGGTCACTATTTTATCCAAATGATAAGAAATCAAGTACATTCTCATGTGTAAGCACGAAGGGAACCTACAGCTGTAAGTCAAGGGACAAGGTAATTGAGGATTACTGCCTTTATACCAGGGCAGTATCGCAATGCATTTATTTTAAACCTGGGACCTTACAGTTCTAAGACCACTGCTCTAACCACAGAGCCTTCCCTAAGAAATCGCTGTGAAATCTATTGGAACATTGTCAAGATTTCTCATGGAAAAAAAAAGAGGGAAGAGGCTTCGCCGGAAAAGAAAGTCCGTCTCAGGCGATTGCTTCAAGGGAGATATGGACATTCATTGATGGAACGTAAATATCTGGGCCCTGTTTCATAAAACTTGTTATCAGTAACAAGTTGCAATAACTGTTATAAGCTACTGAAGTCCTTGAATCCTATTGGCTGAGAGCACATTTGTCATATAAATGTGGCAGTTGTTACTGATAACAAGTTTTATGAAACAGGGCCCAGAAAGGATTGAAGTCAGATGTTCCCTGATCAAAGGAGACCAAATTTGTCAGTGATTTTTACTGACAAATTTGCTCTCAGCCAATCAGATGCAAGGATTTCAGTAGCTTATAACAGTTGTCGGTAAAAAATCAATGACAAAACGCTTGATGAAACGCTCCCCAGAGCAACATTTGATATCTCGATACCAATGTGGCTAACAGTTCAACCTGAAAATGGTCTGTTTTGTACCCAAATTTTATAAACTTGCGTTTACATGAAAACTGTGAGCTTTCTGTCACCGGACACGCTTGTGCTATATATGACATCATTATAACTGTTATTTCTATCATCATTTTTATCATCATCAACAAACAATATTTTACACAGTATTGTTTACAAATGCCTATTTCTTGTACAAATGTACATGTACTATGTCTTGTACTATTTCATTTTGCAATACATGACATAGTTTGTGGTCTATGCCTACTGTGATGACCTACAACCCTCTTGTTACTGCAAGCACATTACCACAGAGTTCATTTTGTATTTCTGCATGTGATACTGTTAGGGTTGAATACAAGGTATGTGCAAGTGTGTGTTGAACTGCGAAACATTAGATTTAATATTTCTAGTCAGATCGGCTATAGGAGAAGTGTGCAATCAATATTAAATCCAACTATTAAAAGCAAGAAAAGGGAAATAATAGCATGCAAAAATCACGGAATAATCAAACAAACTAAACCACTCCACAGTCGATTCAGTGTTATTACGACATCGTATAGGTTCATGCCTACCACAAGTGAGAACCACTGGGGAGAGAAGAGAAAAGAGGTTGCCGGTACAGAGAAGGAGAGAGACAGAGAGAGTCGGCACACAGCCATCGACATGACAGAGAAACAGGAACTTAAACTCGACATTGAAGGACCTCAAAGGACTCCATAGACAGAGACGTGGACGTGAAATTCTCACAACAGTTAAACAGAGTTCCTCGGAACTGTCGAAGGAGGCTATTCATTTGAGCAGTTCTAGCGAAACTCGTTAAACTGCTCCTGGTTTTGATAACCCATAAAGATTACTGTGAGCTTGAAAACTACCAAGAAATACCTGCATCTACATAAATACCCATGTATACATTTGAATTCATGTAAATATGCGTAAACGACGCTATGCCTTCCGTAGTTTCCTACCTACAAGAGCTGTGGGAAAAAGAATAATTATACAAATTGTTTGCTTACATCCAATTTACCACCATTTCTGATTATGACAACAATGTGATATGTTTATCTATATAGAACTGGTCTATAAATAGGCATAGATTTTGGTAATGGGAATTTCTCGGGTCTCATCAATTGATTTTCCTTTGGTGAATCAAAAGTACAGATATTTGGACCACATGGTTATTCTACAGTAACTGTTATTGGCCACATACTCTTTCTACATCGAAATCTACATCTTTCATGCCGAGCTGTTAGCCCAGGTGTTCTTGTGAGTGCGGTGTAAACACCAAAGAAGTGCTGTGTATTGAAGCTTCTACTTCAGCACTGAACACCTTCACTGAATGATAATTGGTGTTAAGTTCATAAACCTGACTGCTGCATGAGAAATAACACTTGCTGTTGGTTAACACTTTATACACCATGACAGGCCTTACATTTAACATGAGCTCTTTGTGTGTGACTAGCTAAAATCTTATCAAAACATTACTTTCAAATTTCCTTTACATCTTACAGTGCATTTATTTCTGATTATTTACACTTTGTGGAAAACTGATCTAGAAACATGGAATATAAATATAAGCTGTAATAATTGATTCTCAGCTTACTCACTTCATACAAACAATCCAATGCTTTCAAATGGGGAAGCCCCTAATCTATAATGGAGAAGCCCCTATGGTGGGGGAACCCCCTATAATCTATCTATACAAATCTACATGTATACAAATCAATTTTTTTCAAATCTTTTCAAATTAAGCCCTCATCTTTCAGCTTTCCAAGTGTGATAAAAGTCTATGAGTAACTACCTAATCTGCAGAGTGTCTGTTCACAATGATTTGAGTTAACAAAAGTTCTGATTGAATTAAAAATCTTTTGCTCCCGGTTATTTGCTGCAGCCTGTCGCACATGCATTGTGTGCATCCCATTTCTGATTACAGGCTTTTCTAGAAGCATATTAGGTGTAGGTGTGATCCAACAGTTTCTGCTTGAATGAGGCTGTGCCTAGTTACTCATCAGAGCTGGTAGGATCGTTACAGAGGTGAAAAAAATAAAAATAAAATTAATGAATCTTACTTTTTTCCAATGCTTTAAAGGAAGAAAGAAAAAAAACAGAAAAATTAATAAATAGGTTGTTAAATATCGTGCCAATGCAATCTGTATTTTCCTACTCAGAAATTCTTGAAGGATTGACCGAGTGGTGTAGTATAACCTTGCATTTTAATGGTAAGTAATGAAAAGAATCTAGGCTTCCCAGCCATGTTGCAATCGTTGATATCGTCTCTTTGGAGCCAGAAGGGCATTAACTCTCTACAGATGATGGGACTTAACGCCCTTCTGACTCTAAACAGGCGATATATATACTTAGTGATCAATCATCTTATCCATACCATAGTACAATTTTTCAAATAAAAATCTGAAAATCTACTCTGTAACTTACATGTATAGCCCACTGAAAATTACCTCAGATTTATGGCACTTATGCATTCTACATCCCAAACAAATAATGTATGTAGATAATCGAAACAAAGCTCAAATGGAGTCTTCCACACTGCTTCTTTAAGTCTTTCCTATTTCTTCACAGATGCTGAAATCTTTACAATTCTTACAGACCTCATCCTAACAATTAGGAAAAAACCATTGGACTTGACGCTAACCCTAGACCCCAACCCTAGACCCTAGTCCCAAGACCCAAACCCTTTTACCTAAAAGTCTTAACTTGGATTCTAACCCTTGGATCCTACTCCTTGGACCTTGACAATAGAATGTAACTCTTGGACCCAAACCCATTTGCTTGAAACCTTTGGGAAATTAACTATTCTAAAGACACTCCTGTTTGGATCCTTATCCATAGATCCTAACCCTTGGAACCGAACCCTTGGAACCTATTCTTGGGACAATAACCCTCAGAGCCTACCCTTCGACCCTATACGTCATATCCTCCTATTTGGACCAATACCCACCTACTCTTACTCTTGGATCCTAGCTCTTGAACCCTTAGCATCAGTCTCTCCTCCTTACACCTGACCCAAAATCTAACCCTCAAGACACTAATCCTTAGACCCAAACCCTTAGATCCCAACCAAAGACCTTAAACTTAACTTAACTTAACTTTTATAGACTAACCCCTAACACCCTTGGATTCTATCCCAGAGAGCTTAAACCTTGCACCCTAAATATTAAAAAAAAATCACTAAGGAACAAGCTTCTTTACTTCTTTCTTTGACGGGCTGGCAGGTTGGACAGTAGCCGTAGGGCGGCCCAGTCTACTGTTGACTTCTACCGGCCTTCGGCTTGGGGTCGGGTTCTTGTCACTGTTCTTCTCCTCCTCACTCTCTTCTTCCGAGCTTTCCTCTTCGCTCTCGCTCTCTTCTTCGCTAGAACTCGATGATTCCATCGTTTTCTTGACCTGCGAATGGCACAGAATGCACAAAGAGAGCAACTTGGTTAGAGCACAATGTGTTTCACTTATTTAAACAGAAGTGAGTTGTCGACCTTAGACCAAAAGTAAGACGTACAGATGGCGGTGTAGACTGGCAACATTCAAAAATAATGGTACGTTCTGGTCAACCCCGTTACCATGTTGTGTTGAGCCCTGCTGACACTGACAAGATACAAAAGGCCTTGCTACATGTAGCACAATAAGAAAGAAATTAAATATGTTTATTTGCACTAAACAGTATTACTGGAAACAGAGCTTAACACAATCTATCACCAATACGACCTATTAATATCCCTCCCCTTAATCATTCTTGCTCTGTCTCTCTTTTTCTCTATTTGTCCATCTCTCTCACTCTCTCTCTCTCTCTCAAACACACACACACTCTCTTTTTTTCTTTCTCGCCACAGCAGGTAGTATAGCCAATTCACTATACATGTACACCCAGTATAATTCTCTCCACATAACTGACATTATGTCAATTGATGAAAGACAGCTCTGATATACACTGTATAATACTATGTTGATACAATTCATGACTATTTGACTTTTACTTGTATTGCCTTGATAAATACTACCAGGGTGGTCCTCAAGGGGTTTTAACATCAAACAGCGACAGGTCTGAATTTTGAAACTACAGGTCAGCGACAAGTTATTAAGTAATTATTTTCAAACCAAATTATTTATGAAATTTTAGTCATAAATTTGTTTCAAAATGCTTCAAAATATGCCTGATATGGCACCAGAAAGCTTCAGAGAACCACACAACTGTCATGGCCCTCAGGCAGGCTCTGGACTCTGGCTGCAAGGGACTATGCGCTTCACACACATCAGTTTATGCTTATTCCCAGCTGCGATTTTACACATTTGATTTTTGTTTTTGGACCACCCTGTACTACTTACTGTGCATGACCCATGCTGCTTGTCTTGTTTTAACAATAGTCTCTCTATAGAAAAATCCCACTTTTTTATTCATCTCTTTAAATCAACTACATCCAGTACTGTAGTCGTTTAAAACAAAAAAAGAATAAATAACAACTAAACTGGCAATGCCAGCACAACCATTTTTTTTTATCAGAAAGAAGAAGTATCTACTCCCAAAACGATACCAGTCACAAGTTTATCACCATTATTTGACTATCTGTTAAGTTATGACAACATCCCATTGTACACTTTCATATATCTGTAGACTGTACATGTGTGCTAAAAAATTGTACATCTTACTCAAATCAGTTGTAATCTAGTATATGCAATCCAGTACTTATTAATATCCAGTATTTAAAAATAGAATAGGTGACAATTTTCAGGAGTTAATCACTTTATCACTTTCCCTTAAATCAATAGAAAATTACCAATACACCCAAAAAACAATGATGCTTTGAGTACTGTATGTGATGAATTCACTGGAAATGGTACACTGATATTATCATGTCGCATAAATGAACTATATCCACTAAAGAATCATGACATGATACTGACTCCTCAGCAAATTTACTATTTGCAAGACATTACATAAGAAAAACTCCACCATTTATACTTAACATAGTTGACATCTACTGATGTCTTCAATCTTAAAATAGTCCTTTTGAAGTGAACTCTCTCTCTCAGTTTTCAAACAGTTGGCAAAAAGTCCACTATTGAAAACTGTCCCTTTAAAAAAATGTTCTTTTCTCTATTTCTTTTCTCCTTTTTTTTTTTGTGAACAAGAAGCCAAGTTTTGAACAAGATACAAGCCATTGACAAGCCATGTGAAGATCATGCACAAACCAGCCATTGAAAAAAAAAAACACTCTCGGCCAAAGTGCAAAACGAAGTGAATGAGGAAAAAAAAAAAGAAGAAATAAAAGAAAGAAAATTGTAACATTGATTTCATACTCATTCCTGGCTGAAGAAAATGGATTAAGAAGAGGATGAAATTCCTGTCATGATCAAACTTTTGTCGGTATGGATGAGACAAACTTCAAAGAAAACACCTAGCAGATGAAGGAACTTTGACTACATCAGATTTGTTTCGTTCTTTTCTTCATGTTAAAATCACAATACATGTACCTGTAAGACAGTCTGTATTTGCAAAAAAGAATAAAAAATCATCATACTGTAAACAGAATAAAATAATCTATAAAATAAAGAACAAAGAATAAGTATCCCAGTATTCAAAGAAAAGTTAACCTTCACAACAGTGTTGATATTTTGGACAAGAAATTTCCTTTTAGATGCTCAAAAGAGTTACATGATAGAAATTCAACTTTCTTCCATTTTGTGATTTCTTTTCCATGCCAGTCAAGTAAAAATATAAGTGGCATCGCATAAATCACAAGAACCTGCCATGCTTTTGCATCTAAGCCCCATTCCCACTTGAGGCAATAAACTGCTTTTTAAGAATTGCTGCAACAAAATGAAAAACGATTTATCTGTAAATGAGAGGTAGAGGCAATGCTGGAGGTTAAAAAAAAGATTGTAGCTGCACAAAATGGACCCTACATTTACTAACAGATCTGTATGTCATAATATATAGACACCTGACATTGCCTATAAAACATATCTCATTTTACTTTACTCCAGCACTGTTGTCAGTGGTATACCGCCTCATGTGGGAAAGGGGATTTACAGAGAGGAATAGCGACAAAAGACAGAGAGAGAGGCAGAGTGAACGGTGTCTGCAACTCTCTCCAAATACTTGGAGATGCATTGCAGGTGCAAGTGTCTCCCTCGTAGGCAGATGGCAGCTAATTCGAATGGATTTGGTATTCAAACAATCACTTGGGAACAAAAAGGTGTGCTGCTATGTTATAACTATAAAAAATAAAATTTGTTTGAGGTATTCCCTATCAGATAAAGAATCCCCCTGTCCATTTTTCTTTCCTTTTAATATAAATTGATAATTTGTGATACAGTATATAAATATTGATTTTCTTTTGCAAATGCATTCTGCTATCTTTTGTAGGCATGTAATTTTGAGGCAGAAATCGATGAAGGATTGGACAACCTTGTTCAAGAACTAGATTAGTTTGGGGATATTCTTCCACACAGCTGTGAGCCTTTCGAGTAAGACTGTCACTCTAATGTGAGCTGAAGTGGGTTCTGGAGTAGGGCTTAACCTATGGAATGGACTTGCCTCCATTTCACCTCCTATCCGAGGGACAGCTTGCCATCGCCTTGGAGGGAGAGTGGTACAGTGTGTGCCAATCGCTAGGAGATATATATATATATTACCTTGTCCCCTCCGTGCATTTTCTTTTCCAGTTCTTTCCTTTCCTTCGCCATGTCTTGGTGTAGGAGCATGTTACGATCAGGAACGCTTATTCGAGTAACAGACGACCTGACGAGGAAAAGAAAGAGAATACGAGAGTGAGTCATTACCCCGAGTCGTTATGGTCACTCATTACCGATTACCCAATAGATATAAATATAGTTACGAAATGGAAAGTGAAATAACCTGTATCTTATTCCCCCTATAAGCGTCTCATTATTGTTATCCTTTGTATAGAGATTATAAGTAGAATCTCTTCAATGAACCAATACCTTCTCTTGACATAATGAAGTTACGAATTCGCTCTTGAAGGTCCATGGCCACAGCCACTGTTAAAAATTGTTTTCAAGATGTCTGTCTTTGTATTAATTCACTACTGAGCACGAAAATTTGTACAAATAGCAGCGACAGCTTAATGAAACCACTTAAAATATAGTTACTCCAAATCTTAATCTTAGTTTCACTATGCTTACTCATGTCTCCATAATGTCCATAAAGTCTAATCTTAGTTTAAGTGTCAATATATTTTCATATAGTTTTGATTACGTGTAGTACGACGCCCAGATATTATTTCCTACAGATACATGGTACAATTAAGATTTAAATTTGTGCTGTTATAATTGTGTAGATATACTGTATGATGGAATATACTGTCATGACGAAATATGTGCATTCACATGTTGATTACTTTATGTAGAATTTACATGGTATAGTTATGTGTGCTTGATTAATGTAAACATTTGGGAAAATAAATACATATGTAAAATTTCTCCATGCATGGATTGCTGAAAACTTATATTTTGACTGTTATAAATAATTTTGTTTATGGATAAGATATGATTATTTTATAAAAATGAAAGTATTGAGGTTTTTTAATATTCATGAGTATGAATCAGAAATTTCTCATGCAGTCAGAGAATGAATTAAAATCAAAATCAGCTGAGAAAAAGGTGGATGATTCAGTCAACTAAGAAAACTGTGGATGATTCAGTATTTTGTTGTTGCTGTATAAAGGACGATGTGTAAATTTTTATAACACAGGAGTAGAATTATCATAATGTGCATGTGTAGCTAACATAGTGTGATACATTGCCACATACATGTACACTGTACCGATAAGAACACTACTTAAAACATTAATTCCCAAACTTACCAGATAACAAAAATTCTCATGCATGTGGTTTGTTCAAAACTGTACCGCAGGGGTACATGGATAATCCGACCAATGCACTTCATTTTAATCTAGCAGATATCGCTAAACCAATTGACTTTTGGAGAAAAACAAATTGCGTATCTTTCAAAGCTGCACTCTATAAGCTGTACTTTTTTTCATTTTCAACACAGCAAACGGCAGAAACATAGATTCACTTTTTCATTGAAATAGTTGCAGGAAAGAGCACTTTCATAAATGTCATTGTGAATGAGAAGAATATAACTTCATCACAAGTGATATATCATATGTGCAAAACACAGAATCAAAAAGATAAGAGCGTACGTGCGGCACGTACGGAAGGCGGGGCAGCTTCTATTTATGTAAATCAATGCATATAAAACATTTATAAAACTTTCTAAGAACATTATTGTAATCATTGTCTACGCTATACACTGAAATTTTGCTTTTAAAGCTGAATGCTTTGAAAGCTATGAAATATTCCTTGTATGCATGACCAACAACACATATTGGTCGTCACATTAACTTTCAAAAACACTTTAATAACTGAGCATTTCAACTGTACAAAATATGATACAGGACTCTCGTCCAGTATATTTCCAATTTTTGCTCGTTTGGTTTCAGGATTTTTTTAAACTGTAAGGAAAATTGTACATGAAAAAATGTAATATTTACAATATAGAAGCTTCAAAAACATTTGTTTTAAAATGCAAATGTATTAATATGATGTCTGAGAAGCACCATGAGACGTAAAGGAGAAAAGCAATTGCTTATTTTGTCACACGCTAATGGCGAAATAATCATAATCTTCCAGATGACAGGCTTTTGAAGGCTAGAAGTTTGAGAGATGGACGGAAGAAAACAAAAGAGTTGAAGCAGGAACATGATAAGGCAAATGATATAAGTTGCTCTCACACGCTTGAGATCTCGTACCCATAGCTAGTTGAGAGAGATAGTTTTGCCACCTGGGTCCCGTTTCATAAAACTTGTTATTGGCACATTTCTATTACAAATTTGCTCTCGGCCAATCAGATGCAAGGAATTCAGTAGCTTATAAGAGTTATTGCAACTTGTTATTGATGACAAGTTTTATGAAACAGAGCCCAGAAGTCATTCATGACCAGTCAATCAGTTCATAGAGCCTCAATGATTCATTATTTTGTACCCGTCTACTAGCATATGGTTCACCTCACAATTTCTTAGGTACATGTAAGTAGATTGATTTAAATGTGATTTTGACAAGAATCATTACTATTAAAGAATAAGAATGCAATCTCAAATTTGAGTTTGGAAATTCCCTTTTAGAGAATCTGTAATGAACCACGGTTGAGATACCTAGCACAAGCAACGCAATAGCAGATCAGAAAGAATTATTTGGGGCTCCACAAATTGAACTACGAACCTGCACATGTATGCATGTCGCAACTATACCTCTCAATTAGCTATGGCTATAGCTATGGTTTTGATACAAAGAAATGTTTCATTCAATATATACATCAATAATCAAGAGAGTCAACTCTCTTTGGAAGATATACAGAGGTGAGAAAAAAAGAAGCGTTACTAGGTTCTAGCATGAATGCTGCCTCGGTGAAACCATTTACCTTTGATCGGAAGATGCTCTTTATAAGAAAAAAACAAAATGGATGAGAACATTAAATGATCTAAAAAATATACTTATTTAAAAACAAGAAGGTGGTAGCACTGCTGATGGAATAGTATAGGGTATGGGAATAAAAAAACCTTATTCCATGCCTCTATACATTACCTTTGGTGCTATATAGTTCACAATATTATTTCTAATATACCTTGCTAAACCTTGTAAAATCATTACTTTCTCAATTTATACATGTTCTCATGGTTCGTTATATCTGTTAATTATTTCACTGTAAACCTTACAATTTTCTTTCATTTTCTGTTCAATTTTCTCAAACCATCTCCCCTCCCTTCTATTTACATGTATTACTTTCTTTTCTGTGTTAGTTCTCCTTTTCTCCCCCTTTATCTCTCTCTCCTTCTCTCTTAGTCAATCTATCCCTCTTTTTCTGTCTACCTTACTTAAATCTCCTTATCTCTCTTCCTCTGAATGAATTTCTACTTTCTCTACTTATCTACTACTATTACACTGTTTGTACTTGTACATACATGTGTTACTTTCTTTTCTGTTAGTTCTCCTTTTCTTTCTCTCTCTCTCTCTCTCTCTCCTTCTCATTCTCTCTTAGTCAGTCTATCTCTCTTTTTCTGTCTACCTTACTTAAATCTCTTTATCTCTCTTCCTCTGAATGAATTTCTACTTTCTCTACTTATCTACTATCTTTACTACACTGTTTACCTACTTATACTTGTACATACATGTACATGTATTACTTTCTTTTCTGTGTTAGTTCTACTTTTCTTTCTCTATCTCTCTCTCTCCTTCTCATTCTCTCTTAGTCAGTCTATCTCTCTTTTTCTGTCTACCTTACTTAAATCTCTTTATCTCTCTTCCTCTGAATGAATTTCTACTTTCTCTACTTATCTACTATCTTTACTACACTGTTTACCTACTTATACTTGTACATACATGTACATGTATTACTTTCTTTTCTGTGTTAGTTCTACTTTTCTTTCTCTCTCTCTCTCTCCTTCTCCTTCTCTCTTAGTCAGTCTATCTCTCCTTTTCTGTCTACCTTACTTAAATCTCTTTATCTCTCTTCCTCTGAATGAATTTCTACTTTCTCTACTTATCTACTATCTTTACTACACTGTTTACCTACTTATACTTGTACATAAATGTATTACTTTCTTTTCTGTGTAAGTTCTCCTTTTCTTTCTCTCTCTCTCCTTCTCTCTTAGTCAGTCTATCTCTCCTTTTCTGTCTACCTTACTTAAATCTCTTTATCTCTCTTCCTCTGAATGAATTTCTACTTTCTCTACTTATCTACTATCTTTACTACACTGTTTACCTACTTATACTTGTACATATTACTTTCTTTTCTGTGTTAGTTCTCCTTTTCTTACTCTTTCTCTCCCTCTGTACATTTTATCTAATTTGAATGCAAACTGCTACATGTTAATTCTTGTACATTACACAGTCTATGTAAATTTTCTAATCAAAATTCTACGACAATTTACAAGGTTATGGTAGTGCAGTGTTTAGTTTGAACCATCACTTTCCCAATTGCAAAATTATTGATCTAATTAGTGATATCGCATTTCCTAAGTACTATAGAAGTGCAAGTATGCAATAAAATAACTGTTTCTTTCATAAATCTGTTCCACATAAATCAAGGGGAGTGGCAAAGTCGAATGGAATAGCATGATACATGCAATAAATCAGTATCTGAAAGAAAAATCCCATTTTTTTTTTTCTGTTTACAATTTACATGTATCTCTCTCCCAATTTCCTATTCCTCCCCTCTATCTTTTACCATGTCAAGTTTTCATTGATTTTCCTAACACCTTACAGAAGAATTCAAGAGATTGCAAACTTGCTGCAGCATTTGCAAAGGCTAGAAAAACTCTTTTCTGGCTTTGGTCGACCAGGGCCCCGTTTCACGAAACCGTCATAAGTCTAAGTTCATGGACATCCCATAGAAACGCATGTTGATTTTACAACACACGTTTCTACGTATTGTCCAAGAAGTTAGACTTATGACGGTTTCGTGAAACGGGGGCCCAGTGGAACAAACGTGGGACAGCCACAGTCGACTTATGGCACACGTACAGTGTATGTTGTACATGAATAATATACTCCAAACGATGTGGCAGTCCAGGCTTTTGATCCAAGGCGATAGACCGCTTCTGTAATGTATACAAATTTATGCACTTATATTCTCTGAGCACCTAGTGACGAGCTATTCCATGAACCTGCTTTTTACAAATGAGCCGCGATGCTTGGAATCCAGTTTGCATACATTATTTGTTACTATGTCAGGTTGTCAAGAACAACATTTGTTTGAAAGGTATGCATAAAATTTGCATACATTACCGAAGCAGTCTATTGAAGAGTTAAAATGTTTGAAGCTAATCAATCTATGCAGTTCTTATAGGGTCAGCAGCCCAATTGTTCTTTAGATTTTTTAATAACTTAATTTAATTATTTTTCATTTTGTGAAAATCAGATGCAGTTGCTGTAAGCGCTTAGGTCGATTACATTGTAACTGGTAAGGTGCTATATAAGAAACAGCTATTATTATTATTATTATTATTCAAAATACATCAAATAGCTTTGACACATAGTATCTACGAGCATAGCATTATCTAAACTGAGAGCTCGTCCAAAATATTAAGAGATTTTCTAGGCTAGAAGCACTTATAACTGACAATAGATATCTCAACTGGTCCTTCCGAGAACTGTATCCACATTCTATTACATAACACATTAACTAAATGAGCCTGCTTAAAAGCGATGCAAAAGATCTTCACCAAGCGAGTTTATGATTTGAAAATCAAACCAAAAATATACGTAACTGAAGTTTCCAAGATCCTCTTTACCTTGCATAGTAAAATGATTGCCATATTTAGCCTATGGAAGGTCTAGTAGCAAATTTACAAGTTTAAGTAGCAAAATCATGTAGTGAAAAGATGTAACATTATTCTTTCAGAGGTTCATCTTTGTTCCACGCACCATAAGATGATAAAAGCAAAAAAAATGCAGAATTTAGCAATCTAAGAAAGAGCTCATGGAATTGCAAATCTAAGTTTTCTTCTGGATATCCATCCTTATCCAAGTTGACATTAAAAAATTTAAAAGGCCAAGAATGTCGGAAACCTACAATAAAGCTACATATATAGAGCCATGTCCGTATCTACTAATTCATGATTGAGGAAATGTACGTGAAATTATTCTTCAAAACGTTCTCATTTATTCCTTATACCACGGAATGAAACATTAGACCTAGCCTAGTACATGTGTAGGAAACAAGTTAAAGGTGCTAGGATGAGCTGGCAGCAGAGACAACCCTTTTTATGAAGATGCAAGTGATTTTTCCGTGATCTTCTACAAAACCTGTCAAAAGTGAACCTGCAAGGTTCGTATGCTTTACTTTTGCTTAATGTAAATGAAAACATTGTTCAAAATGATTTTCTTCAACCCGCATACCAAATGAAAGTACCAAATGAAAGTCTAGACTTGGCCTAATAGAAAGCAAGTTCACAGAGCAGGCTGGATTAGCATGTGCGCGCTTTGGAAACAGGCGACTGGCTGGAATGCTCCCCAGAGGAGTGGAGAATGTGCACTCTAATGTGCAGAATCGCAACTGAATCCAGTGACCGTGGTAATAATGCTGTAAGCGCTTTGGTCGGTTACATTGTAACTGGTATTAAAATGCGCTATAAAAGAAACAGCTATTAGAGCTGCGATGGGCCGGCTGCAAAGACAACCCTTCTAAACTAGCTGCAAGTGATTTTTCTTTAATCTTCTTCGACTAAGTCAAACATGAAGGATTGGCATATAAATTTATCTTGGTTGATGTAAATGAAATTATTCTTCCAAATGATCTCTTTCATCCCGCATACCACGTAATTAAAGTCTAAACTTAGCCTACTAGAAAGCAAGTTAACAGAGCTGCGATGGGCCGGCGGCAAAGACAACCCTTCTAATCTAGCTGCGAGCGACATTTCTTTGATCTTCTTCTTCAAATGTCAAACGTGAATCTGTGAAGTTGGCCAATTTATCTTGGTTGATGTAAATGAAATTATTCTTCCAAATGATCTCTTTCATCCCGCATACCACGTAATTAAAGTCTAAACTTAGCGTACTAGAAAGCAAGTTAACAGAGCTGCGATGGGCCGTCGGCAAAGACAACCCTTCTAATCTAGCTGCGAGCGACATTTCTTTGATCTTCTTCTTCAAATGTCAAACGTGAATCTGTGAAGTTGGCCAATTTATCTTGGTTGATGTAAATGAAATTATTCTTCCAAATGATTCTCTTAATCCCGCATACCACGTAATGAAAGTCTAGACTTAGCCGAGTAGAAAGTGAGTTAAGAGAGCTACGATGGGCCGGCGGCATGGTCAACCCTTCTAATCTAGCTGCGAGTGATTTCTCTTTGATCGTTTTCAAATATGTCAAAAGTGAACCTGCGAGGTAAGGCCGGTATATCTTGGTTGGCCTGAAACTTCCGCAATAGTTTGAAGGCCAGCTCTATATCCTCCTCATCAGTCCGAAGGGAATTAGACTCCCGGCGAGAACCACGCCTGGAATTGTTTGGTGATGAAAAAAAGTCCGGCACAGGACAGATCAACAACTGTTTCTAATAAGTCAAAATGTTCTTGGTCGAGTTTGATTTGGTGCTGGCACGAGCCTTAATGGGATTTTGACGAGATCTCTTACTATTATTCCCCCAAGTTTTGAAATGCCTCTTTGTGACGAGGTTTAATTTTCATACTTGTCATTACTGCAGTAATAAATAATTGAAGTTAACAGTTTATTCCATTTTGGGATGAATTCAGAATAATCAATGGAACACTGGAAAAGCAGAAACTCTTGCAAATTGTTAACAATGGCCGATTTTCACGAGAAGCTTCCACCAACTGCAAAAACATGTGTTGTGGCTCATCCGTTTTGCGGCATGAAATTTTTCACGAAACTTGACCAATGGCAACATTCTCAAAGTTTCTTGAGCACACAAGTTAGTGATTTTACAGTACTTACAGGAACAAATTTCTGGACATCTGCAGTATAAGAAAATTTGCACCAAACCACATTTTATCAAGAACCCAATTTGTAATGGTATAATTCAAGACAACTCAAGTTATCCCTGATGATATTACTGGGGGAAAAAAGTGGAAAAGAGATCTCGACATTCCACTGATATTATTATTATTTCTCCTGAACACATCATCCAACACACACAACTAACCCCGTATAGCCCGAATCACACCCAAAATATCACACTGTGCCTGGCATGTTCAGAAGCCCATATCACATACAAAAGAAATTGTTGTTACAAGTAGGCACAACAATAAAAATGGCGGACCAACTCTGCACAAATTTAGGACACTTTCTTTTTTCAACAACCACAAATAAACAAATCTCTTTGCAAACTTGCTCTATATTTTGAATTTGAATGCTTTCATGCAATATTTTTTTATACAAAGTAACAAATATCCGTAAAGACCATGGTGGCTTTAGCATATGAACCCATTTGCTAGGATACTGCATACCGGTATTGGGATCATTTTTGGTGCAGTTTCTTTTTTAAACAAAAACAAACAAAATCAAACAAAATACTTTCAAAAAGGCTAAGATGTCTTTTGCATATGAGCCTTTTGGCATGACAGACAAGCCCTGTATGACTGCTATTAATTTTAATGCTTTATTGCATTGGAGGGCATAGAATTGCAGTGCTGCGGGTTGTAGTGCGTGCATGAAGGTATACCATATGTGGAGGGAGCCTCTGATTCAACAATTTCTTTTGCTATTAGCTACATGGTACATGATAAGAAGCCTGTCTGGTATGTTAGTGCAATGTGCATTGATGACTTAGGCAATGTTCAGGGGTTTGTGTTATCTTTATTTCATCCTTTTTTCTTTGTAGTTCCCATGGTAACCTGTGACCTCAATGTTTTAAGTATTTGTGGGGATACATTAACAAAAAACATGTACCTTAGAGCAATTTGTGCAAAATACATTTCATTTCTCATTTGCAGAATTTGGTAACTTTCTCTGACTGTGGGGGTTAAGGCACAAAAAGTATTTCCATGATTCTCTTTAAACATATATAACACAAATTTTGTAAGGCTACTAGCAAAAGCGTACAGCCTTTTGCTGCTCTATGAACAAACATTGAACTTACACTTTTGATGTAGTTGCAATTATTGCTGTTTAACAATTTGGTTTTGAAGCATGTGGAACAAACACGTGAATCCACAGGACATGTTTTTTTAATTTACCCAAGACAAACATTGATTGATAAAACAAGGGAACATACCCATACAAATGTATTCATGTTTATGAATAACGGCCAGCAAGGGTCAAAAAGCAATGGACTGATAACAAAACACATTCTTTCTTTCGTTTTTTTAGCTTTTACCTGAACATGCCCATTACATGGAGGCCTACTGTTAGTGACACAGGTGGCCAGAATGCACAAGTATTTATCCATTTAATATCAGAATAATAATAATAATAATAAATAGTTGTAAAAAAAGGAAAAAACAAATAAAAGCATCATACATACCCGCTACCCGACGATGACAAACGCTGTCTGCAAATAGTCATATAGTCACATAGTCACATACACTCAAATTAGATAACAAGGGCACTTATCCAAAGATAACACGTTATTCATCATCAAAGTCCATAAATACTGTTAGTACTCGAAAATAACACGTCCAGAAACCCAAACACTGATAATCGGTTTACAGTTACCAGAGATTAACAAGAAAATATGAAATATCAATAAAGAGATTCATCAGATAGAATGAAAAAAAAAAAATTTTTAAGGTGGATTACGGAAGCAACTGATGACTTTGAATTGTTAATTTTGTCAAAAGACAAATAAAAAAGTTATCGACTTGAATGAAATATGTACTTGCTGTCTATTGAGGATAAAATCTTCAATGACAAAGTTTCAAATAAAGGCTGGAATCGATCTTGAACGACGATTTACCCTTGCAATCTAAATATCTTGCTTCAAATTACAGATCGATTACAATTTTAAGTTTAAAAAGGAGAAGGCTAGTTCTTTGTAGTTTACACTGTAAAGGTATAACACCATCATTGATTTGGAAAAACAATTCTACAAAACTGATATACACACTCCATGTCAAAAAAAAAAAAGATTCATAGCATTTAGCTTCGTAGAAATCCAACGCCATCTCATTGTTAAACACTAGTTTTCATAGAAATATTAGTAACTACTTCAAACCTCGTGTCATCGCAATTCATATTCCTATGTTCATTTTTAAGTGATAGTCATCCATTGGAAACTGAGCATGAGAATGCATTTGCTACGGCTAATGCCAGATGTATAAACAAAACCTATCTCTTGCAACTTATTTTCAACCAGTACATATTTAACTAACACTGCCTATTGCACTGAGACAGAGTGTTAATGACTTGATACATACCTCCACATCTATGTCCGCGTAATAATCTTTCATATCGCTACAATAATCTTTATCACAATTTGAGGAGGAAATGACGTTGATTATTGCTATGATTTCTATGACGTTAAAATCAATACTTGAAGCATTTCATGTCTTAGAATTACACACAACAAACAACCTACCTAATTATAGTATTCACTATCAATAATTCTACCATAAAAAAGGTACTTCTGATTAATTTGTGAGTTACTGTCAATTAAGCCGATTCAAGTTTCACATGTAAACATTAAATAAAAAAAGAATATGGCCTGTGTTGTATCAATTAAAGCTTTGGCCAAGAAACATTGCACTTTTATTTGGAGCTCATGTCGATAGGTAAATAGTTTTATATACTCCTGTTTTTTTTGTTTATGGAAACACTTCATAACGCTAGGAAAGTAAAAAGTATTATGTGGAAAAGCAGCTTTCAATGACGAAACACACTGATGAATCTTTGCATAATATTTCAATTTTTCCTTCTTTTTTTGTGGAATACCTTCTGAATTTTTCTCTTCACTCAAAACACCATGAGCAAGTAAGAGAATGATTTTGCAAGATAACGGATGAAATCATGATTGGAATTGCTCTGTCGTAACATCCTGGCGTTCTTCTCTTATAGAGTAACTTCCTTAATAGACATTTTAAAGAGGTGTTTGTTCTGATCATTATTATTCTAAGCTACCTGTTTGTTGACTCTAATCTTTGTAATATCCTGCTCTTTTCTCTTATTTGACTTCCATGGGGAAAACCAAGACATACTGCTTTTTTTCATTTCACTTTCAACTTTCATTTGCTACATGAAACTAGTGCAAAACATTTATCTCTCTTATGTGGTCATAAATTATTATTTTTTCTTCAAAATTACTCATCACCACTAAGTGTTCTTCATATATTTTTTTTTGTGGAACAAATTGCCAGAACAACTCAAAACTATAAGAACCTATGACACCTTCATCAGTACCTTGAAAATGTACTTTTTCACCACTTATGAATAGTCAAAAACATGAACCCAGTGCATTTTACCTTTTCTTGTACAAACATCTCGTTTTCTATTCTTCAAGTACATAGAGACATGCAATTTTGCCTATGTGTTATGTGCTATATAAAAATGTTTAATTATTATCATTATTATAAATATCACATTATAAGAGCAGTTCTTCATTTAAAAGAAATGCAGAATGACACTACACAAAGGATCATTAATCACTCACTGTGTTACATAATGTTTACTGTATTTTTATGTCCAATCAAAAGGGTATCTTTAGAAATTAGGCTTTTCAAAGTTCTTCTATCTTTACTCTTCCTGACAGTATTTGATATTTAGAGGATTCATATTTTAATTCATATTTTAATATGATTATACCATTGTGTCCAAAGCATTCATGTGACATTTTTTTATGAAGGTTGAAGAACTTGCCACCTTGAGTTAATATTAACTCCACTTCCCTTATCTGCGTAAAAAATCTTATAAAGAATAACTGTAATAGAATCAAGACATGTTGATGCAACACTTATGACAAGATCCAAGAACATTCATTGCTGATGAGATCAAGTGACTGAAAATAAGTGGTTAGAATGATTACTGGGAAAGTCGAGGCAGTTCCGATGTTGGAAGTTCCGAAGTCGGAGACCACACTAGACACACTGTTAATAAATCAGTTTGCTAAAGGCAGGTACAACTGACTTCTCTGTATTACTGTACTTCAACTTTACCCGGACTTCTTTGTCCTTGGGGCCCCCATCACATAAAACTTACCATTAATGGTAACTCTGTTATCAATGGTAACTACCATGGTAACATCACTCAACAGCCAATCAAAATCAAGGTTTTCATGGTAGTTACCGTTAATGGTAAGTTTTATGCAATGGGTACCTGGAGGTTCTGAACGCCTATATATACCTGTACACAGTACTACTTAAAGGAAGAGTGTGTTCACATATGGCCGGGCTAACCCTTTCAGATATGTACTGCATCACTGACTTACAAACAGTATATCATCTCTACCTAGTCCATATGCAATTTAAAACAATGCTGAGATGGGCTCAGCAGAGCTGCAATGAAGATGGATCCGGGGGAAATCCCCCACTGTTGACACACATTTGGGGTAGGGGGAAAAAGCATGTTATTGCACAAGATCAAAGATAAGCCGCACAGAAAACTGGAGTGTGAACTCACCTTCGTTTCAATGGTGGAGGTACTTTTGTATCGATCCGGGGAGCGGTTGGCTCGTCCTTCTTCATCTGAAAGCAAAGAGGACACATGCAAAACGATAACTCAACATTAAAACAGGCGCGACTACGTGCACGTGTAGGACAAACGTTCACATGGATACACACACAGGTAGGCCCGCACGAATAACTTCACGTCTGAACGAAGGAAGAAACAAAACTGACCTCCATCCATTAAAACCTACTTGATCTTTCTACGTGTCCAGGACAATGCTCGTTGCTGCTTGAAAAGCTATGGGCCTTTCAGACCTGTGGTTCTGAACACTGATGTAACTCCAGTTTAACACTGTCTTTAGGCGGTGGTATGAAAGTGCTCCTCACTTTTTGTATTTTCGAGAATGGCACCTACATGAAGCACTCAAGTGCACCCTCTGACGCGAAACTAAGTATTCCACAGAGTAATATCAAAATTGTAGGTTATTGTCAGCCATCAAGTAATGGAAAAGGCCAGATCGACTGCAAATCATAGCAATATCACACCAGTCACATGACTGACAAAACGACTTTATAACTGATTAAAACCTTAATTTCCCTCTGAAAGATTTAAAATATGCTACATATTTATTTCCTATCTGAAAACCATTCTGTATCTCAATCAGTAAGAATTTACATTTTAAAATCTAATTCTATTGCACTATCTTTCAATATCCAGCCAGTGTCGGTCCATAAGATGCACGATGGCTTTCTATGCACTGATCTAGAATCACACCTCCTGCTGTTCTGTCCATGATTCCTTTAAAACCGTCTTACAAAGAGGCGCGATTGATTCGAATCCATTGCACCTTAAAAATAATCACAACTGTCTACTAATAAGCGTTGTGATTAATTTTTAAGTTGCCATCTATTCAAATCAATCACACTTCTTTACAACACAGGGCCCTGATATCATAACACTGGTACTGAATTTCCAGAAAAGTAGCATTTTGCAAATACATGTATCTAGTGTACCTAGGGGAGCATTTCATCAAGCGTTTTGTCATTGATTTTTACCGACAACTGTTATAAGCTACTGAAATCCTTGCATCTGATTGGCTGGAAGCAAATTTGTCAGTAAAAATCACTGACAAAACGCTTGATGAAACGCTCCCTAGATCTGCAGGATTGAGAGCACATGAACAGCATCTTCCTTTACTCATATAAAGTACTTTCTTTGTATATATACTTAAATAAAATTTGATTTTTTTTGTATTTCACAAGCATAATTTAGCTTTTACTTATTATCATTCCGATTCTGCATTTGGTAGAAATCCCTCGAGCAGATACATTTTTAGTCAAATTCATCAGGCTAACACTAAATTTACAATGATTTACAGTAATATTTTTCTTAAATACAGAAAATGGAATTTGCCCATTTTCCAAATTCAAAATGTACACTTTTAAAGACAGGCCCATAATATACTCATTCACATCCAGGCATACAGAACACAACACTTAGTACAATGACGTAAAATGTTAATGTACACAAATATATAAACACACACCTGTATACAAAAAGAGAAAGAAAGTCACTAAAATAATAATAAAAATAGTTAAAATAATATTTTGTTTTCATTTATAGCGACTGCCAGTTACAAGTAACTTGCAATTTGTATTTCTGGAAGAGTCCTTATCTCTACCAATTTGAAATCTCTTTTAAAAATATGTTGTTTATAAATATCTCGCAGAATCTCATCCGTACTCTTTCTAGAGCCTAGTTCATACATGATGCATTCAAGTACCTCAAAAACCAGCCACTGTGAAAAAAAAATGGTATAGTGCATTTCACATTTCTGTATCCTATCACAAACACATATGTAAGTATGCTTAGGTGCCTTTGTTAGGGGCAATAACTTCTTTTTTTTCACCCCATTCGACATGTAAAATTGGTTTCATACTCCCGTTGAGTTGGGTTTTTTGTTTCGTTTTGTTTTGTTGTTTTTTTTTTGGGGGGGTTAGGTGGTCTACAATGCCATGTATGAACGAGGCTTTATAATAGATATCATTGTCTACGGTTATGCTGATATAGATTGTACATTGAGTCCAACATTAATTTTCCAGATATCACATCACTGTCATCACAATTATTGCAGAAGTCGGTGCATGTTAGACGAGAAGGCCTTCACAATTCAAGGCTTTAGTAAAGCTGATTTCCCCACTAACAAACTTCAACGACTTTAATATCGCACTTGGGTTATGAGACATGAATTTGAGTTGCTTCTTTTGGGGGATAAAACCGCCCTTTCACACACACAATATTTCAGCTATTCTACATTTTGCCAACGTTATGGGTTAGCAGTTTGAACGCAGTGATCAGTTGCCTGTGTCAGGACAGAATTGTATAACATACTTACCAACACAAACACAACACATAAATTTTTTTACACTTAACTAAAACAAAGTTGAAGCATGAAATAAAATTGCATCCATCTACTTTCCTTGTTTTCCAGAAACCTTTTCCAACAAATAAAAAAAAAAGGGTGAGCTTCTGATCCCCAAAACATACCAATAGAATCACAAACATGTATCTTTATTTACAAGTATAATTACTGTCCACAATGCAATTCCCAAATACTCCCCTGAAAGTTCAAAATCGCCCCAACTATTTGATGCCTAAAGATGAAAGTTAACGAGAAGAACAATGTTTACATGAACAGCCACTGTAATAAACAAGACATATTTACACAAGTTTGGGTACAAAAATTTCACAAAATAGACACAATTGAGAATCTGTGCTCCAAACCGAGAAAAAATGGTTTGAAAAAAACAAAAAAACATGATAAACATCCAGAATGAAAACATGGAAGACATTTTCAGATGACACTTGTAAACACTAGATTTGGAACATGACAAATTAAGAAGATATTTCATTAGAAATGTTCAAAGTGATTTGAAGATGCAACAGTGCTTTTTGCTCATTGTGTTACTAACCAGCCAAACAGATGGTCAGGCCAAACAAACACTACTTCAAACCAATCCATTCTCTTAAAAAAAAAAAAAAAAAATCATGTCTGTGCTAAACACCACAAACAAACAAGAACAAATAAAAGATAGAGGGGGGGGGTCATGAGAGGGGGTTGGGAACCAACGTGGAAGGGGTGGAGAGAAGGAAAAAAATTCAAAATAGAGAACAAGGCCTCGCTACGGAAAGTGCAAACTGTTTGTAGAAACCACATATGGAACTGCAAAGTGTCTTATTCATGCAAAGTCCAATGAGAGTAAGTGCAAAAAAAGAACATCATCAGGTATCAAAAATGTACAAATAAATAATACAAATTAAATACTTGCTAATTTAAATTCATATCCTATCTTTGACAAGTATTAAAAATGAAAGTTCACAAAAACTTCCTTTTTTTCAAAGCCACATAAACATAAATCATGGAATAAACGAAGTTAAATATTGACTTTTTAAGGAAAATAAAAGAATATCATAACCTGTACTATTTACAATGTAGCTAACACATCATCCAATTTTCTAACAAATGCATATATTTTACATATTGAGCTTGAACTAGTAGACGACATAAGATTCCTACCATAAATGTACAACTTTTTTTTTCACTTTATTTTTCCCTTCTTTTTAAAAATTTGCTGGCAACCCCAAAAGCTGTAACTTCATATTCAAGATTTTGAACACATCTTTGATTTGTGTGTGAAAAAAACAAAAACCATCCACCTGTAGTTAAATCTGTGACCTATTTCTGAACCCTTATCGCATATGAAAATGGTTTTAAAAAACTGCTGGCTTCAGAATTAATAATAATTAATAATAACCAATAATAACCAAATAACCAATACACTCTAAAATATATTAGGAAAGTACTTAAGCTAAGCTCTAGAAAGTTTAGACCGATATATGCTTTTCTTCAGATAATCCATTTCCGGTATCGCCTTTGAATAAAGAAAATTGTTTTTCATCCGACTGTAATATTACACAAAAATTCAATTTCTTCTTCTGAGTAAATGACCAAAGTCTTTGGATGTTCATTGGTCAAAGTTGACAGCCTTGACTGAGAGGAAATTCCCATTTTATCTTTTTGGTCACTTACTCATTTTCTAAAACTTCTCTACAATTACAGTACTACAAATCCAAATATGCTTCCTTTCAAAAGGTGAAATAGGGCCCAAGTGACTTACTCCCTGTCTTACAGTATAGGGTCACATAAGAGACAAGTACCCAGGACAGCTGATTAGCATGGGCCTAGTTTCCCAGTCTTTGCTTCAGACCCTTTGCCTTTTCCTTGTAATGTTCCAGTTTCCCCCTATTTCTCTACCTATAATTCATTTGTGAATAAACTGACACTGAATGAATTTTGCAAATTTGTTCTTTATCATACACTTAGCACTAGAGAAATTATTCTGACAAATCAGTATTTGCTTTGGGTGGTAAAGAAGCCTGAAAAACTAGACTAGGTTGGTTACAGGAATGTCCATGTATACAAGGGTCTGGTGGAGGATCTACAGTTGTTGGATTGGAATGTACATTGTATACATGTCTCATTACAAAGGTTCTACAACTTAGTCTTTGTATTCAGACTCATTATAAAACTATATGCCAGTCTCCACCTACCAGTACCACCTTTTCTCAGTCAAAGAAATCTTATTATTACATTATTATCTTATCTTCATAAGTCATAAAGTCAATTTATTCATAGCTTTAATTAATGCAATACAATATACAATATTAAATAGTCATAAGAAAGAGACCCCCTCCCCCGCCGATGAAAATAAAATATTTCCTTTCGTCCTTTCATTCCAAGGCCCCTAAATTGATATAATAGCCATTTCTTCATAGACAGATTTATACCATACTCTGGCAATAGTTTATTAATATTTAAACCAAGGTGTATAATAATAATACCCTTTAACCTATAATGAAATTATTCTCATTTACTTAATAAAAGTTTGTTGAATTAAACTTATTTACATCTTTAAATCATTTAGAAAACCGTCCTCTCAATATAAAACAAAAAATAGTTCTGTTATTTTCAGCATGTACAAATGTAGGCAATCTCTTCACATTTTCAACATTTACCCAAAACTTCCGTTTTTTAAAAATAGCCAAATCTTTGTACAGCTTGGGTTTGGTGAGAAAGCTACAGTGACTCCTGTGGTATGGTTGCCAATTTGCAGATGAGTCAGGGAGGAGAGATAATCTATCATGTGTTTTCGGAGTTTGTCTAAGTGACAGTGGAATGCTGCACAGAGCTTCGTCTCCCTGCGTTTCTCCCCATGGCTTTCCCCAATGCTTCCCAGTGCATCGGAACCCTTTCACGTCTTATCTTATAAAATTTTACTTCAATAACATGTCTATTACCGATGCACTACAATTGAAAGATTAAAAACGCCTTGTCTTTGAGATAGAACAAAATTATTTCCAGGATGGCTGCTAAAATGCATTTCCCCATTCACGAGTGGGGGAAAAATATATATATATATATATATATATATATATATATGCTATATTCCCCTCCCCCAACACCCCTACAAGTGTATCTACATAGACTTTATCTTTGCGATAATACCATTGGCAAAGTCAAACTTCTTAAGAATATGGAGACTGTGAGCAGGGGTCTCGCTGCAGACCAGCAATACTTAGAAATTGCCTGGTAATGCCAGTGCAATTAATGCACCATCACACTAGAGGCATGTGTCTATGATATGTTAACATACATATCTCTTATTTCCCCGTTGACAGATCCACGTTCGAGAACGACACGAATCTGACCCCCTTCCCCCGAATGCTCGGTGCAATCCTAGCTCCTACTTTCCAAGAATTGACCGGTCAGGGAGAGCGCATTAGGGGTGATGGTTTGCAGAAGACAAGATAACGTTCGGGCACAGGGTATCACTGGGAAGGGGATCTTTTACTGATACTTGAGTAAATCACAAAAGAGATTTTGAAAGCAAGTTATCTAAGTAAAATGTAACATGCCTCACTTTCAAAGGGAGATAATCACCCATAACAGAAGTCTTAAAAATGTAAAACATAAGAATAAACTGTGACTACTCCTGCTTTAAATGTTTGTCCTCTCCATAATTTTTTATCCTAATCTATTGTCATTAAGAAAGTTGTCAATTCAGGACCTAAATTTCAGTCTGAACTTCAGCAGAACTATTTTCTGAATTTGAGGGATCGCCAATAAATAAAACTATTCAGCTGCTAGAGGGCGTCAACAGATATATTTATCAAATGCTTGTTTTTGAGTGGTTGACGCACGCTGCAGGAGCAGTGGTTCCAGATTTCGGTTATGGTGTCTCCATCCGGTATTTTCGCTTCTATGTGTGCATGATCGTCAACTTTAATACTTCAGCTTCATAAAGGTTATTCATTAAGTTTTGAAATTTCATCCATCATAATGGACGGTTAATTCTGAAAATGAAGATTCATAGAAGATGACTGTTCCAAAACTTCTGAACAGAGAGAGGCATAACATGCAACAGTAAATGAAGAGTGGGGCTTATCAGTATTGGATCGACAGCCGCGGCTAGGTATGACATGATATAGTCCTACTCTTATTTTCCTCCGACCAGCACAACGTTGTTTTGCAACAGAACCCCACACCCACAAAAACACTTTTGCATGATTTAAACCAATGTTTAAGTCACTTTTCAATCGAATTTTAGACGCATCTTGACTAAGACACATCAGCTGATCAATAGCAAAACCCATGACGTGCGCCTGTACTGGAAGTAGGCGTCACAACAAAAGTAATATAGCGCCGCCATCAGCGAATGTCTTACAGCTATTGTCGATCCCTCGAATTCCAATACACATATGAATTATAGAACCAATTTGAGTAACTTTTAACAGTCCACAAACATTAAATCTTTAAACGTTTTCCCTCTTTTTATTCATGGTATGACAGAGAAATCATAGAAAAGCAATTAACATTCTTTTCTTCTTAAAGGTTAAAACAATTTTACCACCACTGCAGTATTCCATTACCACTGAGCAACCATTATAAGACACAATTTATGAACTAAACTTCAACATAACATGAAAAATTCTTTTGAAATTTTGTTCATCTTAGATCGAATCACTGTGTTAGGGAAAAAATATTGTATCTGTTTCTCCACAAATAATCTGATCTCTGACTTTCTCCAATTTCATTTCAATTCGAACATTCTTTGATTTGTCCTCATTTTTAGTTGTTTCACATTGCAATTTGCACTTAACCCTTTCAAGACAATTGATCACATTTTGTGGTTTGGCTCAATAACTTTTGATTCAGAGCTCGAAAAAAATATACCAGATGCTGCAGAAAGAGAGTAGAAAGTAGAAAGAGCAAAAATTTCTGCACACACTATGTCCATTTTTGTTGCATGACCATATTGCGTTTGATGCCAGGAATTTTATAAACAGGAATAAGCTTTTAAATCCTTAAATTGGCAACATATTGAGAGGTTCAAAATCATTGTTTTTTATCAAAATTGACAATATTTTCCACTTTTCAACGCTGTTCCTAACCAGGTGTGTTGTTTTCAAAGACATTACAATTTATTAGAACCATGTACCACTAACAGAAAATTATTGTTGCCAATTTGAAGAGCAAAATGTGATCAATTTAGCCCTGAAATAATTTCAGTCATGAAAGGGTTAATGACATACTTTCTCAATTTTAAACTCAACAATGAAAAACACACACAAATCTCAGACCTAGCCAATGAAGAGAAGGAAAGACATTGTGGTCGCATATCCACATAAAAATTATGGACCGTCATTGTGTGCAATATTGATTCAATTCTAACATTCTTTGGTTTGTCTGGGTTTGTTGTTTTACTTACTGATGCTTGTTTCTTTTTGAGTTCCTCGAGCCATTTAAGAATTTCTTCGTCTGCTAAATCGAATGCTGTGTGATTCTGATTAGAGATGGATAAAGAGAAGATGAAAAAAATCAATATGAAGTCTTTGGAAATATAGCGTTTTACATTTCAAAATATATTTCTCCAAGAATAAGGGGCATGTGAGAACTTCACCATCTGATGCATTGAATGCTGTATGGTTCTCATATTACTCTCTTTCTTGTAGAAAGAATAAGAATAATATGTGAACTTCACCATCTGCTAAATAGAAAAAGAACTCTGTACGGTTCTTGTTGGAGAAAGGGGGAAGACGAGTTGGAGAGTCATTTAACAACTCCTGGAACTTGTCTAAATTAATTTGGACAATAAAGCACTTCTTTTTAAAAAGTCATAAAGAGAGCTCTCTCTCTTTTTGTGTTTTAATCAGTCTCCTCACCTCACTGTCTGATGAGCCTGCCTTAATTGCGATACTTGTCTTGAAATGTTGTTTCATTTACGAATTAATAATATCGACATACATGTACAATAGATCATCATAGCAGCATTGCTGTAAAGGTCTTAGCAAAGACAGCTGAATAAACAGGGCATCGTTTCACAAGAAGTACATGTACAATTTAACCGATATCCCATTGAAACACATTTTTAATACACGAGTGTCAATGGCACATTGGTGGACTTGCACTTAGATGGGTTCGTGAAACCCTGCCCAGGAGCCTACTTGTCAGTTCAGCCTGGCAGTCTATCCCAGAAAGATTTCTACTACAAATCTGCATTGGAATTGGAATTGGAATCGAGAGGCAAAGCATTCAGTTATAAAATCGAACATATTTTTCAGGGATGCTGACAAGAAATTTTCCAAACTGTATAGAGATTAAGCAAAACCTCTTGTCTAACAAATAAGAGAATGGTCAGTCCCATATATTCAAATTTTGTCACAACAAATCGCCCACCAAAACGGTGATACCTTTTCTTCCAATCTATCCCTTGTCTTAAGAGCAATCCTTTTGGAATCCCTGACACCACTTACTTGCTGAAGATGAGCCTCAAACTTACTAATCTATTTTTTGTGTCCATATCGCACATGGCTTTTACTAAAACTTCGCAGGCATCTTTATGACCCCAGTGTGACGCCGCATGGAGGGGCGTCCAACCGTCATTATCTTTTGAGTTCACGTCCACCCCTGCTTGTATAAGAAGTCTACGGAGAAGGGAAAGTAAAAAGATGAAACAGGTAAAGATTAATCCCTGATTGCATTGACGGAGAAATCAGGATCGAATACAGGCTTTATTTATGCAGGATTTATTCAGTATGTACCTAAGAAGCTGTTTAAAGGCCAACTCTGATCACAAAAATAGGTTAGTTTCAATCAAAACAGAAAAATCTGAGAAACAAATCACATAAGTGTTACAAATTTCAAGAAGAAAAGGCTGATCAATTTAGCCCTTTCAAAATCCTATCTTGAGTGGGTTAAGATAAAAGACAGTGGCTTCTCGGACTACAAGCTAATCAAGTTTTTCTCAGAAGCTGCAATACGGACACCTCGGTGAAAAGGAAAGTCTGTGAGGGATGGCATCAGATGGATGGACACTTAGGACAGGGTGATTACTTAGCACTTAGTCCAGTTTTCTTGACGAAATGCTGTCCCATTTTTGTTGGGTTATCAAACCGCATATGCTGCCAGGAATGTTTTAAAATGCAATGTGCATTGAATGAAAATTAAAATCCTTGAGCTTGGCAACATGTTGATAGTTCAAAATCTGTTTGTTTCTTTTTTTTCCATACCGATTGTTGTTGTTTTTTTAGAATAAAAAGTTAACCCCTACCATGCCGTGGGCAGCAAATCCCGCCCCACAATGTGAGTGTTGAACATTTTGTTTCGGCTCAGAATGGCTTGTAAATTCTTCCTCATACAGAATCCTGTGCCTCCAATATAATGTTTATTCCTATGCAATAAATCTTTGCCCAGTTCGCTCAAGAAAAGAACTCAATGAATGTTAATATTCAACTCTTGAAAGTTCTTTTTCTACAATTGCTCAAAAATCTGGTGGCATGGAAGGGGTTAATGTAGCAATAACAGAAAAATACCAGCCAGCGTTGCCAATCTAGTCTTGCTACTAGACTGTAACAGGGACACCCCAATGCTGGGGGGGGGGGCAGTCTGCGAGAGATGACGTCAAATGAACAACAGGGTAGAGATTACTTAGCACTTAGTCAAGTTTTCTTGCTTTGTTTTTCCTGCATCCCCGGGCCCCCCTGCCCTATCAACAGAGATGACAGAAGGACTGACCGCTGGAACATCTCTCTTCGGGTAGTACGATCCAGGGAATGTACTTCACTACTTCTCCAACAAATCATTGATATGTCAGTGAAGTGTGTTGGAGAAGTACATGTATGTTCTTAGTTTTTTTTTCATAGTCAAAATTGGCAATGTTACTAACATATATCATCTCACTTTTATGTTCTTTTAGCAAAATGTGATCTAGTTTTAAACATTAAAGAGAAGGTTGAGTTCTGGGAAAGGTAAAAATAATTTGTGAGCTTTCTCCTTCCTTTTATGTTAGTTTGGAAGATTATCATAATAGAAATGTCTCCTGAAAATGATTTTTCCTCAAATGCCCTCGCATTCAAAATATGACAAGAAACAGCTGAAATGTTCAAGCCAAATTTTATGTGTAGTCCCTTATACACATTTCTGTGTGCAGTGCATGTGACTCTCAGCAGGATTGAGTCATTTTCTTATCATTTTGGTGATTCCAAAACCTTACAGCATACACCAATTCTTATGTGCTATATAATCAACCTTTCCCAATTGCTTTGAGACAGTTTCTTTCACGATTCAATCTCATGACAGTAACTTAACTTTACATTTAAGAGGAGTACTGGTCAAGCAATTACGCTGTAAAAGTATATAACTCTCTGGAAGCAATTGGGAAAGAGTCATCATGTAGCACATGTACAGCCATGGAAAAATTATTAGACTAAGAATGGATACTGATAGTCTTATTTTTGTGGTAAGAAGGAAACAAAATATCATAAAAGCAAGGTATAACTGCTGGAATTTGGTATTCATTTAATAATGAAATACAAAGACAAATCATTTTTATAATTTTGTTTGCATATTATTGTACCCATATTACAGAAGCTTGGTCTAATAATTTTTTCCAGGGCTTAAGTACATAAGAACTTGAGTTTACTGAGAGGATTTGGAATAATCAAATAATCAAAAAATTTACCCTTGCTAAAAGTCACATGCACTGCACACAAAATGTGTATATCGTCTGTTTGGAGCCAGAAGGGCATTAATTCATATACTTTAACACACAGTTAACGCCCTTATGGCTCCCAATGTGTATATGAGACTACACACACACATGTATGTGACACAAAAAGCTTGGTCCAAACCTTTGAGCTATTTCTTATCATATTTTGAATATGAGAGCACTGTGAAAGAGCATTCCTTTCCTGGGTACATTTCTTCTAATGTGTTATTTTCTTCCAAGCAGACATTAAACAAATGAAAAAGCTCACAAAATACAGCCCTGGAAAAAAATTATTAGACCAAGCTTCTGTAATAAGGATACCATAATATGGATACAAAATTATAAAAATGATTTGTCTTTGTATTTCATTGAAAGAATACCAAATTCCAGCAATTATACCTTGCTTTTATGTAATTTTATTTCCTTCTTACCACAAAAATAACACTATCAGTAACCATGCTTGGTCTAATAATTCTTTCCATGGCTGTATGTTTCAACTTTAACAGAACTAATTCTTCTCGAAAAAAAGATGAAAGAATGCATTTCTTACATCCTGCACCTATATGTGCAGCACCATAAAAGGGCGCATCCAAATCACCCCAAATTTTACAAGCAAAAACAAGGGGGTCCAGATCCCTCTGGCCCCCCTCCCCCTGACCCTACCCGTGTGTGCCACATTTTTGCTTAATTCTCCCAGCCATCATTACCAAATAGATAACAAATATCATTGATGTTATTACTGTAATCATCAATATTTTCATTATCATATACACATGTACATACAGTGGAACCTCTTTTAAAACAAACTCCTTGGGACCACAGAAATTACCTTGTTATATCAGGGTTTAAAGAATAAAAAGAATCCAAAGAAGAGGGACCAGTAAAATTACCTTGTTATAACGAGAGTTTGTTACAACAGCGTTCTTTATAAGGAGGGTCCATTGTACTACAGTGATCACAGTGAATACTTACTCCATAACTTTGATATATCCCTTAGCAGAAGCGACATGGAGGGCAGTGGCTCCAGTTTTTGGATGCCGCCTGTCTTTGACATTTTTGCTGTTTAGCCACTGTTTGGCATCTTCTAACATCTTGTCATGCTCCTCTGTTCTTGCCTGGTCTACATCTAAATCTGTAGGAGGAGGAAGATAGGACAGGAAGGTGGACAATTTTGCAGCAAATTTGTGATAAATGACTACTTTATCTTATTTTTTTTAAAAGAGGTAACCAGGATTATCATAAATTTCACACTTTATTCGATAATAATAATAATAGTAATAATAATAACTGTTTTTTTATGGCACCTTTCCAATTAAGTAACTGATCAAAGCGCTTTATAGTGTATTATTACCCCGGTCACTGGATCCATATGTGATTCTGCACTCAGAATGGATATACTCCACTCCACTTGGGAGCATTCCAGCTTGGCAACCGTTTTACAGGCGCACATGTGCTATTCTAGCCACAATGACGTTCGCATCATACTGGGTACCCATTTAACGCCAGGGTGGACAGGAGCAATATAGATACAATGCCTTGCCCAAGGACATAAATGTTGTGCCGGGGTCCGAACCCAGGACCTTTGCATCCCCAGTCAAGTGATTAAACCAGTTCATTCATTTTTACGCGTATGCATCTTATATAATTGGCAATGGGTAACATAACTTGAAAAAAAATGAATTTCTTTTTTCTATATAATTGAACATATTTGCCTACATATGGACATAATTTGTTGCATTTCTCCCTAAATTCATCCAGATTCCAAATACACAAAATTCATCAGACATCATGGGGCAGGGGGACTCACTTCATTAAAAAAAAAGTTGTCAGTAATAACTGTTCATGCCCTTGGCAGAGACACTGCGGTATCAACAGGGATGTGTAGATGTAATCAGGCAATGCCTTCTTGCATGCCTGCAACACCTTCTTTTGGTTGAAATGGATGGAGACCCTAAGTTCAGTTGTCGGTAATAACGTCTTGGGTCCTTGGAAGAGACACTTTATCTGCGACCTTGCCAGGGATGTGGAGATTTAATTAGGCAATTTATCGTCTTTAACGTAGGCAACACCTTTATTTTGTTGAAAAGGGGGATTCAAGACAGTTCTAGATAGTTAGTCTTATCTTGGATGGTGCAACGGATTGTAGAAGGGCTTGTGTATAAGAGACCCAGGGTTCAGTTGTCCCAGAAAACGCATTGTCCTTGGCAGAGACATTCTGTCTGCATTGTCACAAGAGATGGGGTGATGTCATCAGACAATGCCATCTTTAATGCCTGCAACACCTTCTTTTGGTTGAAAAAAGGGGACTTGAGACATTTCTTGCTAGTTCGTCTCATCTTGGATGGTACAGTGTATTTCAAATGACCTTTAGGATGGAGACCCAAAGTTCAGTTGTCTGTAATAATGTCTTAGGTCCTTGGAAGAGACACTCTGTCTGTGATCTTGCCAGGGTTGTGGAGATGTAATTAGGCAATTTATCTTCTTTAACATAGGCAACACATTCATTTTGTTGTAAAGGGGGATTCAAGACATTTCTTGATAGTTGTCTCGTCTTGGAAAGTGCAGTGGATGTTAGAAGGGCTTTCGGATAAGAGACCCAGAGTTCAGTTGTCAGTAAAAACGTCTCATGTCCTTGCCAAACACACTGTCGTCTGCATTGTCACAAGGGATGGGGTAATGTAATCAGACAATGCCATCTTTAATGTACACAACACATTCTTTTGGTTGAAAAGGGGGGATTTGAGAGTTTTTGATAGTTAGTCTTATCTTGGATGGTGCAACGGATCTCAGCAGGGCTTTCGGATAAGAGACCCAGAGTTCAGTTGTCCCGGAAAAAGGTCTTGTCCTTGGCAGAGACACTCTGTCTGCATTGTCGCCAGGGATGTGGAGATGTAATTAGAGGCATAGGAGGATGAGAATGTATCTATGACTGTGGTAGCCTCACGACTCGTTTACAGCTGCTCCACAAGGAATTCTTCCTGTGGAGTCGGCTAGGGAGTGAAGGGTCAAGCGGCATCGTCTTAAAGGGACGATAACTTACACTTCCACTGAAGAGAGGGTCAGTTTTGGATGGTAATAAGGAGAAGCTATGGTTTGAAGATCCCATAACTTTTCCATTTCTGACAAGCTTGATTAGTACATTTTATATGGACTGAATTAAACCTCAAATGGTCATTTGTGGTGGTCAATGGCAAAAACACTTTTACTGGTAATGCAAAGGTCGTGGGTTCCAGCCCTGGCAAGGCACTACCATCCTTTCTCAAGACATTAACCTACATTTCCCTCTCTTGACCCAGGGGAGGAGGTTTAGCTGGTTGGATTTATTTCTTGAAATGCACTTTGCACTGTAGGAAACTGCTAGAGCTAAAAGCCAGGGTAACAATTGCTCTTTTATATTCACCATCTGGATAAGAGTGCCATCATGTTTTATTCTAGATTATTTGGGTCTGGCATTTTGGTACTTCGATGATAAGCACAGATTTGCAAATTAGTGCCAGGGGACTTTCTGCTTGTAGTCCTATCTGAGGGACTTGGAAATTGAGGAAGAGTGCTTCCCTACAGGACTTATTACTCACAGAGGTCTAGTTTACATTGGGCCCTAAACTTTCAACTCAAGACCCCCCCCCCCCCCCCTAAAAAAAAAAAAAATAATAAATAAATAAAAATAAATAAATAAAATAATAATCATAATCATAAAAATAAATTTAAAAAAAATAATACTTTCAAAAAAAATTTGAAATTAAAAAAGACAACATACGCAGCCCTGGGCCTAGTGCAAACAAACCTTAAACCTTTAAAAAAGTAAGAGAATCCCCACCTATGGACACTAGCCCACTGATGTGGACTAAAACACATTGGCCCAAATTCACAACGGAGCTTTATTTTAACCCATTGTTTAAACCTTTAAGCCATGGTTTAAACCTTTTAAAGCATAGTAGTACTAATGTTCTAATCATTTTGCAGCATGCAACTTTTGCAAGTCTGGACAACTTTCAAAATTCGCAGAAGTTACTGGTTTTACAGTAGTCTTAAGCATTAGGCCATTTGCTGTTTATTATTCGTATGGCTCAGTAGTAGAGCAGTGGTCTCATAATTGGCACGTTCTGGGTCTGAAACCAAGTCGATGTACTAGTGCCCTTCAGTATTAAAGGCATTAATCCTCATTACAAAGTCCTTTGGAGAGGACTTACAGCCGTCAGTCCCCTGGTTGCTAATGCCTAGTTTACATTTGCTACGGTCATCGTACGATGGATTAGTCTACGATTTTCCTTGCGATTTGGGGGACATCGTAGGTGGCTACGGGCTACGATTTTTATGTTTACATTATTTTTACGGTCATCGTGCGATTTCATGTACTGGGCATCGTAGAGGGGCCAAAGACAAAGCCGTACAGAGGCTGTACGGAGATCGTACAGAGATTGTACGGAGGTTATAGGGAGATCTTACGATTTCTTTACGATGCTTTTTTGCTCCCCTGTTGAAAAAAAATCGTACGCTCTCTGCATGATCAGCGCAAGGCCTCCGCACAATGACCCTGCGCTGATCGTACGATGCCACCTACGATGTTTTAGGGCTATGATCCTACGATTTTGAAATCTTGAAATTTTGAAAAATTTGTATAACTCCGCGCGAAACAAAATCGTAGAGGCTACAGAGACCGTGGATCAGTACGAAAATCGTACGATCGTCGTATGCCACCCCAGGGAGATCGTGCGATTAGAAGGATACGATCAGTTTACGGTCACCCTACGATGATCGTAGACCAAATGTAAATGGGGCATTACTTACAAGCAAAGATAAGCGGGTACTGAATGGAAAAGTAATTGATATAAATGCATGTTATCTTACCTTGTTTATCCATTTCATCTTGTAGAAATTCCTCCATGTCCTCCTCCTCTGCCAAATCCATTGGTAATTCCCCCTCATTATTGCATGCTACTAAGTTGGCCCCATTTTCTATTAAATACCTGCACATAAAAGAAAAGTAAACAAGAAATATTTATAATTGTATATCAGCTCACATGTAGTCCTAATTCAATTCAATTCAATTCAATTCTGGTTTATTGAAAGAAAGACTCGGATTCGCTACAATTATGCTAAATCGCACATGATTTATATTTAAAAGAATATTCAAATATTACATAAATACATAAAAAACAGCATTGTATAATTAGAAAGAAAAATATATGACATTTCAACTATGGTACAAATAGTGATAACATGTTGAGGGAAAACAAAAATGAGCATGAATTATTAACAGAAAAGCACCTAAAAATTCAAGCACCAAACGGAAACTTGTGCCGTAATTACAATTGGCCCGAGTGAAAGCAAAATGAACACATTCTTGAAATTTTGAGAAAACTGGACCAAAAATAAGAAAATAAGGATTCACTTTATAAATTTATGAACACTAGCGATATTGGGAATCTCCTATTGGTAAGTTTGCATGGTGTGACAGAGTGATGCTTTGTTGTGTACACAATACATTGAATTCCTCAAAATATCATTTTTCCTGAATAATGATAATTGAACAAAAGTTTCTCAACACAACTTTAAATTTTGCTAGATCCAAACAATGATATCTACATGTACATGTATAGATATATTTATACATGTAGATACAAATAGCCATTCAATGGTGACATTATTTTCAATTGCTAATAAATGAAAATGTACAGCCCAAACACAATCCATAAATATATGTTCAGAAAAGACAGAAAAATCAGAGTGGTTCTGTATTTCTTGCAAGTCTATAAATTTATTGAGCATTCTTGGTGTTTGGTAACACTGGGTAAAGTAATCTACATAAATGTATACACAAGTATCTTTGTAACAGAGTTCTCCATAAACTAGTTGATATCACATCATATGTATGTACATGACCATTCAATGCGAAATTCTTCATATCACAAGTACATGAACACTGTATGTAATCTTGATTTTCAGAATTAACTTTACTTCCAAAACCCTTTCGAGACAATTGACCACATTATGTGGTTTAGCTCAATAACTTTTGATTCAGAGCTCAAAAAAATATACCAGATGCATTTATAGTAGAAAGAGCAAAAATTTCTGCACACACTACATGTATGTCCATTTTTTGTGCATGAACATATTGCGTTTGATGACAGGATTTTAAAAACATGAATATGCTTTAAAATCCTTAAATTGGGAACATATTGAGAGGTTCAAAATCATTGATTTTTATCAACATTGGCAATTTTATCAACTTTTCAACAAAATTCCTGACCATGTATATTTTTTTCAAAGATAATACACCTTATTAGAACCATGTAGCACTAAAAGAAAAATAATATTATTGCCAAATTGAAGAACAAAATGTGATCAATTTAGCCCTTAAATAATTCCTGTCCTGAGAGAGATAATTCCTGTCCTGAAAGGGATAATACCCTTTGGTCAATTTTCTCACACTTTCATTTGTTTCTCTAATAATTCTTCTTCCGCTTAGGCCTCAATTTACGTTAACAGTAGGGTAAATATCCACACCAGCCTGTACATGTGTACATTTTGCATTTCCTACAAATTCTTTCCACCTTCTACATGTACATGGAGGCTGACGTTGAGAGATTGATGTCACTTAGAGCGTCATCATATTTCAGCAAAATGAATCACACATGACCGTGCCAAATGGGCAAGCATTCAAACACATCAATTACTACACAAAGTCTAGCCAAATATTTCATGTGGTTTGGCCAGAAAGAAAACAACTGCTGAATAAACTTCAACACAAACTTATTGTAAAAATTTTGTAAGATGATCCCATGAAAGGGTGAATTTTACAAATATGGCACGATCATTGGCACGATCATTGGCATTAGATTCATACACATGATACACCTGCATGTATACAACAATGAACATGTTGTATGTGTATATTACAAAGCTGTGCACCATATATCTTGTATTTTTGTGTACAAAATATGTAAAACCGGGTGAATAGGGGGACTTTGGGGTAAATACATGAAAAAAAAATAGGGATTTTTTTTATTACGCAATACATATTTTGCCAATCATAATGCACACATTGCCTGCCATCATTTCATTTTGTTGTAAACATTTTTTGTAAAAATAAAAATATAAGTGTTTGCATCATTGCCGGGTGACAAAGATTACATGTACTTCACAAGTTCACAAACACTTTTCACTCTTCCAATTCTTTTCTCGATTCTTCCATTGTCCAATTTCATTCTGTCTTACTGCAGAGTGGGCCCCGTTTCTTGTGATCAGTAACAACTGCCACATTTCTATCACAAATTTGCTCACAGCCAATCAAATGCAAAGATTTCAGTAGCTTAGTAACTTGTTATTGATAACAAAGTATTATGAAACAGGGTCCAGATCAACTTTAACCAATAGCCTACAGGAACCGGGTGGTTCTTGTTTTAACCCTTTCAAGAAAATTGACCACATTTTGTTGTTTGGCTCAACAACTTTTGATTCAGAGCTCTAAAAAATATTATATGCGTGAGTAGAAAAATATTATAGATGCGTGAGTAGAAAGAGCAAAAATTTCTACACACACTATGTCCATTTTTCTTGCATGACCATACTGCGTTTGATGCCAGGAATTAAAAAAAAAGAATAAGCTTTAAAATCCCTAATTTGGCAACTCATTGAGAGGTTCAAAATCTTTGTTTTTCATCAAAATTGGCAATTTTTTCAACTTTTCAACAAAATTCCTAACCATATATATTGTTCTCATGGACATTACACCTTATTAGAAACATGTAGCACTGAAAGAAATAATTACTGTTGCCAATTTGAAGAATTTGGTTAAAATGCAGTTAGGTAGATTGTATAGACCAGCAAAATGTAAACAAGACAAACTAATAGAAACTTGACTGCTGTCCTATTAGTTGCTGAGTACAGCTCACATTTGCACATATACACATGTAGGAGACAAAATGTTATAATGCATGAGTGTCATGAGGACTTGCTTGATGAGCTTATATCACTCAGCTTACATGTACATTCATGTATTAAGTGTAGGATTTCTTCACTTCTGAGAGAATTCATTTTTATGGTGCACATACATTTGTAAAGTGAAGATTACTTGATACACAAGTGATAGCACCTAGGCTATAAAGGTAATAAAATATAGTACATGTATCCTAGTGTTAGATTACGTGTACACTGTAGGCCTTTATAATACAAGCATTCTATGTACAAGTAGCAGTACAATGGCTGTATTCTTTTATGAACAACTGAATTTTCGTGTAAGTTTCTGTTCAACACACCTGTTTACTAAGTGATTCAAATTTATGGATGTTTCTTTCCTGGGGACCTAGTAACGAGGTATCCATTAACCTGTTATTAATGAATGAACTACAATACTTGGAATCCAGTTTGCATACATTACTTGTTGCTATGTCTGACAAGCCTCTGGCAAGCTTTCAGGTTGTCAAGAACAACCTTTGTTTCAAAAGTATGCATAAAATTTGAATAACTTAGTAAACAGGTCTATTCTGCAAGAATATATTTTCCTTTACCAGAATTCAAGATTCCCTAAAACACGATAAACATATGTCCTAGCACCTACAAATGTACATGTAACTTATATTACTACGCTATATTTGTAAGGTAGTTTAAGTTACATGAAAATTATTGAGTAGGAATTCATGTATAGGCCTATGTGTATACATGTATGTACAAAATGTAGCGCAGTACAATGGCTATTTAAACTAGGCCTCAGTACAGTTTTAGTTAGAGGATACTGGCATTACAAGCTGAAGGTAAGGTTACAAGCAAGTAATGGTGGATAGCTTACATGACAGGCAAGAAGATGGCCGTATAATATTTCATTGATTGGATCAGGCTGTCACTGTTCAACAGCCCCCTAACTCATTTCTATTTAGCAGCACCGAGCTAGCCTTGCTTACAGGCACACGCATTACTTGATTAGATTGTGAAAGAAGCTGTCTCAAATCAAAATATTTGGGAAAGGTTGATCATGATGTCTTTGTTTACATAAGAATTGGTGTATACTGTGAGGATTTGGAATCATCAAAAAATGATTAGAAATTGTCCCAAACTCCTTGAAGAGCACATGCACTACACACAGAAAAAGTTCGGGAAACACTTCAGTTATTTCTTGTCATATTTCGAATATTAGGGCATTGAGGAGCAATCCTTTTCAGGGGACATTTCTACTATCATTTTCTTCAAAATTGACATAAAATGAATGAAAAAGCTCACAAGCTATTTTTCCACTTCCCAAGAACTCAACCTTCTCTTTTACCAGGGCTTGACACAAACAGGGGAGCGTTTCATCAAGCATTTTGTCAGTGATTTTTACTGACAACTGTTATAAGCTACTGAAATCCTTGCATCTGATTGGCTGAGAGCAAATTTGTCAGTAAAAATCACTGACAAAACGCTTGATGAAACGCTCCCCTGGGGTCAGTTGCACATGGGCTCCAAAATTTAAACTCTGGCCCTTTTAAAATTTAGAAATCTACATGTAGAGAAGATAGAGCCTACGCATAAAGGTCCTACAAATTTCAGCCCCCTAATTCATTTCCATTTACAAGCACCAAGCTAGCCTTGCTTATAGTGCAAAAAAAATACATGGGAGTGGTGAGCGATTTAGCTCTGGAAAAGCTCAAAAAAGGAGCTCTGGTAACAATATTAGGTATAAAGATTGCGGTGAGAAAATGACATTTTTAAAACACCAACATCAATAATAGCTCCCGTAAACAAATAATTATTTTTTAAACTGCTTGCTTACACTATACAGGCACGCTCATTACTAATAATCAGGGATCGAACACTAACAAGAGGGCTCTAGACGTGCATGGGCTCACAAATTTGAACTCTGGATTCCTCCGAACTGAGAAATGTATTACAGAGAGCCCCTGCATACAGGCGCTCAAAATTTCAGTTTGGATAAAGAAAAATAAGGTAGTGTGGAGCCCTATATTAACCCATTCTTCCAGGGGAGCGTTTCATCAAGCGTTTTGTCAGTGATTTTTGCTGACAACTGTTATAAGCTACTGAAATCCTTGCATCTGATTGGCTGAGAGCAAAAAATCACTGACAAAACGCTTGATGAAACGCTCCCCAGGACAACTGCCCATATTTGTGGTTTAGCTCAGTAACTTTGCTTTTTAGAGTGCTATTAAAGAATATACCAAATGCATGAGAAAGAGGAGCATAAAATTCTGGACAGGATGTGTAGGTCGACATGTAGGCCTATATTTTTGTCACGTTACCACATTGCGTTTGACACCTACATGTATGTACATGTATAAGCAATTTTGTAAAAGGAAAATAAGCATTACAATCTACAAATTGGCTGCTTGCTCAAAAGTTCAAAGCGACTCTTGTATTTTCATATAAATTGGCAATTTAACAACATTTGTTGTTTTGTATTGGTGCCTAAATATTTTAATATTTTAAGATGCACAATGCATGACTTCGTATTAGAAAAGTGTGGCATCACGAATACCCTAAAATCATAACACTTTAAAAATGTAGGCCGAATAGTGCAACCAATATGATTGATATGTACTGCAAAAAAATCATCCATCACACATAATAAAATAGTATAAAGAGTAAATGTCAAACGCAACACTGATACCACACTACATGTACGTGTATGTAAATTAAAGTATCTGTCTATAATATTTTATTCACAAAAAATATATTAGTGCAGATAGATATCAAAACTTGGCAATATTCCCTGAAAATGATGTAGGGTCTACAATCTATATGATCTGAAATTGTAAACAAAACTGCATGCCTACTAGTAGTAGTAGTCTTGTAATACATGTAGATCAACGAAATTTACTAGAATAAATATGATCAATTCCATGCATTTTCAGTTAAACACATGTCTATCTATGGAAAAGAAAGATGGTGCACAAAATGCTACGAATCATACAGGAAAAGCATCCCAGTTTTTCTTTTCACAGTAAAACCCGTGAGACTGTGCCGCTGTGCCACAAGAGCAACCGGGACTAAAAATACCACAGACACAATCAATGAAAGATGCTCGACTACATCATTACCCCAAATTCCATCAATTTATCAATCAGAGTAATATATGAGTTATGACACACCTCAATACATGTACAGTCTTCAGACTCTGTATCACTACACCCTACTTTTATTTTTTTTTTTTTAGTTACAATACAATGTAACCCAACAATGTAGAAATAGGAGATCTCATACAATTCAAATAGTCACACTCAATGATCCTCAATTGGGCATCATTTGTTTGTTACACATAACACTGCTTTCTTATCACCGCATTCTACACACACATGATACACACACTGACACACAAGCCTCCCCTTGCATTACTTACACAAGGCATGTACACTGGGATAGTATCTTGTGTACAATATATATGTGTCAGTGTACTATGCGGTATATAGTGTGTAGGAAATGCAGGGACATAGTTGGCATACCATAAGTGCTACCACACAGTCACAGGTTAGCCTGCGCCTGTAGGGGTTTGTACATTGCTAAAAAATAAACACGATGGGCCTGTCCACTGTGTAGTAAATCTAACATTTCATAGTTGTAAGATGTGCAGATGTGATAGATAAGATAACAATTGTATACATGTACATATTCATGATGATCACCCAAGTTTTATAAGATGATACGACCACAGAAAGACATACATGTAGCTACAATTTGATCATAATTTTACGAGTATCATGCATCGTATTGCACTACAAGCATTGCCTTCAGATACTACACTGTAGCAGGCATAGGGGCCTACATGTACAATTAACGGGGACCTTCATTTGACATGTACATCGCATCTTTGATGCAATCAGGCCTATATACTCCTTGGTACATATTATCACTCAATATGGTACTTAGAACCAGTACGAAAACTTTTCCACAACAATGATAAAACGTAAATAAGTTCATCATTTGTTTGCATGTTAAAGTGGATCAAATCACCTGAAAAGAAAATTAACCACAAAAAACTTTACCCAGCATAGTTCGGGTTAACGGTTTGAGGAGGAGGAGGAAAATAGAGAATATCGTAAAAACTTTGCGCACAGAGCTCAAATCAGACTTGGGTTCCATGCGTGCCATTTTCTATGCCAGCGCGGAAGGGTGTGTCAATCTATCTACAATGTTGATGTCTATTATGTCTACCATGTCTACAATGTCTTTAACCCTTTCACGACAGGAATTATTTAAGGGTTAAATTGATTAAATTTTGTTCTTCAAATTGGCAACAATATTATTTTTATTTTAGTGCTACATGGTTGTAATAAGGTGTAATGTCTTTGAAAACAATATACATGGTGATGTATTTCGTCGAAAAGTTCGAAAAATTGCCAGTTTGATAAAAAAACAATGATTTTGAACCTTTTAGTGTGTTGCTTATTTAAGGATTTTAAAGCTTATTCTTGTTCTAATAATTCCTGGCATCAAACGCAAAATGGACATGCAACAAAAATGGACAGTGTGTGGAGAAATTTTGCTCTTTCTACTCATGCATCTGGTATATTCTGTAGAAATCTGAATCAAAAGCTCTTGAGCCAAACCACAAAATGTGGTCAATTGTCATGAAAGGGTTAAAGAAGTTGCTTACAGGTCATTAAAATTTTGAAATTTGCAATCTCTTCAGAGAAATCATATTAGAAGCTCATACTTTTGAAGGACTGTATTATTATAACCGTATGGAACCCCCAAAGATACAGAGCACAATACTGATGGTGACTGATCCTGTTTAACCCCTACCATGCCATGGGCGGCAAATCCCGCCCCACTATGTGAGTGTTGAACATTTTGTTTAGGCTCAGAATGGCTTGAAAATTCTTCCTCATACAGAAACTTGTGCCTCCAATATGATGTTTATTTCTATGCAATAAATCTTTGCCCAGTTTGCTCAAGAAAAAAACTCATTGAACGTTAAATATTCAACTCATGAAAGTTCATTTTTGGCAAATGCTCAAAAATCTGGTGGCATGGAAAGGGTTAAAGATAAAGCTGAGTCCTGGTTAATTTTTTTATGCAATTACATTGTGAAAGAAACTGTCCCAAAGCAATTTGGAAAGGTTGATCATGTCTACATAAGAATTGGCGTATACTGTGAGGCTTTGGAAGCATCAAGCTGATAAGAAAATGACCAAATCTCGCTGAAAAGCACATGCACTGCACATAGAAATGGGTGTATGGGACTGCACAGACATGCTGCATGAATGTTTGGCCCAAACACTTCAGCTATTTCTCGTCATATTTCAAATAAGAGGGCATTTGAAGAGCAATCCTTTTCAGGGGACATTTCTACTATGATGTTCTTCCAAACAGACATAACTAGATGAATATTCGACCGCGCGCGGTCGGAATTTATGCCTCCGCCATCACCAGATTGGAAATGTATGGCATACATGTACACTCTAAAAAGGACTGGTCCAACAAAATGACAAATCTTTTCACTTAAAATGCACAGGAGACAGAAAAATTTATTTCATTTCATTTTCATATAAAACTAGAAATATTTGATAACAAGGCTAAAAACCAGTAATTTCATGTAATTTTATGTAAATTGACCTCTGTGACCTCTGACCTTTGACCTACTTACCCAAAAATCTAATCAGTTCATCTTTCTATGGGTATGCATACTGGTACCAAGTTTGAAGTTCTTACCTCAAACAGTTCGAGATATCGTGGTAACGGTGCTAAAAACCAAGAATTTTTATGTAATTTCAGGTAAATTGACCTCTGTGACCTCTGACCTTTGACCTACTTACCCCAAAATCTAATCAGTTCATCTTTCTATGGGGATACATACTGGTACCAAGTTTGAAGTTCTCACCTCAGATAGTTCTTGAGATATCGCGGTAACGGTGCTAAAAACCAGTAATTCCATGTAATTTCATGTAAATTGACCTCTGTGACCTCTGACCTTTGACCTACTGACCCCAAAATCTAATCAGTTCATCTTTCTATGGGGATACATACTGGTACCAAGTTTGAAGTTCTCACCTCAGATAGTTCTTGAGATATCGTGGTAACGGTGCTAAAAACCAAGAATTCTTATGTAATTTCATGTAAATTGACCTCTGTGACCTCTGACCTTTGACCTACTTACCCCAAAATCTAATCAGTTCATCTTCGTATGGGGATACATACTGGTACCAAGTTTGAAGTTCTCACCTCAGATAGTTCTTGAGATATCGCGGTAACGGTGCTAAAAACCAGTAATTCCATGTAATTTCATGTAAATTGACCTCTGTGACCTCTGACCTTTGACCTACTTACCCCAAAATCTAATCAGTTCATCTTTCTATGGGGATACATACTGGTACCAAGTTTGAAGTTCTCACCTCAGATAGTTCTTGAGATATCGTGGTAACGGTGCTAAAAACCAAGAATTCTTATGTAATTTCATGTAAATTGACCTCTGTGACCTCTGACCTTTGACCTACTTACCCCAAAATCTAATCAGTTCATCTTCGTATGGGTATACATACTAGTACCAAGTTTGAGGTTCCTACCTCAAATGATTCTTCAGATATCGCGGTAACGAGAAGTGGGACGGACGGACACACGGACGGACGCACGGACGCACGGACGGACGGACAACCCGAAAACATAATGCCTCCGGCACCCACCTTCGGTGGGCGGAGGCATAAAAAGGAATGCACGCAATCTCACAAATTATTTTTCACCTTTCCCAGAACTCAAAATTCTCTATAAGGTTTATTGAAACATGAATTTTGAATAAATGTTTACTTCTCAATACAACATGCAATGTATAAAATCAGACACATTTGCGATTTCTAAATGACAATCATTTTAACAACCAGAAACTTCCGCTAATTGCAAAAATTCAGTGTTGTGTCAGTTGTAATTCAATAATAGTTTCGCGGCATGAAACTTTTGTGAACTCATCTCAACCACTCGTGAAACTCGAGAAAATAAAATGCACAGGAATTTTCTGGTTGTACAGTTACATGTAGCTGCTAATTCATGTATAACATGAGTGCTGAAATTTAAGAAGTTAATTAACAATTAATAGAATCAATTTACGCCTATATAATGACCTACATGTAATTAATGGCCTACCATGAAAATAAAAATTCAAGCATCATTGAAATGGTGTACATGTACATGTATGTAGGCCTACATGTATATGTATGTAACTTGATGCAAGTCCTACATGTTTGTGTGAAATCATACATACACTGTACATGTAAGAGATGCTAAAGAAAACCTATGGCAGTGGAACATGCTAGACCTTTATATGACCTCATGATCTAGGGTCAACACACTTTCTAAAATTCTTCCTAACACCTACACATTCACTGCAGCGTACACCATACCAAGGAGTTATCACATACCACATACATGTACATGTAGGTCTACTCTAAAGATTTATTCCCATCCTTCAAGTACCAACTTGGGATACCAGGGCCCTGTTTCATAAAACCTGTCATCAATAACAAGTTACAATAATTGTTCTAAGCTACTGAAATCCTCGAATCTGATTGGCTGAGAGCAAAGAAATGGGGCACTTGTTATTGATAATAAGGTTTACTAAACAGGGCCCAGATTCTTTACAGAATTTCCACTTGCCCACATTTCTTGCGTGACTGTGAACATGACACGTACAGTCAACGTACAAGCATAGCTTTTCTACCATTGTTTTTTGTTGATTGGAGACATTCATTATGAAATTCTTTTATAAAAGAAATTAACTTCTTCTTCTTCTAAGAAATATTCCCTTTATTTGTATTATTTTTCCTTAATAAGAAGTTTGAATGATTTGCATCTCAGCAGTATAACAAAAATTGCACATGTTATATTTCTGTGCACAAGTTTGCAAATTATCTAGTCCTGGTGGATCTGAGCAGGGTGATTTTGTTGGTACTTTAGCAGGGGAAATCGTCCCAAAAATGAGGTCTGACTGCACTTCTGGGCGACATTTTATGAAAATATGAAGGTCTGGTCATGAAGACTACTGTGTCAGACAAGCCTGTCATCCTAGAGAGGTCAAGCTACATGTCAACTTTTGGCTGACTCCTCAACTATGCATCCATTTCCTCATGCATAACTCTTCAGACAGACACCAGCGCACCATCCAGACAGCCTCTTAGCCTTTCACCTCCCTTGTCCCAAATCTGCTAAGCCCTATTACCAGAGTAAATACGGATTTGATATAAAAAGCAATAACAAAAACAAAACTCTCCGGCTTACATTTCATCTGTTTCATAGCATTTACAGTACCCAGTCTGGCCAGAAGTCTGAGTTTGAAAGATAACCGGTCAGTTATGTGGAGTGTACAGGTCTGAAATACATGTAACAAATGACTTGACAAATTGCTTGATAAAAATACATGTACTGTATATATGTGTATGTCTCTGAAAGCAACAGGTCTCAAGTTGTGAACATGTATGTATACACAACACAAGAAATTACAATACCATACAATGTACATGTACATTATACCTTTACTGTCTTGGGGGGAAATTTCAATTCAGATTGATAACAGAATCAGGGTTAAGCATTTGACATGACACCTGTACACATTTTTTGTCCTTTATGCAAACCTAAAGCTTGGCCAACAAAAGGGGTCTGACACTTATGGAAGCCTCCATGTGTTCGTGTTGAACCCAAATTCCTATACATGCATAGGCTCATGTAGAAAAACAAGAACTCTTTTTGGGACAACAGATGTCAAATCAGCAGCCTAACCAAAAATATACCTGATAAAATAGTTCCTACAATACACGATAGGCATACAATGTAGCCTACTTTATAGATTGTCCCTAAAATATCTCATCAAAAGATTAGCCTTCTGAGCAACTCTTGACATTTACAGCTCTGGCTCTGTTGTTGTCTATCAGTTTTATTTTGGTGCGATAGAGGGGGCTGGCAAAGGTAATGATTTAAATTTGCTGTGATAAAAAAGTGCACAGTGCACTTTACACTATATGTGGTACACCACAGAGGTATAGAACTACATACTCAAAATCAAACTTCCAACAAATGCCAATAACATACACTGTACATGTAGGTCCCAACCATAGATAGTAAATAACAGAGCTACAATTTTTACATCTTATTTTTAGAGATGAAGTTGAGTTGTGCTAAGAAAATTACATTGGAATGACACTTGCATGTAAATACATTCCATGTATTAATGGTTTCCATATTCCGTTATAACTGTTCTACATGTACAGCAAATACAACTACATCAGAGGGTCAATCATAGAAAACAAAGAAACAAGGTGGTCCTACTAGATATTTCTTTATGGTACAGAAGAAGAAAAAATAAGGGCAGAGCATTGTGAATTTCCAAGGGTAATTTGTCCTTGGACTTGTAATTGTAAATATTTCCTAAGATTACAGATACATGTAATCCTGTTTTGAACTTACAGTGTTTAAAACTATTTTTTTTGTCATTATAATTTTTCAAACAGCACTTTATTGATCAAACATGCACAACAACTGATACATAACAGCGCAGGTCAAAACCAAGTTACTGGTATACACAGGGCATAAGAAAAAGAATTAAAGATCACCTTGAACCTACAACTATCTCAATACAACTATCTCAATACACAGCTAAAATGTACAATAAAGTGCATCTTAAAGATAATGTCTAGAACTATTTTTGCCCTTCAATAGATAACACCTTTCAAAACTGATCACACCCTTTAATGCACTACATGTAACTGTTCTTGGTAAGCCCCTTCCATTGTCAGAGTTACATGTACACACAATCAGATTCTAAAGAGATTATGGGGGAGGATTAAGGATGAGCTTAAATCTGGTTCTATTAATAGAAGACTAAAGGACAGTTATATGGGTCTTGTCCATCCATGGATGGATACAGTTAACTTGGATCTCTTATGAACTGCACTTCAGACAGCAAGAAAGGTATCAATAGGATAGTTTCTTGTGATGTATTCATGTGTTTCGATTGATTAACCTCTTCTGTGACAACAATAAAACTTGAAATGATTAAATTTTGACATGTAATGCTTTATTCCAGGGTAGGTAAAAATCTTTTTTTTTTTAATGAAAAAAACATGGATTTATATATTTAGATCATGATTTAATCTATTTAAATCGATTTATTTGATATTTTTAAATTTTTTTAAAAAAATTTAATTTAATTAATGCTCGTAAATTTAAAAAAAAATAATATTTTGGTAGATCTAATATCAGACATTGTTAACCATATCAGACATCTGAGCAATGCAATTTTTACATTTTATTGCCTGGCTTTGACAAGCCAACAAAACTGCGGGCCGATAAATTGTTTATTGCCCAGTTTCAAAAGTCAATGGGATTTTGCGTGTTAAATAGTGGGCAATAAACTGTATTTTTTACAATATTTTCAAGTTTGCTCTAGATGTCTGATTCTGTTAATAATTATATGGACTGGCTACTTTCGGCGGATACAACATTAATTGCTTTCACTAGAATCATATTGCCTGAGTTGAAGACGAGGGCAATACGATTCTAGTTCAGGCAATATATGTTGTATCCCCCCTCAAGCCCAGTCCATATTATATTATTATTTGGAATACAAAAACTCTTACTTACATGCAGATTTTAAAATTTCAAAAATCAAACAACGATTTCTGAATGATATTTTTTTGTTGCATCAAAAAAATCACCAACAAAATTTCTAATGTATTTCTTTGTTTTTGGTTTAAAGCTGTGACTTTTTTTTAAATCAAGGCGATTTGAATCGGGCCAATCCTGATTTGTTCCGAATGTTGTCATATTAGGCGAAAGATCTCCCGTGGGAATAAACTAAACAATACAGTACCCGTTACTGTTTCAGGAAAGAAACTTCGGTCCTACATGTACGTTGTTCAACATTCAAATTCTCAGGAAGAATCTGCCGCCCACAGCACCACGGAAGGGCTTATGTACAGTTATGGCTTACCACAAAGTGGGCTGTTATTACGCCTATAGCCTACTAAATCAGATTAGCAACTGAAGAAAAATGTAATGTCTGAATGCAATTACATGTAGCTATGTATTGTATTTTTCCTAATTTTACCAATTTTTTTTAAATTAACATACTATTACTGACATACATTTATAATTTACATCTTGTTACATTTTACCACTTCCTAGGTTACTATACAATGTAGTTGACCTATATTACATAATATACAAATAGAGCATGTATGTAAACATAAACAAAGGTGTGTGTAGATTTATTCAGTTGTGTTCAGGTGAGGGGCAATACCTTTACATGGACACATGATTAACACATGATGATGATACCATCATGTAACAATTTATAAAGTTATTTTACTTTGCATGTTGAAGGCTTCACAAACAATGTCTTCATTTTGTAATAGGTCTGACAATATGAAAACTGCAAACTTAAATTCTATCCAACAATTTTTTAGAAACAAACAAATTAGAGGCAAAAATGGAGGATTACTCAAATTCTATAAATATGACAGATTTTGATTGTAATAAATTTCACATCCTTCAAGTTTACAATCTGAAAACCGCAGTATAATACCAGCTATAAATTTTATGTGTTATAAACAATCAAACATGTCATATGTTTATTCAACACATAATTACAAATCATTTGAGGCTCTAACCTGTCCTCTAAGAAGAATGGTTTTATACTGCCCTCAAATCTCAATCTCAATGAAATAAGAGTCTGGAAAGACGGGACTATCAATGTAAAAATGACAAATTTGGGAGGTGTCTGCCTACACCAGACTCGTACTCCTTTCAGTTTGCCGGAGTGCTTTTCAACCCACTATTGATTCTGGTGTTCTTCCACCTTTCTTAGAAGCGCTTTGCATTGTTTGCTTTCACATTAAGAAAAAGATACTGCTATTTCATGCAAGTGAAATAGAGAGCGATGCTCAGAGCGGAAGTACATCATGTGCACTATGCATGTTTGTTTGCCCTTCATTCCGCTTTTTTTGCTGCGACTGTTCACATAAAACACTGAAGTGTTTAATATCAACTTTGCTTTTGGCTAGATAGCGCTTTCAAGACCACCTCTCGAGGTTGTCACAGACCTCCCACGTCGTTAGCGAAATACCCGACTTACTATCCTTTCGCATCAAAACGTTATCTGGCCAAAGCGCTTTTGATTCCACTATATTGGCTCAATATGAAAGCGGTATCAGTCAAAAAAAGTTTTACTGAGAGCAAGAAAGTGTCGAGTTTTGAACCCGTCCAATTTTGAAGCAGGATGATATTTTGGTCCACTAAATAGAGCATCTACCACTTCTTTCAGTGCATACATCTGTACATGGGAACAATTTACTCTGCAGCATCTTTAAACGACTCTTGATGACTCTCTTTGATGACTCTGATGACCATATGTCATAACTGATTTTGTGTGATTCATGTGCGCACTCTAATAAGACCAGTCAGCTGTAATTTTGTATGCTCTAGTACTGAACATGACGTAACCTGATACTGTATGGTATACATGCATGGCCTTACCTCCCCAAACCTATTTTCTTTATAATTATGATTTAAGTTTTCTCGTGTGTACGCCCCTTTCACTATATAATGATTCTTTATATCACTTTTCTATACAGGAATTTCATATAACTTTGCTGTAGTCTGAGCAAGCATTAAGAGTAGATAACTTACCCTGCAATATCTTCAAATCCACAGGAAGCTGCGGCATGGAGTGCTGTCCAGCCTTCATTGTCCTGTGCTTCTATATCTGCCCCATGTTCTAACAGATACTCCACCATGTCAATCTTCTCATCGATGACAGCCTGCAGGGGGGACAGAGACAAGAGAGAATGCAAATCAGTGATGACAGACAGAAACACAATCAAAATTGGGCCAGTCGGTGAAATTCTTCAAAGATATTTTCCACCAATTTGAACATATTTTCCAGGAGTTGACTAGTGCACAGTTTTCGAAGATATTACAATTTTTTCAAGCAAACACTTTGGACTGATTTTGCATCATGTCAACTTTAATGTTGTATGTATCAGAGTGCCTCAAAATGGATTGTCAAGACAGTCTCATTCACTATGCAGGTATACGAGTTGACTGTAGAGCGCACAGAACACGTTGAATTGATTAAAATACACTCACAGAGGAAATACACCGATACCTTCTCGTGTAACAACCTGACCATTGCTCTACTGTAAATCGATGTGCACAAGCAGTACATCATGAACACATTAATCAATATTTCATGTTCAAGTTTTCTCATTTGTGGCGATTTGGGGCAAAAACTAATAATACACGGAAGCTGTTTACAATTTACTTCTCAGTTCTCACATAAAGGACAGTGTAGAATCATGGTGCCACATATTAGTCTATTAAACATGATCTCATGCCCAGTCAGGTGAGCAAATCACATGATTACATTGTACGTGCCCTGACCCAAGGTTCATTTCCCCAAAACTTTCTCTAAGAAATGATTAGCATACATGTATTCCATTACAGTTGTGAGTGTGCATCAATAGATCATCAGTGTGAGTTTACGAACATTTTTGGACAATGATCTTTAATTTTTTTTCTTCAAAATATGTGTGTTTGTGTAGTTATTGCTCATAAATTTTGGAGTCAGCTTGCCTAATGGGGTGAGTAACAATACATAATATAAATCAACTTGCCCTGGATTTCAGGAAAATTGTTTTGTAGAACAGTGCAAAATGATTCACTCGCAGAGAGTGTCTGTTCTTGCATTTGAGGTGTATGTAAATTGTAAAACTGATGTTCGATAATCCCACAATGTATTAAAGCCTAATCCCTGCTGGCCTAATTATGTCATAACATAGGAGGGGTGACATTACAGGTATTACATGTACATCCTACAAGTAAACAGGGGATTACAGATGTAAGACACCCACATAGGTGATGCCCCTATCCAGTGTGTAACAAGAGCATGGTTTACGTCAGTGGTGCCCCATGACTGGTTCGCCGGTTCGCCCTGTAGTGCATCACTCATTCCCCTTTCATACCAAGGTTCTGTCTGGGTTAACAGGCGAGTTTAAAAAACAAAGGGTAAATGCCTCAGTAAGTCAAGGATAAAATTCAGCCAGGTAATGCCTCACTCATACCCCTTTCATACCAAGGTTCTGTCTGGGTTAACAGGCGAGTTTAAAAAACAAAGGGTAAATGCCTCAGTAAGTCAAGGATAAACCGAGTAATGCATCACTCATACCCCTTTCATACCAAGGTTCTGTCTGGGTTAACAGGCGAGTTTAAAAAACAACGGGTAAATGCCTCAGTAAGTCAAGGATAAACCGAGTAATGCCTCACCCATAGTCTCATACCCCTTTCATACCAAGGTTCTGTCTGGGTTAACAGGCGAGTTTAAAAAACAACGGGTAAATGCCTCAGTAAGTCAAGGATAAACCGAGTAATGCCTCACTCATAGTCTCATACCCCTTTCATATCAAGGTTCTCTCTGGGTTAACAGCCAAGTTTAAAAAACAAAGGGTACAGTAAATGCCTCAGTAAAGTCAAGGATAGAATTCACCCTAGATTGTCCAGGGTAGCATGAGGTTGCACAGGGTTACACCCAAAAAAGACTTCAGTATAAACGCTCCAGACAAGGTACACAGAAAATCAAACATAGAAAATGGGCTTAGTGCACTAAATTTTCACCCAATAGGGCTGTACACACCCTTAAAACAAAATTTGTCGTAACTTGTGCACTTTATAAAGTTATCAAAGACATGTATATCACAGGCTCATCAGCTTTGGAATTTTAAGCTAAAAACATTTTTCCGAACAATACATGTACATGTACATGTATGTACAATGTAAGTGAAAGTTTTAAAATGAAGGCTATAGCTGTACCAAGAATGACTTTTGCAGGTTAAAAAAATATCCACACACAGACCTTATGGCTAATATTGCTTTCCCTAAGATGTTCCACATGCGTTGAAGATTTCTTAAAATTTTGTGAAGGACAAAACGATGCAGATGAATAATATAACATAAAATCTTGTTTATAAGGTCAGTCTTAAGCTGAGAATAAATTTCTTACATTTACATTCTGAGCATCCATAAAAAAAAACATCAACTTGTTCAAGTTCAGGATTACTTAAAATTAATTTTATTTCACATACATGTACGTACTCATATACTAGAAAATATGACGTTCAAATCTAAGTATATGATAAATGTATGAATATGATATTTGTATGTATTGAGCCTCTTGCGTTATTGCTTTAATAATATTGACTGGAAGATCTAAACTGCGGAACATACATGTACATACATACATACATACATACATACATACATACATACATACAATGTACATGTCTTATATATTAGAGTGACATTTAAAGACAGTACAAGTACAGTATATACAGTCATAGGGGATTGTCCTTGAGACGAGACTAGCTGCATACCACATGCCTGCATCAGTGGGATGTTCCCTAACCTAAGCAATGCGAGTCTGCATACTGGGAATTCCAAAGCACCACAACTATCTACTAACTCAACATTCATTCACTCTCTGCCTTTTACAATAATTTACTGTATTTCCCCAGGCAAACTAAGCCTTCAGGGCAACCCCCCTCCCCCCCCCCCCCAAAAAAAAAAGAAAGGCTGTCAAATATTACATACATTGAAAATTTCCCTAAACGGTAAGCTTGTTCTAGTTTGTTCAGGCAAAGATGACGTCAATATACGTGTAGTGTCCTTCAACACATAAAACTCATTATGTTCCATTCAAATTGAGAATGGAGGGTGAGAATGGGCATTTCTCTACTTTGAACCCATCTGGGACCTGTTTCATAAAATTTTTTATCAATGGCAAGTTGCAATTTACTGTTACAAGCTACTGAAATCCTTGCATTTGATTGGCTGAGAGCAAATATGTCAGTAAGAATCACAGGCAAGATACTTGATGAAACACCCCCCAGATACCCCTTTCACAAACCCAGGCTCTTGTTATGTGTACTACAGTATTATGGTATGCATTGCCATTAAGCAATAAAAATCATGTTCACTAACTCTGAAAAGCCGCAAAATAGGATAATTAATAATACAGAAAATACATGTGTAGCAACACTCACTGTGTATAGTGTATCATACCTGTAATTCCCCAAAATACTTTTGCCACATAGTGTCATTAATTATTCACAATGTTGCCTGAATGAGATATTGTTGAATGGCAGATGTACATGTAATGCACCCTGGTTATTGTCCCACTCCGAATACTGATAGTTACAAATTTTCAAGACTTCAATAGTCAAAAAGAGAATAATAGTTTTTTTTACCAACTTTAAACCTAGAAGGCAAAAAATACTATAGCTCTACATTTGTATGAGCAGTCATGGCTCTACACTGCAATTAACTGCCCAAAAGCTTTCACTCCTTCCTGCCTAATTTGCATAAAATAAACAATTTGTTTACGTAAAACCGCTACCGAAGAGTCTCAGCTAAATTGTGAAATCTCGCCTTAGAAACAACCAAATGAAATGAACTAAACATCAAATTCCAGAATAAGAGTTGCTCTAACCCATAATTAGTATCACTCGTAGTCAAATCATTTTTTAATTTGTGAAAACTTAGAGAAATGAGGAGCCATATATTTTTTTTTTTAAAGTCTGAAAATGTAGCATTATTTTTCACATTTGCTGTCATTGCGCAAGATCAAAACTTTCACATAATTATATGAAAAATCTAAGTATATTGAGGGGATCCTCGAAATATCTTTTCATAATCATCCGACGAACAGTTATGCCGGGAAAAAATCGAAGGCAATGCATTCATGAACCCTCTACCGTTCTTCGCATGTAGTCCCACGTATAGCTCCGGTGCATGCAGGATGGTATCAAATCGAGTGTACGCTAAACAGGGGGCGTGTCTTGTCAGTGATTGTTACCGACAAATTTGCTCTCAGCCAATCAGATTGCAAGGATTTCAGCATTTTTCACGTTAAGTCTTCAATTTTTTATGGCAGTTTTACACAAAACTACTAACTGCGCAAACTTGAAACTGCCCAGGGAGTGAGACCGGAGTTTAAAGTTTAGCAATATGTCATTTGTTTGCATATTCATTTCGTCCCAGACTTGTGTCAGGGAAAAAAACAAAACCTCTTTTCTCGGCCCTCTGAAACAGAAAAATATTTTTCAGTGAAAATTGATATGGAGCACAATATCATCATTTCCCATCTACTCTGGAATTTTCATGATATTTAAGGCCCAAATGAGGGAGATACGAGAATGTGAATTTTCGAGGATTTCTGCTCCTCGCTCAGTGGAGGGCTTCGATAGCCGTTAGGAATTCAAAAGCTTTGACGACTTTACGAGGAGTTAATTGGGGTGTAGAGCCGCGCCTGTGAGGTACATGTAGAAAATTTGGAGAGGTATAAATTCACGTTATTTCATCTCCACATTCCCTGATCCAGAAGGCGATAGGCAAGATTAAAAATAGGTCATTGACCTTTAAAGTGTTGTGAGGTTAATTTTATACAGTGTACATTCTAACTCTACACAAATTTTTTTTTACGTGATTGGTACACTTAAAGTTAATTGCACATTAAAACTAATAACAAACTTTGACTGCTTGTGTAATTACCTTTCTAAATATGTTAGTATTACAAAAATATGCCTTAGAAATGCATACATGTATCATAGTGCAAAAAAAAAACATTGGGCAGATGGGGTTAAAACTTAAATTCCGTCTTTAAAAGTATCAGTCTTCCCATATACATATTTGGGCCAATTCGAAGGATGTAAGATTTAACCTATTGGGTGATTTGACATGCATGGAATGATCCTACGTTTTTTTATTTCTTGTATCTATTTGAACAATTGTGCCGATATCCATAAGGATGATTTTTTTATATCGTTGAAAAATGCAAGCAACATTGACCACCAAATTTTGGAAGCATAAAACTGTAACATGGCCATTGCGTGGGCAAGTCTTGGTCAAGAGATACCTCTATAAATAGTTTAATCTGCGGCAATGCAAATGTTTTATCCATCAAAATCCCCAACACGCTGATCAACAAACAACAAAAGTAGTTCTGTTTGCCACTTGAGTTAGATGCTGCCTAAGTCCCGCTCATCGTTTATTTAGACATTGCGTTTTCCCAAAGGCAAATAGGGGATGTAGAACTAAATACGAAGTGTACATAATGACGATGAAAGATTGTCATTCGCGCCCCTGGGTTTATTTTTCCTTGTTTAATTCTTTTTTTCTCTCTCTCTCTTTCTCTGAATTATGTACTGTACCCTGTACATGCAGTTCTCGAGATCTTATTAAGCTTACTACTAGTATTTAAATTGCTGTGGGACTGTATGAATACCCAGCGAGGTTGAACCAGACACTGTTCAACAGGTTGCTATTTTCAATATCCTCAAGTCATTTTGGATTTTTGGAATGTGGATTAACAATAATAACCATGTACATGTAAATGATATCAAGAATTATTAGTCTAAATTTCTACTGCAGTTACAAGTACATGTATAAGTCTGAAAGATATACATGTACTTCTGATGACAAAAAAAAAAATCAATAGACCACTTTGGTAATATATGCAAATTTTATGCATATCTTTCAAACAAAGGTTGTTCTTGACAACCTGAAAGCTTGCCAAAGGCTTACCAGGCATAGCAACAAATAATGTATGCAAACTGGATTCCAAGCATTGAGGCTCATGTCACTGGGTGCTCAGAGAATATATGTGCATATTTTTGTATACATTACAGAAGCGGTCTATTGGATATGATTTGATTTTAATAAATATTAATACAATATATTCCAAAACATTAATTCCAAATATGAATTTTATGCGTGCCCAGTGGGGAATCTTTGGTATAAAAATTCCTACATTTAAATTTCAATCAAGAGGAAGATATTGTGTCCTTGCCTGTTGCTTGTATGCATGTCCTCTGACAAGGTACTTTTGACAGAAGTTTAATACATGGGTACCTACAAATACCTTGAATGTTGTTCACACAATATTTGTATCCCAGCTAAAATCAGGATGTTACTGAAGCTTCTTATTATCACTTTGTATTAGAACTAATATTTTTTATCTGCTGGTATGAAGGGCCTTCCAAAACATGTTCCATTTTCTTTATTGTGGAAGACATTTGAGATAAACACTGTACGTTATGATTTCTTACTCCTAAGTTTTGTTTAGATCTGAAAATCCTCCAAAATCATCAGTCTATTCTTGATTTCATAAAATTATGTCACATATCATTCAGGTATTTTTTTAATCTCCAATTTTTTTTCAATATAAATGTATGTTACTTTATGTGAAGGTAATTTTTAGTCCTACATGTATATTTCTCATAATCATATTTTGTGTTCATTTTCAAGTACTAAAGCTACACAATCCTTCATTTCATAAAAAAGAAGCATGTTTGTTTACCAGAAAGATAATAAGTTCAAAACCAATAGACCCCTGACTTAAGTCCTATCCTAAAATAAACATGGAAAAAATTATATTGGAAGTTCAAATCCTAACAAGTTATGAACCAAATTGAATTTGCTCTGAGAAATGTGAGAATATTTTGGTCTGGTTTGGTTAAATGGTCTTATTTTGCAATGGAGGCTTCTAATGAATCTGAGTCAACGTAAGCATGTTTAGCACAACATGGATAAGGATAAGGATTGTTCATTCTGTCATCATTATTGCAAGGCATGCAAACTTAAAATAAAACAATAAGGTAATATATAAACATATCAAATAATCAATATTGTTTCTCTTGTTTCTTTATTTTCCGATGAGTTCTAGAAGAAAGCCTATTAACTCTGCATTATACAATTTAAAAAAAAATAGTTGAATACATTAGGAAACTAAGAAAATATCACCCATTCAGATTGACTTTGTATCTGAATATAATTGGTACATGGAAAAAGCAATAGCTTGTATAAGATGGAGTAATTTACAATGGCATACATCTGTTCAAGTTCAGAGGTCAATGAACTCTTCAGGAGCCCATAACCCTGTAACCACAACGTTAGCCCTGCTAATGGGACCTGAGAGTAATGTCCCTTTGGAATGCTCAAAAAGACCCTGAAAGAAAAAAAAACTTTGCAAAGTATTCTTTTTCAAGAGCTCTAAGAAGTAATAGCCCTACATGTACCCTCTCCATTCTTTATAACCCTTTCAGGACAGGAATTATTTTAAGGGCTAAAATGATCACATTTTGTTCTTCAAATTGGCAACAATATTTTTCTTTTAGTGCTACATGGTTCTAATAAGATGTAATCTCTTTTAAAACAATATACATGGTTAGGAATTTTGTCGAAAAGTTGAAACAATTGCCAATTTTGATAATAAACAATGATTTTTAATCTCGCAATGTGCTGCAAATTTAAGGATTTTAGAGCTTATTCTCATTTTAAAAATTCCTGGCATCAAACGCAATATGGTCATGAAACAAAAATGGACATAGTGTGTGCAGGATTTTCTGCTCTCTCTTCTCATGCATCTGGTATATTTTTTAGAGCTCTGAATCAAAAGTTATTAGGCCAAACCACAAAATGTGGTCAATTGTCTCGAAAGGAATAACTTGAACAATGCATTTGACAGGCATTATCAATGCTGACATTAAAGAGAAATCCGAACGTCATGACAAGTATGCTCTGAATTTAGAAAGAGGAAAAATCAGAGAAGCAGATTGGTGAAAGTTTGAACGAAATCAGACAAGCAATAAGAAAGTTATGAACTTTTGAAAGTTGTAATCACTATTACTAGAAATTCCCATATGTATAGTGACTATACATATGGGAATTTCAAATTGGCCAAATAGGTAATGTCACTGTGATGTAGTGGCGGACAACTCCATTTCTTCCAACACACAAAGTGACTAAGATGTCATTTTTTTTTTAAATGTATTACTCAATAGCATCTTTTCTTTAATGAGTAACTATTTTTAACAATATGCCATCTACAATATATTTTTTGAGTACCGCCCCGAGGATAAAGGAAAAAACCGCAAATTAAAGATATTTTGTGTACCACATACGGGAGGGTTGTCCACCAGAATGTCACAATTGACTCCCCAAATTGCCAATTTTAGATTCCCATAGAATTAGTGATCCCATTTTTCAAACATCCATAACTTTCTTATTCCTTCATTTCCTTGTCAAAGTTCTTTCAAACTTTCACCATCCTGTTTTTCTTATTTTTCTGCTTTCACAGAAATCATCTTATTACCAAGATTTGATTGCCTTTATCCAGGAGTCATACATTTGCATACCCAAATTGTCAAATTTTAAAAGGGGCCTGTCTGCCTGGTATACAAAGTGAAACAATATTTTACTCGACACCCAACCCCCCAGGTAAGAGAGGTCCGAGCCCTGCATATTACCCAAAAACATTCAAATCTACTTCTTGACCTATTTGAATACCATCACTTACCATTTCCGTTCTCTCTGGTGTCCAATAGGTTAACATATTTTTCAAAGTGTGCAATATCATTGAAAGATCATGCATACAGTAGATAAAAAGATCAATAAGGTGCCCCCCCACAAAAAAAAACCAAACAAACAAGGGGGGGGGGGTTCCGTAAATTCCGAATGTGGCGAGTGGCAAGCAGTGACTAAAATAAATCTGAATAAACTATCATAAAGTATCATCAAAGACAACTTCAAATAAGAGGAAAATAAAAATATATTTCTGTAACTACTAAAAAACCTAAAGGACTGAAATAAAGTCTTACATTACAGCTGAAGTAAAAAAAAAAAGACATACGATTACCTGAATAAGGATTAAGTAGACACGAATAGACATGCCACTGTCCTTTAATATTCAAACAATAATTCTTTTCCCCAAAATCAAAAAATACAAATTTGAAATAGACCTAACAAAAGTTAGGTCTAAATAAAATAACAGTAAATTAGAAGTTGAGATCGTTTTCAAAATTTTAAAAAGATGAAGAGCAGTCTTTCTTTCTCAAAAATAAAATAAGACTGATCCCATCATTTGCTGATAATTAATATGGATGCCATTGAATTGGCATAACAACATAAAGACCCAACTCCAGACCCAGGCCAGGGTCATTGGAATGGAAGGGGGGGGGGGTGACATGATGGTAGAGAAAAAGCTGGGAATCACCTTGACCCCAGCCGATTTTGATCGTTGTCATCGACTTGGCCCTTCATCAAAGTCATCCTCAGCGGATGCCATACCGCAAGGAACACCACCACAGCAATCTGGCCCTCGCCCCATCCTGGTGAGGTTCTCAAAGCTCCGCACCAGGGCATTGGTCATGGGTAACAGGCCCAAGTTGCAGGGAAGCGGCATCTTTATAAATGATGACTTGACACCAGCAAAGCAAAAACTTCTATTCAAATTGCGCCATAGTAAGAAGGCCGACAGATCCTGGAGCATTGATGGAAGGATTTTTGCTGGTATAAAGAACAGTGGCGGCACCTTTACAAAGAAGCTCATTTCATCTGAAGCTGACATAGCAAAACTATGAAAATTAATAGACTATAGCATCAGATCTTAACATCGCGCATTTAAAAAATTTTTTTTTAACAATACTATAGCAAAGTTATATATTTCTCGTATGCAGGGCAAAATTATTTAATTTTTGCAGGTTTCCCATGGCAGCCTCTTTCATATTTTATTTTGTTTTTGTTGTTTGTGTAACTTTCATAATTATTGCTTTTGTTTTTTTTTTCTCTGTTGATTCTGTGACTTTTTCATTTAGTTTCTCTTGATGATTTTTTTAGCCTTCATGAAGTCATCTTTTGACATTCTATATTATGTTTTCATGTTTTTTTTCTGTGCACGGTCGTGCTATGTATATATTTAACCCCCGTGTATGTGTCTATATGTTTGCTGGCAACATAAATTACATGTATTCTATACTGTTAAACATCACTTTTTGGCTTGGATTTGAAATTAATAATGACTAATATTGCGCAAGAAGCAATCAGTTTTTTTTGAAAGAAATGCTACAACACTAGACCTTAATGGTGGTGTGGATCCTGATGACGTTTCTCCTATTGTCTGTAACTATTATACTGAAAACCAATTCATTGATGAATATCAAAGTGGTCATGAAAACCAACTTACTGTTTTACACCTAAATATTAGAAGTATGCATAAAAATTTTGACTCTCTTAATGCCCTAACGAGAAATGACAAAGTAAATTCTACAGTCATTGGAGTCACTGAGACATGGTTCTCAAGTGATGGTGATGTTAGTTTATATTCAATTCGTGATTATAGTTTAGAGTCTAATCACCGGCTTGATAAGAGAGGAGGTGGTGTTGCCTTATACATTCCAGACGGAATAGATTATCGAGTACGGAGTGAATTAAATGTAATGTCTGACCATTTAGAGACTATTTTTGTAGAGTGTTTTATTCCAGGGAAAAAGAATGTAGTATTTGGTGTCGTATACAGGCCCCCGCAGAGTAATCTTGACCTTTTAGTAAATGAACTACAGACAATTTTGTTAAACCCAATTCTTGTTAATAAGACAGTATTTTTGTTGGGTGATTACAATGCAAACTTGCTCCAGTGTGATGAAAACGAACGTATTGATGCTTTTTTAAACTTGATGTTGTCTTTTTCTTTAATGCCATTAATTATCAAGCCAACGAGAATTACTGAAACTTCCTCTACTCTTATTGACAACATATTCTGCAATATGCAACCATTTCCATCTTCAGGGATTATTATATCGGATATCTCTGACCATTTTCCTATTTTTACGAGGGTGAACTTACGCAATAACCCTTACAATCATGAATATAAATATGTTCGTAAGAGTAATCCTAATAACATTGCAAAGTTTAGAGAGGTTCTTATGGCAACAGACTGGAGTGAGGTCTTACATGAAAATGATGTTAATAATTCTTTTAATGCATTTTTAAATAAATTCATGTTATTTTATAATGAAAATGTGCCAATTGTGAAGCGTAACGGTAAAGATCGCAAGAAAACTCCTCGTATGCCATGGATTAATGCTGCTTTGTTAAAGTCAATTAATAAGAAAAATAAGTTGTATTATGCATATAAAATCAGTGGGTCAGAATTATCACATAAAAAATATACTGATTATAGAAATACTCTCACTTCAGTGCTACGTGTTGCGAAGAAAGGTTTTTTTTCCTCCCAGTTCCAAGCCACTTGTAATGATATTAAAGGAACATGGAAAGTGATAAAAAATGTATTTAATTCAAAGGGGAAAAAAATCAATGTAAAGACCATCAAAATTGATGGTCGTGTAGTGGAAGATAAGAATGTCATTGTGGAGAAATTCAATGAATATTTCTGTAGTATTGGTCCAAACCTGTCAAAGGCAGTGCCAAACTGTCAACAAACATATGATAATTTTTTGAGAGAACCAAATGAGAACAGTTTATTTCTTGCACCAGTACTTAGAGAAGAGCTGCTTGCAATTGTGAACTCCCTGAAAAAAGGTAAAAGCCCTGGCTATGACAGTGTCAACAATGACTTGCTTCAGCTGATTGTCTTAGCGGTTGTACAACCACTAATTCACATTTTTAATTTATCTTTGTCAAATGGAGTTGTCCCCTCAGACATGAAAATTGCAAAAGTTGTGCCTGTTTTTAAGAAAGGGGATCCACAATTGTTGTCCAATTACCGTCCTATTTCTCTCTTGACCTCCTTTTCAAAGATACTGGAGAAAATTATTTATGTCAGAACAGTTAAATTTTTAAAAAAGTGTAACATCTTTTCGCATTTTCAGTTTGGGTTTCGAGAAAAACACACCACATCACATGCCTTGCTGCACTTTATTGATAAGATCTCGCAAGCCATAGATAAGAAGATGCACACAATTGGTATATTTCTCGATTATTCCAAGGCTTTTGATACGGTCGATCATAAAATTTTACTTGGCAAATTAGCACATTATGGTATCAGGGGGACAGCGCTGGACTGGTTCAAGAGTTATTTAGCTGAAAGAACACAATTTGTTTCTTTGAACGGTTTTGACTCGGGGCTACGGAATGTCACATGTGGCGTTCCTCAGGGATCACTTCTTGGCCCTCTCTTGTTTATTATATATATTAATGATTTCCACTTCTCGTCTGATATATTGTCTTTCATTTTATTTGCTGATGATTCTAGTTTGTATTACTCGCATAAGAATCCTCAGACTCTTTTAGAAACAGTCAATTCAGAGCTATGTAAAATAACCATGTGGATTCAAGCAAATAAATTGTCATTAAACCTGCAAAAGACAAACTTCATGCTTTTCAGTAACAAAGTTAAAGTGCTTCCAGGAAATGTAACTTTCAATAATGTTTCAGTCGATAGAGTAACATCAACAAAATTCCTTGGCCTATACATTGATGAGCAACTAAGTTGGAAAGTACATATCAATCATCTTTGTAAAGTGTTATCTAAAAATACCGGTGTCATTCATAAACTGAAATCTTCATTTCCTCAGGACATTCTTCTTATTATGTATTCAACATTAATCCTTCCTTATCTCAATTACGGTGTCCTTGCATGGGGTAATTCACTTAAAACTCATCTTGAAAAGATATATTTGATTCAAAAAAGAGCGTTGAGGATTATTTGTAATGTAAATTTTCGTGAGCATACTAACCCACTTTTTCATAGCCATAGGATCTTAAAATTGGAAGATATTTATCATTTCCAACTTGGGACTCTCATGTTTGACTTGAATGCTGATGTTCTGCCACTGGCTCTGGCCAGTATATTTAGAACAAATAGCCAAGTTCATCACCATGCTACACGAAATGCTTCTGCATATCATCTGCCCCATGTAAGGACAACGTTTACTTTTAATACACTGTTCTGCACTGGTCCTAGATTCTGGAACTCCCTTGACGCTAACATTAAGCACTCTGTTAGCCAATCTGTATTTAAGCATAAACTTAAGGGTTATCTCTTAAGTAATTACCATGACTCATAGGGTACGGTTGTAACATTTAAATGTAAATTTTTTTCTTTTCTTTTTTTTTCTTGTCCACATATTGCAGTTGTCAGCCTTTAATCCCTCTGTTTCTTGTTTTTGTCGTGTGGTGTACCCGTCAGTTTTCTGTGTCCTTTCCTTCTTTAATGTATCTTTCCCCCTTCTCTTTTTTTTCCCTCTCATACTATCTCGTCTTGTTATGTTAAGCCCTCCCCTATACCCTCACCTCATGTATATACTGTATATATTTTTGACTTATTTTACAACTTGTATTCACCCTCTGTATTTTTACTTACCTAGAATAGGAATTAATTAAGTACAATTAATCTTTTGCTATGTAACTACTTTGTTATACATGTACCTGTGCTGAGGAGACCTTACTACTACAAGCTTTGCTTTTTACCAAGGTCTCCTCGTCTTTCTTTACTTGTGCATCTTTTTGAAAAATTCTGTATCACATATTGTCGTGTTTCTATGTACCTAAAGGCAATGTATTTATGTAAAATGTTAAAGAAAGATGAATAAATAAACTAAACTAAACTAAACATGGTGTTGTGTAATCAGGAGTGTAAGAAGCCAGCGAAAGTGTGAATGTGGCCTGTGTGTGTGAAACCAGTGGCAGAGCCATAAACACAGTAAACACACTGACATTGACAACATTGGCCATTGCATGTTCACACTGTAGCACGAGCAGACAACAGTTGAAACATTTACATGTAGCTGGCATTAGCATGTATCCATCTCAATATGATATTGTCACGGTATATGCAGCCTAGGACCCACATTGTAAGAAGACTACATATCTGTCATACGATCCCTAGTACTCTCCAATGACGTGTGGGCCAGATTAAAGGGCAAACAACTATGAACTACACGCACAACATACCTGATGCAGGGCAGTCAAGCCATCGATATTAGCATAATTTATGTCCGCTCCCCTCTTCATAAGAGCTGCGATCTCGTCCAAATCCTCGCTTGCACAGGCCGCTAGAAATACACATCCTGCCGCAAATTTCACTTTAGCTTTCTTCGCATTTCTTTCAGCTGCTTCTCTATCGAATTCCGAATCTTTCCAACGTTGAAGTTGTTCATGGCGGCGCATAAGCGCCGATTTCGGCTTCCCACCGGCGGAGCTATCCTCACCGTCCGCCATCTTTGCTAGCCGCTACCTCACCCGTTCCCAGCATGCATTTCGCGAACTCCAGCTCGAAGGGGTTTTTCGGATCGGGCGCAGACGTACGCGATCGAAAGGACGGGACGGAGAGAGATAGGTGATGATGATGATGAAGAAAGATGCAGCAATACGGAGGGACTCCCTTCAGATCTAAGGGGGCTGGGGTTGTCATGGGAAAGCGTGACGTAATTTTCTATTTTGGATGGTTCAGCCTTTCAACTTCCCTCCCTCCTCTGAAGAGCACAGCCAATCAAAATAAAGGAGACCACCTGAGCTTAGGACTAGATGCTCCGTGAGCATCTCCAGGCACCAAGTCCCTGAAACGCAACTCTTTTCTTCATTTCCAGCTGGGCCTCTTGCATAAAGAGTTGCAATGAAGTGCAACTCTTAAAGAATAATCATTACTTGATATTCATCCACTTGAGATTTCATATTATGACTCGCATTTATTTTCAGGCTCGAGGGCCCTATATAAGAGAGTCTTTGACAGTAGGCCTACTTTTCTCCATTTTACACCATTGAATTATCCCACTGTTCACCGGTTATTATAAGTTTGCGACAAACATGAATGATTTTAAGTAGAACAAAACTGTTTTATCCATTAAACGCATCATATTCAAATGACTTTACTTCTTGAAAACTTTCTTTCTTTCACTTGAAGAACTTTGGCTGAATTTAAATTGATTCTATTACAAGTGAAATTCCATGAGAACCTCTCCTTTGTTCATAAAAGTATAAAAGGTCTCTTTATTCGAGGAAATCAGAAAAACAATTACGAAAGTGCCCAAAAGCTCCCCGGGGGTGGCCCGGTCCCGCTGACAATTTTCCCAAGAAGCAACTTTTCTATTTTTCATGGGGTTTGGCGATCATTTGAAGGGGGAAGGACGGTAGTTGAAGGAAGAGCTAGCACATGAGCGCCATGGGCCATATTTGGGTGGCCGTGTGTTCACCATGGTCGGCTGCTTGCAGTGCAGTCCTATCGGTCACCTGCCTCTCATACCATTCCCTTATTTAGTGAAGGTATTCCCTCGGCTGACGTCATTTTACGGTCCCGCAACACAAGAGGGCGCTCTATCTCTTTCTCGGCTGTGCACCAAGGGGGAAAATTATGATCATCTCGCTCTCACGAAGCGATGTAGTGACTGGTGGTGTGACAGACTTGATTTGTACATAAGAGAAGTTTCGGTCTGGAACTGATCAATGTTACTCTGATGGAACCAACAGTGCAAAGATAGCGAAATGGAACAGAAGAAGGGGGTAAGGGGGGGGGGGTTGCTGGTATAACACAGAACCTGCAGCAAGGTGCTTCATAACTACTGGTAGCATCAAATGTGGTACCCAACATCTCTGCTCACCCATCCCCTAATTTCAATAACCCTTCCCTTATCCCCCCCCCCCTCCCCACCCGTCAAGCCGGTCTCCACTATTTATGCCACTGATCATAGTAAGTAACCAGAGCACCGGGAGAAACCGAAAGTCGTCTAGCGAGGGCCCTTGAGGAAAAAGTTTCAGACGCAGTGCGCATGATCAGTAATGAGTGAACTAGTTTATGAATGACTCGGGCGAAAATAAAAGAAAACACAAAAACATTCCTCGCAAAGAATTGCCCCTAATGTGCTGGTTCATTTTTTAAAGGGGGTGTTCTTAGTCAATGAATTGCTGTATTTTATTGCAGTCTAAGGGTAGAGATCTAAGATGGTTCATTATACCTGAAAATCAAAGCAAGTAGGCCTATACACCATACATGTACTCAGTAATCATTTGTATAAGAGGCCTCTCAAACATTTTAAAGTGAAGTGGGGATGTCTGAAAAGTGCGTAAAGCCTAACTTCGGTCAGTGTAGAAAAATATGAATTTCTTCCATTTGTATTCGTGCGATTCGTGAAACTCATTTTGATTTTAAAAAAATAAATAGAAATACAAACATTTCCTGTAAAATTGAGTTTTGGCTTTAACACTTAACTCGGTGGATTTTTACTTTTTTGATTCTGATGTCTCGTGCATGGCGTAGCTACAGGAGGAAGAGGGGACACATGCGGCTCAATAATTTTCCTTTCAAAAAGGGTGGGTGCGGGTGATTTTTTTTTTCATTATGTGAACCTGTATGATTAATGTAAAAGAGGTTCGTTTGAAATTTGACCTCGTACTTCATTAAAAAAACTACTTTGTAATGATGGAAGTGAAATTTTGTTATGAAATGTATTTTATTAATTTACTCTCCCGTGCACAGGCGCACCAGACATGATCAACAGCTGTGCACAGATGGGGGGGGGGGGAGGGGTAACACACAAAGTCACAGAGTTACATAGTCACATAGAAATTTGTTTTTAGCAGACTCGTGAACAAGAGGGCCATCATGAGGCCCCCTTGTGACCCCTGACTACGCCTCTGCTCCCGTGTCTTCTCCTTATACTCCTTAGCGTTTTGGCACGCATTTCAAGAAAATGTCTTTAAGCCATTCGTAATCGGAATAGGTTCTTGATGTTTATTTTATACAAATAACATGCTTTTTCATCAGTTATCAAAAGGGCATATTTGGCGCGTAATTCTAATCTTCTCTCCTTTTCAAACACTGCCCCCACAAAAATTAAGAAGAAGACACCCCTCTCTCTCTCTCTCTCTGTCTCTGTCTCTGTCTGTATCTTTGTCTGTCTGTCTGTCTGTCTCTTTTTCTCTCTCTCTCTCTCTTTCTTATTTATACTTACTCAAAGTGAATTATATAATGAATTTATATCCTTTACGCGAGTTAGAATTGCACAATTATTTTTTTTGGGGGGGGGGGGGTCGGGGGAGGCACCAACTGATAGTTCCTGTATTATGATCTGCTGAAAGAAATTATGAACAGTTCTTCTGTTTTCAGATTTAAAAATAAATTCTAGGGGGGATGAAATTATCATGTATAAATATATCCTATAAACTGACACCTAATAAACGAAGTAAAATTAGCTAGTCCTAACTTTAATCAATATTAACCGTGGTGAACCAGACTTTTGCTTGCCACCTAGGCCCTGTGACTGTAGAGGGAGCTACCGTCAAATATCCCACACTGGATGTGAACATCTCGTCCGAGAGCTTGTTCAGAAGTTGGGGAATTCCGCATGCACAAAAGAATAAAATGAAAGTTGATTTTAATAAACTGAATTACTGTTCATTTTTACGAAACTATATATATATATATACATGTATATATTTATAGAGAGAGAGAGTTCTCATCAATATTCTTTCTATATTTAGCAGGGGCGGCGGAACGTTATGGGGGAGGGGAACTCGGGGAATCGTAAAAAGGGAGGGGGAGGGGTTACAAACACTCGATGGCGTAAACTCCCTATATAACATATTGCAGGGTCAGCAATTATCTCCCTAGAATCATTCCAGGGTTCCCCCTCCCTCCCCTCCCCGAAAATTAGATCAATTTTTGTGTAAATGGTGATTTAAAGCTTGGATTTTCCTTCGTGATCGAAAGAGCTGTTCCAAACCGCAACTTTTCTCCCTTGGACGCTATCATATGCCACCCCCCCCCCCCCCCCGGTGGGGCTATAGTCTCCCCCATCCCCTCCCCGTCCGTGACAAGAAATTGTCGCCCATGTGACTTACTGTTTTTGAAGTAATTCAGAATGTATTATCATCTGCCTGAACTGGTAAGCTATTTGTACGGGAACTGACACTGCTAATGTTTAAAAGTAGACACTTTATAGCTGATATATAGCCTTGTTGCGTACATATCAATTCAAAGTGCCAAGAAATAAACATAGGACGCTAACATCTGAATTTTGCACTGTATATTTAGTTCATGAGAAAGTATTGTATAAGAGACAAGTTACTAATTCAACTGATAAAATGCCCACTGTGTCCCTTTTTCTTCATGTTATTTCATAAACTGTCAGGCCTAATAGTTGTTATGCTCAGATATTTACTCTGAAGTCGCATGGCATATATTGCCCACTTGTTTTGTTTGGGTTTAAGATACATATCAGTTTTATTGAGTTGTAAAATGTTGTTTATTTGACTCAATAAACTAGCCTATATAATGAGGGCTAAAAAGTTTGGAGGAAAAAATACACGTTTTGCCCGCTTTGAATCCGGGCTTTGAATGCACAATCTACTTATTACTGGCCCCTCCCACGGCCCTCCTGCTATGGCAAAATACTCCTCTTGAGATGAAAAATTTCCCTCCCTCCAAGAAACAAGGCTTTTGATGAGATTTGTCGGCACTTGATATTATTTTTGTCGGTATTAATGAATTAATAGACTGCAATACACATGCCAACAAAATGTGCGATTTACTGACAAAAATGTATAGGAAGTGCCTTTTTCAGTTGTTCAAAGTAAAAATTTTCTAAATTCTCTCAGTTCGAACAAAAGTGGGTTCTCGTTCTAAAAATCTGTAGGGCTATTTGGATGAGTTTCGTTTACATTAATTTTTTTAATATATAATGGTAGTTCAAAATACGGCAACTGGGAGTTGGACATCTACGCGCTATGCTTGCCATTTCCTTGGAAACTTTCGTCGAAATGTCTATCATAATATTCTGGATTTACCGACAACAATACGAAGAAGAAAATACCACCGAAAATACTTCACAGGAAGGAGTAGCACTAGCAGAGGAAGTGGTGGAGAAATGGGGTGCCTATTGATCGCTAACAAATCATATGCCACGCCCACTTTCGTCGTCGATAATTTCAGTCGTGTGCGCGTCGGATCATGAAAATCTTGGGCAGCTAGCTTCAGGATTACATTGCGAATAGACGAGATGGCTTCCCCGTCAAAAACACAAGCAACCTTGAAAAAAGACAAGAAAGAGGAGTCTTTCCTCGATAAAGTCACCACATTAGGAAGAAAGAAGAAAGCTAAAGAAGGTAATGTATCGATATAGTGCTTTAAATAGAGTAATTGATTGTGATTTTATGAAATACTTGGAAGGTAATCGTGACGTGAGTTTCGATTTTCGCATTCTTCGCATTCGTTGTGAATGTCTCATCATATTTGTTTTGCCTAATTTCCGTATTTGGGGCGTGGTCTTGTCCAATTACAAAGTCAAAGTAACATCGATTGATTCAGTTAAATAGAAATCAATATTTATATAAAATACACGGTACTCCCACTGATTGTTAGTGAGAAACGATATGCCTGGTTCTGTGTCATTTGTGTGTTTGGTCCCATATACTGAGTTTTGTGTGGGTGATACTGATCATACTGGTCAATTTAATTCATTGCTCGTGTTATTATTTTCCTGATCTAAATTTAGACCTCAACCATGACTTTTCCTTAATGTAATTCATCAATGGTAAATTAGACTTTATCTTGTGATATTGCCTTGTATTTATGCATCACATGTAATCTAAATAAACTACTAACCACTCATAGCTACATTCCTATACTTCGTGTGTATAATGTAGGCAGTCATACACATCAACTTTTTAAAACACCACTGCACAAAAGACACCAACATTCACTCAAAATCGGCATTTAATTTACAAGAACCGACCCCAAAATATTCAAGAAATACAATAAATTCAACTCACCGATGTTGGAAAATATATTTCCAAAAATGAAATCCATAATTTAATGTCGATTCTTGCGAAACGAGCTATCGGAGTCATTGTGTACATTTCCTTGCCGCCGCGGGCGCTGACATCTCCCCAAAAGAGTTTTGTCCTTAAAAATTCGGTCCTTCTATGGCGTACACGGAAAAGTCCGATTTTCTGTGTGCGCGATCGTAAAGATTGATGTGCGCTTGCGATCCCGAGTTTTTCGTGGACAAAAATTTTATTGGCCGATTTTAGTCTAAGACATCGGCAGTATGTAAACAACATGCGATCGCGAAACAAATCGGCGGGGATTTCTCCGGTTTTGGACAAGATTTTGACTTTGGATTTTGCTGAAAATATCAGAAGTTCTTCCTAACGGCCATTTGGGGTAGGAGTGAGATTTTTAAGGCCTGAATTTGAAAGCAAGTATTTAAAATATTTATCTTATTTTTCCCCCATACCTTTACTACACGCGACAGCAAATACGAACTATTTTTGCATATTGTATTCGTAGTGGTCAATATGACCACTATTCGTGGTGTGCTACTAACTAGCAACTCAATAATGATGAGAAATCCCACATCAGCCACTCATAGGTACACGCCATTGCCGACTGTGTAGTAACGCAGCCAACACACATCCCCTACCTAAACTGCATCACTGTGCATTTTTGGCTATATTTAATTGAATATCATCTACTGCAGTTTACTTACATCCAAAGAATTATATTGAATAATAGATGATTAAAACTTACCAGGTTGTTTTGTGACCTTTGAAGAGGGTTTCCTGAAATTTTGGGTCCTTTTTGTCGATAACTGCTATCGAGACTGTCCCGTCAGCATCCAGTTTGTATTTTTCACGATTATGATGAAGGGAGCCCTCAGCGCTCGTAGTAGTACCGGCGCGATGGGTTCGTCGATCTCCTACGAAGACCTGAAAGGGCCAAACTGACGACGTAAAAAAATAAAAAATATTACGTACGTACGTAATAATTACTACGTACGTACGTAATATTTTTTATTAGCTCACCTGAGCCTAAGGCTCGAGTGAGCTATTGCGATGGAAATTTGTCCGTCGTCCGTCGTGCGTCGTGCGTCGTCCGTCGTGCGTCGTCCGTCGTGCGTCGTCCGTCGTCCGTTAACTTTTTACATTTTCATCTTCTTCTCCAAAACCCATGATCGGAATTCAACCAAACTTGGTAGGAATCATCCTTAGGGGTAGGGGACCCAAAGTTGCTAAAATGATACATGTGGCCCCCAGGGGGGCCCAGGGGGAGGGCCCCCAATTGTAAAAGCTATGTAAATTTCAAACATCATCTTCTCCAGAACCAGGCATAGCTCAGACTTGGTATTGTGTATGGAGATACCTCTATAGATGAAGAATGAATGTTGTTCATGAAATTTCTCTGAGTGGCCCTATAGGGGCCCTGCGGGGGTAACATACTGGAGGGGGGGGGGGGCGCTGCCAGGCAAAATGTACGTTCTGATCTTCTCCAAAACACATGATCGGAATTCAACCAAACTTGGTAGGAATCATCCTTAGGGGTAGGGGACCCAAAGTTGCTAAAATGGTACATGTGGCCCCCAGGGGGGCCCAGGGGGAGGGCCCCCAATTGTAAAAGCTATGTAAATTTCAAACATCTTCTCCAGAACCAGGCATAGCTCAGACTTGGTATTGTGTATGGAGATACCTCTATAGATGAAAAATGAATGTTGTTCATGAAATTTCTCTGAGTGGCCCTATAGGGGCCCTGCGGGGGTAACATACTGGAGGGGGGGGGGGCGCTGCCAGGCAAAATGTACATTCTGATCTTCTTCTCCAAAACACATGATCGGAATTCAACCAAACTTGGTAGGAATCATCCTTAGGGGTAGGGGACCCAAAGTTGCTAAAATGGTACATGTGGCCCCCAGGGGGGCCCAGGGGGAGGGCCCCAATTGTAAAAGCTATGTAAATTTCAAACATCTTCTTCTCCAGAACCAGGCATAGCTCAGACTTGGTATTGTGTATGGAGATACCTCTATAGATGAAGAATGAATGTTGTTCATGAAATTTCTCTGAGTGGCCCTATAGGGCCCCTGTGGGGGTAACATACTGGGGGGGGGGGGGGGGGGGGGGGGACGCTGCCAGGCAAAATGTACATTCTGATCTTCTTCTCCAAAACACATGATCGGAATTCAACCAAACTTGGTAGGAATCATCCTTAGGGGTAGGGGATTCAAATAATACATGACATTGTAGACCATGGGGTGGGGGGAATTATGTTAATTTCGAACATCATCTCATATACATTACATCCTCCTAGTTGTTTCAATTTCTAACATATCTCCTGGTGGTGCTAGAGAGAACATGCACCAGATGTGAATTGATCCACCTCAGGTGAGCGTCGTGCCCCCTGGGGCTCTTGTTTTTTTACGTCGTCAGTTTGGCCCTTTCAGGTCTTCGTAGAATAGCTTGTGTGCGTAACATTCTGCGTACGTATCTACGGTGCGTAACCATGTAGAGCGGCCTCACTAGTGCGCAACATTATTGAGAGCAGTCGTGATCCGTGTGGAGATGTGGGTAACAAGTACCAAAAAGAGGGCTGTAAATGTAAGTTTTTATAACTTTCTACATTTTGTATCTTAACGAACTGATAACTTAAAATCTAAAGAATGATACTTAAGTATCAGTTTGCCCACTTTTTTGTAAATTAACGCTCTTTGCCCACAATTTTTGTAAATTAACGCTCTACATGGTTACGCACCGTAGATACGTACGCAGAATGTTACGCACACAAGCTATTCTACGAAGACCTGGAAGGGCCAAACTGACGACGTAAAAAAATAAAAAATATTACGTACGTACGTAATATTTTTTATTTTTTTACGTCGTCAGTTTGGCCCTTTCAGGTCTTCGTAGGAGATCGACGAACCCATCGCGCCGGTAATACTACGAGCGCTGAGGGCTCCCTTCATCATAATCGTGAAAAATACAAACTGGATGCTGACGGGACAGTCTCGATAGCAGTTATCGACAAAAAGGACCCAAAATTTCAGGAAACCCTCTTCAAAGGTCACAAAACAACCTGGTAAGTTTTAATCATCTATTATTCAATATAATTCTTTGGATGTAAGTAAACTGCAATATATGATATTCAATTAAATATAGCCAAAAATGCACAGTGATGCAGTTTAGGTATGGGATGTGTGTTGGCTGCGTTACTACACAGTCGGCAATGGCGTGTACCTATGAGTGAGAAATCCAAACGTTGTGCAAAAAAAACCCAAATATTTTCTAGATCTATATCACCCATAGCTACATTCCTATACTTCGTGTGTATAATGTAGGCAGTCATACACCTCAACTTTTTAAAACACCACTGCACAAAAGTCACAAACATTCACTCAAAATCGGCATTTAATTTACAAAAACTGACCACTAAATATCCAAGAAATACAATATATTCAACTCACCGATGTTGGAAAAGATATTTCCAAAAATCAAATCCGTAATTTACTGTTGATTCTCGCGAAACGAGCTATCGGAGTCATTGTGTACATTTCCTGGTCGCCGCGGGCGCTGACATCTCCCCAAAAGAGTTTTGTCCTTAAAAATTCGGTCCCTATGTGGCATACACGGAAAGTCCCGATTTTCTGTGTGCGCGATCGTAAAGATCGCTGTGCCCATGCGATCCCGAGTTTCTTCGTGGACAAAAATTTTATTGGCCGATTTTAGTCTAAGACATCGGCAGTTTGTAAACAACACGCGATCGCGAAACAAATCGGCGGGGATTTCTCCGGTTTTGGACAAGATTTTGACTTTGGATTTTGCTGAAAATATCAAAAGTTCTTTCTAACGGCCATTTGAGGTAGGAGTGAGATTTTTAAGGGCTGAATTTGAAAGCAAGTATTTAAAATATTTATCTTATTTTCCCCCCCATACCTTTACTACACGCGACAGAAAATACAAACTATTTTTGCATTTTGTATTCGTAGTGGTCAATATGACCACTATTCGTGGTGTGATCTATATTAGGGAGATCGATAGATTTCCATAGCACGCAATCGTATCTGCTAATGTGTGCAAATCCGGTGACAATAATTTATTGTAAAATCAATATTTCTTCATATTTTGCCTTCTAAATGTATCCTGTGACAGCCAAGAAGTTGCAGTTTCCAAATTTGACTTCCAATTGATGAAATCGGTTTTTAAACGTGAAAAAAAACTATGAAAGTGCTCTATGAAACTATCAAACTGTGCGATAGCTGCTTTCCATGGAGGTCGCCATTTTGGGATGCCCTGCTGACCATTGAACTATGACGTCATTCTGCTTGCTGTCGGGGGATCCTCCGAGTGTGTTATGACATCCATCGTATGCAAGAGACATTAAGCTTTCGAATGATACCACTTTCGACACAGTTCTTCAGCGTTTTCACTTTGAAATCAAAAGATCGTTTTGACAAGATTTTTGCATCATTTCTACACCAATTTTTCTGTTAAAATTATCCAAAAACTATATCAAGGAAGATAAAAAAGGTATAAAAATCTAGTATTTTATGAAAGTCTGAAGTTTTCTGATCATGTTGCACTGTTTTGCTGTGGGTCTATTACCTGCGCTAAGCTGCGATTGTCCGATGTAAAAAAAAATGCCCACTTCCTAATTTTGATATTTTCCACCATATTGAGACATTTTTTTTGTAAGAACTGATCTTACATGCACTTTATTTGTATTGTCAAAATTACCAATTTATGATATCGAATGTTTTTTTCTTCATTAAAAAATATGAGTTTGGGTCTGAGTAAGTTTTAAAATGGCATAACAAATTAACAGGTGTCTGTGGGACAGTATAGATCATGGCTATGTGGCATGTGGTTGGTTGTTTGTTTTTTTGGAGGGATCTTTATTTTTTATATTAGGTTAGTTGTATAAGGCGGGCATCCAAACTCTTTCAATTTATATTCAATTTATATTTTTTACTGACATCAAAGTGATTATACAACTAAAAGCATAGATAATATGACAGTATTCACAAGTATAGATCACCTATTATACATGTATATATCTGTTAATTTTTTTATTTTCCTATGATTATAATTACAGTATAGAGGATTTTACTTACAAATATTTCTAAGTCATCTACCATTTATTTTTTGTCTTTTTTTTTATTAATATGACAAAAATATACAAAATTGTGTTTTTAAGTGGACTACAACCACCCAAAGAAAACATGGCCTTCACCAAAGTGGGCCCATTTTTAAAATCTTTTTCTTTTTACGATGAGAAATTATAGAAATTGGATTAATAATCTAGTGAACTAACTGACTGAAAATTAAATTCTGCTGAATGTTTTAATAAAATGAATGCAAGAAAAAATAGAATACCTCGTACCGGTCACCTTATTTTAAATAATGAGCCAAAGAGACACAGCAATATAATCAAATTTAATTTTCCATTTTCTGTCTTTTTGTAGTCAATGTAAGTCCACAATGAAAGAATAGTACATGTGTACCTTTTTGATTTACTTTGGCAAGATATCACCTTATCAGCAGCATTATATTCTTACTGGGTAGAAAGCTAACAAAAAGTTTTTTGGAGAGAGATAATTTTTGGACTATATTTCTTCAAAATAATTTACTGCAATTATAGTAATCATGATATAACACTTCTGAATCAGATTTTAGCATCATTGTCTTTTTTGACAAGCTTTCCAGTGATACCAAATGTATGCTGTGAAAAAGTCTATTAAAGTTTTAATAGATTAGAAAACAGTTGTTACTCACTGTTTTGCTATTGAACTTTACAGAATGAATTGCTATACAAATAATAATAAAACTTGCATATCCTAGTCGAATTTAAAGATAAAGTTGATTTAAACACCATTGTATTTCTTTTTTTGACAAGCTTTCCAATGATACCAAATTTGTTGGGCTGCTGTAAAGAAATTATTTTCCACCGATCTCCCTATCTATATTTTAGATCAATTAAAATTGATGCATAGTTTCTCTTTCGTATTTTTTCTGATTGAGATGAGGGGGGGGGGGGGGTTGCATTATTTGATATTTTCCCCACAATTGTCTCAATTTTCTCTAATTCTTTACTATATCTGGAAAAAATATTAAATAAAATTTTAAAAGGAGGTGGACTAAACAAATTATGAAAAAGGGAAATGGGAGGCAGGTGTAGAAAAGGGAAATTATTTTACCTGGCCTCAGTTTAAAGATACCAAATATTATCTTGTATTATTATTTTTTAAAGATGTTTTATTAAACATCTTTGGAGACAATTTACCACATTTTGTGGTTTGGCTCAATAACTTTTGAATCAGAGCTCTAAAAAATATACCAGATGCATTAGTAGAAAGAGCAAATATTTCTGCACACATTGTGTCCATGTTTGTTGAATGACCATATTGCGTTTGATGCCAGGAATTTTTAAAAGGAACATGAGCTTTAAAATCCTTGAATTGGCAACATATTGAGAGGTTCAAATCATTGTTTTTTGATCGAAATTGGCAATTTTTTCAACTTTCAACAAAGTTCCTAGCCATGTACCGGTGTATTGTTTTCAAAGACATTACATCTTATCAGAACCATGTAGCACTAAGAGAAAAATATTATTGTTGCCAATTTGAAGAACAAAATGTGATCAATGTAGCCCTTAAATAATTCTTGTCCTAAAAGGGTTAAAGAAGTTAAGAGAGCCAAAATTCCTTAGATAAATGTAAATGTTTACTCCATTTTTAGAACCTTAATCGACTGGGAAACTAGTGAGTCTTAAAAAAAGGGAATCTTTCACTCATAAGTAGAATGGTATTTCACACAGGAGTTCCTCACAAATATTACATTATCCATGTTTCCAAATCTCACTGAACTTGATTGTAGGATACATGTACATGTACTTCAATTTTGTGGTCAAGAAAGCATTTTTTTTTTCCTTCTGGTTTATATGGTTTATTCCAAAGGACAAATCAGCATTGACAAATATCTGCATATGCTTTTGAAGTTGATTTTAATACTCTATTGATAGGAATCTGAAGTTTCTATGCAATAAATATTTTCAATCAGAGAACACAATTTTTCTGTAACTTCTTTTGCTGAAATGTTGATTTAATTTTTTTTTTTTGGTGGGGGGGGGGGGGGGGGGGGGGGAGGGGATCAGTCAGTCAATGTGGAAGAAAAATAATATGCCAAATTACAAATATTCTTTGGATGTTTGAGTGAGTTTTTTTTTGGGGGGGGTGGTTAAATGTTGATATGATTCCATATGTATATTGCCTATGATATTGATCAGTGAAAAGCTAATCTATACTTTGAAAATTCACAGGAAGTGGGCTATGTTATTCTTTTCTGTGGAGTGCTTCTTAACCTCTTGTTTTTTCTTTATAATTTAGATGATATTAATGACATTGGAAGACATGCCTTGGAGTCCCCTGGCAGCCCTGTTGATATCAACCCGGACTCGTTTATCATGGGTGAGTGAAGGCTGCTTTGAAATCAGATTATATCATCTTCCATTATTTCTTTCTATCTCTCTGTCTATCTCTCTTACTCTGTCTGTCTCTCTTATTCTGTCTCTCTCTCTTTTACTCTGTCTCTCTGTCTCTTTTATTCTGTCTCTCTCTCTTTTACTCTGTCTCTCTGTCTCTCTCTCTCTCTTACTCTGTCTCTCTCTCTCTTACTCTGTCTCTCTCTCTCTTACTCTGTCTCTCTCTCTCTTACTCTGTCTCTCTCTCTCTTACTCTGTCTCTCTCTCTTTTACTCTGTCTCTCTCTCTTACTCTGTCTCACTCTTACTGTCTCTGTCTCACTTTCTCTTTCTCCCTCTCTCTTTCTCTGTCTCCCTCTCTCTTTCTCTTTCTCTTTCTCTCTCTCTCTCTCTCTCTCTCTCTCTCTCTGGTTTTAAAATGATATTTCTTGAAGTTGATAGAAAACATGCATGAAATTTTAAAAGTTCACCCTTCTTTTTCTTTCCTTCTCTATCTGTTTTTCTTTCTTTCTCTTATCTTATGATTCAAAAGGAAAAAAAATGTTACAATATCAATACTGGCTTTAATGTATGATGTAAAAAACAGAATTTTAGATGTACTAAGTTGCAGATTGATAAATGAAATTTTGTAATTTGTTCTGATTTTCTTTTCTTCCGTTAGTCAAAATTGGTTGCCCCTGTGACACAAAATGAGTTCCTATATTTTATATAGTGATAAATGAAATTTTGTAATTTGTTCTGATTTTCTTTTCTTCCGTTAGTCAAAATTGGTTGCCCCTGTGACACAAAATGAGTTCCTATATTTTATATAGTGACATACATGTACATGTATACGTCAAATCAATTTTAATTTGTGCCATCTAGATTTCTGTAAAGGCCTTAACTTTAAGAATTGTTTTCTTCGACTTTTCTATGTTACATAAGGGGCACTGTACTGTACTGCACTAAACATTATTATTATTAATATAATTTTATTTGGCAAAGTAAAAAAATAAATGCATTATCATTATTACTCTTATTTGTTCAATATCTGTAAATGAATAGATTTGAATGACCAAAGTAATTTTTACTTTTTCATAAATAAATTTGAATTAGGAAAGTGCGAAATGAAATACCAGTTTAAGAACAGGTGGAAAATTTGTTAGTTTGAATGTGTCTTATATGAAATTGACAGTGATGGTACCAGCCAAAAAACATATATTAACCAGTGCATATAAGTGTCAATGTAATAACAGGATGAGGGTGTCATTTACTTCCTGTTTATGAATGATCTGATAGCGGTTAGGTCAGAGGTCACTGTGGTAGCAGGAAGTTGCTGCTTGCCAATGATATTTGATTGCCAAGACCATTCATGTATATTATGGCTTTTTACTATTCCTACATGTACATATTTTATTGGAGTAATCTGATGAACTACATGTCCAGGAAAGTAACTAAATGTACATGTAATTTATGAGAAGGTTTAGGTAAAGCAAGGAATAATTTTGCCTTGCCTTGGATGTAGTCTTTTATCTCAAAGAGTATTCATACAAATTTCTGTTTTATATGCCATTTTAGGCAATTGCATCTTGAAAAACACATACATATTTTATTGACATAATTAAATGAAGTACATTTCTAGGAAAGAAATTTATGAGAAGGTATAAGTATAGGTAAAGTAAGGAATAATTTTGTCTTGCCTTGGATGTAGTCTATTATCTGAAGAGTATTCTTTCAAAGTTCCATTTTATATGCCATTTAAAGACAATTGCATTTTGAAAAACACACATATTTTATTGATGTAATCAGATGAAGTATATTTATAGGAAAGAAATTTATGAGAATATAGGTAAAGTAAGGAATAATTTTGTTTTGATTAGGATGGAGTCTGTTATCTAAAGAGTATTTATTCAGAGCTCCGTCAATTGTAGGTTGTTTAATATCCCTTTCTGGATTGAAGCCTTTCTGAATGCTTGATTGGTTGTGAATACACTGCAACCTGTCTATAAAGACCACTCAAGGGAGACAAGAACAGTGGTCTTTATGAGCAGGTGGTCTTTATGGACAGGTTCCTTTAATACATGTATCAATGAGAAATGCTTTTCAAGGGAAACAAAAATTGTGCTCTTTATAGACAGGTGGTCTTTCTATAAAGGTGGTCGCCAAAGCAGGTTTGACTGTACTTGTTTGTGTATATGGAAAATGAAAATAGTTTTTGAGTTAACTTTTGAAGAAAAACAAAGTTACATTCTTTCAAGGATTTGCCCCCTCCCCCCCCAAAAAAAAAAAGAATGAAAGGGGTTAATGTGTTGCGATGCAGTGGCTGTTGGACTTTAATGAGTTTTGTATTTTGTTTTTGTATTTTACAGAGGAAGGAGAAGAGAGGTCTATGATAGAACCGGATTCAAGGGATTCTCCAAAGGTCAAAGAACTAATTGAGGTGAGTTCATCCATCTTAACTTTTTCAGTTTTTCTTTTTCAAATTCAAAACACATCAACCTGTTATTAGGATCCCATTCAAATCTTATGGTGCCATTAAATGTCCAAAGATTTATCCAACAAAGTTTGACGGTGTTTAATCATGTTGTCGAGAAAGAAAGGATATGTACGAAATGAAAATTTTTATCATGTATTACTGTTAATTCTCCCCTCTCTCCCTGTTCTCTTGCCCTCTTTCTACTTCAATCTGTATCTCTATCTCCCCCCTCCCCCCCTCTCTCTCTCTCTCTTTGTCAATCCCCATTCTCTTCTGCTCTCTCCATTTCTATCTACTCTCATTCTCTGTCAATTTCTCCCACTATCTCTTTCACTACATATCTCTCTCTCTTCTTCCATCTTTCTTTCCTTCCCTCTCTCTCCTTCCCTCTCTCTCCTCATTAAATTATATCCTTTTCTCTTTCTCTCTTTGTCAAATTCTTTCTATGCTTTTTTTTTTTGTTTTGTTAATCCCCTCTCTCTCTTTCTCTCTCTCTCTATATATATTTCTCGCTATCTCTCTCTCTCTCTCTATATATATATATATTTCTCGCTATCTCTCTCTCTCTCTGTTCTCTGTCTATTTCCCTATCGCCATCTCTTTTTCACTCTCTCTCAATCTCTCATTCACTCTCTCTCAATCTCTCATTCAATCTGTCAGGTTCTCAAAAGATGGATCAATGAAGAACTGAAAGAGCAGAGGATAATAGTAAGAAACTTGGAGGAGGATCTCTACGATGGACAGATCCTTGGCAACCTTGTTGGTATGTACAGGGTGCTTCAACAAAAGTGCGTAGTGTACAGCAACCCAAAGTCTCCCAATGCATTTTAAGTGTATTACCACAACTAATATAAATTTTAGTAGTTTAGTTTAGAGGAGGAGGATCTCTGTGATGAACAGATCCTCTGTAATCTTGTTGGTACAATATGTACAAGGTTTTTCAACAAAAGGAAATGCACTTTTTAAAGTCTCCCAATGTACAGGGTGTTTCAAGAAAGGAAGTATATTTTGATCCATTGGCTCAAAACCACCAATAGTTTTTTTGTTTTTGTTGTAAATTTTCTGAAACTAGAAATTCCAAGCTTTCTTATGAAGCACTTGTCATTTACTCTAGAAAAACTCACTTAGATATGCATGTTGTTCTGAGAAAAATCAGTAATATTTGTTGGAGAAATCACCGTTATTCTCACATGGTTTGTCGGATTTGAGACCTACTGATGTTTTTAGGGCATTGTGTCCCAAATGATCATAAAGCAGTTTTGATATGTACAGGGTGATTCAACAAAGTAAGTATAAAACTTACATGTATGAGTGTGAACATAGCGAGTCATTGAATTTTCTGTGTTTACCAAATTCAACATGTTTAAATGGCTCCCAATGTTGTTGCCCACTTGGCATTTTGTTATTCATTCTCATGATACATAAAATAGAAATATTTCTTTCTTTTTCTGAAGAAAAATTGGCAGGAATCAAGTTTGAAGTGCGTGAGGTGATGCAGTCTGAGATCTTCCAGAAGCAAAAGATCAAATCCATCCTGGACTATGTCAATAAACTCCTCAATCTACCAAGATGGAATAAAGATAAATGGAGCGTCGATGGTGAGTACATTTAAATAGTTTTAGAGCTTTCTCATTATTTTAATGTCTGATTGGAAGAATGTTGCAGAAGCAATGCGCCTTGAAAAGGATTGCTCTTGAAATGCTCTCATATATTTCAAATAGAACAAAAATATATTAAAATGTTGCACAAAGTTTTTTATGCCACCTGATTTTGTGGTCCCATATATCCAAATCTGTGTTGAATGCTAGTCATTGTTTATAATTTTCAGCAAAATTTAGTCGATTCAATCAATATTTTAGGAATTCCAACACCAATTGTTCCTCGTTATTGCATAGTCACAGATGCGACAAATATAGACACACTGTATGCAGATTTTTTTCCTTTCTTTCTGCTCATGCATCTGGTATATTTTTCAGGGGCGGTATTCAAATCAAAACGCACATTAAGTGAGCATTTTACTTAGCATTTGGCTTGGCTAAGTAAACTGGCTTAACCTGTATTCAGATCAAATTTAAGCACTTTACTTTTATAGCAAGCCGACTTTAAGGCAAAATACTTACTGATATCCATTGTGACATCACATATCCTGTCCAAATTCGTGCGCAATAAATGCGTCACAGTAGATGGGCGCTTACAAATTATGCTTGTGCGCAGCTTATACTGTTCCGCGTATGTATGAAAACCATGTACCTGCCAATCAAGTAATTGGCTTAAGTCTGCTAGGTAGCTGTCTTAGACTTAGGGTAAAATACTTAGCCAAAAGATTCAACTGAATACCAAAATTGCTTTAGCTCAGCCGAAATCTAAGTAAACTACTCAAATTTCATTTTTAAGTATTGAATTGAATACGGGCCCAGGGCTCTGAGTAAAACATCAAGTCAAACCGCAAAATGTAGCCAATTTTACTAAATGAGACTGATTCTTCAAATGCTGACTGTTTTCTTTCTTTGATGGCTTCACATCGTACAGCTATCCACTCTCGCAACCTGGTGGCCATCCTCCATCTCTTAGTCGCTCTCGCCTTCCACTTCAAAGCACCCATCATGATCCCAGAGTTTGTCATCGTCAAAGTGGTGGTCGTTCAGGTATAAATGTTTATCTTTAATTAATTACTCCAGTAGACATGGAAAATATCGCCTGTGTGGAGCCAGAAGGGCGTTAACACGTATACTTTCACATGAAAGTAACGCCTTTCTGGTTGTTGACATATGATATATTAGTGAAGTTTTTGGGCCTATTGAATGAAAAGGGGCCAAACATAAACACGCAATGAAATCGCATAGTTTAATTGTCGTTTTAGGGCAGGGATTACATGCGCGCACTGAAATGCGCATGACTTTATGTGATGTCATCCAGGAAAGCAAATGGGTGGGGGTATTAATCAAATTCAGTAATATTGTTTTTCTTGTTATTTTTTGTTTTCATCTAGAAAAAAGATGGTATGTTGCAGACGTCCAGGGTGGAAGAAGAAATCACCGCCACAAACGAGTGAGTAATCTCAAATATGTATTTTGCTTGAACCATGAGTGTACTTGCATACCCCAAAATTAAGTCAGATCAAGAATTTTTGCTCAGAAATAATGTTTGACATGAACATGTTAGATTAGCTGGAGCATGAAAGGATATGTGATGCAAATGCTCACAGGATCCATGAAAATAATATTTATTCTTCCATTGTCATTGTCTATCTATCCAAAGCTCTTTCTATCTCTTTCTCTCCCTCTTTCTCTCTCTTTTTCTCTCCCTCTTTCTCTCTCTTTTTCTCTCCCTCTTTCTCTCTCTCTTTCTCTCTCTCGCCCTGTCTCTCTCCCTCTCTCGCTCTGTCTCTCTCCCTCTCTCTCTGTCTCTCTGTCTCTCTCCCTCTCTCTCTGTCTCTCTCCCTCTCTCTCTGTCTCTCTCCCTCTCTCTCTGTCTCTCTCCCTCTCTCTGTCTGTCTCCCTCTCCTGTCTGTCTCCCTCACTCTCCATCTCTCTCCCTCACTCTCTGTCTCTCTCCCTCACTCTCTGTCTCTCCCTCTCTCTGTGTCTCTCTCCCTCACTCTCTGTCTCTCCCTCTCCCTCTCTCTCCCCCTCTCTCTCCCTCTCTCTCTGTCTCTCTCCCTCTCTCTCTGTCTCTCTCTCCCTCTCTCTCTGTCTCTCTCCCTCGCTCTCTGTCTCCCTCCCTCACTCTCTTTAACTTTGTCACTGTCCTTGCCGTTTTCTTATTTCCCATTTTCTCTATCAGAGAGTACAATCCATCTGAAAGCTCATAAATAGATAGTACATACACCAAATTTTGTGTGACTAAAATATATCATGTACCCTATTCGTTCATGTGCATGAAGTAGAAATGATGATTCCATGTTACTGTCTGTAAAATGTATTTTTTACATATATTGCAGCATCATCAATTTTTTTTGTCCAAAATTGGACTGTTCCACATTGTGCATGAGGTGGAAGTGATAATGAACCTGTTATTGTTTACATATTTTTACATGAATTGTAGCCTCATTGCCTCGTTAGTTTGTGTCCAAAATTGGAATGTTCCACACTTGTCTCTAGCATCCCGTGTTTAGATGTTTTTCATTGCATTACAAATTCCTGAATGTTATTTAGATTGTATATTCCCATGTATTGCTGCATCCATAGCCTATGCATCATTTTGTCCCAATCTGACTCTTCCAGATTTTCGTAGAACTCTTTTAGAATTGCTGCCTGTTGTAGGGCGATTTCTTGCAATGTGTTCCGTAAGACCCATGTCTTTTATCCTTATATTCCATCCAGAAATGAACAATCTCTTGATATAACCATTAAATGATAGTTCTTTCTGGTACCATTGTCATTCTTCAAGGCCTTATAAGTGTTTGCACTTATGGATGATATATAGGGAGATATGTTATATGTCATACGGGACACATTGCACGGAATCGCCCTATAGCAAGTGGTGTATCTTTTTAGTTAGCCACTGTATACAAGTCTGATGGAAAACTCTGTGGGTTGAATTCACAACAGAGGCTTATCTTAAACCATGGTTTAAACCTCCACCATAGACTAAAATAAGCGTATTCAAGCGCTTTACTGTACGCCCATTGGACCTGAGGACATGCACGTACTACGCTTGTGGACTTGGTTTAAACCATGGGTTAGATAAGCCTCTTTTCGTGAATTCGAGCCTATGTATATATTGCCCTCATGCAAGCCTATCTTCCAACTTGAAGAAATTATTTATTTGCGTGTATACAGGTCAAAAGCAAGTGGTCTTTGTGTACAGGTGATCACTATATACAGGTCTGATGGAAAATCCTCTAATAAACTGCCCTCATAGTAACCAATCTTTTTAACATGGAGAAATGACCTATTTGCTTGTATACATGTCAAGTTTTCTTTCTTCAGAGGTGACCACTATATTCAGGTCAGATGGAAAATCCTCTTCATAAAATGCCTTCATGTTAACCTACCTTTTAATATGAAGAGATAACTTATTTGCTCATATACAGGTCAGTGGCTTGGTTTGATGTAGAGCAGCGCAGGTATAATACCAAAGTCAAAATAAAACATGGCTACTATTTATATCTTCATCATCCAGTCATGTGCAAATAATAACCCAGGCTCATACTGACTAACTACCCAGTCTCACACTTAAATAGACGAAAAGAGTCATAGTACCATTACTGTTAATATGACACTCTTGGTCAATTTAAGGGACATTTATAATGGCGCCATCTACGTTTGCAATCGTGATGTTGGTTTCGGCAGAGTTGAGGTGGAATGAAGTCACTAAAGCGTTGTACGCAATAAACCGAAACTCTGAGGAGTGAACGAGGGGTGATTTATTTCACAATAACGCCACTGTTTTACACATTTCCATTAAATAACCTTGAAAAACAAGACATACTTTTCATGCAAAAATTGACACAAATATTTATGATCGATTCAGCTTTCTTGGATAACTTGGCCACGATTGCAAACGGAGATGGCGTCATTATAAATGTCTCTTAAATTGACCAAGAGTGTTGTATTAACGGTGATGGTACTATGACTATATTTGTCTATTTAAGTATGAGACTGGGTTGACTGACTAACAAAGGGGTCATGTCATTATTTAGGATCCATGCATGTCTTGAAAATTTCTTTTAACCTCTAAATGTAATCCCCCATTACCAAAATACTTGTACCGGTACATTTGTTTATGCCTAAAAGGTATGTTTTGTTATAAATTCAACGATAGCAGATTTGTAAAAAAATTCATTCAAACATGAATATAAAATGGTTATTTAAAAAAAGGTTTAGGCAGTCATTAAGTCATCTCATCCTCAAAAGATATTGAGTCTGCTATAAGTTCTTTGTATTATTATTATTATAATAATAATAATAATAATAATAATAATAATAATAATAATAATAATAATAATAATAATAATAATAATAATAATAATAATAATAATAATAATAATAATAATAATAATAATAATAATAATAATAATAATAATAATAATAATAATAATAATAATAATAATAAATAATAATAAATAATAAATAATAATAAATAATAGAAATAAGAGGTATTAATGGGGATGTCCACCCTGGCATCAAATTGATTTTAATAGTACAGAAAAAGCATAGACAAAACTCAATGGAAGTTTGAGGAAATTTAGTATAGGATCAGAAAGGTAAAATTTAAACCTATGATTGATCACACACACTAGTTGGAAATTCTGCAGTTTCCATTGCATTGCATTTCCAAATACTTCATAAATTTAAATTTTTCTTCATGAAAAATATTTCATCAATTTCAATTTTTCTCCATGAGAAATATTTCATCATACATGTATTGTACCTGTGCCCTAGCTTACACATTCATCACATATTTTTGGACCTATATTTTTACACACCCCCTCAATAAAATACATCTTTTGATCTTCATTGTCAACCAAGGAGAGGGATATTTTTTTATGATTCTCACTACAAAACAAATGGAGGGGTACTTTCTTTTATAATTGTGTGTTTTATTACAAATCAAAATGAAATTACAATATTCATAGATAATCAGAATGAATGATAAAAATTTAAAAAGACAAGATTACAAATTATACATATGATCGAAAAAGGCTGCAGAATAAAGTAGAAAGTATTTAAAATGAGGTCTGACACTGACCAAAACAAACAAACAAAAACATACATTATTTTATAAAGAGCATTCATTGATTAAAACAAGAGACTTGAAAAAACTGCCAAAAGGATGAGCAAAGGCATATATGTGTCGAGGTTTGCGGAAGTAAATCAACATAGAAAATAATAAAAAATGGAGGGCTACTTGCCAGGGAAATCATAGAGTTGCCAATTTTGACTGATCAATTACACAACTTTATAAAATTCCTCACTTTCCTTTATCCCCGATTGAAATTGTTCTCAAACTTTCACTGTTCTGTTTCTCTTATTTTGTGCTTTTATTAAAGCAGTGTTGATGTCATGGTGGACTTTCCCTTTAAAAGAAGAATTCAAACGACAAATAACTTTGTGAGGGTTCATTTTAGAAGGAGGGGCCATGAAAAATTTTTTTAAAATTTTTCCAACAGCTGTAGAATAGAAAATCTGCCCTGGGGGGTGTTTCATAAAGCCGTTTGTAAAGTTACGAATGACTTTACGAACGACTGGAACATGTTCTTGGGTGCTATACTAATCGGATTCTCAATCATTTAGCACAAGAACTGATCACCAGTCGTGCGTAACTTACGAACAGCTTTATGAAACACCCCCCCTGATGAATTAGCAAAGACTTTAGAAATCAGAAGTTTATTTTGCTTGCATTATTTGCCTTCAAAAAAATATGAGAATGTGAACAGATAAGCAGCAGCATCATATAGAATAGATAAAATGTGAATATATTTTTGTGTATATTGTCATTCATTATATCCCATTTGAAACCCTGATAAACTACTTTTGATTTTAGAATATTTATTTGTGGGAACCCTGCATTATTTTGTCAGATGAAAAGTACTATGATTTGGTAAAAATGTATGTATTAACCTTGCATGATTTTTTTTTTGCAGGATAAATAAGATACAATACGGCGTATATATTCATTTAAAGAAGCATCATTTCATTTCAACAAGGAGATGGTTGAAATTTGAAGTCATCTAAGAGAAGACTTCCTCTTCATAAGTGTTTCATTTTTGGTAACCATGGAAACATTCCATTTTATATGATAACACTAAGTGCATAAAGTTTTTATTGCTCACAAAAGCATATCAAGGTGATTCACAGAAGGTGCTAAATCCACTTTTTGTCAAAACTTCCATACATACATGTTTAACGACTGCGTCGTGTTCAAAGCATCATCATTTAATGATAAAGTAATGATAAATACATGTAGTTTGTCATTTTTAGAAAAGTATGAAAGTTTATTGAGAAATTTTACTTTTTAATCTATTGTTTTATGATTTGTCAAAATGCTACTTGCATGGTGTAAGTTCTTGTAATTTCTTTGCTGTAGAGTTTACATTTGGTTTCATATGATTTGATAAATTTTATAGGTATAGTTTATAGAAAACGTGAAGTTATTTTTAAAATTTTGTTGAGGTCAGATATAGATTATGCAGCCATATATATTCCAGCAATCAGTGAAATACAGCTATCTAGTATCAAAGCGACATTTTTCATGTAGCATAGGTCATTGATAACACATGTAATCCATTTCATTAAGAATTGTCAAGATTACGAACTTCCTTTTGTTTTGAATATATGATTAATAGATGATAGATAAAATCAGCGAAATACTGCTATCTAGTATCAAAGCGACATTTTTCATGTAGCATAGATGTTGATAACGCATGTACTTCCTCTCATTTTCAATATGATTTTGTTCATGGCTATTTATACTGTAATGGGTTATATATATATTTGTAAAATAAAAATGTTGAATCGTTGTTGTTACAAGGCTGTTACGATACGTAGGCCTAAGAGCCTTTTAATATTGCAGGCAGCTATCAAATACATGGATATTTCCACACTGGCGCAGGGTACACACATGGCGTCCCTATGCATGGCACATCTACTTAGGCTGCTGAGTGCCAAAAGGGGGCTAACTCTGTGTTTAAGTATACAAGTTAACAGCCTTCTGGCTCTCAGCTCAGCAGGCAGCATTGACATACATGTAGTTCAGCCAAGAATGCCTGTTAAACATTTGGAGTGACTTGAAGGAATGCAATGTGAGTCCCAAATTTGAATATCAGGGATGTCATATTTCGGGCTATTGCCGAAATTCAGGCTTTCTGACCAACTGCAAAGCCATTTTCAAGCTATGTAGGCATCGATGTGTTACTAGTATGTAGATTTCAGACCTTTCAGACTGTTTATCTAAAGCCAGATCTTGGGAATATGTAATGCTCATTTGCATACAATTTGGGAAATGTCCTTGATTACAAATGATAGAGAGGAATAAACACGAGGCTTTACAAAGTCATTGAGACACTATATTTAGCTTTCGATTGGAGCAAGAGAAGTCCTTATTCTTTCTCTGTACCAATAATCAATTTGCATTCTGTCTTCAATTATCTTTCTATGTTTATACAGCAAAAGCATGGGTTATAATTAACAAATCTAGATAAAGAATGGTGGAGGTGGAATGAAATAGATGATGTACATGTATGTCACTTCATAATGGAAACAAATCGTGATGAAGTTAGTAATGAAGGATTCAGCGACAACATAAACGCGTCTATTTGTTCAAAATACATGTACACCTGTACTGAAAATTTACATATTAATTAACCCCTTCCATGCCACCAGATTTTTGAGCAATTGTCAAAAATGAATTTTCAAGAGTTGAATATTAACTTTCAATGAGTTTTTTTCTTAAGCAAACTGGGCAACTATATATTGCAGAGGAAGAAACATTATATTGAAGGCACAGGTTTCTGGATGACGAAGAATTTTCAAACCATTCTGAGCCTAAACAAATGTTCAACACTCACATTTTTGGGCGGGATTTGCCGCCCACGGCATGGTAGGGGTTAAAAAAATATGTCAACCAAAGAAGCGACATTGCAAAGGTACAGATATCTTGTCTGTGGTAGTAATGTAATTCAGAGAGAAACTTCACTTACTTTAATTCCATTTATATCAGTTGCATATAATTCTGGATTCTTATAGTGGAGTGGGATATTTTTTATAGAAAATGTCAGTATCACTTTATCTGCCTTATGTCCTTCATGGTTCATTCCTATTTCCTAAGTATGAAAAACATAATAATAGCATGTTCCAGTAAATGTATATAAGTAAATCACAGTAAATCAAAGCATATTTAATGACAGCATTGTTAAATCAGGCTCCAAATTTCGATGATTATATTTACATATGAAAGGGTACTAAGTTTGTTTGTATTAATGATGGATGTTAATCATTAGTGGACCACATTGTTTGCCATCACCTTCATCAGCTCTCTTTCAGACAGTCTTATTTGAATGGTAATCAGTAACTTTGTCGAGGCTTGATAAAATCTGAGCTGCATGGCCCGAGATGCTACATGTATCAGTATATGTCAAAAATGTTGTAAAAATGAAGCCCTGAAAAATGCATGTTAAACGCATCATGATGTGCTTCACAAAAAGTGAAAATATGCAAGTGACCAGAAATGCCAGACCTTTTCTCCCCATAGACTACCGTGTTAGACTAAAGCGTACCCCAGTACGGTTTCATGAATGGCAGTATTCAGTCATAGATATCTTGAAAATAACATCATATATCGCAAAACCGTTATATTTCTGGCAGTTTATTTATCCTTCTGAACATTATACAACACAAAAATCAAAATTCCACAATTTATCAAATCAAACCTCCACAAAGTTACTGATTCCCTTTAAGTTTGGTTATATATCATTTCATTGCTTTGGTGGTTAGAAGAATGAATACCAGATTACAAACGGTGAGGAGTAGTTGGAAGATCAAGTAAATATGATCTATGTAAACTAGGTTAGGGTATGTCCAATGTTTATTGTTTTGGGAAGTGACCTACTGAATATGTTCTAAGAAAATATCTATTGCTTGCTTTCAAATATAAGTCCTTGTAGACTATTTGGAAATTATGATAAATTAGGAGGTGGGATGTTTTGGACAAGGATTGTTGTTATTTTGTTCAATTTTTTTTTTTTTTTTTTTTTGGGGGGGGTTTCTTGTTACCCGTAACATTGATGTGCTTTTATTAACTAGTTGTTTTGTTTTTCTTTCTTCCCATTTTATTTATCCTGTTTCTGTTATATGTGCTTTCTCTCTCTCTCTCTCTCTTTCTTTTCCCCTTTCTCTCTCTTTCTTTTCCTTTCTCTCTCTCTCTCTCTCTGTCTCTCTCTCTCTTTGTCTGTTTCTGTGTCTTTGTCTCTCTCTCTCTTGGGATTTCCTTCTCCGTTATACGATGTTGAATCCATGAAGGGCCATCGGAGGACGCTTTGGTGAGTGAACTACAGTGTATTAGTGTTACTATGTAATTACAGTGAAACCTGTCTATAAAGACCACTCAAGGGAGACAAGAAAAAGCGGTCTTTATGAGCAGGTGGTCTTCATGTACAGGTTCCTTTAATACACCTTTCTATGAGAAACATTGTTCAAGGGAAACAAAAATTGTGGTCTTTCTATACAGGTGGTCGCTAAAGCAGGTTTGACTGTATTTGGGAAGCCCTTACTCGGGAGTTATGTTGAATATTTTGAAGGTGATATCAATTTATTTACGATGCACTTTATTCTCTTAGGCTTTATAGTCATCAGTGGAAAATCTATTGATTTGATCTTCGGCTGGACTCGTGCAAAACTACTACATAATCAATTGAAATAGACAATGGAATCTGGTTATAGAATAATACATTTCTTCAATTTGAACTTTTCCATGTTAACAGAACGCGATGCCTTTGATACACTGTTTGACCACGCACCTGACAAGCTCAACGTAGTCAAGAAGGTAAGTCACATGACATGGCCCTGTGCCATGCATTGCTGATAGAGGGCAGTGCATTTGGCTGGTAGCCTTCTTTATACTATCAGCTGTAAAACTTCAGATTTATTTCAAACCCGTAGAGGTACAGTGACTCCTTTTAGTGAGGTTTTTGCTTTTGATCTGTAATAATCTGAGTTACTGAATTATATTTTAGCAAAAAGACCAAAATTCATTGAAAAGTTAATTCCATTTTTGGTGCAGTACATTATGCTGTCCATGGAGGCAAGGACATTATTTTATGTGAATCTTGTAAATGAAAATGATCATGGAAATCTTTAAATTGGCAATGCGTGTTGGATTTGTAATCCCAAGACATGACCTAATCAGGAGTAGATGTGAACTCATTGATAGTAACCTGTTTATCTAGTTTACATTCATGATTGATTGATTAAAGATCACTGCACACTCTGCAACCCCTTGTAAAAAAAATGTACCATAGTAGCCATGGTAATTTGACAGTAATTTGACCAAATTACCATCAAATCATGCAAATTACTATCAAATTACCATGATTTGATGGTAATTTGGTCAAAGTACTATCAAATTACCATGATTTGATGGTAATTTGGTCAAAGTACTATCAAATTACCATGATTTGATGGTAATTTGGTCAAAGTACTATCAAATTACCATGATTTGATGGTAATTTGGTCAAAGTACTATCAAATTACCATGATTTGATGGTAATTTGGTCAAAGTACTGTCAAATTACCATGATTTGATGGTAATTTGGTCAAAGTACTGTCAAATTACCATGATTTGATGGTAATTTGGTCAAATTACTGTCAAATTACCATGGGTACTATGGTACTTTTTTATAAGGGACCTGCCTACGACTGGATTTTGATAGGGTTAGATATTATACAAATGTTGACTGCTTTGAGGGGCACGGTGAAAACTCTGGCCCAAGGTGAGCTCGCAACTGTGCTATAATACTAATCATATGACAATATGGGGCATTAACCAGGAAGAATTGACATATTAAATATTTCAAGTCTGTTCCTCATGCAATTTGTTTCAAAATTCAGTCATCGTGTGTTCAGGTATGCAGTGGCCCTAAACCCCTTTGATGCCACCAGAGTTTTGAGCAAATATCAAAAATGAATTTTCAAGAGTTAAATATTAACTTTCAACAAGTATTTTCTCAGTAAACTGGGCAAAGTTACATTGCATCTGGTTGATTGCATTACGAAAATGGTCTATTGAATATGAGAGTCGTTGCAGTTTAGTGGATACATGACAGGATATCGATCAGCATGTATTCAAACAACTCAACAATGATGTTTCTATCTATCATTATAAAGAAGACTTCTCTATGAGGATTTTTGTTTTTGTTTCTTTTTTCATGACAGTCACTGATTGCCTTTGCTAACAAACATCTCAACAAACTCAATCTAGAAGTTTTGGACTTGGATACTCAGGTGAGTTTTAAAAAATGTTGAGTATTATCATAGGATTATCCCAAATAAACCTCAATAAACTGTCAAGTTCCAGGAAAAAGGAGAGGAAGTTTAGACGAATAAGTAGAAAGTACTTTTGGAATGATTTCCCATTGTCCTAGACAATGTTTTAAAGGAAATATTAATGTTGTAACATCAGAATCAGAGGTGACCCTCCACCACAAAATGACCAATAAGCCGCAATGGGAGTTTTAGAGTAAACAGCTGAAATAGGTGGTTTGGGGTGGAAATTTTGATTTTAAGTTTTTTGTATTTTCTGGAAGTTCATTTATTAATCTACCATCTGACAACATTTCAGGGGAAAATACCATGTTGAAATATGTTTCTACTCTCATTCAAAATGACCATGTTTTCCTGGACATTCAAACTTTGTGTGTCAACTCGCTGGTATGTATTTCCCATCGCTTTTCTGGTATAGCTTAAAAACTGTGCAATGTCTGATATGCAAAATCTAAAGAAACAAAGAAATATATCTATTCTGAAGGTATGGAAAGTTTCAACCCAATCCAACAAGTACTTCACAGTGTATGCTAGGGAGTTTTGATTCGACCTTTTGTGCGACAAACAATAGGACACAGATTAGGCACTCTTAAATGGTCACTCTTCTTTAGAACCCGTTTTCTCTATTGTTTTGGTCATTAGCCCGTCTGACATGTTGACATTCTCATTGTAATTTACAAGGGTTTGTTTAGTTCCATACAGGACGAGTTATACACGTATATCATTTTAAAGCTTAGAATCTAAGCTTTCCAACTGTGTTGAAATTTTAAAACCCAAATTTCTGACTTATTAGTCGTTTTGTGGTGGAGGGTCACAGAGGTCAAAACTTGGATCTGCATATGAATGAAAAACAAGCCAGGTAATGAGTTCAATTCTTTGATCGTGATGGGATTTATACCTCTCATGTACCTACTTCTGGGCACCAGTTCTACCATCATGTCAGTCTTCCCTTGCAATCACAAGATACCTTACTTCATTTAAAAATTTTCTTCTTACATATAGTTCCATAATAGAATGTTACTCATCTTCTTTGATGGGTCTCCTGTAGGGATACTACATCCCCTATCACAAGATACCTTACTTCATTTAAATATTTTCTTCTTACATATAGTTCCATAATAGAATGTTACTCATCTTCTTTGATGGGTCTCCTGTAGGGATACTACATCCCCTATCACAAGATACCTTACTTCCTTCATTTGTGTATTATTTTCTGTAGTTCCATGATGGTGTGTTCTTCATCTTGCTAATGGGTCTCCTTGAGGGTTACTACGTACCTCTGCACTGCTACCATATGACCCCTACGACCTTTGAAGAGAAGGTAAGGATTACTGTAAACGCTGTTATTTTTGCGCGATTAAATTTTCGCGCTGAGCGACCCCAAATCATATTCGCGGGTTCTTAAATTCGCGCTGCACAATTACACGCCCGTATGTACACCCACTCCATTTATCAATTTACACACACGCAATCCTTTCAAATGCATACGGCATTCGCAACTACACACACGCGCGCGCTCAAAAATGAATTGGACACACACACACATATTAATGTGCTGAAGTGCGCAATTCAACCCGCATAGGAAATCAGGCTAATATTTTTGCGAGTTCTAGAATTCGCGCTTGCCGAAAATAGCGCGAAATCCGCGAAAATTAATGTACCGTGAATATTTCAGCATGTACAGTACGCTAACTTCCACACACAATGGCGGTACTCTACTAACTCATTTAAACCCGGTACGGGGACTAAAATCATGTTAAAAATGGGAACACTCTGACCTTGGCCGAACTTCCTCCGTTAAACTCGACTTTAGATCGAGCACCAACCCAGCAACAGGTTTAAATGTTAGTAGAATTCCTACCAGTGAGTTTTTCCCCCATGCCGAGTTGAAATTATTGTAGCAGAGTGTGGAATATGAAGACTATACATTTGGATAACTTCCTTTCTGTAATAATGTAATAGAAGAGGTAGTCCTTTAGAGGGGATAGTCTATTACCTCCAGACTAATTATACTCCATTTCATTGAAACAATGTTTTTCTACTTGGTTAGGCTTGATAAAGATTCTGATGTTGTATTATCAGTTGAGTGGTCACCCTTCTCCCATATGAGTGAGTTATATGCATTATCTTGACCCACTGCTTAAAAACTGATAACATTCTCTTATTCAAATTCAAATGATATCACAAATCTATGCAACTTACAGTCTTCCATTGACCTGTGTTATAATAGCAACATTCAATAGACCGCTTCTGTAATGTATACAAATTTATGCACATAAATTTATGCACATATATTCTCTGAGCACCTAGTGACGAGCTATTCCATAAACCTGCTTTTTACAAATGAGCCTCAATGCTAGGAATCCAGTTTGCATACATTATTTGTTGCTATTCTCAAATTGTAGGTCCACAACGTTAACCTAGCCCTGGATCTAATGGACGATGCTGGACTACCCAAGGCTAAGGCCAGAGCCGAGGGTGAGTATCTTATGTAACCTCTAACACCCTACAATCAAGAGTAGGGCAATTGTGGTCTAATGGCCCCAAGTGTAATGTTTCGGAATAAATGAGTGTTCAGTGTTATAAATAGAGTTAAAGCTACTTCATCCCTTTTGTAGACTTGCACAAAGTTCCATGAAAACTTTACACAGGTGTAGTAGACATCCTGTAGATACTGCCTATGAAATTTGAAAGTCACAAGTTCTACATCTCCTTCGTAAGAAATGAAAAATCTTGCATTTGTCGCAGAGGGAGCTAATCAGAATGTTGTTGTTGTTGTTTTAAAATAGGCAAACTAGTCAATTTTGACTATTGTTGCCTTGCTAAATTGCTCTTTTCACTTACACTTTATTTGTTGATCCGTGGGTCTAACTTTTAGTTAGAAAGGTACAGATTCCAGGATACCATGCAGGACCGCCACACCTGCCCTGATTTTACAACGTTATCCTGACAAGCCCGCTCGAGGTGCATTTCGAGGGCGTCTTAGGAATACAAGTATTCCCTATGTCAACGCAAGTACATTTTACCAATAACGGTCAAATAATCATTATTTAAATTACGCGATTTTTTTTTCAAGTTCAAAAAAATAGTGTTGCCAAATTGCTGTTTTTACTTACTTAAAAGCAAGTTATAATCCTTTTCACATTTGCACAAGTTTTCCAATTATAATTCTTTTGTAATTTATTGCATACTCACATAACTTCGAAATTTAGGGCTACAAAAGGAATGAAGTACCTTTAAAGACTGGAATCCATGACGGAGGTTTATCTGAAACCATGGTTTAAACTTCTATAAAGGTAGTACAAGTGTCGCCTCGTGTCCAATGAACAGCCAATAATTGCTTATAGACACTGATTCCATTCCATGATGGAGGTTTAGGCCATGGTGTAGGTGTCTGCAAAAAGCTCAACCCATCATCAAATTTGTAATTGTAGTATTACAACATGTCATTGGGATATTTGTAGAGTATTATTCCTTTGTTATTTCAATTCTTTTATTAATATTGCAAGTCGGGCATTGACTCTTCGTTGGAAGGTTGCTTAAACTTCAGCTCAGCTGTATGGCTTTGTCCTGTGTCCTTTGGCAAGACATTAATCTACGTTTGCCACTCTCCACCCAGGTGTTAAATGGGTACCTGGTGGGATGGGAATGTCATTGTGACAAGAATAGTATAATGTGCGCCTGTAAAATGACCGCCAGACTGGAATGCTCCCTAGTGGAGTGGAGAATGTGCAATATAAGTGCAGAATCGTAACTGGATCCAATGACCAGGGTAATAATACACTGTAAAGCGCTTTGGTCAGCTACTAACTGGAAAGGCGCCATATAAATGCAGGTATTATTATTATTATTATTATCATAGCTTGTATAGCTACTCTGCTAAATCCAGGGTAATATTAATAAATGATCATATCCTTTGGCTGAAGAGAATACACTTTGTCATCCCTGTCATCAATATTAATATATTATTACTACTCCTGTGCTGAAATCTCTTCTTTTTTTCCAGACGTTGCTCAGCTCCATCTTAAATCCATGCTTCGCCTCATCTATAATCTCTTTCTGAGATACAAGCAAAACGATCTTTTCATCTAAGACACTCTCCCTCTTCCTTCTTCTTTTGGGTATTCCACAGCTATTCTTAAAAGCCTGCTTTCATAGATGTGATGCATCTGCTTCAATACATGTGTAATCACTAACTGATCAATAATTGTTTTTCTTGTGAGAACCAGTGGATCTGCATTTTTCAGAGTTTTTAACACAATCTTTTGACTTTTTTATCTTCTGTGAATATATTCTTCCCATATTAATCTACCTTTCTTTCTTCCTTTCTTTCTTTCTTTATTTCTTTCTACCTTTCTTTCTTTCTACCTTTCTTCCTGTCTTTCTATCTGTCTTTCTATCTTTCTATCTTTCTTTCTTTCTACCTTTCTTTCTTTCTACCTTTCTTTCTATCTTTCTATCTTTCTGTCTTTCTTTCTATCTCTCTTTCTATCTTTCTTTCTTTCTATCTTTCTTTCTTTCTTTCTACCTTTCTTTCTATCTTTCTTTCTATCTTTCTTTCTATCTTTCTTTCTATCTTTCTTTCTATCTTTCTTCCTTTCTTTCTTTCTACCTTTCTATCTTTCTTCTGTGAATATATTTCATATGAATCTACCTTCTTTCTTTCTTTCTGTCTTTCTTTCATATATCGATGCACATCCGATTTGTCTTTATCTATTGAATAACTACTAAACTCAAATGATATAAACTTTTTTTTAACGAGCACCAGCTGATCATCATATTTCTATATTAATACAGGCTTTTGACTGTGATCCTTCATTTTCACACTTTCCTATAATCTCACTTTCTAACCCTTTCTTTTTCTCTGTCACCTCTGGTATGGAATGTGATATTTCTCTGTCTGTATATCCACTTTGCCCTCTTCTTGCTGTCTTTTCGGTTCCATGACATTTGCTCCTGTGACAATAATGCTCCGGTCTAACATTGCCATGTTAATCCTAAACCTAAACCTAACCATAACCCCAATCCTAACCCTAATCCTAATCTTCATTGTCCTGAACAAAAAACCAAATCATGACCTTGACCTTAACCTTTGACCTTTCGAGATATGGATGGTGGAGCAAATGTCGCCGGTTCCATGACATTTGCTCCTGTGACACTTGCTCCGGTCTAACTTTGCCATGTTAATCCTAAACCTAATCCTAACCATAACCCCAATCCTAACCCTAATCCTAATCTTCACATTGTCCTGAACAAAAAATACAAATCATGACCTTGACCTTAACCTTTGACCTTTCATGTGCTGTGTGTTTTCATTTCTTTCCTGTACATCGTCTGCTGAGAGTCGGAAGGGCGTTTGCGATGTATCGAATTCTATTAGTTAACGCCCTTCTTGCTCTTTCAGCAGATAACACAATGTACAGTGGGAACTCACTATAACAAGGACCTTGGGACCATGAAAATTACCTTGTTATATATCAGGAATCTCCTTGTATATCAGGGTTAAAAAACAAAAGAACATAGAAACCTGTGACTGGTAAAATTGCCTTGTTATATTTGGAATCTTGTTATATCGGAGCTTTCTATAACAAGTTTTCACTCTATCTCCATCTTCCCCTTCCTTGTTTCTTTTCAATGCTCAGAGCCTTATTTTATACAGTGAATTTCTGTGATAACATTCTTGGAAATATTCTCTACTAACATTCCAATCCCCCCCCCCCCCCCCCCCCCTGTCTGGGATAGATGTGGTTCTGTCCTGTTTTTATATCTTAGACATTCAGAGCATCTTTTTTTTTAAAGAAATGAAAGTTCTTTGTAGTGTGTAACAGAACACACATAAATGGCTGATACTAACTTAAAGAGATATTTCTCATTTATCAATATATTTTAATCTAAAAAACTTGTTATGTAGACAGACTACTGCATTATTTTCATCACCTTTAATCAGGGTCTAGACCTAGATTATTAGTGTTTGTCACACACTGGTGCCAAAAAAAATAGATACATGTACATGCTACTGTAATTTGTGACGTCACAGTACAGTATTCACTCATGTGTGATGTCATATGCCTTGTATAGTATCAGTGAATAGTACTACTATACATGGATTGTGAGGCCCATGTGAATTATTTCTTATCACATGATAGGCAATGGACCAGTCAGTTGTTAAGATTCTTTGTATGATGGATATAATGTAATGAAGTGCTTACCCTCACCTGTTTGAAAAATGAGTTGCTCATGTTAGTATGGAGCTTATCCACAACCCTACCCCCTGTAAAGTTTTTGTGTCCATATTATAAAGATATTATGGTAAAAAAGTAGCAGTAGCTGAATTCTAATCCTACATGTAGGTTGGCTTGTATTGTAATGATAAACATTAAGTGTGTTTATTAAACTTCTTTTTTTCTTTTCATAATTTTTTTATTCCTTCATTCAGTTTTTCAAATTAATATTACAAATTAAGCATTGATTACACAATATAATTCAACACGGCAATAGACAATACAAATAATATAATTCCATAGCATGCCATTCATAAATAAACCATAGCACAACTAACTGAACAAGGTATAGATTCAAATCATAGGTGAAGAATTAAAGTATATAGGGCAATTGTAACAATGAATATTCTTTTTAAAACCGTTTGTAATATTATCTTGTATGTCCTCCTTCCGTCCAACATTCAAAATACGTCCATTTTTTTAGATGTAGACTTACCTTATTTCAAGCTATTGCTTTTTTCCGTTCATTATCTTTACTTTCTAAGAGTGCATTATAGATTTCTCTCTTTGTTGGGGGCATTTCTTTTGTTTGATCTCACATTGTATATCATATATTTTTATGAGTACAATTAAGTGATTAATGTACATACGTTTTTCTGATTTTCCATCTAAACCAACTAAAATTTCCTCCCATTTTAAAGTATTTAATAAGTGCATCAATTTCAGTTGTTCCCCAATTTCTTGCCACAATTTTTTAACCAATTGACACTTCATAAAGAAGTAATTGTATACCTCAATTTCCTTTCCACAGAAAGAACAAAATTTAGATGATAAAAACCAAATTGATACAATTTATCATTACAATATAGGATACTATGTAATAATCTAAACTGAAATTCATGTAATTTCCCATCTAAAGTGCATAACACACACACACACACACACACCCTCACACACATGCTTCAAGATTTCACATTAATGCAATGACCCCACCTCAGTTGTTACATACTGTAGAGACCTGCTAGACCTACATGCATATAAGCATAAAATTTTCTGTAAACTCAACCATATAGTACTTCTAATTTGCACCACTTTGGGAGAGGATTATTGGAGAATCTTGTGTGTATATGTAATTTCACTTGTTTTTGTGAACATTAATCAAACAGAAAAGAATTTATGCATGAACTTCGGCGTGATGTCATTAACATGCATCATTGTGGAATAGTATATATTGTGTGATATGAATTAGTAAAAGGGCATGTTTTTATAAATCTGTGCAATATCTTTTTGTATTATGAAATATATTATTGATTCTGCGGTTATTAAATTGTTGTTTGATGGATAACTAGAAAGTAAATTTTCATTGTTTTTTTTAATGGAATTTTGACATTTTTTAACTAGGTATGTACAACAGCATGAAAAAGTATGTGTATAGAAAACACTAATTTTGATATCATTGGAAAGATTCTCTGAATTTACTGAGTATGAAGCATCTGTTAGAGATTGATGAATATTCCAATATTCAGCTTAATGAGAATAATTTGAAATCACATGTAGAACATTAGTACATATAAATATGTATTCTCTGTTTGAATCCTGTACTACAAAGATCACTGAAGGAATACTTGAAGTATTCATCATTATCATTGTTTGTCCCCATCTTTTCTTTGATAATTCTAATGTATGAAAGACAGAGCAAATTATTGCTGGGTTTTTTTTGTTTGTTTTTACTAATTGTAAGTTACTGTGAAAGTCATCCTTAAACAATGTTTTAGTTATAACCATACATGATTAGAAAGAAAGTATATTTCGGAACAGACATATAATATGTCTGTAATAGGCTTTTCACACTTGCAAAATTTTACTTAGTCCCGCACTATCGATGGGGCTAAACGAGGATTTAGCCCCACTAATAGTACGGGACTAAGCTTAGCCTACATTCTGTTCACATTTCGCTGGGGCTGGGGCTGGGGCTGACATAATCCTGTACTATCGTGGAGTTAGCCCACTTTGGTAAAATGCAATGTGAACAGAAAGTGGGCTAAGCTTAGTCCCGTACTATCGATTGGGCTGAAACCTTGTTTAGTCCCACCTATAGTACGAGACTAAGCAAAGTTTGCAAGTGTAAAAAGCCTATCCGAGTATGGATGGTACCTGCATATTTTCCCTCATTTCAAGCCTATTACTAATTGAGAAACTTCAAGACATTGAGTCATTGGCTTTGTACACGATTAGCTCTGTAGCTGTGGCTTTAAGCCATACTGTATTGAATATCATTTCACTATGACCCTTTACTCTTTTATCTTTCATACATACAATTGTCTGCAGAGAGCCAAAAGGGCCTTAACAGTAACACCAAGAAAACAATATGATGAACTCCTTTTTGGCTCCCATTGTGTGATATCGTTCTGTATAACTTTTATAGAGATGCACAGCATATGAAAAGACAAATTGTGATCTAATTGTAATTTCCTTTCATTTTCTCTCGCTTTTATTCTTTTTTTAATATTTTTTTTGTAGATGTGGTGAATTTAGACCTGAAATCAACGCTGCGAGTGCTCTACAATATCTTCACCAAGTACAAGAACGTCACATAGACGTCCTCTTCCATTGTCTCAGCTAGTTATGTTTCAAACTTTGTAGCAAGTTGGTGAATTTGCTTCATATTTAAACTTACAGGGGACCACCCGCGAAAGAAAATAATTTGTACCTCATTAGAAGACATAAAACTAGAGGTGTTGTGGTCTAGTGGATAAGTCCCTGGACTGTGAACCACAAGGTATGGTGGTTCAAATTCCGTGCCGCAGCACTAATGATCTTTCGCAAGACATTCATCTGTATTTGCCACACTCGAACCTGGTGAGGTAAATGGGTACCTGGCAGGATTATTCCTTGAAATGCTCTGTTTGCTGGTTACAGATGCCAGAGCTAAAGCTGGGGTAATATCTTTAAAGCTCGTCGGAAGCATAGGGACGTTATGTTATAAGATGATACATGCTATACGAGAACAGAATATTATTATAATGAAGCTTTAGACACCCCCCAAAAAAGTCTATATCAGAATTCAAAGGGTTAAGGATTAAAGAACGTAAGGGGAAAAGGATCGTATACAGGTATCACGGCTTGCATGGAAATTGACTCATAGTTATTACTTCTGTGCGTGAGTGTGCACATACAAGTGCGTCAACAATTCTACTCGCACTCACACTGGACTATGTTATTTTGGTATATAATAATATAAACCTACAGTATCGCTTTAAATTTGTAATATTTGAAGCTGATATTTGGAATATAGTATTCCGGCATAGAACCCCATGCATACAGAGCAAATTGTATTTTGGTGGTTGGTCCCCTCTAACTCTTCATGTGCCACGTTCGCAGATCTGGGCCTCGTTACATAAAACTTATAATCAGTAACAACTTCCACAAATCTATGACAAATTTGCTCTCAGCCAATCAGATGCAAGTATTTCAGTAGCTTATAACTGTTATTGTTACTTGTCATTGATAACAAGTTTTATGAAACAAGACCCAGAACAGCAGATGCAAATCTGTTGCCAATTTGTGCCACAGTCGCAGATTTGCTGAGATAAAATGCAACGATGAGCTACTGTATAAGCCGATATTTCTGGGTACAGATATTTTTGCGAATTACAGGGACAAAGACATTTTTCCGAGTTGTCCTTTTTTGTCAAAATTAACACGGGCAACTTTTTCACGTTTTTTTTAATTTCCAATGTTTTTAAATTTCCAATCTTACAACAATTTGCGAAATTCCAGAAAATAAAACCCTCGCAAAAATAATGGCTTATAGTAGTATATGGCTCAAAAGTACATTGACTGTATGACATTAGAATTCATCATAATCGAGAGTGCATGGCGGAGCAAGAGAGGGCGGTATGTAGGAAGACATTGGGAGATTGTTTGAGTGGATGGAAAGTGTTTGTTTTCTTTGTTTTTATCCCTTTACCCTTTCTTAATTAAAAAAAAAACACCCAGTTCCTATATTCCTTGATTTCTTTTTATGTCTGAATTATTTGCCATTTCATTCTTTTTTTTTTGTTCATAATTTTTTTTTGGATATTTTCCAAAAATACATGAACATTAGTCAATATTGATTATTATATTTACAATGCCATATTTGTATCTTTCTATTTACATACTTGCTATAATTATGTAGTTGTAGAAGCTGATTATGTGGTAGTTTATTTGAATATTGCATTTATTTGGTAAGAAAGTCTGTTAGGATTACACATTGAAGGGAAGTCAGCATTTACTATATGAGTGTAGAATGTCAGATTGAATGTATTTTTTATACCAAATATACTGGTATTTTGACGATGTGGGCATGATATGAAGATATATGGATATGTATTATAAGTGAGTGTGCATGGGTAAGTACATGTGTTGCTAGAATTAGGCTACTTGGTAGCTTTTTCTCCTTTTCCTCTCCTCCCTCCTCCCTCTTCCAAAATTAATTTAAAATTGTTAGTACCCATATCGTTTGTTTGGAGCCAGAAAGGGCGTTAGCTCTGTACAAACGATGGGACTTAATGCCCTTCTTGCTCCATGCAGACAATATTTTCTTGCTATTTCGATTAAATGATATACATGTTCTCATCTCGCTCACATGGTGCTATATTTCAATTTTGATAAACATTTGTATTTTTACATATAGAATTATGTCAAATTGTATCCTACATGTAGTGGGAGTTGAATAGGCCGTCAAATTGTGTATTTAGAAATGTGATGTAACTAATACATATGTACAATTATAACAAAGGTCTAAATATAAATCTGTTGACTTTTCCATGTACTTTTCAGAAACCTTAGTATGGGCGGGAGATTTTGAAATTCATGAGTAAGAATATGGTTTGTAAACTGGTGGGGGGGGGGGGGTGGTAATGATAGGGCATCTCTGTAACATTACATGGATAGCATTAGTGAGATATACTGCCAAAAAAAAATAGTATCTGTATAGTATAGTTTATGGAAGGCATAGACACCTGTTCATAAAAAACAATTATTGGAAAACTCTATAGCATTCAAAATCTGTAAAACCCAATCATGAAACACCAACAGTATATATTACATGAATTTCTTAAATAAGTTTTCATTCTAATCTGGCTCTCTGGCCTATAAGGCCAATTAAAATGAATTCCCAGTTTCTCGTCCAGAGTTTTCGAAAAGGAGGAGGGGGTTCCATATCATTTAATATTTAATATTTTTCCTGTACATAGAAATGCTTTTGGGTCAATTTTAAAATAAATTTTCTGATTTCAATTCCATTTTTACATGCACTCCACATGGCTCAAAACAAAGAAAATGGATTATATAAATAATTTTTCTTATCTCATTGTCTGGAGGTCTTCAGATTATTATTTATTTCATTTTAAAATAACTCAAATTTTGAGGCGGGCCGAAAAAAGGAAGGAGGGGACGAGAAACTAGGAATTAATTTTATTTGGCCTAAAGTAAGCAGAAATTAATTATGGTTGTTATATGTAAACAGGTGGCCTTTCTAGAAAGGTGACATCTGAAACATAGAATAATATTTGTTGGTGCATGATTACAAATGAATGCTGTCATTTGGCATAAAACTCGTAATTCATAGAACACTTCCGGAGTGTGTTGGTAGATTGGCAGTATGTCAAAGGTCACAGGCATTTCTTGATCTGTGAGGACATTGCAAATCCGCGCAAACTTTTCGGCTGAAAGAGTTGTCAACAAACGAACGTTCGAGACGGACAGGTTTAACAAATCTGTTTTTCTGTCTGCGGTCCTACAGGTAGAAAAGAAAGTAAGGACAGTTTATCTTGTGGTTGAGAATTCCAGGTAGTTCCTTTTTTTTCTTGAAAAGAAGGACGTCTGCTACCTGGAAGTTTTGGCAACCGAATCGCTCCTTGAGAATTAGTCTTGTCTTTAAAGGCATTATTTTCTTATCTTCCGAGTCATTTTTAATGAGAATATGTACAGTGTTTAGCAAAATAAGAGAGGACACCTTGTTTTAAAAAGCTGTATGATTATGAAGACTAATAATAGACAGTCTTTCTATTTTTGGGTTTATCAGTTATACACGTTTTACAATAACAAATTCAGCTGTATTTCTTTTCCATCTCTTGCTCTTATAATTTTAGGGCATCGTTTCATCAAAGTTCGCCGACATCTTATTGAAACGCATGTTTAATTTCAATACACGCGTTTCAATGGAATGTCGGCGATATTGTACTTATGACCATTTGATGAAACGATGCCCCGAATCCTTTTCAAGGTTTTCATAGATTATGTATTAAATATTAGTATGTTGATTTAAGTTATTTATTGAATAAGAATTCATTTTTTGCATGTATATGACCTGCATGAGCCTGTAGATAGAATTTATTTCTTTTGTATGAGAAGAATTAAACCTGTGATGAATTTTTGTATAAATACTTGATTGCCTCGGTGGAAATCTGTATTGGATGATTGGTGCATTCAAAGTAGAAGAACGGATAGATACTAATAAAAACTACTTTCGAAAAATAAACTCAAGGACAATTTCAAAGGCCTATTGTAGTGCCCATAGAAATCAGGTTCGGATTATGTAATACACCATTGTAATGTTCGCACATTTCTAAAGGTGACAGACAAGGCTATTGAAATTGTCTTGAGTTTATTTTTCGAAAGTAGTTTTTATTGTGTTTAATAGTGAATGTGAGTAAAATTCACTGAGTGAGTACGGACAAATTTTTATTTGATACAATTGCAAGTTATGAGTTAGCTACAAAAAGAGAGTTAGGGAGAAAGGCATAAAGAGAAAGAGAGAGAGAGAGTCGGAAAGAAAGAGGGAAAGAAACTAAATAAAATATACAGAAAGGGTGAGACAGAGAAAGTAAAAACAGGGAGAAAGAAATAAAGAGAGAGAAGAGATAAAGATACACAGAGAAAGAAAGAGCAAAGGAAACAAAACAGAGAGAACGGGTGAGAAAATAAGACAGGGAGAAGAAAAAGACAGGAAGAGAGGGGTAAAGGGGAGAGAGAGATAAAGAAAGAAAGAAAAGGAAATAAGACAGAAAAATTGCAGAAAGGGTGAGAAATTAAGACAGGGAGAAAGAAATAAAGTCAGAGAGAAAAATTTGGCAGAGCAAAAGACGATTGAGAAAAAAATGAAGAAAAGGGATAGAGAGAGACGACGATAAAAAGGGGAATTGTTAATGTAAAAAATGGAAAAAGAAAGAGATTGAAATAAATTTATTTCCACATGAGGAGTGGAGCACCTTGCTCACCCGTCAAACTTTTTACTCATTTTTTTTTTAGATTCATAGGGGTTCTAAGCAATACATAAATTGATTATACGGTCGAAATCAAAACAAGACCAGGCACTGTACAGTCTGTTTGGGCCTGTGCCAATACGGAAAAGGATAATTAAGACATTTATGTAATTAATCAAACTGTACCTCCGGAAAACAGCTACATATTTCGTCTACCTTAACATTACTGGTCAATATTGTCTACCTTCCATTATAAGGCGCCCCGGGGGTGAGAGGCTGAAATGGATAAAAATGAATAAAATAAAGATAATCGCCGTTGTATATTTAGTGCAAGTATCTTACGAATATCCATAAAATGCAAAAAAAAAAAAATAATAATACCCCCCCCCCCAAAAAAAAAAAAAACACCAAACAAACAAACAAACAAACAACAACAAAAAACATTCAAACATGTTTGCTAAAATCATCACCTTTTATAAAACTCTGCGTTTTCGCGGATTTATATTTCATTACTAAGGAGAGGCACAACAAAAAAAAACCCCAAAAGAGAGATAACCTCTGTTAAATTTGTAGTCTATTTTTAAGTAGCAAGTATGTTACTAATATCCATAAAGGTAAACCCTGCTCGTGTTATCAAAAGGTCATCACCTATTTAAAAGGCATAACTTTCCCAATCTCTGAGTGCGCAGATCTGCCGTCAATGCCATGGACTAGGCATAATCGTCGTATTTATAGTCTAGTTTGGCTGTCAGTATCTTGATTATTTCCATGCTGGTAAAAAAAGAAAAGAAAATGTGATCTATAATTCGTGCATTTGAAAGTCATCCTTTGAACATCTAGATTCGTGCCGATTTCCCTATTTCAATAGGAGAAGGAGGGGTGTCATAAACGAAATATATATGATAACAATCAAAGTAGACTCATGTAAACTTTCTTCGCGCTATAATTAAAATCATCACCCTTCGAACATCTTCGTTCGCGCTGATTTTTGCATTTCTCGGAGGGATCGAGTGAAGAGTGCCATAAACGAATTATATGATCGCTGTTGTATTTATAGTCAAATTTGAGTGCCATATTATCTTACTAATATCCAAACAGGTAAAAAAAACACCTCTCATATTGCTATTTTTTTTTTAATTAAATTAGACTTGCATGCAGGTACATGCCATAACAAAACATAGCAGATACATTCATTTCATCATGTTACAAACAGATGTTCGTTTTACATAATATTCAGTAATTAAGGTCTGTCTTTGTGGTACTTAAAAATCATCACCCTTCCAACATTTATACGTTCGCGCCGATTTTTCCATTTCTAAGAGGTGGGGGGGGGGGGGGGTGTCATAAACGAAATAAATTTATATGATCGCTCTTGTTAACTCTGATTGGTTGAATCTGACGAATAATTCATACCTGTAAACATTTTGTAAACTCTATTCTTGCTTGTTGAAAGTCATCATTTTCAAACATGAACGTTCTGTTGCTGTCTACTTTGATTGTTATCATCTTCCCGCTTATCCATACCTGTACAAAAATTTGTAACCTTCTTCGTGCTTGTTGAAAGTCATCACATTTCGAAGTTCCTGCGTTTCACAGAGCGTCTCCCCCCGATTTTTTTTTTTTTTTTTTTTTTGTGTGTGAGTCTGGCAGGTGTTGATGAATCAGAGAGCTCGTTCAGGAAGTCTCGGAATGTGTTGTAATTAATGGATGACATAAAACAGGACCTTGGATTGTGTTCCTACTATCCAACCATTATTAGCTAGTCTGCAGTCGAAGCCTGACTCGTTAAGGTTATGCGAACTTTTCTATGGGTCTGTTTTAAATAGTGATAATAAAAATATTGATGATGATGATGGTGGTGATGGTAATAACGTGGTGATGATGATGATAAAAATAATGATAAAGATAATAATAATTATAACAATAATAATAACAGTTATAATAATGATGATAATAATAATAATAATAATAATAGTAATAATGATAATAATAATAATAATGATAATAATAATAAGAAGAAGAAGAATACTAATAATAATCATCATATAGCATTAATATCAATAATGATGATAATGATGATAATAATAATCACAAAAATAAAAAAAATGATAATGAGAAGAAGAAGAAAAAAGAAAGAAGAAGGAGAAGAACAAAAGAAGAGGAAGAAGAAGAAAATGGAGAAGAAAAGAGGAGGAAGAAGAAGAAGTTCTCTTTTAAGAATAATCAATAAATAAGAAAGTTATGGTATTTTAAAGTTTCGCTTAATTTCGCAAAACAGTTATATGCACATCCTGCTCAGTATGCAAATGAGGGAACCAGTGACGTCACCCACTCACTATTTCTTTTGTATTTTATTATGTGAAATATAGAATATTTTAATTTCTGCAGATTTCACAATCAGGAAGCTCTCATTGAATTGTGTATAGGTTGCAACAATGGCAATTACACATGTTCAGCGAGGAATCAGACCTTGTTTCACATTATAACAAGGAAAAATTAAAATATTTCGTATTTCATGTAATAAAATACAAAAGAAATAGTGAGTGGGTGACGTCACTGGTTCCCTCATTTGCATACTGAGCAGGATGTGCATACAACTGTTTTGCGAAATTAAGCAAAATTTAAAATACCATAACTTTCTTATTTTACATCCTATTTTGATGAAATTTTCAGTGTTATGCTTGTTGGATTTTTCTCTATTTATTCAAATCAACTATTTGTTAGGGTGGACTTGGCCTTTAACAATCAAAAATGTCAAATGTTTTTTACACCTAGTACAAGTACAATGTAAGTCAGTGGAGCGGGAAGCAAGAGGGGCACAATGATTTCTCATTCCGCTCGCTCTAATGTGCTCATAATTTACACCAAGTAAGGACAGTATTTTATGAAACTTTCACAAAGCGCGCTCTTATAGTATATATGACATCAAGCAGATCGCATATTTTAAAAGTATGTTGATAGCGATGTAATCCTAAAGAAAAACGACAGGGTTAGTGTATGAATTAGAAAAATCATTCGATGAATATATGAATTAGGGGGTAACCTCGCTAGTCATATAAGGACCGCTATTCATAAGGACCACTTATTCATAAGGACCGCTATCCATAACGCGTGACTAAATGAATAGCGGTTTTGTATGAACAGCGGTCCTTCTAAATAGCGAGCAAACCATAGACAAATTACCTCGCTAAGGACCTCCATTCATAAGGACCATTATTCATAACTATTCATAAGGACGGCTATTCATAACGCGTGTTAAATGAATAGCGGTCCTATACGAAGAGCGGGCGGACCCCTGATTTATAGATAGTAGGGTATTAAAAACATTGTCCCAAAATGGTCCCTTTTTCGCTTTGTGTTCACCCTTTGTGGGTGCCCCTTTTTGTTGGCGCCCCTCCCCCACTATGAATGACGCTCCGCCGCCCCTGACTAAACGAAACGAAGAATGCAGAAAATATAACCTTCAATCTCAGGTGGGGCAAGCTGCTGTTAATTCTGCAGTAGGCCCTTAATTCTGGGAAATCTTACTAAAAAGGTGTGTTTATTTTATATGTTGACGCGTAGCCTTCCAATTGACAAGTGCAGCGATGGGTAAAACAGACTGTACTGATATTTTGTGCGAATATTAATCAGACTTGACGTGGATGACAAACCGGGACGATGTTATATGATGAGTTGATAAACCACAAGCACGCAAAATATAAGAGCTGGTTAAGGTTTATTAAAGGTGTTTGGAGGGGGTTAAGGAGCGTGGTAGGGGGACGAAAGGGGGGGGGGGGGGGGCGAGACGGCCAGACGTTTCGATGAAATTTGTTGGTGGTCCCATACTTTGCTTCTGGTGTTATATCACCGAAGATAAAAGGTAAAGGTCAGTGGCGTGCCTCCGTGCCTTCTAATCGAAAGGCGGAGAATAAAAAATAAGACAAAAAGAAAGAAAAAAAAAAGAAGAAAAACCCCAGAAAAGTAAAGGGAGAATGAGAAAAGGATGAGAAAAGAAAACGATAGGACCCCAGGGCTTCCCTCACCCTACACATAATCAGTGGCCTCATAAATTCCTATTGAATTTGCAGAGTATATCCCGTACCCCCACCCCTAATGATGCAAGTAAACTCCTCAATGGCTAGACTCACGCTACGCCATTGGTTTGGGGTTTATGTGTTGCGATTACGTTTTAGGCCATATAGGTTTAGAGTTAGCCTATTCGTAAGAGGTGGGGAGCTGTCATTCCCTAGAATTTTCCATGTAAAATTTTTCCTAGAAATCTTTTCCAGTATACATCAGCAAATTTGATAGTTATGATTATTGACACTGATTATTTATTGTGGTTTAGTTTTGGTTCAGTTTTATTGAATTCATTTATAATTACTTATGTTATAATTGCTTATTTGATATAATTATGTATGCTCCTCTGATTGTATATATCAAATCATTTTAATTGTATATAGTTTTTGTATTTTCAGGGCCAATATCAATAAAACATAAAATATAAAGCCCTACTCATGACGAAATGACATCGTCTTAATAGCGGCATGTTTTTCTTTTTGTTTTTGTTTTGCTGTTGTTATTGTTGTTTTTGCGTTGTTGTTGTTGTTGTTGTTGTTGTTGTTTTGTTGTTGTTTTTTTTGGGGGGCGGTTGCTGCTCGCTTCCATCGTTTGCAAAATTTGTATTGGCAAGACCGGAAGTTGTATGTAGTAAACTCGTGGGATCGGGCTGTGTTGGTGGTTGGAGAGGGGGGGGGGGGGGGGGGTGAGACGACCAGTAATGTTTATTTATAATCACTGGCGTTGCATGGAGGGGAAGAAAACCCCGAAATCTATTTTTAAAAATGTTTCTCAGTATAGGCATTGTTATACTTTCAGAGGTTTAAAAAAAATTGTTGTATTACAGGGAGGGGAACTCGCATCCGCCTTGGGCCTTCAGACGGCTGACAGGATACCCGCAATGATATCGCTGGGAAATTTGATATTGATGGTAATTATTGCCCCTTTACGATACTGGATCCATCCTTGCATATATGATTTCTATGACTTAGAATGGAAAATTAAGCAAAAACAATACACAGTTTCCAAATTAAAGAACCGTAGGGGTATTATGAAAATGTTCGTGTTACAATGCTATCTTCCGTAGATTGGAAGTTACTGTTATGGTAGTTCTGAATCGAAAATTCCCTTCTTTTTTTTTCTCTCTCTTTTTTTTTTCTTCAAGCAAAACGAGATTTTGTAGTAAGGAACGTTTATCGATAAAGTTCAATAATACATTCATGAATGCATTCATTGTAACGTCACGCACGGGATGTGTCTGATCAACGACTTGTATACATGTAAACCAGACGTATAGCACTGATCTGTGACTGTGTGCCAATATTAACAGGCATGATTGGTTGCCAAAGGACTTAAAACAGGCCGACTGTAATTAATGACCTTCTATATTTATCTTTCTGCTATGAGCACGTTTTGTTTGCGTTTGAAATAAAACAGATATCATGAATTAACGTTGTTTGATAGATCATGACTTGTAAATGAGTATTCGGCGTGATCACTGCAACCCCGCACACGTCTTATTCGCCATCATCATCATCACCATCATTGCTTTCTTTCTCGGTCTGCCCCTCTCTTTTTTTGCTCTATATACTTCTCTTCCATCTCTACATGTATATATCTTCCCTCGTTCTCTCTCATAATTATTTCATTTATCTCTCTTCTCGCATAGCCTACCTCTCTTTCTTTCTTTCTTGCTTTCTGTCACTCCCTCTCTTACTCCTTGTCTCTTCCACCGAAACCCATCCCTTTCTCTCAAGATCTCTCTTTCTATAATATTCGTACGTACCCCTCTCTCCCTCGCTACTCACTATTTCTCACTAAATGTTCTCCTCGCATTTTCTTACCCTCTCGCTCTTTCTGCTACCTGCCTCCTAATTTTCGTAATAGTTACATATGCAAATTTCAAAATAATTTCCAGATCATTCAATTCTAAATTAATATAAGAAAAACTATTATAATTACCGGTATATTCATCTCATTATTTCATTTCTCCAAGTCGCATCCCGTCTCCCACTCCCTCTCTCTCTCTCTCTCTCTCTTTATATAACACTGGAGGTCAGCGACCTATAAGTCGTATGTAAGGCTTGTAGTATGTTCATTAATCACAAATACCTAATATTGAACAGGCCTTCACGTGTTACGCATGATGGTCGATATCATCCATGATTAATTTGCAGATAAATCATTATTGCAGAAATACAGGATGTGTTTTGTTTAACTGAGCAAAGACAGACAAAAAAGAGCCATATCGAGTTGGAAGAAAAGGAAAGAAATATAACTCTAAAGCAAAGTCGATAACCGAGGGAAAAAAAAATGTGTACCACTAAGTTCGATCAAGTTCGCTGTTGTATATCCCGTTTTATTTTGATTACTTTAAAGGAAAGTGCATCCTGATTACAAGTTGGTTTTAAAGGGAGGTTAACGAATAAAGAAACAGTTCAGTGAAGGTCTGAGCAAAATACGATAAGAAATAAGAAAGTTATGAATTTTGAAGTTGTAATCAATCAAACACAAAGTGGCAACTCGATGACGTATCTTGCGAGCTCCTCTCCCATTTGCCCTGTATCCCCAAAATCATTGATTTCCATTTTCTCTAAATAAAATATTCAAAACATATTCAATAACAATTAGATATAATCTTTGCTCATATGTTTTTACACAAAACCTGTATGAAATATATATATATATCCTTCATTAAAAACTAAAAAAATTAACATTTATGAGATTTTCTGTACAGAGCAAATGGGAGAGGAGCCCACAAGACACTTCACGGAGTTGCCAATTTTTGTTCGATTGATTTTGCTCAAACTTTCACTAATTTTTCCCCTCATTTTTCTTCTTTTATTCAAATCAAATTAATACCAGGGTGGACATTCCCTTAAAGAACAAATAATTTCTACTTTTAATGGTAAAGTCGGTTTTGTTCATTGATGTTGTTGTTGTTGTTGGTATTTATTGTTTATCTGTTACATGCGCTTTGTATCTGATGAAAGGGCGCTTTATAAATGAAATTTATTATTATTATTATTATTATTACTATTGTTCTTGCCATTTGCTTTAGAGTTGTTTAAAAGCAATGGCATTGCATTGGCGGATCGGGGGGCACTTCCGGCCCGTGCCCCCCCCCCCCTTTGGGAAGAAAAGTATGCATTTTGACCATAGACGATCCGCCATTTTCTCGATTGTGCCCCCCCCCCCCTTTAGAATGAAGACCTTTTTTTTTTTTTTTTTTTTTTGCTTGTCAGAGAATTATGGAGGGAAACTGGACCCCCATAACCCCCCCCCCCCCAACTGAGCGACTTTTCGAGAAGCTGGCAAGACCCCCAAAATACGGGTCTACCTTTTCCAAAAGTTGACAAACCTGCATTTGTGTGCCCCCCCCCCCCTTATACTAAATCCTGGATCCGCCCCTGCGTACTTGGGAAATTTGCGGGAGGGTCGCAGCTACGGGGAGCACATGCCTACCTGATTGAAGGATGGGACATGAAATAGGGGAAAGAGAGAGAGAGAGAGGGAGAGAAGAAGAGGGGTAGGAGCATAAAAGAAAATGAAACAAGCCCCTCCCACACCCTAACCCGATTCGGTAGCCATGTTCTCTCGCATTATTTTCATCCTCCTAGTATAGGACCAGCGCCCCCTCACTGGCTGAACTCACGCTACGCCACACAGACCTCAACTAGGGGGAAATGTGTTCATGCAAAACCATAATTTCTCCTTTACGTGTATACATGTTCAAATCATGTAAATAGTTCACTTGAAAATGAAAGGGTAAAAAGGCCTTCATGCTTCCTCGATAAATGCTAATTTAACTGTCTGCCTAAAATAACCTTGCCACTAACAACCCGCAGACGAGTGGCGGGTGTAGGGAGGGGACACAGTCGACCAGTTTCCCTTTTTGAAGCCAAGTGGTATGTATTAATGTGCCCTGCTTTAAACTTTTCGCCCCCAAAACACCTGAAAATTCTTTTCCGTGCTTGTCAGAAATTTTGGGTGGGGAATGGCCCTCCAAAATCACATAGGCTTTTTTATGCCCTTTCTTAATTTTTTCGTTCTTGTTTATTCATTATTTTATCTGTCTTTTTTGCTTTTTACCAAATTCTATGAGTAGTGCCCCTTATCTTATGGAAAGTCCTGGATCCGCCCCTGCTATGGACTAACAAAAATATTTAGCCCATGACAAGAGAAAGCAGTTCGCCAAACTATATTGGTTCCCTGATTTAGACGGATCACGAAGATACCTAAATCAGATGACTTACATGTATTCATGGACACTGCTTAAAGAGAACCGACAGGATTTAATCCACCGCCTCGGCTTTTGAGTAACCGATTAGTAATCATCCGTGATGCGACATGACAGCCAGTGACAGGAAAAGAGACTATGAAGGTAAACTAAATTCTTTGATACACTAACAAGCCATGTTTTTAGCGTTTCAAGCGAGAATATACTCGCTTATGCATACCTGCCAACTGTCCCTATTTAAGGACAATCCCGATTTTTGGTTAAAAAAAAGAGAGCCACTTCTACCATTCACTTCTACCACTGTATCCCTATATTCGCAAAAATCTGTCTGTAGTAATGTATAGGAAACTCAGAAATGTCCTTATTTTCAGCCTCTGCCTTGTCATCTGTCCCTATTTCTTTGGTTTCAGGGTTGACAGGTCTGGCTTGTGTACAATTTTGTTTATGAATGATTTGTTACGTATGTATTTGATTTGTGAGAAAATGATAAAACATATCTTTAAAACAGAAAAAAATTAATGAAATTTTTCTTCACATTGAGTACCCCAACTTCCTTCCGCACCAATACCAGCACACCCTCATAAACACACATATACACACACGCACAGGGAAAACAAAACACTAAGGTTGTGTAATTATTTTTTTATTACAAATGACATTCAGAATCATTTAAAGAGATAGAGATTGGGAGAGAGCATGCATGATAGAGATAGATAGAGAGAGAGAGAGAGAGAGAGAGAGAGCTAGAGAGAGTGAGAGAGAGAGTAATATGTTAACGCTTCACGATGGAGCGTATTCGCCTCGGGGATTCTGTTGCACGGTTGGTTTGTTGAACTTTTTTTAAAAACTGGACTTTAGCTTTAAAAAAAAATGTCATTACAAAGTCTGATTGTCACAAAGGATTGTCGTGAAATATTTGGCGGCGTTTACATAAATGGGTGAAGCAGATGCGTGCTCACAGCGGAGACTTCTCGTCCAAGAACGAAGCATCATGATTATACAATAAGAAGATTTTTGTTCTTTCTAAATTGGGCCTTGCTAAGGCAGAAATGCCTTTATCTGCAGCCATTTTGCTAATAATGTTGGACTTTCCAAAGTCAAGATTTGAAGCTTCTAAATCTAATCCATATGTAATTCACGTGTCTTTATCCGGGGTACCCTAGCTCGTCATATAAGGACCGCTATTCATAATGACCACTTATTCATATAAGGACCGTTATCCATAACGCGTGACTAAATGAACAGCGGTTTTGTATGAATAGCGGTCCTTCTTAATAGCAAGCAAACCATAGACAAATTACCTCGCTCTTCATAAGGACCTCCATTCATAAGGACCACTATTCATAACTATATATAAGGACCGCTATTCATAACGCGTGTTAAATGAATGACGGTTTTCTATGAATAGCGGTCCTTAAGAATAGCAAGCGGACCCGGTTTATCCTTGTATAATATGACTGGTCATGGGAGGCAAAATGGGGATGCAGGGGCATCGCACATGCCACCCCCCCCCCCGCAATTAAAATATTCCCTTCCACCATGTCCACAAACGAAAAGTGCCCCTTTCTGGAGCAATGGGCCTTCTTTTTGCTATACTTCTTTTATTTTGGCGAAAAATAGAAACCTATTTTTCAATGAAAAAGTATTTCCATGCTTGTGGCCCTTGTGGCAGCTTTTCCTCCGTTATAAGTTCTGTTCTAAAAAAATAAACTGTGGTTCTTGGTGAGGTTGGATGCGGTTCGTTTCTTAAACAAGTGCCCTCTTTGCCCTTTACAAGATAATTTAATTAGACCTTGTATTAATCACTAAGATTTTATCATTTAGGAAACATAAAGGAAATAAATGAACGAGTAAACACTTGTCTGTCATAATGGCGCTGCTGCATAAGATGATGTGACATCTGCTCATGCATATTAAGCTAAATTCAATTTAGTATGAAAATTATATCTAAAAAAAGTTGGTGTTCGCGAGAAGGGCAGAGAATGCGAGTGATGAAACAGGGTTGCCCCTTTCTTCGAAAAAGGTCCCCTTTGTAAGTTTGTCCAATATGCCCCCAAACGTTTCAAGTTCCTACCCCGCCTCTGCTTCAAACACGATGAAATTGAACGAATAAAAAAATAATGATAATAATGAAAAAATAAATAAGTTGGAAAGGTAGAAAGAATGCTGATTACTGTGTGATGAGTTTTAAGTGTACAAGGCCGACTCAAAGTCGTAGGATATTAAAAACAAGAAAATTCTTGTCGAAATTTGTCATTGTGTTATGATGGGCTATATTTGTTGTTGTGATCTATTGAGCCCTGAGGAGAGTTTCATCAAGTGCTTTGTCAGTGCTTTTTACCGACAACTGTTATAAGCTACTGAATTCCTTGCATCTGATTTGCTAAGAGCAAATTTGTCGGTAAAAATCACTGACAAACGCTTGATGAAACACTCCCCTGATCTCTTGAAAGTACCACATGATTCACCTGTAATAGATGAAACAAATAAACAAATGAATTAATGAATGAACGTATAGATAAACAAAAAAACAAATAAATAAACATATGAATGAGTAATAAATAAATAAATACATACATACATGTACATAAATATATAAATAAATGAATGAATAAAACAACAAAGATAAATAAAAAATGAATAAATAAGTAGGAAGCAGGCTCTGATCACTATGTCATGATATGTAAAAGCTCGCTCGAAGTTGTAGGGAAAAAAAAAAAACTCTTGTCAAAACTTGCTGGAAATTTGTCATTGTTATGAGGGGAAATGTTTTTGTTGTGATCCATAAATGAGCCCTGATTTTCTTGAAAGCACCTCATGATTCACCTGCAATAGAGGAAGTAGCGGAATGCAAATCAATTAGCCTGACACAACCAGGGTCCCACGCATAGCGTTTGGTGTAACAAGTTAAAACAACTCATGCAGGTGCCAAGTCTTCGCGAACAGACCCTTGAGTGGTGTTCTTTTACGAGTTTTACGAGAGGTAGCTTGGAATTAGTTTTGTTGATTGATTCTATGCTTTTCGGTTTGCGTACGTTATCCTTATCAGTTGAATAACAGTTCCTCCTTATCTTCATCTTCATCATCATCATCGTCATCATCATCACCATTAGGACTATGATCACATCGTTACTTATTCCTATATCATCCTCCTCCTTACCACCATCATCATCATCATCATCATCATCGTTATGATCATCGTTGTTGTCATCATCGTCGTCATCGTCATCATCATTATCATCGTAGTCATCATCATCATCGTCATCGTCATCATCGTCATCATCATCATCGCCATCATCAGCAGCAGCAGCATCATAATCCTCTAAAGAGTCATCATCGTCAACAACAATAACAACAACAGTAACATGAAGATCGTTTAATTCTCTAACAAAAACTTTTAACAGGAAAAGCTCCAGAATCTCAGACGCTTAACGTCATCAATAAACCTTTTTAAACCCAAATTTGCATCCCTTTTCTGACAGCGTATACTGAAATTCAAGGGCGTTGGCTATTTGTCACTTGACGCATTGCATGGGTATTGTCTAAGTCAATCATAACATTAGAACATGGTCAAATTTGTGAAATTTTCAGACGTTTTTCACAGATTTCATTGAAATAATTAGGTCATTCTTAACTATCCCGCGTCATTATTTGGCAAATAATGAGAGACAACGATTACTGATGACATACAGTGTTATCGGACCATTAATACATGCATATTTCATGGCTCCATTTGTGGCAAGTTGTGACTTTTTTAAAGCCAATATTTATAGATTACAACCCTTATATTTCTATCCTCATTGTATATCTTTGAAAAGTTTGAGCGCCCAGCATCCCGCAAAAAAGGGCGGCAAATATATATCACCGCCCAAACTATAGGACTTTCTATTTTACAGAGCTGTGAAAGAATCGGTAACGTAATTTTATACCACATGCCGACATTAAGCAAAATCTTATATCATATATATCATAGGATATATCATAGTATATCATATTTTAAAAATAGTCAGCGATCCTGAATGAAAGTATTTCGGCGTCTGTCTCTGTTGAGCCCGGCGCACACTATACGATCCGACTGCGACCCGATTTTCGAACAAATTGCAGTTTGCATTAAATGTGAAAGTTTAAAAAAGTGAAATTATCTCATTTGAAGTTCGGAATAATGATACGAATACTAATATCGAAATTTTGGTTAACTGCAATTCTTCTGGTTAGAGTAAAGGCCAAATCGGCTTCAAATCTTAGTCGATCGCAAGATTGGTATGATGTCACTACGATTTGGAATTGAATTCGCTTTTATTCCTACACGGGGGTTCGCATCTAGCCCGAAATTTCGAATTTAGTATTCATACTACTATTCGGAACTTTGATCACGAAGATTTTTACATGTTTGAAGGTCCATAGCAAGTGTTATAACAACTTTTCCCAAAATCACATCGTAGTCAGATAGTGTGCGCTGGGATTTATTTAGTTTTGATTGCATTCACTGGTATAACAACAACGAATGAAAATCACTTTATAACATTTCATACAGCAAGAACAATGTTTTCAATCGAATTGAAATATGAATACGTTTACGATAACCTAGAACATAGCTTTAATGCATGGTTGTAAACTTTTTTCTAACAATAAAAATATCTAATTGATTGACACATGAACAGTTTACATTCATTTTTGGTTTGACCTTCTACAACAAAGTTACCCAGCCAAGTGACGCATCAACTGAGGTATTTATGTTGTAACCAAATTACATGAAACAGGTTATGTAACCATCTACCCCAACAGCCCCTCCACAATCATGTAGAGCCCCTTAACATGATTAACAAGGCCTTGGGTGTGAGTTTAAAATCCTTCTAGTCATCTTGAATGATAGGGGAGTCAAGCAAAATTTGCCGACAATGTAGCCGACAATTGTCCAGCCGTGTCCAGCGAGCAAATTACGTATACATAAAAGTCCTAAGGCTTTCACATTCGCCAACTGCCGTGAAAACTAGTTGTCAGAATTCCAGATTTGCCAACAGAGGATAAGAAGATTTTGTTCAAATAAGCAAGAAATAGGAAATAAAAGAAGAAAGTGTTATCAAGCTTGTCGATTTGCCGAAAATACTTTAAAATGTCAAAGGTTTCTGATATAAACTTTTGAATGGGTAGGGTGTGACACCCCATTTCCCCACCAGCGACACCCTTAACATACCCGCCCCCCTCCCCCACTCTCTAAAAAAATCAAATGTCAAATTAACATTGAAAGGGTTGGAGGAGTAACAACATTTACAAAGTGGTAGATTTAAACTTTTGAAATGTTGGATCCAAGCAATAGTATAAAGGCTGGATCCAGCATGTAAAAAATGTCAATTTACATGATTTTACCATTTTGTAAATGTTGTCAATCCTCCAACTCTTTAAAATGTTGATTTAACATTTGATTTTTTTATAGTGGGCCCCCACCCTACTAGCGTATTTTGAAGGGGCAATGTGACAAGGGGCAGGGGGGCTATGTAAGGATATTCGGGCATCTCGCTGCCCAAATTATGAGGATTTTCAGGGACATCACTGCCCAAATATGCTCGAATATCGGAACGTTAAAAATCCCCTGGGGCTGCAGCCCCCACCTCGTACGCCTATGGTATGATGATGATTATCATCGTCATCATCGTCATCATCATCAGCATCATCAAAGGTGCCGGAAGCGGGGGGGGGGGGGGCAGAGGGGGCAGTGGTTCCCCAATCATTCAAATGGGAGGGGGGCAAAATCTTTTTTTATTCCAGAAGGCCCCCCTCGCAAGAAAAAAAAAAAAAATACATGTAATAATAATGAATTACAACAATGTACAATAATCATTTACGTGCATGCTTTAAAATTGAAACTTTCAGCATTGATATTAACAGACTCAATGGAAACACTGTCTATCATAGGCGCCAGTACAAATGTGACAGATGCTTGCTTCCCTCTATCAGGTGCGGGGCGGGAGAGGGGGGCAAAAATGCCCCCCTCAACATTCCAAATTATTTGTTTTGCTCTGTCGCTACGCTCCCTCGCAAATTAATGGCAATATCATTTCTTAAACTTGACAAACTTTTCTATTACAAGACCCCGAAGCGCGCAGGTGGGGCAGGTGCTTCCCTCTGCCAAAAGAGAAGACAAAGTCAATGTCTTGGTCCTCCTCATTAGAAAAGTATTATTTGACATCAATCCTTTTGCCGTTTAACAATGGAAACGGTTCTTGTGCTTTAAAATACGTCGCTTCAACGTTGAACCATTTAATTTTCTGACTCGATCGCTACGCTCCCTGGCAGTTCAATAAATGCAGTGTTTATTTGTACTGTATAAAAACCCAGTCTACATCACGACCCCGGATGTGTGGGGCAGGGGCTTTCCTATAAAGGGGTAGGGGTAAAATCTTTTTGTTCCCGCCCCTCGCAAGATTATTATCAATATTAAAGTCTTGATTATATCTAATGTTATGTACATTGTAATTTTGAAGAAGGCTGTGGTGACTTGCCTGTGTGTGTGTAAAGTTCCTCTGAAATACAAATGTCAATATTTTGAAAGCATTTGCTTTTCCTCACTCGGTCTCTACGCACCCTCGCCTAATATACTAATTAAAGAGTCATATGACACTGCAAAAATTCCGTTCAATTTAGAAACAAAATAAACCTACTTAGGTCAAATGAGGGATGATGCAAAACTGTGGATCATAACCGCGCTTCAAATATTGTTTCTTATTTTTAAAAATCTAAATCTCGCACTTTAGAAAAATCAAGAAATGTGTAAGAAATGGGGAAGTGCTTGTACGAAGGGGGGGGGGGGGGCTGTAAGCAGTTAGTAAGAGTTTGATTTGAGATGGGCCCCCAGAGTGTACCCCCCCCCCCCCCCCGGCTGGAACCATTCCACCTCATCATCATCGTCATTATCATCATTTCTCACCAACATTTTCGTCAGTATATCATCACAACAGTACTCTGAGTTCTAGCGTGGATGCAACCTTCTTCCTTTTTTAAGCCAAACTCCCACTCCTCATGTGACAGATTACTGAAAATCAAAGGCATTGTCTTTACGTCCTTTTTGTCTGGTTACCATGGTATATCCTACTACCGAGCCAAACGGTTACATGTCGCTTTTTTCTGAAGAATCATAATCCCGAGGGTTCGTTTTTCCGAAGGTTCGTATTTTCCGAAGGTTCGTTACTCCAACAGTTCGTAATTCCGAAGGTTCATAATTCCGAAAATGAAAAAGGGTTCATATTTCCAAAGGTTATGTAGTTATGTCGGACTATATTGCATTTTCGGAATTACGAACCTTCATACAGCAAGAACAATGTTTTCAATCGAATTTAAATATGAATACGTTTACGATAACCTAGAACATAGCTTTAATTGCATGGTTGTAAACTTTTTCCTTACAATAAATATATCTAATTGATTGACACATGAACAGTTTACATTCATTTTGGGTTGACCTTATACAACAAAGTTACCCAGCCAAGTGACGCATCAACTGAGGTATTTATGATGTAACCAAATCACATGAAACAGGTTATGTAACCATCTACCCCAACAGCCCCTCCACAATCATGTAAAGCCCCTTAACATGATTAACAAGGCCTTGGGTGTGAGTTTAAAATCCTTCTAGTCATCTTGAATGAGAGGGGAGTCAAACAAAATTTGCCGACAATGTGTAGCCGAAAATTGTCCAGCCGTGTCCAGCGAGCAAATTACGTATACATAAAAGTCCTAACACTGTCACATTCGCCAACTGCCGTGAAAACTAATTGTCAGAATTCCAGATTTACCAACAGAGGATAACAAGATTTTGTTCAAATAAGCAAGAAATAGGAAATAAAAGAAGACAGTGTTATCAAACTTGTCGATTTGCCGAAAATACTTTAAAATGTCAAAAAATTCTGATGTAGAATTTTGAATGGGTAGGGTGTGACACCCATTTCCCCTCAAGCGACACCATTAACATACCCCCCCCCCCCCGCCCTCCTTAAAAAAATCAAATGTCAAATTAACACTGAAAGGGTTGGAGCGGTGGCAACATTTACAAAGTGGTCGATTTAAACTTTTGAAATGTTGGATCCAAGCAATAGTATAAAGGCTGGATCCAGCATGTAAAAAATGTCAATTTACATGATTTTACCATTTTGTAAATGTTGTCAATCCTCCAACTCTTTAAAATGTTTATTTAACATTTGATTTTTTATAGTGTGGCCCCACCCTACTAGCGTATTTTGAAGGGACAATGTGGCAAGGGGCAAGGGGGCTATGTAAGGATACTCGGGCATCTCGCTGCCCAAATTATGAGGATTTTCAGGCACATTACTGCCCAAATATGCGGTAGTGGTTGTCCGAATATTGGAACCTTAAAAATCCCCTGGGGCTGCAGCCCCCACCTCGTACGCCTATGGTATGATGATTATCATCGTCTCATCGTCATCAACAGCAGCAGAGGGGGCAGTGGTTCCCCAATTATTCAAGTGGGGGGCAAAATCTTTTTTTTTATTCCAGAAGGGCACCCCTCGCAAGAAAAAAGAAAAAAAGAATACATCTAATAATATTGAATTACAACAATGTACAATAAGCCATCACCTGCTCTAAAATGCAAATTTTCAGCATTGATATTAACAGACCCAATGTTTACTAACATTTATATAGAAACACTGTCTATCATAGGCGCCAGGACAAATGTGACAGATGCTTGCTTCCCTCTATCAGGTGCGGGAGAGGGGGGGGGGGAGCAAAAATGTCCCCCTCAACATTCCAGATTATTTGTTTTGCTCTGTCGCTACGCTCCCTCGCAAATTAATGGCAATATCATTTCTTAAACTTGACAGACTTTTCTATTACAAGACCCGAAGCACGCAGGTGGGGCAGGTGCTTCTCTTTGTGCCAAAAGAGAAGGCAACGTCAATGTCTTGGTCCTCCTCATTAGAAAAGTATTATTTGACATCAATCCTTTTGCTGTTACATAACAATGGAAAAAGTTCTTGTGCTTTACAATACGTAGCTTCAACGTTGAATTATCTAATTTTCTGACTCGATCGCTACGCTCCCTCGCAGTTCAATAAATGCAGTGTTTATTGACATTGTACTGTAACTATAAAAACCCAGTCTACATGACGACCCCGGATGTGTGGGGCAGGGGCTTTCCTATAAAGGGATAGGGGGGAAATCTTTTTGTTCCCGCCCCTCGCAAGATTATTATCAATATTATAGTACATAGTAATTTTGAAGAAGGCTGTGATGACTTGCCTGTGTGTGTGTGTGTAAAGTTCCTCTGAAATACAAATGTCAATATTTTGAAAGCATTTGCTTTTCCTCACATGGTATATCCTACTACCGAGCCAAACGGTTACATGTCGTTTTTTCCGAAGAACCATAATTCCGAGGGTTCGTTTTTCCGAAGGTTCGTATTGTCCGAAGGTTCGTTACTCCGACGGTTTGTAATTCTGAAGGTTCAAAATTTCGAAAATGAAAAAGGGTTCATAATTCCGAAAATGAAATAGGGTCCGTAATTCCGAAAATGAAAAAGGGTTCATATTTCCGTTTTCAATTGAATTTAAATATGAAAACGTTTACGATAACCTAGAACATAGCTTTAAATGCATGGTTGTAAACTTTTTTCTTACAATAAAAATATCTATCTAATTCATTGACACATCAACAGTTTACATTTATTTTGGGTTGACCTTATACAACAAAGTTACCCAGCCAAGTGACGCATCAACTGAGGTATTTATGTTGTAACCAAATCACATGAAACAGGTTATGTAACCATCTACCCCAACAGCCCCTCCACAATCATGTAGAGCCCCTTAACATGATTAACAAGGCCTTGGGTGTGAGTTTAAAATCATTCTCGTCATCTTGAATGAGAGGGGAGTCACACAAAATTTGCCGACAATGCGTAGCCGAAAATTGTCCAGCCGTGTCCAGCGAGCAAATTACGTATACATAAAAGTCCTACGCCTTTCACATTCGCCAACTGCCGTGAAAACTATAGTTGTCAGAATTCCAGGTTTGCCAACAGAGGATAACAAGATTTTGTTCAAAGAAGCAAGAAATAGAAAATAAAAGAAGACAGTGTTATCGAAATTGTCGATTTGCCGAAAATACCTTAAAATGTCAAAAGTTTCTGATATAAAATGTTGAATGGGTAGGGTGTGACACCCCATTTCCCCTCCATCGACACCATTAACATACCCCTCCCCCACTCTAAAAAAATCAAATGTCAAATCAAGGCTGTGATTTGCCTGTGTGTGTGTAAAGTTTCTCTGAAATACAAATGTCAATATTTTGAAAGCATTTGCTTTTCCTATACGCTCCCTCGCCTAATAATATACTAATTAAAAAGTCATATGATACTGCAAAAAATCCGTTCTATTTAGAAACAATTAAACCTATTTTGGGTCAAATGAGGGGTGATGCAAAACAGTGGATGATAACCGTGCTTCAAATGTTGCTTTTTATTGACAAAATCTAAATAAACATGATAAGAACTATTTTCGAAATATAAACTCAAGGGCAATTTCAAAGGCCTATTCTACTGCCCATAGAAATCTGGGGAGTGTTTCATGAAAGGAAGTTGTCGGATATTTTATCCGACAACTGTTATAAGCTAGTGAAATCCTTGCATCTGATTGGCTAAGAGCAAATTTGTCGGATAAAATATCTGACAAGTCCTTTCATGAAACGCCCCCAGGTTCGGATTATGTAATACACCATTGCAATGTTCGCACATTTCTAAAGGTGATAGACAGGGCTACTGAAATTGTCTTGAGTTTATTTTTCGAAAGTAGCTTTTATCGTGTTAATATCGCACTTTAAAAAAAAAATCAAGAAATATGTAAGAGGAGTGCCTATTAGAAGGTGGGGGGGGGGGGGGGAGGGGGGTAGGGCTGTAAGCAGGTAGTAAGCGTTTGAGGTGGGCCCCCAGAGTGCCCCCCTCCTTTGGAACCATTCCAGCGCGTCTCATCATCATGCATCATCGTCGTCATTATCATCATTTCTCATCAATATCTTTGTCAGTATATCATCACAACAGTACTCTAGCATGGATGCAGCCTTCTTCATTACTGAAAATCAAGGGCATTGTCTTTACGTCCTTTTGTCTGTTATACCATGGTATATCCTACTACCGAGCCAAACGGTTACATGTCGTTTTTTCCGAGGAATCATAATTCCGAGGGTTCGTTTTTCCGAAGGTTCGTATTTTCTGAAGGTTCGTTACTCCGTCGGTTCGTAATTCCGAAGGTTCATAATTCCGAAAATGAAATAGGGTTCATAATTCCGAAAATGAAATAGGGTTCATAATTCTGAAAATGAAAAAGGGTTCATATTTCCGAAGGTTCGTAATTCCGAAAAGTTATGTAGGACTATATTGCATTTTCGGAATTATGAACCCTATATATTTCGTTTTCGGAATTACGAACACTTTCTCATTTTCAGAATTACGAACCTTCGGAGAAATTGATCAAAGATTGTCATTCCTTTCCGCTACAATATTGGTGCAAAGCAGAAAGACAGACAACGACAAGGAGAGTCGTTTGACAAGCAAGGTTATTGGATAATTATAGTGTTCGACTTCACGTGTGGCGGTTTGTTAATCTTTGTTTAAAACAACAAAGCCTTTTAAGCCAATACTTTAGGATTAGAAAGATAATTCGTCTATCCTCTTCGTATATGATCGTCCATCCCGTGGAAGATGATCTGGCACCTCATCAAAATTGATGCATCGCCGCCAACAAAAAAAAAACGCGTATTTTCCTCACACTTTTACTGATTTGTTTTTCCTAATATTTCTTGTTATTCTTAAAGGATTGATTATACATGTATAAGGACGGAATTCCTCTTTAAATATATCGACGTATAGCTTCTCCGCTGTGTGGTGAGAATGATGTAAATGACTTTGTATGAAAACAATAATGTTCCTTAATGGGGGGGGGGGGGGGGAACAACCCCATGAGTATTTATCAAATTGGGTATACAAAGGGAATCACAGGTAACACAAAAGTATGAGAAATATAACGAGTAAAACAACTAATTCAAGTATTCTGCATTTTAAAGGTGACAGAGATAAAACAGAAGAGAGGGAGAGAGAGAGAGAGACAGAGAGAGAGAGAGAGTGAGAGAGAGAGAGAGAGAGAGGGTGGGGCTGAGTTAGAAACAGAAAATGAGTAATCCAAAACTCGATAAGCAATGGGTAGAATACTGTACCCCCCCCCCCCCCCCCCCCACACCCGGCGTAATGTAGGCGCCTCCCGGTGCAGTAGACCCATGGCAAGTTGTGTCGAATATTTTCTGGGCCTTCAAACTATATGGGAGGGGGCACGCCTTCAAACCCTTTGCTGCTCAGTCATGGATACGCCATTGTGCATGTGCGCTTTTTGTGAACATTTCATTGCTCAATGCTGATTGAATATTTTGAACGAAATCTAAGTTTCGTGTATCGTAGAGGGCGATTTGATATTTCTGATTTCGAGGTCACAGTAATCAAAAATGTTCTCACATGCACAAATATTCATTTAATTGATTTCAGTATATCATGCAATGACGGATGATAACATCGTAAAATTCAGCGTTTTGAGTTTAGTCTAAAATCGAAAGAAATACCCCAAATATTTGTTTTCTTCCAGTGCTCATAATTACAAATGCAACAGATCCAATTTGTAAAGACATAAACAGGAGTGTTTCAATACGAATTGCCACAAACTTGCAAAATGTGCCTCTTTTAGTCAGATAAACTCGTTTACAGACACAGTCATTTTTGAAGATCCTTCTCCAATAGCTTAGAGATTTAGCTTTTATTACTATGTCGGGCAAGAGTAAGATCCATTTTCCATAGTTGTTTTTGGCTTCACGACATTATACGTGGGAAAATAAGATAAACTGAAAATAAACATCCGGTGATCTATTCAATCGTCATTCGTTATATACGGAACTGGTCTATCAGTAGCTCCACCGGGTAGTGTACGACACAATCATTCTCCGGCGATTATTGCACCGCCGAACATGGAACAAACACGGTACCTAATGGCTAACCCTAACCCTAACCCGAAAAAAATAATAATACTATTCATGGGTTCTTGTATAGCGCACATGTCTGTCAGATTTGACACTCCTGGCGCTCCACAATAATATAGGCCTATTACCCGCATGGCTTTAGCATGGCTGCACTTAATACGGCGCTCTATATAGCATTTCAAGGAACTAATTTTGTCAGGTATATTTACATCACCTGGGTCAAGTGTGGCAAATGTAGATTAATGTCTTGCCAAAAGACACTAGTGCTGCTGTGCTGGGCCAGGAATTCGAACCCGTTCCTTGTGGTTCACAGTCCGGGGACTTATCCATTATAGACCACACCTCTAACCAATCCAGTCAATTATCTAGATTACCAAATGAAATTTCATGCTATCTTGTAATAATGATACTGAATATTGTTCATATTATTGTATGTTTATAAATGCTGATTATTCTTTTTTTGTATGCAAGTTTTCTATCATAATTGCTAATTCATCGCAGTTCGGCTTCGCAGTATAATGATGTTTGTCTTCTATCAATAAACCTTTTATCTATCTATCAATCAGGTAATCGTCGATAATGGTATATTCATATCTACCGAAATGCTGTCCCGTTACAAGGGTGGATACGTGGTTGCTGTTTTATATGTCTTTTCCATGTAGCGTGTTGCGTTTAGCCATCGGAAAATATTGAGAAAAATGCTAAATCGTGTCAGCACTTCGGTATATGAATCAGAAATAGACCGATTCTGTAATATATACAAATTTATGCACATATATTCGCTGAGCACCTAGTGACGAGCTATTCCATTAACCTGCTTTTTATAAATGAGCCTCAAAGCTTGGAGTCCAGTTTGCATACATTATTTGTTGCTATGTCCGGCAAGCTTTCAGGTTGTCATGAACAACCTTTGTTTGAAAGGTATGTATAAAATTTGCATACATTACCAAAGCGGTCTATTGCCAAGGCGTAAAAGAAATGCTTATTTTATCCAAATACTGTTAATTGTTATACTATTGTTGTAATGTAAGTGACACTACCATCTAATACCATTTCTTTGAATGCAAATTCGATTACTGCGATACCATAATTTTATTTCTATATATTGCTGCATCATGCATTGCTTGTTCCCACTATTCCTTAAATACTATTATACATGTAAATCGTGTTAGTCGGAGCCTATAACTCACAAGCCTAGCTTTGTCTTTATTTCACTTTTCTTTTTAGCCCAGTATTTTTTTTCCAATTAATACTGCATACAAACTTATAGATATGAGGTACTCGGAACTACGGTACTCACCTTCTTTTATTTTCTCTGACAATATCTTTCATGTTCGTTTGTACCACTTATCTTGTTTGTACCATTAATTGTGAAAACACTAATTGTGAAATATCAAACAATAAACTAAATTTGTACTTTGGTAAACTAACTGTTACATTTATCGTTACTGCATGGGAAAACGTATATATCCCGGGCTTCATATGCCTGGTCGAAAATAATGTTATATCATAGAGTCACCTATCAAAGAGACCACGGATTTGCTTGATCGATTAATGTACAGAATATGGGTGAGAATTAGAGGGGAATCCAATTTCGTCCCTCCTTTCTTTTTGTTGTTATGCATGGTCTTAAGAATTTTCAAGTGAAGTGTTGTATGTCATTAATAAATAATTAAGATTACATTATATTTATTAACATGAAAAATCAACGGTTGGAAGTTGGGCGGGGAGTAAGTGACAACACCCCCCCCCCCCGAAAAGAAAATGGTCGCAGAACGTAAATTACAAAACTATACATACCTAACAAAAAGAAAGGAGAAAAAGTGGAAAAATCACCGCATTGTTCTCTGCCATGCATGATCTTAGCTGAGTGACGGAAACAATGTTGGAATCCTCTGAAGACGGGAAAGGGGGGGGGGGGGGGGGGGGGGGTCACCAGGGGTGTTTTGTCTTTAGGGGGCATAGTTTCCCCTTGGCCTTCAAACGGGGGAAGGGGATACCCCCATCGAGATTGACTTCACGTGTCAAAATCAAAAGCAATTTGAATTTTAACCAATCATAATTAAATTACTTTATTAAATATTACTAAAATTACACAACTTTTCATGCACTGGGAGGCCTATGCAGATCTGTAGAAAGTTCAGTGGCGTAAAGGGTACAGGTTCCGAGGGGGCAGGCATTATGGGGGGGGGGGGGACTAATATTTCTAGGTGGATAAAATGCGAATCAGTGTCATCGAATAGGGGTGGGGAAGGGAGGGGTCCTATCGCTTGTTTTTGTCTTCTTTACCCTTTACTCTCTATCTCCCTCTTTTATTTTTTTCTCTATATTTAAACCAGACAATGGGGGGGGGGCGTTCTCCGCGCCCCTGGAGCTAGCTTTACGCCACTGTATAGCACCACATGCAATTTTAACGTTTCTTGATGTATGTAAGCATTGCGGAGGATCTCCTTAACCATGTTTACTCGGTGCGTACTACGAGGGAAATCTCGGCTGCGCCACTAGTGAATTTGGCAAATTTGACAAAGAAACAACTGTTTAATCCCTTTTTCACGTTTGTGTGTATCGTTTTATACGTCCTGATTATAGTTAATATAATCTAAAATAAACGCAAATAAGATTGAAAGTGAAATGAAAAGAAAGAAAGAAAAAAAAGGCAAGAAAAGAAAAAAAAAAGGTAGGAAGAAAGAATGGAATGAAAGAGAGGAATAAAAAAGAAAGAACGAAAGCCATGAGACATAACAAAATATGAGTCCTATGTTTCCGATGACAGAACACAGTCACATCACAGGACTAAAGGATCAATTAGCGTGTATATGTATCGGTGTAGGAACTAGGTATCAATACGAGTAATTTTCATAATTATTTCGTATTTCCAATCCGGTTCACTTTTGCGCCACCGCAATTTTTATGACTAACAGCGGCTGAATATGTCGCAACAGAAATAATATTCTGAGTAATACACCACTATTTTGCATTACACTTGTCGGTACTGATCTGTTGAAAGTTCGTCGAAAAACCGCGAAACATATAAATATCAGAAAAGCGCGATCGAATGCTTTATTCCACCCGCGAACTTCACAATGGTGTTTTCGATTCGATTCCGCACTGAAAAGTCCCTTCATCGCGGTGCTGAGCAATATCTATTTATTTACATTGAATGATGACAATATTCGAAGTTTTGTGTATAAGTTTCAAAGAACGGGGGACGGGCGCAATTTGAAACCCTGGTGGTGGCAGCTGGGGAGCGCTGCAACAGGCGGTGAAAAATAATCAGACATATCATCCGTAGCATTGGGAAAAAAAGTACAACCAGCTTACTCATATCACAAAAAGGTATACAGGAAATTGTAGAATGTGAATTTGTTAACTGCCGCAGACACAATTTGAGCCAGGGCAGTCCTTGTCTGGGTTATTTTAGCCCCAATGTCCTGTCCCTACGTGGTCACGGAACAATAACACCCCCGCGTGGGAGTGGACGCGTCTGAAAGGATGAGATCATCGATTTCTCGTTGGCCATTGTTTGCATTTGAGGTTGGGAGAATTTACTTTTCAATAGCAACAAGTGCATAATACCTGTGAACTGCGTATCTTTTCTCGTCCCGATCCCATTCAAGGCGGGTGACTTTTGATTTTGTAGAACTAGAATTTGTTTTGTATTCAACAAAATAGCGGATAAATGGATCAAAGCCTTGGCAATGAAAGCAGACATGTTTTGGTCAATGTTGTATACCTCCACCATCAATGGACTATCATTATCAGAGGATGGCGAAGAATGATTTAGAATAGAAATTCATGAAGAGCTAGGGGTATACAGAAAATGGAGAAAGAAAATAGAGGGAGAAGGGGAAACAGAAATGGAGAGAGGGAGAGAGATGCGCCAATGACTGGCGACGGTGGGGTTGGGAGTTTTGACGGCGGGGGGGGGGGGGGGGGGGGGGGGGGCAAAGGTGAATACATGCATGGGTGTAAATAATGCCCCCTCTCGAATCGACGCTCTTGGCACGAAAAGAAAATGTATCATGTCAAATAGTTATTGTCATTAAAGGTAGGTTGTGTCATCGCATCGAGTACAAAATCGTCTTGTCGCAGAAACATCAAAATTTGCAAAAATTTGCACAAATACTAGTAATGTATTCACATTGCATGGTTAACATTACAAAAGATAAATATTGTAATACTGTACATATTTTAATTTCTGTAAATACAGTACATCTTTTTTGAAAATTCATATTAATACGGTACATCTTTCCAAATTATAATGAGTTTGATATCTTGTCAGTTTTCATAATTTTGAAGGCCAGGAAATGAAATGAGAAAAACTTAAAAAGCGATTGGTTCATCAAATGACTGTAGATGATTAATAAATGACACGAGGGCATAAAGGAGAGAGAGAGAGAGAGAAAGAAAACAACAAAGAGATGAACAAAAGTCAGAGAGGAAAAAGTTTTGGTCGTCTCGTATTTTCCGAGCTCCCTGCGCAGGTGCGCCTGATCATAACTGAAATTCTCCCTCCCTTGTCTGGTCCGCGTGGCCCCACCCCCCTGCAGCGCTGGTCTCTCTCGACTATAGCAGCTTCAGCGCGCTCATACCATTCTTCATTCCTCACATACTTTCGGAACGTCTGCTGGAACGCGAAAAATCTTCACTGAAACGCATCTTTTCAGCCAGAATTCCACCCGCCACCACTTAGTACCCGTGCCTTGGACACAGATACCAATCACAATCAGGTCAGTTTGATTAATTTCACATTTCCCTACAACTTTAACAAGGTTTTGGGGGACGAGGTCTTTCTCAAATTCCTGCATCTTTGACATTTTTGTCATTTTTGCGACAGTCAGGACTTCCGGACGAGTACCGAAGTTCATTTTGTTTTGGTCGACTTCTAAATCAATTTCCTTTCAGCTTTGGTGATCAAAATTCATCCTACTCGCAAAGATGGTTTATAATAGTCCATATTCTTGCATATGCAAGGGATGTTTTGTGATGAACGCCGTAATTCGAGGGCGATATTGGTCCAATGCTCCGCCATTCCGCAGGTAAAGTATGTGTGCTTATACGCATAGCTGGACCGGTAGATCTGCCGTGTATTGTGGATGCGAGCTGGGTTATTGTGTAGCGACATACTTGGCGAGACTCTAGAACCCCGTTCGGACCACAATAGAAAACATGTCAGCTATTTGGTAGGGGGTTTTGGTAGTAGGCTTCTCTAGGCTGGCTTTGGTATGTGTAGGGGCACACGCTTCACTCTAGCCGTGCTCCCGGGCCAGCTGGATGGAGAATAGTTTCTTCCATATTTGGTGTCTGGCTGCCGCATCTCGCTCGGTGCATCCAGCTCTGTTGCTATCAACCCGAGCGAGAGTGATCTGCTAGCTGCGAGAAGACTCGCGCTTTATTTCGCAACTCCCGCTGAAGTAAACATCATATAAGCCTAATATTAATAATGAAAAATAATCAGATTTTTAGAGTCAAAGTAACACTTGATTTCGGAAAATTTGTCTTCTAGCTTACTGAATCAAGAATCAGATTTTTCATATATTGCCGCCTTTCATTTGCCAGAAATGTCTTTGAAATATACAATTAATTGACAATCGTACCGGTACACAGGAACAGTCAAGTTGTAAAATTATCAAGACTTGATTAAAATAAAATCAAATTATCATCATTCATCCTTCGTCACAAAATTGTGAAATGTCTGAATGTACTAGATCTGTCAGGTCTGAAAAGATTGAAGTCTACTTTTGTTAACACAACTGTTTCTCGTCAACTGGTTTTCCATTGTATAATCATGTTTTATGACTCCGTTAATCCTATTATGACGGTCATTTGAAAATCAGAAGAGCGAACGAGATTCGAGACAAATACCCGGAAAAGATAAGGGTGCTCATTATGCGACGGTAAACATATGGGACGGCGCTGTATACCGCATTGCTCCGAAGGCCAGCGGGCTAGAGCAGGGGGAACTGTTGCCTACGGTGTGTACGGCAGAGCCGTAGGGTGCGCGGCAAGTTCGCACTAGGTAAACATCGGCCGTGTAGTGTGCCGTCGCAGCCTGGTTTTGCGAAGCCAATACAATGCCTTTTGTTGTGCAGTGATATTTGCAACGGTTGGAGGGGTTTTGTGTTTGCTAAGTCTCTGCACTCTCCATTGTGCCTGTGTTTATTTAGTTCCAGACGTCATGATTTTGCAGAAATTGTTATTGAAACAGATCAAGTTCATTGCACAGGGCTTTTATCTTGTGAAAATCTGTTAAATTTCAAATCCTTCCAATGCCATTCAATTACAACCCACCAATCAATAAAATTGTGAATGTTTTTTTGAGGTGTGTTCAAATCTTGCTCTTACAATGTACCCATCAGTTATTTCAATTCATCATACAATTCTGTATACATATGTAGAACAATGGACAAATGAATTTATTATAAATCTTGTCACCTTTATTGTAACAAATCTTATTAAGTCTTATTGTATTTACTTTGATTCAAATTTTGAAATTGAATTGTGAATATATTTATATTTAAATTATTAGTAATACGGTAATTCACTTTGATATTATTATTGAAAAAGATTCATAACTAATTGCACCACTGTTTCAAGAATAATACAAACATGTATGCTTCTAAAAAAGAGGAATTTCTACCCATCACGATTAAGCCCCATTTTTTTTCTTCACAGTCAATATTTCAAGGCCTGCAAAAGTTCTGTAAATCATTGGATATCTTTAGCTAACTCAATCAAAAACTAAATATACAAAATCCAAGTAGATCTTGTAAGGCTTAAATGTAGTTAAAGTAGTAGTAACAAAACATTTTAATATTGGATTAAATTTAAAAAAAAAAATTAAATTGTACTAGATGTGCTTTTATAATTTGACAAGTTGCAAGAAAGTTTATCTCTTAGTGTTAACAGTCTTAACTCGCTTTCTGTCTGACAAGTATCTTACTCTCATCTGCTTTGGAAGAAAGAAAATGAAGAGAAGGAACAATCAAACAAAATTCAAATCCCATGTTTTTTTCTTTTTAATGGAGATCTTTGAAATACAAGTGAATGAGCAAGCCTGTCATATTCTAGACTTGATGCACAACATTTGGTATTTTTTGTTTCCAATCAATTATTGATGATGGTGAACACAGACTTTATGGTTTTGAATTTTGATTAGTTGAAATGGTGAAAATATAGAAATATCAAGGCATTGTTTTATTTTAGAACAATATACTTTTCTAATATGAAATATATCACAATCTAGACACTTAGGACTTTACAGTGTGCAGAGTTCAGTTAGATTAGAGTAGTAATTTGTTCAGTTGAATAACAATAGGAAGTGTCATATTTACATACACATACTGATGACTCATGCACATATATGAATGTTTATATGGAACAAAAAAATGAATAAATACTTTGAATTTGTCCACATGAGATGAATATCTGACATGGTTTGTCTTTCATATAGAATTTCTGATGCCCATACCATTTTCCCATGCCTGCAATAGCTCTGTAAATGTGCACTGTAAAATCAATTCCATGTAGGCTATCCCTTGTCAAATATTATGTTTCATACATGTTTGTTCTACTTTCGATGAGAAACAGTTGCATGTACAATGCTTGTCTGTCTCTAACAATTAACCTAAATAATGAATAGATATGATAACATCATACAACTCCATTTACTGCAATTCAAGCACACTTTTTTTTGTCTGTGGTTCACAATCCACATACTGCAGCTTCCAAATTATATAAAATAACAAAAAAAAACTGCCAGTATCTAGGTGTACCATATCATCGTCTCTCAAGTTATTAAGTAGATAACGTGGCGTTATCTCAATCTTCAAAAACGCCTGAAACAGAATCCGATAAAAATCTAGGCTTGGTGCCTGACTATCCATTATGGCGGTATAAGTGGCAAGGAACAGGGTAACGAGATACACGATTGGCCCGCTCCTCCCGCCCTGTTCATTTTCTGCATTCCCTGGTGGTAACTTAATGTTCAAGGATTCTTGCTGGTTAATTTCTTTGCATGTATCAAATCTCATAACTTGTAACAGAGTGCATAAACCGTGATTCCCTTTGAAAGAGACACTCGTCAAATATACTGGTAGTTTTGGGGGCATGAAGAAGAAAATGTAGCTATTTTTAAGTGTTGAGTTTTGAAAGTAGCGGAAAGTGCCTGCAGAGAGAATGCTGTTTTAATGAAGGGCTATTAAAAAAAATTATCATAGGAACAACTTCTTTTCAACAAATATTCATAATTTTGTATACATGTGGCTGATCTAAATGACCCCATATGTTAGGATTAATATTACGGTTTGGCCTGTGTGAATAACTTTTAAATTATTTCTCTCCATTTTCTCTAAATAATTTGTCTTTAGCACTACCAGTACTCAATGTAATCAGAAATCTTCAATTTTTGTAGGTAATTGAGTTACACTGTTTTTTCCCCTGCAAATAGAAACCACCAAACTAGTAACTTTGCAATACTTTTTTTTTATTTAAAAGAAATATTTCACATATTTGTTTAGTTTTGTATGTACCCATAACTCTCTATCTAATTGTATACATTGTAATGTAATTTTAATGTCTTTGATTCTAAATTTAGGCCTATGTGTACTTCTAAGAAGCCATTAGTGTTTACATGACAAGAGAGATCACTTTTAAGTCCTCAAGTGAAAATGATATTCTGGCCATTTTCTGGGTCTTATGGAGGTGACTTCACTCCTTGCTGATGCTCAATGGATTTTAACTTTAAAAAAAATAAATATGAGAACAGAAGTGTTTTTTTTTTGTAGAAGGATCATGACCAATGCTCTTATCTATCACCACATATTAGAGGTTAAGGTATAGGCCTTCTCCAGATCTTCAATGGAAAATAAAATTGCAACTTTTGAAACAAGAAGATCATGACTTGCTAAGCTTGGGCTCATTTTGTCCTCCAATTTTTCACCACCAAGCTTTTCTCAGACCCCTGTAGCGGTGAAGTCATCTTGAAAAACAAAATCGGGTGGGAAAGCTTGTTGAAGAAGAGAAAAGAAACGAGACAGAAATGATGGATTATGGGAGAAACATGACAATAGCCAGGTTCACACGAGAGGCTGTAAACTTTAAATCAAGCTTATGGTTTTAAACTTCAAGGTTATCTTGTAGTTTGGGATTGTTCAGATGCGGCTCGTTTTTACAAGCTGTGAGTTGTCCTCACTCGTAGTTACAGGTACATGTATGTCCCTTTTGGACACCATTAATTTCCAGGTTTTGCCAGCTTGTAGTTTTGACATGTACTGTACCATGACTGCTTTATACTTGGCTTGTACTTCTTAAACCTTGATTAGTTGTTGATTCGAAGTCGTGCGAAGCCACATTGTAGTTAGTTAGACATAGTGTAAAACTTTGAGATTGCACTAACTCAAAGTTTAAAACTAATGATGGTGGTGCTGTGTGAACATATCTAATATAATAGCTGGGGTGACTTTTGTACAACCCCTATGAGTCATTGTAACCATGATGGTGTCTGAAAAAAGGGGTTGGAGATGATCTGGACTTTGCACCCAGTTGTTGACTGTTGAAACAAGTGTGTGAGACCCAAACTAATGATGAGAATGGTCTTTTCTTTTTCTTCTTTCTCTCCAGAAGGAGAGTTTAGTCTTGTCTCCAGTCATCCATTTGACCTTTCAGACTTCTGGGAACATGCCCTTCTTACTCTCTCTCCCCCGAGACCCCCGAATAATAACAACAAGAAATGTGCCACTTTCTAATTTGATTCCTATCTGTGTTGACGCCTAAATTTTGGTCATGTTAATCTTTCATTTTGGGGGAAAAATTGTTTAATCATTTGAAGTACCAAGAGTCTGATTTAGAAGTTTAAGGTAGCCCATGTACATGTACACTGTAGTAGCGAGACCCCCCCCCCCACCCTTTGGATTTCCATTTTGAAAATTACATAATAGATAGAATGAAGTTTGATTCATAGTTTAGTAAAGTAGACTGTTGAATGCTTTATGCTTTTTTTCTACCCACAGTAAAAATCAAGAAAATAAAATGAGTGAATTCATGCAGTACACTATTTTCTATGCTAAAAGAAACCGAAACTTTGGTTTGCCCCAGCATCGTACATCTAATTTTTTTATTCTCCAGGATGTTTACTACTTTGAGCTCAAAACTGTTTGTTGTAATCGGCTGCTTTTATCTCACTGGTGGACTTTTGGGTGATTCATTAAAATTGCCCAAGTGCAAAGTTCTTTCATTATTTGCGCGGGAATCACAGGCACATTGTACTCTTTTGTACAGAGAGTTGACTTTGATCACTGTGTAAATTTATCTACAGCGAATAGTAGTATTTAAAGGGTGAAATCAAACATATCGTCAATGGAGTTGATTTTGTTTCTGCCCTGTCGCTCCTGTTCAATAAGTTCACCAGTACTCTATATTATTAGTCTGTCCATAGACAATAGACATGATGAATTGTCCCCTAAAATTCAAGGGGGGAAATACGTGTATCAAGAGCTTAGATTTCCAAGTACTTATACTGTACCTGATTTTACATGAAGAGTCAGTGTAGGCATTTTATTTCAAAAAGAAATAATCAAACTGATTTAAAAGATGATGTAATATTTTTTTCATTAAAAAAAAAAATAGTGTTTTTATAGTAATCGTTTTCTTTTTACCAACCCTTCTCAGAGTATATATGTATGAGTGAAAAAATATACAGGAGTGGTAAAAGAGCTTTTGTGAACAAAAAAAGTAGTTTATTTCTCTGATATACACAAATGTAACTTTTCCTTTTGCCAGAAAATGCAAAAGCTAGCGTAGAAGATGCATATTTTTTAGACCAGGGCCCCGTTTCATAAAATTTGTTTAATATCAGTGACAACTACCACATTTCTCTGACAAATTTGATCTCAGCCAATCAGATGCAAGGATTTCAGTAGCTTATAACAGTTATTGCAGCTTGAATATTAATAAATGAAACGGGGCCCTGATTTTTCAAAGTGAAAGGTTTCTTACCCAAAGGGAAAGACTGACGATTTTGTAACTGTATTCAGGAATGAATTGATTAAGTTTTGTGGACACGTCCAAAACGGTTTTTACCAGTGATAATTTGAATGTCTATGGATTTCAAGAGAGAAGTAGGCATTGTCACACTCGGGAACATTCTACCTACATGTATAGCTGTTTAATTAACCTTTAATTCATGTCACAGCAAATCCATGCATTGCTCATCTTCCCTGTAAAAAGTGTGAAATCATGGGTAGCGAAATCAAACGGCTCACCTTGTGAACCAAACCAGGATCCTTTGTGCTGTTTGTTCATGGGCTCAAGCTTCTGGCAGTTTTATAGAACTCTTGTCACATTCAATCTGCAATCTATTATGACCCTCGAAATTGCAAATTGGCCATTACCCTGTTTAGGAATGATTTAATTGCTCTTTTACAGATCATTACTTCTGAATAGAAAAAAAATATATTGTTCTCAGGACTAGCCATGGTCAAGTCAGATTACTGCTAGCATTTTAATGTGATCACTATTGAAATGTTTCTATTGAAAATTTACTTTTGCTGTTATCATTAATTAACCTCCTAGTCAATTATTCCAATGTTACTTTCTGAATTTGTCAACTTCCAAATACTGGTATTTGTTGAAAGGATTTGACCTTTGACATCTTCATGTATTCATCTATTTTTGCTGGCTTCTGATTCCATAGTAAGGCCTACATGTACAGTACATTTATGTGCTGTTTTCCTTAAATTTTCTTGTTGCAAATATATCTGCCCTGATTATTTCAGGTACAATTTTATTTCCTTTTTAAATAGCTACACCAGCACTCTTAAAATGCTCCTACATATAGTGTCTTGTGCATATTCCAGACACTGTAACTTCTTTTATAGAAGAAATTTTCCTTTTTGGGTGGAGAAATCCAGTGATATATTTCTTTTACAGTATTAGTTTCCTTGGTTACCAATGATTTAGCTTTTTCACAATGGAAATAGTACATGATGAAGGAATGCCACGACCAAACAGATTTATTATACTTCTCTTCAAAACTGTTTGGAATAAAATTCTTAGTGATAATGCCAGCAAATCGTTGAAGTATAGATCTTGTCATTGAAATGTGAGAATGTGTTCCCATTCCCAAGTTTTACAACCTGACAAAAAAAAAAGTTAAACAACCTTTCAACCATTGGATAATTATAATGTGTACATGTACAGCTGAGAAGCATGGGTATTTCCCTCTCTCCTTTGTTTTGTTATGTCCTACCCATCACTCAGATGCTCAGTAGCCACATTGTATAATCTCACTCCTTTATGTGAGATGGTATTGTTCAGTAGGCCCATTTCTTCACTGCACTGCTTCTTTCAAATCCACACAATGAGATACGTTCTAATCTCTATTGTGAATGCTCCATTGTGGCAGGGTAAATGGCCTGCACCTGTAGATAATATTGATGGAAGGCTTGCTTGCATGAACATGCTTTTTAGCGCTCTCTTGTATTGCTAAATTGCAAAGTTTGGTTGCAAATGAGTAAAGTCTGAAGGAAACTGGCTCAAATTATTACATGATCAAATACATAATAGTGTGCATCCTACAGTGCATTGTACACACACATTTTGACTCAGTCAAGCCTTGATTTCTTTTAGTCACAAAAACTCAGCTTTGCAAAAATATGAAAATTTTACGATCAGTAATCAGTTATAGATTTTCTAGTTGTTTATTTTCATTTTTAAAAATGAAAATGACACTTCATATTTTAAGTACTGTAGATATATGATAATTTTGTAGAATATTTGCACTCGCCCTCCACGGTAAGCATGCCATGTATTGTGTATAATCAATTTCAAGTAAACTGCATTCCGGATAGATCTGCTTTAACATTTCGTCTTTCAGTACCCATTCATTTTGTTTTTAATATTGAAACGTCCTATTGGTCAGAAAACACATAATAATGTACAGAATATGTGTCTTTGTTTTGCAGAAAAAATAAACAACCATACTGTTTTGCACATTAATATTGTGACAGTAACCCTTTCAATACAGGAATTATTGAAGGACTAAATTGATCACATTTTGTTCTTCAAATTGGCAGTAATAATATTTTTCTTTTAATGCTACATGGTTCTAATAAAATGTAATGTCTTTGAAAACAACATGCATGGTTAGGAACTTTGATAAAAAATAATTTTGAACCGCACAATGTGTTGCCAATTTAAGGAATTAAAAAAAAAAGGTGTTCATTCATACATGTACATGTACATGTAGCTGTAAACCAAGAGGAATTTTCATTTTGTTATATCTCCGTAATGAACTGCACCACAGTTAACTTCTTTCAACATATATTCAATACAAGATAGACTGCCAACTTGCCCCACATAGAGTTCCCTTCTTTGCTGGTAGTACATGTACACCAGCCCTCTGCGGGACATCTCTGGTTCGGAACAACAGGGGGCAGCGCAACCTTGTAGGCCTTGTAGACCTTCCTCGTTCCCTAACAAGCTTTGATCTGATCTATTCTGGGGGGTGAGGTCTTGTCGTCTTTTGTAGTTGCTTTGACAAGCATCAACAGATTCCTAATCAAATTTGTAGGTGAATTAGGAGGGCCACTTCTTCCCAATTGATAGTTTCCCGTCTGCTTTGACAGTCTTGCATGCGAACAAGTCTATTTGGCATCAACGCTGTCAAGACTTGGTCCATGGAAAGGATAATGCAGGATTATCCAGGTTGCTTGTAATGAAATACCACCTACAGCGGAAATACAGCGTACATGTATTGTCCCATTTGGCTTTTTATAATGATAATTTTCATAAAGATGGACAGTCTTTTGCATGGATGAGGGTTGGATCCTGGGGCCTGTTTCATAAAACTTGTTATCAATGACAAGTTGCAATAACTGTCATAAACTACTGAAATCCTTGCATCTGATTGGGTGAGAGCAAATTTGTCACAAATCATCACAGACAAGACACTTGATGAAACACCCCCCTGGATTCTCTTGGGGAGGGGGCATAAGTCAGAAGAATCTCTGACAATAAAAAAAACAAATAAACGAACAGAAAAAAAGGAGTGGTATTGTAAAGGCATCAGCGCATTTCGAAGTTAGACATCACAGTTATAAAAATGGAATATCAATGTCATTCTCACTTGTTATGAGTGATCCATGTATAGTTATAGGCCTACAGATTTAACATGCAAACAAACTCACTCAATAAAACAACACGCCTGCAAGCAATATTTCAAAATAAAAGAGAATCTCTGATTCGTGACAAGTCGGGAATTGTTATGCGACAATGATGTGTGACCAGTCCAATAAACTCTATTTACAAAATATGTATTGTCTGGCATTTACAGGTGCAAAAAGGACTGTTTTCCTCAGAGAGTGATACAAGATATGTTTATATGTTGAATAATTGTCTTGAACGAGAGAAAATGATGCATTTACCAAGTTATGGAAGGTGGCAATGGGCCCTGCGTATCACCATGGGTTGTATTGTCTGCATGATTTGAAACGCGATATCTCCCCATTTCCACGAAGACGCTCCGTGCATATGTTGATGTTTAGATGAGGGCAGGCCCATATTTGGTCATCTCAAACACTTGCAAACTCCCAAGGAGCAGTGGAAAGTTGGGTCAGCTTGGAGGGAAGGCTAGGTCGGAATGATGATGGAGACAGATAACGATACAGAGAAGACGAAGAAAGAGAGAGAAAGAGAGAGAGAGAGAAAGAGAGATTGATATAGAGAAGGAAAAGAGTTCGTGGAGGAATAGAAAAGAGTAGTGAGAGAAAGGGAGAAGGGAGAGGGGTTGATACAGAGAAGGCAAAGAAATAGAAAAGAAAGGGGGAGATAGATAGAGAGATAGTAAGAGAGAAGAGGAAGAGAGAGAGAAAGAGAGAGATTGATACAGAGAAGGAAAAGAAAGTAGTGACAGAAAGGGAGGAGGAAAGGAAAGGGAGAGGTTGATACAGAGAAGGCAAAGAAAGTAGTGAGAGAAAGAAAGAGAGAAAAGAAAGAGATAGAGAGATAGTGAGAGAGAAGAGGAAGAGAGAGAAAGAGATTTAAAAAAACCGAGAGGGAGAGAAATACATGTATCATTGTATGATTATAAGATGTACATGTACATACACTCACACAGGGGAAGGCACTTCTATGAATGTACATGTAAGTTCAATTTGCTTGATATCTTGTAGTCTGAATGGATATGTTTCTGAAACTGTCTGAATGATAAGACTAACATTAACCCAGCAAAGAGCATTGATCTGGCAGAAGAGTTTAAAAGTATGCCCAAATATGGCAGATTCAAATGTTTATTTTTTACACTCAAATTAACAAGGGTATAGTGAATTGTCCATGTAGTATGAAATAAATTGTTGGGGCTTCCCCTGTTGTCTTTGTGGTGTTGACAAACAGCAGTGGTTGCAGCTTGTGCAAAACCACAATCCCTGTACACATACATGTACATAGCATCCTGTCAGAATATGTAGACAAAAAAAGTTCTCCTGTGTTATGCATTATTACGGTACATGCATATTTATATATAAAAAAGTGGAATAATAGTTCTGTTCTGTACTTTGAGTCCAGGCTGGATGGCACCACATCTCAATTCTCCACTGAATGACTGGACCTGGGCCCTTTTTCATAAAACTTGTCATCAATGACAAGTTGCAATAACTGTTCTAAGCTACTGAAATCTTTGCATCTGATTGGCTGAGAGCAAATTTGTCGGTAGAAATCACCGACAAGACACTTGATGAAACGCCCCCCAGGTAGCATATGGGTTCGTTCCTTGACAGGAATCCGAAAGTAATTCTGAATGAATCTTTCTCTCCCAATCTCTTGTCAAGAGAGCCATCACTTTGGCAACACTGATTGAAGCGGCCGGAATGCCCATCCTCTCTACAACATTAATGACTTTCTCAGACCCGAGTTTTATGTTGTCACTGTCGCCGCCGCTTGGGCGAGGACAAAGGAGGTTCGCGTAATGGCAACGCTGATGCCTACGCTCTCCCGAGCTTTGCCGTTCTGTTTTACTCATTTGGCCATGTAGCAACACATGCCCTCATCACTTACCCAAATTCTGTAATTGGGGTTTGTGAATTGTGACAGCATTTTCTGTTTCAAGGTTTTACAGGAGAAAAGGGAAGCTAGTACAGCGTTAGCATGAATGTACAGTTGCTTCAGTTCAATTTTTTTTTTTTTTTTTTTTTGGGGGGGGGGGTTGTAATGTGCCACATTCTTTTGATGTTATAGATGAATAAGCCAAAGAAAACTAAGTTTGTCATCTGCATTAGAAACATGATTTGTCCATGAAGAAAAAAAAGTTGAAACGATCACTGATAAAAAATACAGTGTATATTCCATGGAGTTACAATATATGAATGAAATACTATGACTTCAATATGTGTAGTAGATGTTCTCTGTAGTGTAATATGTGTAGTCTACATATTGACATGAGTTAAACTGAAATTTTTAATGACATACTTGTAGGTCCCTGATAGTGATCACTCTGTTAATAAATGCTATAATTTTGAATATACTCCAGAAAATGTTAAAATTCTCTATGAAGGTCATAGCAAAGTGAACTTCTGGAGGACTTGAAAATCTTTTTTATGGGAAGCTTCCCAACAACTAAAGAAGTCGGTCAGGACTATTTGTCCCCATCCCACAGCTGTATAAAAGACTAACCTGTTCAGACTTCCAAAGTTCATTGTATACGTGTACATTTAATAGTAATGTGAAAACCATGTAGCTATACGATAGGTAATTAACTTTTTTTCTGGTTTGAACATCATTTAACAAAACGTTGTTAAATGAAATGGATGTTTGAGCATCATTCAAACAAAAACTTGATAAAGAATCAGGATCCCCATATCTTGGGAACGTTGTGTCTTATGAAACAGTATAGGGGGGGGGGGGGGGGGGCTTATCTTGTATCCTCAAGCAATACACATACATGGAAGCTGAAATTATACATGTGTGAGCTGACCTTCCCAAAGTTTATTTCTTTGTACATGATGTTTCTTTATACAATACTTTTTTGCATGAGTGAACGCCCCTTTGGCTGTACAATGATTCTACATTCCTTTATCTAAACTTTGTGTAACTCTCATGTAGTCAGAACAGGCTATCAGCTAGATAGAGCAAGGGGGAAATCCCTGCCTTTGCTGGTGCCTGGGTTGCTTTCTTATAATCTTATTCCTGAAGGGAATTTCAATACAAACCCCAACTCCAGTGGGGGTACAAAACCATAGAATTGAGAACAAGCTACTTGTTGATCTTGATGAGTTGAAGGCAATACCCAGCAAGTTTTTTTTTTCTTTACTTGCATTATTGTGTCTTTACATGTATTTGTCTTGGGGAAGAAAATGCAGAAGACTATTCTTCACTTTCAAAAAATCCAATGGCCCATATTCTACTAAAAATGTAGACAAGGTACTATTAATCTTGATCTAAATCCTGTTGAAAAAGCAATTATTTGGAGAATTACATGTAGTGTATATTGGGTCTGTAGTTTACATGGAACAGGTCATCTATATTGTATGGAAAAGTAAGATATTTAAAATGCATTATTGAACCTGTACCCAAGCATAGAAAAGTTGTCTCACACAGTTCTGAAAAGTTGCTTTATGCCTGTACATCTTTACCCCCAGATGGCTACTTTGAAAATTTATAATTCCTTGAATTTCATTCCATCACCTCATGATTAACAAAGGAAAAAAAAAAAGAGTTTTCAACTGCACCTACGGACACACGCTAGTCCTTTACCCCTGGGCTTTGTTGAAGACTTCGCTTCTGGGTCAAGAGTGATCAGTCTGTTGCCACTGTACTCCATGATACTCGAAATGTGGGCCAAGGGATTCAGGCGTGAACCTAGAGGGATCCTGAACAGTGTTTGCAAGATATGCTTTTGTCATCGACCCTGATAGAGAATTCAGTGCATTCTGTTGATACTCTTGTAGTCACTCAAAGTCCAAAACAGCTGCAGATCGGACCAAAATGAAAGTGTAGCCTATAAAGACATACATGTATCTAATGACCCAATGGTTTACGAGGATGAAGATTTCATTGAAGCTCCCGAGTCCTGATTGACCTCCCTCTTCAGAGAGATTTGGAACCTAGATCCTGTTTCATACATGTATAACTTATCAATAAGTTACAATTATTGATATTGGCCTACTTGTTAGGTATTGAAATCTTTCAAAACTTTGATTGACTGGTAGCACATTTTGTTGCAAAATTGTCGCAATTTGTACCGTATTCTGAGAAACAGGGCCATGGTCTCTGTAGCCGAAATATGCTTCTGCTGTGTAACGATGACAAGCAGATTGCTCATGGATGCTAAGATCCAGGAATCCACGTTGCTCTTTGTAATAGTCATTTGCTCTAGGAGCAATCTGAATGGACATGGGAATAGATGAATTTGATCTTGGGTTAAAATGGCTGGTCACATTTGTCCAATAATGAGAACAATAACAAAACAAGATTTTCAATAAACCCTTCTATGATTATGGTGAGTACATGTATGTTTAAGTATGCTCATGTCTGTTGGGTCTGGGGTGTACCTTTGATGAAAAATCTTGTTATCTCGTTATTATTATCTGACAAATGTGACCTGCCCTTGGCTTTAGTAGATTTCGTCAGGAAACAGAGTGTTTTTAAAAATTTAAGGTGAGTGGTCAACATATTTCTACCAACTCGTATGGAAGTGTAGTGGAGCATTTATCAACTTGAGGGGCTAGTGGCACATTTAATAGTGGTTTGTGAAATACAGCTCAGCTCATTTTAATTAAGATAGCATTAACTGTTTATTTTTGTAGTACACGTGTATTCCTTTCAGAAATATTGATTTTTCTTAATTCAGGTGTTGAGTTTAAACTCCAGTTGATGCTATACCATACAGCCCAAGATTTTCATTGAAAACAATTGTGAAAGAAGGAAGGGGAAGAGAGAGAGAGAGAGAGAGAGAGAGAGAGAGAGAGAGAGAGATAGTGATAGTGGCACTACCATGGTTTGTGAAATACAGCTGAGATTACTATTATGTACATGAACTTGTTTGTTTATTCTTGTACTATTCCATTCAGAAATATTGATATTTCTGAATTCAGGTGTTATGTTTAAGCAGAAATAGTTTGCTACTATCTCATACAACAGAAGATTTTCATAGAAAAAGTTGTAAAAGAGCCAGAGGAGGGGTGATAGAAAAAGAATCAGAAGGATATTTTATTTTTGAGGGGGAGGTAGAGAAGAAAAGCAGATGTTCTCCTTATGTGTGAAAAGATAGTGAACTTCGCTGGTATCATCTGTGAAAATCCATTTTTTGGTCATCCCCCAAAGTGCATTTAGTTTGTTATCCTGCTGATTTTGCAGGGTTCAGTGCCAAAGTGACACCTTTGTAATCGAGTGAACCCCGTCGTGTACTTTCTCATTGTGGATGTCCGCGTGAAAAATCACGAGCACAAATGGTTGGAATCACTCTCCTTCGCCCTCTCCTGCTTTCTCTCCGTATGACCATGAAACTGAAATTTGTGTAGCAACTGTTGCAAAAATGCTGTCATGTACATGAATCAGTTCAGACCTACATGTACGTGTTTATATACCAGTTTTGTTTTCCTCACATGTTGCTATTGTTTCAAAACCAGCAGGGGGTCTTTATCATGGTATCAATCTGTTTTGAATTCTTATTATCGTGTACAAATTTCAAGTGATGGAAATCGTTATATTAGCGGAAGATGGACAAATACCATTCTGAATATATAACCATGAAATGATGAAATGGGGGAAAGAAAATAGTTCTTCAATCTCCTCATAAAGTGAAGTGTGAGATAATAGAAACTACATACATGTAAATAGCTGAGTACTTACATGTATATTAGTTGGTAAACACTTGAACTGCTTCACTAATATTACATGTAATTGTTCAGAGTCTGAGGGCCAGAACAAAAGAATGCAGAGACCTAGTTGTACATAAAATCTTTATGTATTTTCACATTTGTCCATTTCTCGATAAGGTTCTGTTGCAGGTGACCTGCAGCTTATAAAACTTGTTTACTTATTTCTGAGTGGCTGAGCCTATGATTTCTTGTTCTATTGATTTCAATGCACAATTCCCAAATTATAAAGATGATAATTTGGTCTTCATTATGTTGCATTTACATGTCTTGATTTAACTTTAAAGCATAACAAATAAGACATGTAATCATATTTTTCTTTAATAATAATATTAAATAAACTGTTCTTGTATAGCGCATATCACATTATGATATGTTTTTCTTTGACTTTCAAGTGTAGAAAATTATGTAAAGTTTATTTTTATTATTTATTTTTTGGGTCAATCTTAAACCTGATGCATCTTACTGTGTCAGATAATAATAATGGTGGCTTCTTGTATAGCACTCATGTCCGTCATCCTGTGACGCTCTTGGCGCTCTAACATCATTACCCCAGACATAGCATGGATATTTACAGCAATAAATCGATGTATCTACCTATTTGCTAGTTTCCCAAACTATGCCGTCATTCGAGAAAAACTAAGTCTAAAACGCGCAGCCCCTGCCTGCGCGCGCGTACTCCCCGTCCACCAATCCAATCGCGCCACCGCCATACTCTTCCTCTTCCGTTCTCGCCCGTCAGAGAAGTGACATCTATGAAGCTAAGTCTTAACCTAAATTGCGAGATTTTTACCTCCAAAAGCATTTTTGGTTGCCTTTCGCAATAAAAATCCCGTTCACCATGTTTTCACATTCATTTTGGTGTATCGGATTTTTCCTGAGTCAACCTCCTTCACGGTAAATTAATGAAATTACTTTGCCGTTTTTCCTCACTTTCGGGGCTTTATTCACAGACGGTGTACTAGTACACTGTGTCGGGCTGCCCCCCGTGTCTGTAGGTGGTTGATTCAACGCGCTTAGACAAGCGGTCTTATCAAAACGTTGTGTCTCCGTAATAGGAGTTTATTCCCACTCCGACTAATGTGAGTTGGTTGTTACCCTTTTATAGATCTATATTGTTTGTAATAATAAATTTATTACCAAATATGGGTTTCTATATTTGTTTGCTTGTCTTTATTTTCAGCCATGTCGAGGTCTCCGTTTCGGCTGGCGTTCCCCAGTATTTAAATACTTATAAGGGGACTCGCCCAGCCTTGGAAGGGTTGGCTGCGAGATTTTCATCTCGCACCAACATTATAACTTCCCCGGAGCCTCGACCAAGGTAAGTTAGGGCCTGCCTTGTGTACGGCTCGCCCCGTTATGAGTTCGTCGTCTGTTCTGACGACCAACTCATGCGGGATATACCGAGAGAGTGAGTCCTGAAACATGGCCAATACCTCTCTCGAAGAAGAGACTTGTATAACGGTGAGAGTGAGTGCCTAACCCGTCCAATACCTCTCACCGATAAAACTGTGGGTCTACCCCAGCCCACAGTTCGTCTCGCTCGAGCTGCACTTCTCGCTCACTAGCCATAGATGTTGTTCGCTCAGGGGTCGGCTCTCTTTGTCTCTCTCCGCACGCTTCTAATCCAAGCAAGGCGGGAAAGAGTAAAGAGAGTCGTGATCTTCCTAATGTACCCAGTACAAAGGGTTTACTACGGAAGCGGCGCCCGTTTTCAAGTGGGTAAAGGGAGCGGTCACGTGACCGCCTGCCCAGAAACGTAGGCGCCTGAGTACTGCCCAGCCAGCAGGCGGGGCGGACTCTCTCCCCTTGACATCGACTGTGTGTTCACCTCATGTGTCAGGGGGGCCAAGAAGAAGAAGGTTAGCCCCCAAGGGGCGACTACTACTTCTGAGTCGGGCGTCTCCCATGAACTTCTGAATTATCTGAAGATCATTGTGGAGTGGAGTGGTTGGTCAGACTTTGTGTCCGTACCTCCCACCACGCCCGACTCCAACACCCCCCCCCCCCCCCGGGGAGGGGGGATACCTGTACCCACCAACCCGGGTCCGGTTCGGATACCGGATATCCGGTTCGGATACCCGGATATCCGGTTCGAATACCCGGATATCCGGTTCGGATACCCGGATATCCGGTTCGGATACCGGTTTTTACCGGTTATCCGGCTAGGAAGACTGGTTTTCCCTTGTTTATCACCACTGCACCTAGTGGGTGGGGATCCGGTACCTTTATCAGGTATCCGGCTCATTGTGTTTGGTCTCCAACACACAAGAGCCTTGCCGCCCAACTTCGGGCGTCTCCCGACCACGTTCAGCTTTGATCGTCCGGTCGGGGCTACTCCCATTCCAGCGGCACTAAGTGCTCCGCCTGGGGAGGAATCCTGGGACTACCTAAACCGCCCTTCTTGGGATCAGGTTTCTCAGTCCGGATTTTCGGAGGATGATGCCTCTTCACAGGTTGAGATTACACTCAAGCCCTGCTGGAGAAATATCTTCCCGACACCTCTTTTCAGAGTCGGGCCGATCCGGGACATCCGTCTCTCCTTTTTCAAGGTGAGCGTCCCTCCAAAGGCATCCCTCTTACGGAGGACTTAAGCGAGTCTACATGACTTCGCCTCACAGCCTCTTTCATCTTTGGTAGGGCCCGTCCCTCGGCCAGGGAATTCACTTTCTCTCAACAAGACACTCTCGATTATTTTACGAGAAAGTCTTGTTCCAGTGACCTCCTACATGTAGGTGGTAGGCTTGGTGTCAACTTTCAGAGTGCACCTTACGCCAAAAGGGAGAAGTTCCCGTCCTTGATGGAAGCTCATTCCAGGACTGGCCTGAGGCTGACTGCCTACTTGGGTACGCTCCTTTCCCTACGCTAGGAGCCAGGAACTTGAGATGTCCGACTCGGACATCATGTTCCTACACGAAGCCCTCTTGTCCTTGACAGGCTCGTGGTGGTCAAAACTGTCTGTGTCGACAGCATAGCCACTAATGCCAGGAGGGAACTTGCACTTTCCTCTCTGGGCATTGCGGATGCGGACATACCTGCCCTCCTGGCCAGGGTCCCGCACTCCGGCCAACACCTCTTGGAGGTAAGGTGTCTGATGTGATTCAACTTGAGGTTGATTCACACTAGCAGGCGACGGAACTTCTGAAACGCCTTAAGTCCTCGGCTCCTAAGCCGCAGGCCCAGGCTAGTTTTCCGCCTCCTAGACGCGGTGGCACTTCCAGCTTTCAGCCTCTCGTGCACTGCAAGTTCAGCCCAGTGCCCCTCACTACAGGGGGCCAGGGCGGAGCCTTCTCCTCGAGGTAGGAGAAGGCATCGTCGCGGTCGGGGCCGTGGTTCGGCCCGGGATTCGCGGCGAGTGCGCCCCGAGCGTTGGAGGAGAGGGTTGGCGGAGCCTTCCGCTGCAACCCGCCTACATATCGCCCCCTTTCTAGAGCACATCTCCTCCGAGATTCAAGAGCTGCTAGAACAGGGCGCAATCGAAAGGGTAAGAGACCACCCCCATCTGTGTCTCTCCCTTATAATTCCCAAACGCTCGGGGAAGCTCAGAATGATCTTGAATATGAGGGTCATCAATACCTTCATTCCAAGAGACCTTTCCGCATGGAAACTTTGGCCTCCATTCTTCCGGCGATCATATCGCCCCCCTTTCTAGAGCACATCTCCTCCGAGATTCAAGAGCTGCTAGAAAAGGGCGCAATCGAAAGGGTAAGAGACCACCCCCATCTGTGTCTCTCCCTTATCTTCTAATTCCCAAACGCTCGGGGAAGCTCAGAATGATCTTGAATATGAGGGTCATCAATCCCTTCATTCCAAGAGAGCTTTTTCCGCGTGGAAACTTTGGCCTCCTTTCTTCCGGCGATCAGACCGTCAGATGTGGCCATTTCGGTAGACTTGAAAGATGCTTACTTTCACATACCGATACACCCTTCTTCAAGGGACCTTCTAGGCTTCGCCTTTCAGAGCGAAACCTTCCGGTTCAAGGCCTTACCTTGTGGCCCGAAACCGACTCCTCAAGTTTTTACTTGAGTAGTCTCTTCCCTAGCCGCTTTCCTCAGGTATCGCGGTCTGAGACTTTTCACTTGCATGGACGACTGGCTCCTGGTGGCGAGCTCTGTGTCCGTCTTTCAGTCACGCATGGACCTACTTCTCCGTACTACGCAAGAAGTATGATTCATAGTCAACTGGGACAAGTCGGAGTTGACTCCTACCCGCAGACCCATTTTCCTGGGTGCGGAAATAGACATTGTGAACCAACTTGCCCGCCCCAGTCGGGAGAGAGTTCTAACTATTGTCTTACTGGCTCGATCTCTTCGTCGCTTACGTCGAGTTCGGGCAGGCCGATGGCTCCAGTCCTTGGGCCACTTATCGAGCCTTGTAGATGTCCTCAAAGACTATCGGCTTCATATGAGGCCTTTCCAGCTTCATCTGCTGAAGTTTTTCCAAGCCCAGTGTAGACTCGCTCAAGGTGTGGATTCCTCTATCCGAGGAAATCAAACGCCTGCTTATCCCCTGGTCGAATGAGTCGTTCCTTCTTCAAGGGCAAGTCTCTTTTGGACCAGGTGGTCTCGGGGGACTGGTCACACCTGTGCACCTTACCCCACATCAATATGTTGGAATTGATGGCAGTCTTCATGTCCGTTTTTTTTTTCGAGAACATGATTGTAGGTCACTCCGTCCGGATTTTGACGGACAACACTACTGTTGCTGCCTACATCAACAGACAAGGCGGGACTCGTTCCACTACCCTGAACGATCTAACCGCCAAACTTTGGAAGTGGTGTCGGTCTCACCGAGTGATTCCGATCGCCTCCTATGTTCCCGGGCGGGACAATCTGATTACAGAATTTCTGTCCCGGGGCATGTGTCTCCCCTCCGAGTGGCCACTGAACCGAGAGGTCTTCGACACCTCTGTTCAGTCTGCGCCCCTCTGGAGATAGACCTGTTTGCGACAGCTCTCAATCATCGCCTCCCGAGATACTGCCCTCGGGTGCGAGATCCGGAAGCTTGGGCCCTCGATGCGTTCTCCCTTCAGTGGAAGAACTTCCGGGGTTACGCCTTTCCGCCGGTCTCCTTAATCCCTCAGGTCCTGGGGTAGATTCAGGAGGATCAGGCGTGGTTTCTGCTCATAGCACCTTGCTGACCGAGGAGACCTTGGTTTCCTCTTCTTCTGTCTCTGCTGGACGGTCGGCCTCTCTCCCTTCACCGGAGAGCAGACCTCATAGCTCAGCCCCTGTCGGGGATCCTCCACCATCGCCCGGCGGCTCTACATTTGACCGCCTGGCCTCTATCGGGGAGGATGCGAGGACGGCAGGACTCTCTGAGAGAGCCTCCCAGTTCATGGTCCAGAGCAGAAGAGATTCTACCCGAGCTGTTTACATCTCGAGATTAGAAGCCTTCCATGCTTGGTGTGGGGAAATGGGATTTGCTTCCCGTTCTGCCCCGGTGGGTGCTATTGCAGATTTCCTTATCGCCCCTTTTCGATAAGGGCAGGTCCCTCTCTACCAATCGTGGTTACCGGTCCGCTATTGCTCCGGTTCACCTTGGTTTTTTTCTGATGGTTCGGGAGTTTCTAACTCTCCCTTCTTGACTCATTTGCCGAGGTCTGTCTTTTGAAACGACCAGCAAATCGCCAGTTGACTCCTGCGTGGAGCCTTCCTTTGTTTTTGGACGCCTTGGCCAAACCGCCCTTTGAGCCGTTGTGCAAAGCGTCTTTACACCATCTCTCGATTAAGACCGCCTTCCTCGTCGCTATTGCTTCTGGGCAGAGGAGAAGCACTATTCAGGCTCTCTCTACGGCGCCCGGGCATATCAGATGGGAAAGGCAAGGTGTACGTCTTGTCCCTCGACCTTCGTTTATTGCCAAGAATCAGAAGGATTCTTCTGGCTCAATCGAAGTGTTCTTGAGTCCTCTGTCAGAATTCTCTTCTGTCAAGGAGGATAATTCTTGGTGCCCTGTTAGGGCTCTCAAATGGTTCTTGGATAGGACTAAGGTTTTTCGTAAGGATGATCAGCTCTTTCTCTTTTCCCGTCACCCTTATTCCCCAGCATCACGGGAGACTGTCTCCCGTTGGATTGTCGAGGCTATCCAAGCTGGGGGTTCGGAGGCTCTCCTGTCTGAGAATCCTCCAAGAGCGCACGATACTAGGAGTGTTTCTACCTCCTGGGCGCTCTTTCTGGGTCCTCCTTTGGAAGACATTTTGAGGGCCGCCTTTTGGCGTTCCCCTACTTCCTTCACATCCTTCTATCTTAAGGATGTTCTTTCGGGTGAGGTTAGCTTTGCAACCTCTGGGTTGAGAGCTGCTTCGTCGTCTCTGTCTGCCCCGCGTTAGTTACTCCCGTCCTGGGACATGCCCCCGGGTTTTTATCCGTGCTATTCTAGCAAATAGGTAGATACATCGATTTATTGCTGTAAATCAAGAAAATTATAACTAATTTTGTTATTTACTAGATAAATCTATGTATCTACCTATGTCCCTCCCTCCAGCCCCTCTCCTTGTCTGACATGTCCTAGATTCTGTCTCTGACTGCTCGGAAGAGGAAGAGTATGGCGGTGGCGCGATTGGATTGGTGGACGGGGAGTACGCGCGCGCAGGCAGGGGCTGCGCGTTTTAGACTTAGTTTTTCTCGAATGACGGCATAGTTTGGGAAACTAGCAAATAGGTAGATACATAGATTTATCTAGTAAATAACAAAATTAGTTATAATTTTCTTGATTTGCTATCTTCTCATTTTTTCTTTCTTCTTCTTTACAGGTCTCATCACCTCTCCTTCGATTTGACTTTCACCCCAGACAGCGACCGCCACCCCCGTCATCATACCACCCCCAACAGAGATGTCCGACAGTTGGCCCCCTTCCCAGGTGCCCCCTGCCCCCCAGACCCCCACCGGGGGGACGCAGCCAGGGGGGCAGACCACGCCTGGCTCACCCATCGACGACGACCTCGGCAACGATGCTGAGGGCGTTTGGAGTCCTGATATCGAGCAAAGTTTCCAGGAAGCCCTGGCGATCTATCCACCTTGTGGACGCAGGAAAATCATCTTGTCTGATGAGGGCAAAATGTATGGTAAGTATTGAAACAATTTCCAACGTACTTTATAGAAAAGGCATTTAATTGTAGAAATAGAACACCAATGTTAGTTTATTTTATCTGAATGAAGTAGAAATTGTGGTCCCAATCTTTGCACTATATACTGTTAGTAATGCAAAATCCAATTGCCTGAATTGATCGCAAATCCCCAAATCTTCAGCTTTTACATTGACCTGCGATTGATTAGGGACTTGAGTCCTATTCAAGGGACTTGGTTTAATATTGAGGAGTAATGCTTTACCTAGGGTCACTCACTGGATTGTGCTTGTAACCCAAGACTTTTGCTCTATCTGATTCACATACTGTACACCCGTACAATTGGAATTCTACACGTGTATCCAGGCTTCTGGGCAGAAAAGAGTTTAAGCATGGTTCAAATTGACAGAAATGTGGCTTTACCAAATCCCATGAGGGTGATCTGAGAGGTTGAAAGTATGCACTGACACATTTATTGGTCCATATTGAGTGAAATGCAGCTTTATGGCATCCCAGGGGAGGTGTTTGGGAGGAACCATGAAGCTTCATGGAGGAACAAAACAACTTTGGAAATTGAAAGAAGGCATTTATTACCCTTGTGACATGTCGGTAGCCTTGTTGGGGAATCTACACATGGTTTTTATTTTCTGAAATTCATCTCCCTTGGTATCAACACCAAGGCTGTTATGTCCTGGTGAGAAGGCTGTGTGTATCACCAGCTCCTTGTAGCTAGATCTCTGCAGCATACAGGTGTACAAGTAGATGTTCAAACCAAGACATCCATGCACTAAGCCTGTCACTCATGACTTGCAAGAAGATGTCCATCTACTGGGGTGATTGTGATTGAGGTGTCGGAGTAAAGTGGTCTTATTGAGTCGGTTCGACACTTCATTTGTCTCTGCTGGCGTGTGTAGTATTTGCATTGGGTAGATCTTTTGCATTCATAACTGAATAGCTTTCATACCAAGCCCAAACACATTTGCACAGACTATTTGCAGATGTATATGCCTAGTCTGGCTTCCAGGTGTATAAAGGTGTTAGGTTTTATAATATTGGTACATGTACAATGTATGCAATGTTATGTAATGTGTCATTGAATAAAGGTTACTGTTTTACAGATACTGTTGGGCTTTATGCTAGACTAATTTAGGCCTATTTATAATTATGAGGATTTTGTATATCTAGAGAAAGTATGAAGTGCAGGCTAATTTGTACAGTATTCATGTTGGCCTGCAGGTCTATGATACAAATACACGTAGCAGCCTTTAATTATTACATTGCACATTTCCAAATCGAAATGCATAATACCTTATGAAATATGCATGTACAACATCAGCAAAATACATATTTGATACTTTTGAAAATATTATGTATTTGTTATAGGCCTGTGGCTACACTTTGAAAATCTATTAGTAATGATGTCTTGTCCTCTGACTTTGATTTAGTGTGAGACATAATTTATACAGTTTTACATAACCTGCAAATGTTGATCTTTGCAGCAGGTGCATCCAGAAAATTTTACCGTGGATAATAGTACATTTGTAAACGTGACTTGACACTTCATTAAATACTGTAATTACAACAATACATTGATGGCTGCTAATATTGCCCCCCCCCCCCCTCCCGGAAAAAAAAAGTTAAGAAAAAAAATAATTGAAAGAAAAATAGGTACAAATTCAACGCAACATATAAGCCAATACTGATGGTAATTTTCTGAGTGTGGAATATGCATGGAGCAGACTGATTTCCAATGTTCACATTGCTTTCCTGGAATCAACACTCATTCTTAGAAGAACTAGAAAAAGATGTAGGCTACTTTTCCCCAGGTACACAGTGTCATACTTGTACATTATTGATACAATATGTGTACATGTATATACTGTATATATACAAATATATCAGAAGTATATTACAATGTAGATCTCCTTACGTAGGCTTACATGTTGCCTAGAATTCTGCAAGTTTAAGGAGAAAGTTGAGTTTTGGGAAAGGTGAAATATAATTTGTGAGCTTTCTCATTCCTTTTATGTCAGTTTGGAAGAATATCATAGTAGACATGTCCCCTGAAAAGGATTGCTCTTCAAATGCCTTCATATTCAAAATATGACGAGAACTAACTGAAATGTTTGTGCCAAACATTCCTGCCATATGAGTGTACAGTCCCATATACCCATTTCTGTGTGCAGTGCATGTGCTCTTCAGCAAGATTGGTCAGTTTCTTATCATTTTGATGATTCTAAAGCCTCATATTATACACCCATTCTTTAATAGGTAGACATGATCAAACTTTCCCAATTGCTTTGAGACAGTTTCTCTCAAAAAGTAATTGCATGACCAGAACTCAACTTTATCTTTAATAATATGGATCAAATTGTCCAATTGACGTACTAAAATTTTGAGCTGACAGATGTATGACATGGGGTGCAACAACGGCATACTAAATACATGTATTGCAAATTCTATTAATCCTTTTTATCTTTTCTCAAACTTTTGGACATTGCTGTTACATGGATGTGTAAAAGTCCCATAGAGATGTGTGTTGAAAATTGATTTATCATTAGGAACAAATTGGAACATCAGACATGGTAGACTAAATGAATTTTTAATTTTATGAGTTCTAACTGTACAGTAGATGAGTGGTGAACTGGATTTTTACGATTGTTGCCTGTACATTTCTTTGCATAGTGTGGAATAGAAATGAAATGAAAACCGTAGAAGAGCACTCAATTCGATTTTTGGTGTCTTTGTTTATTACTCATAAATCTATGCAGTAGTACCTTTCAGCAATAAATCTGCAGGCTTGTTTTCTTATCTGCTTGGGTCCATGACAAGAGGTCGTGACCTCGGGGAGAGCCCAACCATCAGAGGGGTCAAAGGGTCAAGATCAAGTCTATTGCTGGGTCCCTTCTCAGCGGGGTTTCTCTTTCGATTATGGCTGACAGAGTATCTGCACTGTCATGACGAAGACGTACACCATGTACATATACATGTAGAGTCTCTTGTAAAAACATTTTGATAGATAATACATTTGTACATACATGTACAAATGTGAAGGTCTACAATGTTCATCATGTACATGTACGTACAGTATAGGGTATGCTGAATTATAATGCAACAGATACGTCACATGTATTGTTGTATGGACATGTGTATGTCATAGCATAACAAATTATATTTGCGTTATTGCTATCGCGATAATGATTTGCTTCTGTTCCGTCCTTTTCGTCTCCTATGTTCCTTTTCCTCTTCTAATTCTTCTCCCTGATTTTTTTATTTTCTACCCTTATCTGACTTCCAAGTTTTCTTCAGATTTTCTAAGCATATTACTACACATGTCTAGATTTCAAAATTCCTAAATTTGCAATGCTTGGATATTAGGGAATAACATAATAATGTTAGGCCCTGTGCATATTTTATTCATAATTACTATTAGTCAAAAGTTCAAATCCCTGTAACAGTTTATAAAACATTTTATGAAATGGTTTCTCTACTTTCTGAGGGAGTTGTCGAGATCTGTTTACATGTAATGTATCTTCGCGAACATTTTCTGGAAGATGACTGAGCTGTAATATTTGAATGCGCTTAATGAAGTGTCATCTGGGAGTGGCCTTGAGCAGATGAGAGTGGAGTTGGTGATCGAGGTGGTGAATGAAATGGTGATTGGGACAGGGTAGGGGCAGGCATGATGCACCTGAAGCTGTGAAAATAAACCATGTTCTGATTACTCATCTCATTGCATGTGAAACCAGGCTGGATCTGTTCGCACTTGCAGATGCACTTCATGTTTATAAACGTGATGAGACAGGGTATGAACATACACGTACAGTACATGTACATGTAGTTACACATCATCCATCTCAAGCTAAGGAAACAACCATGTTCTTTAAAAAGGAGAATAAATACTTAAATTGGCAACTTTTTGAGTGGTTTTAAAAATCATTGTATTTTTATCAAAATTGACAATATTTTTCAACTTTGACAAAATTAGTAACTATGTATATTGTTTTCAAAGACATTACACCTTATTAGATCCATGTAGCACTAAAAGAAAAATATTATTGCCAATTTGAAGAAGAAAATGATCAATTTACCCCTTAAATAATTCCTGTCCTGAAAGGGTTAATAGTCAGCCTTTTGAACAATATGTGCATGCAATAATGATGTTGATTGGCCATTGCCATTTTGCAATTGATTGCAATCCTTTGTGTTACCGGGCCATGATTACTCATCTCATTGCTTGTGAAACCATGGTAGGGATGCATTGAATCATTGTGTTGAATGTGTTCACACCTGGGCATGTAGATGCACTTCATGTAAACAAACGTGTTGTGCAGCCTGTTACACCTTACATTGTACCTCTACAGTGTGCAAGTCTGAATTTCAAATGACATGGTGTCGAAACTGGAGTTGTATAAACTATACACAGGTCTTAATCAACACACATGTATGTAGTGCAATTATGTACATGTATATGTTATGGCAGTTTCACTTGACCATCTACATTTGTACATGTATAATGTATTACAGAATTTACAGTGAGTACTGATTTGGGGATTAATAAAAGAAAAAACTATTTTGCTCTGAATTTTTGGGTTCCATATCAGTATACTACATTCATAATATCAGCTTCAAATATTATTTCTGTAAAGTAAAATTGCAAGCAGACTGATCAATGCACCTGTACTCGAGTGCACAGAGCCCAAGTTCAACTTGGGTTCCGTGCGCAGGGTTTTAGCTCTCTTATTTTCTTGATAAATACAGGCCTATTTATCATTCACCCATAGAACACCAGGTAAGAATTTTGGGGTTGATTTTCTAGCTGTACAGATTTGGGGCAGGGGGTAGTTTGCAGGCACAAACCCTGGTCAGTCGTAAAAGAAAGAGTCTGCGCTGTAAGACTACCATAAGCCATGACACGACCAGTCGGTAGCTGCTTTAGGCTTCTCTCAAGACAATGATTTTTCTGATAAAGTGTCAAATTAGGGTCTGTGCTTGCAGACTGGGGGGGGGGGTGATAGTCATCTTTGATAAAAGAGATGGCAACAGGCTCGATACAAGAAATTTTTGAATTCATTTTACTTGGCCTCAATTTCCTCTTGATAAAAGACAAAGAGTGACTGTAGTCATGGCTATTTGATTTTATATTGAGATTATTATTACTAAAAAAGGAAGAATAGTTAGTCAAAGCATTATAATGTGAAAGTGGACATTTTTTCGCACTCGGCTGAGTAAAGTGTCTTTCGCATGTTTTTAAATTTCGCCGACGCACTAGGCTCATGGGCAAAAGAATACTTTAAAAAATATTTGCGTGTTTTTATTTTCGCGAAATATTCCACGTTTACAGTACATTTACTACAAAAATGCATCTATGAACTATGCACTGCTGACTGCTTCCACTCAACACATGTGTCATCCAAAATTAAGACATGTACATGTGTACTTGAAACTCAACTACCCTGAGATATTGTTCAAGATTGCATTATTATATATTTCTTCTGTGTCTATAAAATTTCATATTTACAATTACTACATGTATATTTCAATCATCCATTCAACCTTATGAGATTGCCGGGGGCAGTATTCTGAAAACTATGTTATCTTTTATGTTAAGGAAAAGTATGGTTAATTGTCATAACAAACTGCAATTGCTCGCCATAATCACTAATCATTGGTGCTTGTGCAGGTGTCTCTGTTAACGTTACGCGAGCACAGCCATCTTTGCGCAATCATTAACCAATGACTTGTCCTGATTTTGATTTGTTATGACAGTTAACATCGTTTTACTAACATAAAAGATAACATTGTTTTCAGAATACAGCCCCAGGTACTTGTATATAAAAAGCATGTGCTTCATCTACACGTGTCATTCAGAATCTGTACTTGAAATCCAACCACCCCTTTAATATATCGTTCCTCTTTCATGTGCCTCAAGAACACATTGCAGTATAATGCATAACATGTAGGCTCATCTATATATTATATGAATGATTAGATATTACATCACTCGATCGAGAAATAATTTTCCTTTATAAGTGTTTTGATGAAAAGTACTTTGCCACCCCTAATTCCGTGCATGCCAAGCATTCAATTAGGACTTTTACTTCAAGGGTCAGAGAAAGAGTACTGTACTGTAATGATGAGATGGAAAAGGCAAGAATTGGGGGGGGGGGGAAGCAAGAAATCAGGTTAAGAAGGGGATAGAGAAAAAGAAGAAGTGATTTGTCTTCAGGCAGTGCTTTGGGACTAGAAGCCTTTTGTTTGACAAATAAGCGAAGTAATTTAGCTGGAATGCAACTCATTAGCTCTTTGAGGAAATTGAAGCGACGCTGATGGATTTTTTCGTTAATTGTCGGGAGCGAGTTTCGTGTCCCTCACGAGCAAAGAGCTAGCGCAGAGGTCCTTGCTAAATAGGCAGACAGGTATAGACTTGATAGGGAAACTGAATGTACCAGACAAGATACCAGGAGATTTTGATAGTTAAAGCTGATTGCATGCACTGCACTTTTTCTCCTAATTCTTTGATTAAATTGAAAGATTTGGGGAGAAGAATTGATCAAGAGGAGGAGAGAAAGAGAGTAAACCAAATGTATGAGAAAGCGAGAGAGAGCGAGGAGAGGAAAACAGAGACTATAGACAAGAGAAATTAGATATATTTTTGTAGAAAATACAAGACAATGGTTGATAAATTTGAAAGCAATAGGGAAGGTAGAGGTCAGTTGGAAAGGAAAGATAGACAACATAGAGAAGAGTTGGAGAGACATGAAAGAGGATGGATAAAATTGAAAATGGAGAGACTCTAAACAATGGATTTACTTTGTTAGAACATGAATAAATATTGAATGCAGAAAGCAAAAGGATGAATAAAGAAAGAAATCAGATATGAAAGACAGATAGTATAAAAGGAAAAGAGAGAGAGAGAAGAATGAGATAAAAGAAGATATACATGTATAAACAGAGACGATGCAGACAAGAGGAATCGTGTGATGAGAGCGAATGAAGTGACATGTATTTATAATCAACCCAGTGAACAGCAACCTCCATTACCGTGCAGTGTTTTGGTTTTGCAGATTGGAATGCATGGTATGCTAGGCATGCAGTGCAGGGAGTTGACAGGGGAAATTGACGATGCACAGCGTTGCCTTGGTGACAAATGAATCACCACCAGCCACGGAGTCTACTGCCCCCAGCCGCTTGATTAAATAGAAAAGTGGTGCAACGTGAGAAGTGTGTACAGAAGCAGTGTGTGTGAAGCATGAGGTTGTGTGGAGAGTGGCTGTTGGAGAGTCTAGTGGGAAGAAATATAGCTGTTTCATTATTGATGATATGCTTATTAGAAAGGGACTTATCTATTTTGGTGTAGGGATGACACTGGTGGTTAGCTGTGAGGGAGGAATATGGCTGTTAAATAATAGGAAACCAGTAATTTGTCAATTGATTTGGAATGTAAGCTTGACTTTTGGAAAATATAAACAAGAGTGACAGAGTCTGAGCATGGAAATACTCATTTATCTCTGTGGGTCGAAGAATGAAAGTGTATGCTTTTATGATTTTTAATCTTTCTCATATTTGCTCAAATTTATCATGAAAAAAAGAAACATTTCTAGTGAGTGTTGGCTTAGAGCTCAAATTTGATATATTAATCATCTTGTACATGCAGTGTAATAGCTTAATATACCATGTGATTTTCTAGAATATTTAGGTCTTTGAGAAATCAAGCATTCTTGCAACAGCTTAATAATGTGAAAAAATTCTATATCCCTATCAGATGGTTAATTTACTTCAGCCATGTGCATGGTATTCACATGCATATCTAACTCTTACAGAACAATGAAAGCATTTGGCCTGCTGAAATTCAAGAAAACCAATTGATTTTGATTTTAGCCATGTGCAATCATTTTCACATGCATATATTTCAACCTTCCATAACAGCCAACAATATGGTGCTTGAAAAATCAAGAAAATAAGTTATTGTATTGCCGCCACGTGCATTCAACTCACACTCAAAACATTACACAAGCGAAATATGGACTTGAAGAAAATTACCACTCCTGCCATTTTTCTTCTGACACATGCTTTCTTACATAATCACAGTGTGGTAAGTGGCTCAGGTTTTTTGGTCAAGAATGTATTATTAGATATTTCAATTTATCTGACCTGGGGGGCGTTTCATCGAGTGTCTTTGTCGGTGATTTTTACCGACAAATTTGCTCTCAACCAATCAGATGCAACGATTTCAGTAGCTTATGACAGTTCTTGCAACTTGTCATTGATGAAAAGTTTTATGAAACGGGGCCCGGAAAGATGAACAACTTCAGTGAACTTATCATTTGTAATGAAGTGCAATCTTTAATGATGCAACAAGCGAAGGAAGTTGTAGTTGATCAAGTACGTACAGCTACTTGAATTGCGCTGGATACAGGCCTTCATGGTACAAGTACACTCCATAGATGGAACTAAGCATTGAAGTATTATAATTAAAAAAAAAAGTACAATGTGCATATTAACCCCCAACAACTCCCCCCCCCCCAAAAAAAAAAAAAAAAACAACAACAACAAACAAAAACAAGAAAAAAAGTAGAAAGAAAAAATAAATCTCAAAGTGGATTCAGGCCTAGTTCAAATTTTAAGATGATGGGTTTTGGGGCATTCGACCCTTGTTACAATACATACATGATTTATGTATAGTGTCATGGTCTGTGTTTAATGTAATTGTATTAAATGATAAACATTTTCAGGCAGTAACACCATATTGGTAATGTGAAGAAAAATGAAAACAGTGAAGATAATACAATTCTATGTAGCCAGCATTTCCATTGTAGTTGTACTTATTCACAAAATGCAAAGTGATTCCTAAATTCGGATGATGATTGAAATCTGTGCAACAAAGCATCTAGTCAAGCTGACTAATGGACTTGGTGGCTGGGTCCAGTCAGGCATTCCAGGCATTCTTTCAACATTCCTCAGATTCTTTTGCCTGGTTTTCCAATCAGGTTGGACAGGGGGGACACACAATCCGGCTTGTCAAGATGTGTGTTTCTGCGCCTTTTAATTTGGAGGCGAACCCCTCTTGTCTGTTTCAGCCTGTTCGCACTGCTTTTTAATTTGGAAGTGAACCCCTCTGTCTGTTTCAGCCAGTTCACACTGCGTGAGACGGCACTAGCTCAGAGTTCTGAATGGTAAAGCCTCGATTTTGATTCACATTATGCAGCAGTATACTACCAAGGTAAAATAAGGGCAGGGAGATGGGAATTTCTATTAAGGGCATCTCATAACATGCTGATAAGTGAGGATGTGTCCATGTAGGACCTTTGTTGGGTGCAGTTACCTTTTTTTATTCCCACTTGCTATTTTTTGCTTTTCATACCCTCTGGACTGCTTTTTCAAATCTTGAATCTCAAGTTGACGAGAATTCCAATGGAATTTGTCAGTTTCCTGCTCGTGTAAATTTCTGGTTTGATAGTACATGTAGAGTAGGTCGGATTTAAGGAAGGAGACATATTGATTTGTCCTTTAAACCTGTGCAATGCAGTATTATCGTTTCCCCTGTAGCTTCTTTTGTCATAACGGTGAAAACGAGCTTATGATTTCAGCTAGACATATGTTGTTAGCAGAAGGTGTTGAAAGACAGTGTAAACAGAGATGGAGGTGGTGGTACAGTGTTGACAGACAAAAAAGTTGCTCAGGAATATCACTTTTTATGGGCAAAAACCCTGCTAAAAAAGAAAAGTATGCCAGTTCTCTAAGTTTAGCATAATACACTGTATAGCATGGAAATTTTAACCTGTAGCCTGAACTATGCAGCTTTTAAAGGGATACTTAACCGCAGATTGTAGACGTTTTTATGCTGCGATAGGGCACCGTGATCGTTACCTGATCATGCCATTGCCCTGCGGGGCGCAAATTTCGGACAGACTGTTTGCCGCGCAACATGCACGCTCCGCCTGAGCTCGAGCTCCTGTGCAAGATTCGGTCGGCTTCGTGCAGTCCGAAATGTAATCCCACTTAGTCCGACGGACGCGTTCTATGCACAAACTTTATGTATGGGTGAATGGGGCTTACGCAATCCTGACTTTCCCCTTGGCCGCCCGGTGGCGTATCCCTTTAAATTTTTGTACATGTATATCAGTACCTCAAATTAATAGTTTTTATCCTCGAGTCATTGATACCTTTTTTAATGATCAGTTGATATAAAAATTGAAAATCAAGGTTGAGTCGACCATATAAGTTTTCAAACTACATTTTCTCCCTTACAAATTTGATTGTATCAGTATATAATTTCACATATGAGGAATATTGCTTTTTAAATATTCCTTCACACATCTACATGTACATGTAGTTGAATATTTTTGTGGACATTTTGTGGACATTTTGTAGGAAGAATACAGAGCAGATAATTCCTCCGCATCTTTTCTTGTATTCCTTTATTAAAACATGAAAGAAAATATAAGAATTGCATATTGGTAATCGTAGAAAGGGAAGAGATTGAGATAGAGAGAGAGAGATAAAGAAGAAATGGATATATTCAACATTTCAGCAGTATATTCAAAATGATTAATTAACATCGAACAAATATATAAAAAATAAGACAAATATATAACAATAGGAAACCATCATCTGACAGGTGTCTGCGGTTTTGCTAAAAAACATTAACCTCCCTACAACCACATTGCCTGAAATATCTAGAGTACGGGGAGCCAGCCAGCCTGATTTGTCTGGCTTTGATTAAGTTAAAGAGCAACCAGAGAAAGTACTGGGGCTGCCAGACCATCAGCCTGGGCAGATGGGGCAAGGACCGGGCCGGCTGGGCGATGTAGCGGGAAAGAAGGGTTGAGAAGGGGAGCGGAGGAATTAGTGTCAGGGTAGGTGACATGCCAGGCGCAGATTGCGACCAAGTCGGACACTTGAATGCCGCGGGGCAGCCAAATGTGGAGAGGCGATTCCTGCATGCCACTGCGCTATCGGAAACGCTGCTTTTTTCCCCTATTTTTTATCTAATCACTCTCGCCTTTCTTCTTCTGTCGAAGGGGCTGTCAGCCCTGCTCTGAAACATTTAGTTATTGATTTTAGTCTTGAATGTGAACCCTCCAGTTCAATGTCTTCATCCTTGAATCTTTGGATTGAAGCTATAATGAGAACACCAGAGGAAGGAAAAGGGCAATTGGGTAAATGCTCTGTTCATTTGTAAATAATCCCGATCAACTTGGAACACCTTACATGAGACCTGTCACCTCTCAAATGATTGCTTATCCTTTTCCGTAAGAATGTTCTTTCAATTTAAATCTGTCCTGCGTTACGCACAGACGTGAGTTTTACTCTGCACCATTTTTGCCAAAGCTGAGATGGTTTTTCTGAGTGGTTGATGGTTGAAAATGATGTTTTTCAGATAATTATGTGTGTCAAACTAAAAATTAGTGCTAGTAAATGTAGGAAATTCATTCTACCTTTTAGACAAATTCAGTGTTTATTCAACCCTGAAGCTGATCCTTTGTGTCTTTTATTACCCCACCTTTTCAAGGCCACAGTCATCAACAAAGGTTTAATACATGTAGCAAGACTACTTTGTGTTTAGTCGCAAACTTTGAGCAATCTTTTGCAGCCCATCATCCTGCTTGTGCACTATTAAAGTCGTGTGCACCTTGGTAACAAAAAGGGTTTGGTGTTTAGACTACCAGCAAGGGTCATCATATTGTGTTAGTCCTCGTGTTCAGTCGCAAGGTTTTGAACAATCTTTCACGGCGCATCCTTCTATATGCGCATTATTAAAGTCGTTTGTGCCATCGTAACCCAATTTATCCATCCTAGCAGTCAACCGGGCGTCCATTGACAAGGCATAGGTGGACAGTGGCGAGATGGATGGTTTGGGTGGGGGGGGGGGGGGGGGGTATAGGGTTGTTTGTAGGCCATGAGGGCAGTGTAAATATACTTTCTTGTTCAATCAGAGAGCTCATTTTGGATTTGCTTACAGAATAAGCGAGATTTCATTGCAGTGATTTTTTAAATGTTTCGTACTGTCTTTAATTTAATTTTACCAGAGCTCTTTTTCAGTTTCCCCTTTTTATTTATTTTTTCTTCACTGTGATGGGTGAGGGGTGCATTAATATGCTTTTCACACTTGCAAAATTTCGCTTAACCCCGGGAAATTGGTGGGGCTAAGGGGGGGTCTTAGCCCCACCAATTTCCCGGGGTTAAGCTTAGCCCACTTGCTTTTCACACTTACTTTTACCAAAGTGGGCTAACCCCGCAATTAGTACTGGACTATCTGGCCCTGCAAAAAAGCAGGGTTAGCCGGGCAATTGCGGTGCTAGCACCACAATTGCGGTGCTAAGAATGCAAGTGTGAAAACGAAAAGAAAATGCGGTGCTAAGGACCACACATGCCGGTCATCACAGACAACGTGCTCATAAATATGCATTTCCTTATAAAGCTTCCGGGTCCGAAAGTTCACCTGTTTACCTCGGCTTCATGCGTTGCAAGTACATGTACATATACATGTACATGTAGTACATGCTTGATCTAGACGACTAGTATTTTACGAGGCATGCGCGATAGTGAAGATAGCTCTTCTTCTTTCGTATGAGGTAGTAGTGTTATACATCAGGCTATTTGTTGATGCTTAGTAAGCCAGTTGATTTGTGCGTCCTTTGGGCTTGATAAGTCAGTCATCCTGTCAGTGAAGATATCAATATTCATGAGCTATCGGATAGTCCGGGGTTAAGCAAGCGCAAGTGTGAAAAGCGGAAAATTTCTCAACCCCGGCTAAGCACTTGATATGGGATTAAAAAAAAACAAGTGTGAAAAGCAAAAAACGATAGTCGGGGTTAAGGATAGTCCGGGGTTAAGGATAGTCAGGGGTTAGAAAAAAGTAAGTGTGAAAAGCATATTAGTCCACCAGGGGGGGGGGGGGGGGGCGGCTCAAGAATGTTTATACAGCCTTGATTGTAAATGTAGGTCAGCAGGTGATGCTGTTGACAACTTGACATCTGTTTGATTATTTAGGCTGAAGCAAAGGCTTCAGAAATGAATGATTAAGTATTAACTAACAAAACACACACACACACACACACACACACACAAACACAAAATGGGAGGGGGGGGTAGAGGTGTGCAGCTGAGTGTAGTTTTGACTTTTGCTGGTATTGATAATGAAGTGAGTTTCTGAAAGTGTGAAGATAGCTTTCTCTGTAAAAATCAAAATCCTGTACATTTAGTGTGGGCTGTACAAGCTCATCATGAGCAAAGTTATGAATGACTTCTTGATTCAAAGAACATCTTGCCATAAAGAACTCAATGACAGCACTACAAGTGGAAAAGTTATATACATGTAAATAGTTAAGGAATTATAGGGGAACCGGCTTTATTTCTAGTTTGAATTTAGTGTTCCGTTGCCTTGGTGCATTTTAAGTTCTGTCCGAGGGACTTGGTAATGACAATGCCTTGCCGAAGGGCACTAGTGCATTGACTTGGTTTTGAACTCTATACCTTCCTGTTATAAGACCACTGAGCTATCATACATCCTCGAAACAGTTCCACTTCTGTTAAACTCTTGAAATCATTTCTTAAAGACTTGTGTGGACAAACTTGAAATATCATGTCATCCTTTAACTCCAGTGTCAGAATTTGATTGACCCAGTCTGGAGGAGCAGAAGACTCGGTATAGTGACAGACATAAACCCTCCTATGTCCCAACGTGCTCTCCTCCCTGCGTGGATCCTTGCATGGACCATCATGCAAGTTCCTTCCAGGTATCGCCAAAGATAGTTTTGAAACGTCTTATGAAGCGTTCTGGACCACATCTCCTGTGGATGCGAATGGGGGATGGATTAAATTAGTGGCAGACGTTTTGATTTGTGCAGTGTGCATATCCCGCGATATGCATGATTTATTCTTAGTTTTGTTTCTGTATGCCAGCTTGTGAGAGACCTACCTTGCATGGAAACTAGTTATTATGTGAACACATTGTAACTCAAATTTGTCAAGGGTCTGGATTAGATTATTGTGAGGGATTGAGGCAGAGAAAGAGACACAGAAAGATAGAGCAAAAAATGATCGAGAGAGAGAGAGAGGGGGGAATAGATGGACAGAGATGAAGACAGATTGGAAGATTGGGAGATGAAGATATGAACAGAAATGAGAGGCAGAGTGGGGGGGGGGGGGGGGGAATCAGTAAAATTAAGAGATAAAGCGAAATTGACAAAGAATGCAATGAATAAGAAATTAGGAAATGTATTTTTAGGGAAAGAATGCAATACAGGAAATGACCTAAGAATAACCTAGGAACAATAATACGGTACAGCACTATGTCTTTTGTCTTAAATGCAACCATTATTATTAGGTTTTTCAAACACCCACCCCAATCTGAAAGTAAACAGACCCCATATCCAAATATCTTTCACAAATCATTGTTCACCTAATGTGAATGGACAGAAGATGCGAGACCAGACTGTCCCATCACCTCACTTATACCCATGATGCCCTCATAGGGTCAATCCCAGCTTTGGTGAAGCCAGACTTTGCCCTCCTACGCAAAGTTACAACTGACGCTGTAGTCTTCAGTGAGCTATAGTGCTGGGTAAAAGGAAAAAAACATTGAAATTATTGGCCACTTTTTGACCAAATTGGACTTTGCCAACATGCTCAGTGATTTTGTTTGTATGATGTGTGTCACACAACCTTTTGACAGAATCGTTTACTTTACAGAAGTGCTACTGAAGAAAAAAAAAATGTAGAGTTCAAACTCTTACTTTTAGTTTAGAGGGGCATGCACAAGCTAGAGGTATAATATCGTCTGTATACAGCCAGAAGGGTGTTGAATCCCGTCATTTGTACAGAGTTAATGCCCTTCTGGCTCCAAACAGACGATATTTGAGAATTCACAAGTAAAAACCCCAAAATACAATAGTACCTTTGGGTGACATCTTTGTCAAAACTCTCAGTCGGAGATGGTTTCTATCGACGTTGTAATACCTCGGTCATATCGCCAAACTGACTCCTTACTATCTCTAGGACGACCGAATCTCGGCCTAATAGGGTATTGTAATTATTTGCTTGTTCTGTTGTCAATCTCTTGTCGGTCCCCTTGGTATGACTGGGGTTGTAACACAGACAATAAACCATCATAGGGAAGTTTTTAGTGTGTCAAAGAACTTTGAGAGTTTTTTTTTTGGAGGGGGGGGGGGCATTAGTTCAGATCTGTTGTGGATCAACAAGATAACTGCTTGAACTGAGAATAGCCTTCCTCCCCTCTGAGCTGGAAGCACAGGTGTTTGGTTACCGGCGGCAACAAAAGCTGGGCTCAACAGGAAGTGTCAGCAGAGTTGCTCTCCTGCAACCTGCTCTCAGGACCCTCAGGTGCACACCATGATCCCCAACTCCCTCTAGTCTGGAGAAAGAAACCTTTCGGTGCTTCTGTTGCGGAGAAATCCAAACTCTATCAATACGGAGATGACAAAGCCAGACTAACATTAATCCTTGCATCCCTGGACGCTTGAGAAAATGTTTAGAAACATACCTTCAAGATTACAGTTGGTGCCTCTAAGTAGGAATACAAACTGTATGATAACTTTGATGGATTGAGTCTGAAAATGGAAACTATTTTGACCCAATCCTCTAGGGTCAGCTGTTTGAGTTAATGACTGAGTAATGTCTTAATGATGAAATCATGATTGACTCTAAGACCACTTCCAAGCTTTTGATTTGGCACCCAGTAGACGGTTATTTTCCTTGTCAAAGTTCAATTTTGAGTTTTTGTTTTCAAAGTCGCTGCTTGCTACCATATGCTGAGAACAACGGGTCTGTTTGGATAGCAGAAATCCATCTGTTAATCTGACAAACCGCTTCAGTATTGCCTAATGGATGCCAATAGACCAAGCCTAGCTGCACGAAAGACCAGTTTGCATGTAGGACTACAACTAACTTTGTACAGAAATAAGAATTAAAAAAAAAAAAAAAAAAAAAAAATCCATTTTGGACCCCTTTTACTAAAGATTTCTCTGTAATCGTGGCTGTATGTAGTTCATCCATGCATCAGAAAAAGTTAAATCATTTATTGCGAACTAAAACTTCTTGTCCATATTATTATTATAATACTCCTCACACAGACTTCAGAAAGTATTTTCTCCATTGTTTTAAATTATAGGCTTTAATGACTGCTACTGAAGCTTTATAAGTGACAATTGTCATGACATCCATTGTGCTAACAACTACACAGTCATGTATCAATAGGCCTAAGTGTTAAATATTTTTTCTCACCATTGAAAAGTAGCTTTTTATGTGGAAACCTCGGCCAGTAGCCATATAAAAGGTTTGACTCCGTTTCCTCTCAGCATTGTCATACACATAGTTTTTAAGTCCCAAGAGTTCTGTATTAAGGTTTCGACAAGCTTTACAATTACAATTGCTAGGGAATGTTTGGCAACCTCTTCAATTGAAACTGATCTTGAGCAGACGATTGGAAGCCGAGAGCGAAAGTTCCCTACGACCACTAGACACAATACCAATGTTTAAAGTAAAAGTTGAATAAGGCTGCGGTGAACAAACTGGAGTCTCCTTGTACCATCATCATAGTGCATAAACCCTCGACCCAACTGGTTTGTGAAACTAATCTCTCTTCCCCGTACTTGCCAGACATCTCCGCCCCCGCGAACCCTTGCGAGCCCCCGCTCTCGTCCTGCTCCCAGCGCTCCCTCCACATGGCTTGGATTTGCATAAGTGAGACAAATGGTGTCAAAATTACCATCTTTATTCCGATTTTGAGCGGGATATGGTGAGGCTCGCTGTCTCGCATTACGCTGTTTGTTTCACTTCTAACCCACTTTCATTTTTTTGTTTAAAATCTTTTTTGTTTTCTTCTGCAAAAGATACATTTAGGCATCGGTACCGAGACAGATTCCCTCGGTGTGATTTTGGTGTTGCTTTTCAGGCCAAACATGCTTAATAGAGAATCGATTGACTTTTATGCTGGTGGTCGAGACTCAAAAGCCTCTAACGAGAAAACCTTCTCGTAGTTCTTTATCAGAATGAATTGGTCAAAATTTAACCCTAACTTTAGGTTAGATAAATCAGATTTTGATAAATAACCATTGATACGCATATTTATTATTAAACTATATATAGGCTTACCCTTTTAAACTCTGTGATTGGAGGAAAAAGCTATTTAGAATGTTGCAATAGTGGTATCGTAGAATGAACTTGATTTAGAACTACAACACAACTTTTGACTTTCTAGAGCAGAACTTGTGATTGCTGTTGACTTTCTTGTATGCAAATTTACACTTGTAAGTAACATCACACAACTTTTATTACTGGTATGTGTAGGTAATGATTGTGCTGACACTTAAATATACTTTTCCAGTTCTTTTCAAGAGAAGGATATTTTTTTAAAAATGTGTTGGGGGGGCTGGGCTGGGCTGGGCTGGGCTATTTGGAAGCCTTCAATGGTGTATGAGCATTGTCTCATGAACTCTATGTCTGTGAATAAGACTAATTATGGTGGGGGGGGGGGGGGGGGGGGGGGAGGTGGTTACTCCATGTATGTGAGGTCATTTGAGGTTAATTCCCAGTTATCCTTTGTTTAGAGATCGTGAGTAAACAAGAGTGAACTTTCATTGACTGCTCTGTACAGGAAAGTTTTCCTTTTCTGTTTTTTTCCCTGCAGTTGGGGGGGGGGGGGGGGGGGAAGCAGGAAGATTAGTGGCACATGTTCATACATGTACAATTATGCTTTATATCCCTAATATACATGTAGATGACCTGAACACATGGTATAAAAAAAAACAACTAAAGACAGACAATGCTTGAAGGGAAAGTCCAATCTGATATGAAGTTGGTTTTAAAAGATGCAGAAAAATAAATGAAACAGATCGGTGAAGGTTTGAGCATAATCCGATAAGAAATATGAAATTTATTAATTTTTGAATTTTGAAAGACAAATTGGCAACTCTGTGACATATCTTGCGAGCTCCTCTGCCATTGGCTCAGTAGAGAAAATTTCACAAATTTTCATATTAGTTTTTCGATGAAGGAATAGATTTGTTTCATACAGTTTTTGTGTAAAAACATAAGCAATGATTATATCTAAGGTTCATGTTTGATTGAATATTTAGAGAAAATGGAAATTTATGCCTTTTTGAGTACAGGGCAAACGGTAGAGGAGCTCGCAAGATACGTCACAGAGTTGCCAATTTGTGTTTGATTGATTACAATTTCAAAAATTCATAACTTATTTTTTATTGGATTTTGCTCAAATCTTCACTGATGTGTTTCTTTAATTTTTCTGCTTCTTTCAAAACCAACTTATATCAGGGTGGGCTTTCACTTTAATCATATTATTGGATGACAGACTAGGTTTTTAACGTTTATGATTCTCATGGCTCTAGACCTAGACCCAGTAACAAAGGTAGGACCCCCCAAAGGCCAATGTATAATAAATGTATTGTAGGAATACACATACATGTAAATTAAAATTCAAATTGATTGAAATAGAATCCTGACATAATAGGATTATCATCAAAACAAAATGAAAACAAAACAAAACAGAAGCATATTAAATAGGAACAGAAGTCATCAAGTCAACATGGCACATTATACCAAAGCAAATATGAATGATCAATCATACTTTCGTAGTATTTTGATGGATGTGTTAAAGGAGAATTATCCCCAGGCTTTTAAATGTAAATAGGGTCATAGTGAATAAAATAACATTTAATTTGATATAAAAATCACCGTTTTAGACCAACTGATGCCGTTGTAAGAGCAGAAAATAGAGACCACTTTTTACGATGTCTACTCCTACTGGCGGCGTCCATTTTCTCTAAATTTCCCATAAAACCTTGCGCGTGATGACGTAGGGGATGGAGAACTCACTAGCTCGTAGCTAGCTTGCATGAAGCGCGCGCTGCATATACACACGGTAAACATGGTGTATTGTCAACCGTTCGGCTGTTGTAACTGTTCCAAGAAAACGATAGGGAAATCATTCCATCGGTTGACCCGCAGAATGTCAGCAATTGTTCAAGCGTTGGGTGACCATATTGAACGTGGAAAATTAAGACTTCAACTTGATCGGAAAATGATGTGATCTGCAGTGATCATTTCACGGAGGCCGATTATCACGTAGATCTGCGGGCTAAGCTTATGGGCGAATCGTATAATCAAGCTAGTGTGATGGAACACGTTTTACTTACGATGATTATTTTACTCTAATAAATGTTTTTCAAATGTGATAGTTACGTAGATAATATAAATTGATTTATTTAATTTAATTATGAAACTCTTGCGTAATTTATGTTATTATTAATAATAATAAACTCTTTTTAAAATAATGTTGGTGAACTATTGCGAGCCAATTACAATGCGCTACGGCCAACTCCATGCCCTACGTCACACAGCCCGATCGCACGGAACATGGCGACGCTGCTTTACTCTCGAGAACAATAAAATCGGAGGATTCAATCGACAATTCCCATCCTCTCGATTCTCGAATATACAATGTTTTTATTTATCAGAAACTGTTTAGAATTGTTTTAGGTCAATGATAAAAGTCTCGTGGGGATAATTCTCCTTTAAAGGACAATTCCACGTGATATTCTAGATGCCTATTGTCTGCTACGTCTTTCCATGGAGGCTGCCATTTTGTGCATGACACGGATCATTAGGTACCATATGCATTGATAATAGCCTACCTTTACAACAGATACGTCGCTTTGTTCTGATTGTATTACGATTGTTATTGGCCATGGGCCTAGATAATTGACGACCCATGAGTTCTAATAGCCATCCTGTAAAGCAGATTCCTCGCTTTGTTTTGGTATTGTTACGATTGTCTCCGTCCTTGACGTATATTTTTTATGAAGATTTTTTATGAACAAATTAAGACCTTTTAAAAAATATATAAAACTAAACTTACATTTCAGAATATGTGACTTATCTAATATATATTTGTCCTCTAAAAATCAATTACAAGTTAACGATGAAGGAAATTTTACTTGGGATGAAAAATATGTTCGTGTGCACATAAAGTAATGGCAGCCCCCTTATTATTGCTAGCAGACGATAACTTGGCTGGAAAATAGTGATTTATATCTATATCCTGTGTTTTTACATGAAATTGCATGTATCAAATAAGAGGCATATACTACACCATTCAAAATAAGCTAATTCATACGCTGAGGTTAATTTCCCTTTAAGGATCACTAATTTCAATCCATAGGTCTATAGAATTCTAGACATGAGCGAGAGATGTGATAGTGGAATGTTTCTTGCAGGGATTTTTTTTTTGTGAGGGCTACTTTGATGATATCAAAAATTACATTTTGTTATTTATTAATTATTATTAAGTATTTGGCGTCGCCTGTGCCTGGGAGGGGAAAAGCGAACTGAATCACTGTAACCCTTGCCCTGTCTATTTTTTTTTCTTCTGCTAGTTTCATGAATATTATGAGATGAGCACTGTGGAGATTTGTTGTATGAATACAGCCAATTGATACAGATGAGAGAGGTAGGGGCCATTTCAGGTTAATTCCCTTGATACCCTGCCTGAGGACGGGAAGTAAACAGGCTGTAGCTTCCATTGACCCACATGTTCTTATTAGCCTGCTAAAACTATTCCACGAGACATGTATCTGGGACATTGAGTAGGATGGGATTACTAGTGGAAGTTATATTTATGTGTTAGTGCAGAATACAAAGTTTTGTCCAAATTTTCATCATTATCTGAGACTAAATTGTCATCATCGTCATCACCATTAATCGTCTTCATCATTATCACAATCATCATCACTGTCGCCATCATCACCGTCGCCATCATCACCATTGCCATCATCGTCATCATCATCACCGTCATCATCATCCATCAGCATTCCAAGCAAATATGTTTGCAAAAATAAGCTGTCATCATACATTTGATTTTGACATGATACCAACATTACCTTTTAGAAGGATAGTCTTAAATTAAAAATTTTCAGCCCCCCTTCAGACCCCCCCCCCCAGATTAACCACATGGGAAGACAAGTTTGAAAAAAAAAAAAACGTAAGAAAAACATTAATTTCCATTTTCTCTAAAGAAAATATTCAGTCATACATGCACTTTTGACATAATCATTGCTTGTATGTTTTTACACAAATCCATTCAGTCATCAAAAACTAAGAAAAAAAAAAATTTATGAAATTTTCTGTACTGAGCAAATGGGAGCGGAGCTCGCAAGATACATGTATGTCACAGAGTTGGTCATTTGTGTTTGATTGATTACAACTTTATAAAGTTTCTTTTTTTTTGTCAGATTTTACTCAAACTTTCACTGATCTGTTCCCATTTTTCTTCATTTTTCTTCATTTACATGTATTCATATCAACTTAATACCAGGGTGGACTTTCCCTTTAAAGGGGAATCAAATCTCTGAACATTCTCCACAAGTTACTACCTTATAACTAGCACCACATCGTTTGTCATAGGCATGCAGTCATCCATCTCTCGCTATTCGACGATTCCCGGCACGATGTGAAAACATAAGAGCCATGATCTACACGGTTTAGCTCCTTCAGACTAAGACCTGACCTTAGCGAGAAGAGTTCTCCACTCAATCTCTATGTCTGTTTCCCCATTTGTCCCCATCCATTATTGATACGGCCTACTTCTACCGTTCCTCTGGGGGGTGGGGGGTTGCCTGCAGAATCCTGGGGTATCGCTGAACGCACAACCCAGAAACTAGATAGCTCCGTGCGACTCAAGAATGTCCACAATCCCTCCTATCCCGCTATATTTCTCCAGAAGCAACCGGTCCGCTCCAAATTCTCGCAATACCTCGAACGGTGGTGTCCACATTTTTGTAGATCTCTGGAATTTAACAATGGGCCGAATTTCCCACGATGGGGCCTCTTGTTTATGTCATCTTTCGTTTTATTTCGGCTACCACATGATGAAGGTATTTGTGGATAAAGACAATAGATATTTGAGAAAGAGAGCAGGAGAGATGAAATAAAATCTTGGCGTTGAGAGAAACCGGTTTTGGAAGTTTCTGGAGAGGAACAAAAGAGCTTTTTTTTCCCGTTCTCTTGGCATTCGATTTCAGAATCTTGCCTCATGAGATTTGTATTATAATCTTGTTATATATTTATTCTTGTCCCCCTCATCCATGATGTGCTTTCAAAATCTGGGATGACTTAGACAGTTGAAAATGTGTTTGCTGATTTTTTGCAGTAATGTTCATGGCATTGCATTCTGATTTTAAATTTTGAGAAGCTGGGGAATTCCTGTTAATTGAAGAAAGATAGTTTACGTGGTATTGTGTGGCTGAAACCCCCCCCCCCCCCCCCCCCACCCCATCTCCATTTCTCTGTCATTGAGATGAAAATCATGAGAACATTCTTTCATTTTCCATGATGGGAATTTGATAACCCTAGTTCTTATGACAGCTCAGAATGAACTTATCCCCTTGTAACAAACAATTCATTTTGTGTTGATTTCATATTCATGGCTTGCAAATGTATGAGGTCGCCCGGGGGCAACTTGTCTTTACCCCAGATAAGCCTAGTCAAGACTTTGCTGCAGGCTATTTTTCCCCCATGAAATACATGTAGCTGAGATATACATGTACTACCACCTTTTCTCTTTTATTTTTTTTCCACATCATGTGCAATTACGTATAAGAATAAACTATTTAGTAATCATTTTTGCATGGATTCATTTTGGCCCCACTCGTGGTTTAACAATACATGTCAGTTTCATTGTATTTCAGACAAACTAGGGTGTAGAAGTACACACACACACACACACACCTGAAAGTATATGGCAGAAAAACCTCCCCTCTCTTTCCCCTTTTTAGGAACAATGAATGAAGTTGCCAAAGGTTAAAACTGGCATATTTAAAGGGGGGGGGGTCACATCTGGCCTGTGCTCCCCCTTGAAAACCAAGTGGCATACGTGTAGTAGACAACCCCAAACCTGTGACCCCCCCCCTCTTTTTGAGGGGGATGACTTCTTTTTTGCATGGCAGCTCAAAAAGTCTTTGGAACATTGTGCCCACCCCCCCCCCTTTCAAAATCCTGGATCCACCCCTGGGTTTCCAAACGGCAACTATCCTTTTAATCATTAATTGATTTTTTATATGAACTTTTTTTATTTATAAGATTGATTGCATTTCATGTTTGTACAGTCTAAAAACTTTCTTCACCCTTCCTCCTTCCAGGTCGAAATGAACTCATCGCAAGGTACATCAAACTGAGAACGGGCAAGACGAGGACGAGAAAACAGGTAAGCACCCCCCTCACTGCACAGTGGAATAGCCCAGAGAATGTCATGTGACTGCACAGCACGTGGTACCCGTTTGTCTTTGTCAAGTATCATTAATATTCCACTCACTTCAACAACAACAACACAACAACACACAAGCAAACAAAATACATATACAATCCCAAGAAAAACTCATCAAATGCTCTCTCATGTTTGTGATAGTTGACACTGGAATTCAGAGCATTTACAGTGAAATATTGGAATGAGCGTCTCTTACTGGAAGGATGCCTTAAGAAGTTGTTGAAAATGTACACAAGATTTTTATCACGGACACCTTCAACTTTAGAACGCAAATGTAATATCACTCATTTTTTCAGTGAATCAAGTCCTTAATAGAGATGAGTAACATTTTGAGATCGAGCAATAGCGGTAAAAAAAAAAGAATGAAAAAATGCTCAAATTCACAAAAAGGTTTAAACCCAAATCTTGGTTTAAACCATTGGTGTACTATGGACAGCAAAAGGGTGTAAATGAACAATAACGAAAACAGTCAACATGCAGGCCAAGACAAAGAGCAATCGTTTTGGTGGCCCATATTTCATTATTGGTCTAATATAGGGGATTTCCCTGAGAATTCACAAATGAAACACAAGAGATATGCAATACCAAACAAACTTTGGGAAGTCTCGTTCAAGGATTTAAGTTGCGGAATCATAGACCAGCATTCTTTGGATGGTCAATTTTAAAATATATCCATAGCCGTGCAAGGAGTCCTTTAACAAATTTAACAACTTTCTGACCAGGTCAGTCTTGAAAAATTCATCGTTTATTGATGATCTAACTAAGACCCCATTTACACCAAGCTTTTAGGCCGGCCTCGGGCCGGCCTAGGGCCGGCCTAAAGCTTGGTGTAAATGCAAAGCCGGCCCGAGGCCCTCCCAAATTTGGGACTACCTCTGGAGGTAGTCTCGGGCCGGCCTGAGGCCGGCCTAAATTTGGTGTAAATGGAAAGGAGGCCTCGGGCCTCCAATTTTGCATGCGATGCGACGCTGTTACGTAACAACAAACAAACGCACAAAGTATATCCGGAGTATCTGGCGTGCAAGCATCAACTGAACTAACCTCCGACATATTGTATTATAAATGTGATAAAGATATCAAAACAGACGACAATATCCCTGAACTATCACCTATCCGGTTTTGAATTTCCTGATGCTGGTAAGAATTTTCATATTTTACAGCAACCACCGAGGACACGGAGTCGGAGAGTATAACAAGACAAAAAGCGCGAAAGAAAAAAAAAAGGTTTTGTTTACATGTAGGGCGACACGTGCGGAGAGTTTGGGAAAGGAGGCCTTAAAATGCCGGCCCAATATTCGGTGTAAACGCAAAAAATTGCGGGCCTCGGGCCGGCCTAAATTGGAGGTCCGAGGCCTGCCTCGGGCCGGCCTTTTGGTGTAAATCGGGTCTAAAATCTTCTTTAATTCACACATCATACCTGGGCTAGGGTAACGTAAATGTAATACATGAGACTTGAAGAATAACAGTTACTTATCGCCATGGCGACCACAATGTTTGTGGGAACGCAGCCGAGTTTGAACAAAAAACGACATAACCGAGCGTCGCGACTCGCAAAGCCGATTCATGAAAGTCAGTCAGATGTACAGAGGGAATGTTTACTTTAGGAAGTTATCACAGACAAAAACCTTCCCCCTCGATTGTTCCCACCTTGGCTGCTGATCTAAATCGTATGTTTTTTCATGAAGACAAAGGTAGCGCAGTGGGGAGGGCTGCTTGAATTAGGGAAAGAAAAAAAAATATAGCCATTTACTAAAAATAACATTAACAAGGATGCAAGTGAAACCAATGGCCTATTTGGGTACCCTCTGTGTTTTTCTCTTCCATTGTGGTGGATAGGTGAACCTGTGGAGTACAATTGTATTTCAAGGGCGTGCTGTTACAGAACGTGGAAAATGTTGCTGTGTCATTAAAATGGCTTCAGGTTATTATATTGACTGCATGAACCATTCAATTGCTGAAAAATGAATACATTTTTCTTGAAAGGAATTAAAAAGGAAAACCAACCACTCCAAAACATGAAAATAATCAAGACCAAAACTCATCCTGAGTGATTACTTTTACACAGAAGTTATTCAAATGATATCGAAAGAAATCTTGTCTATATTTACAGTAAGAAAAAAAAATTATAAGTAAGTCAAAAAAAAAATTATAACAAGCGAAACTACTCTGCAACTTAAAGGGCAATCCAACCTTTGTTATAATTTTGTATGAAAGCACAACATTCAGAGAAGCAGATTGGTGAAAGTTTGAACAAAATCGGACATGCAGTTAGAAAATTGAGATTTTTTTGAAAGTTGTAATCACTACACATATGGGAATTTCAAATTGGCCAAATCTGTACGGTCACTGTGATATAGTGGTGGTCAACTTTCCCATTCGCTCCAGCGCACAAAATGACTAAAATGTCAATTTTACGAAATGTATAATTCTGTAGGATCTTTTTTTTGGGGGGGGGGGGGAGGACCTATAGCAGTATGCTATCAACAATATATTTGTTAGTACTGCCCAGAGGGACAAGGCGCTCGGGAGAAAACCGGACTTTAATGATATTTTGGTGTACGACACTTGGGAGAGTCGACCGTGAATACGTCACAATCTATTCACCAAATTGCCAATTTGAGATTTGCATAGATGTAGTGATTTCATTTTTCAAACATTCATAACTTTCTTATGCTTTGTCCGACTTCTTTCAAACTTTCACCATCCTGTTTGTCTTTTTTTTCCACTTTCACACAAATCAGCTTTTTACAAAGGTTAGATTGCCCCTTAAGAAAAAACTTTCTATTCACGAGCTTTGATAAGATGAAACAGATGAAGATAAAAGGTAGCTTTAGTCAATTAAAGAACCAACAAAGTAAAATCAATCCATTCTGTCACAACCATACAAAAAAGCAACATACAAAACACAACTGTGTGGAAAATGATTATCAATCTAAGAGAAATTATAAAGCTTTGTCAGTCGATAATAAAGCAGAAACTGTTTCAAATGAATGAAATTTGTCACACAAAAGAAAGCCATCGATAATAGCTTTTGAAATCAACTCTCTGTAATGGACTCAGTCTCATTCTCGTCCGTAAATTTGATGAGAACTTGATGAATTTGCCATCAGAATGTTTACATATTGTCTAAATGCTTGCTTGGCAAAAAAAAAGGAAGAGAGATAGAGAGATAGAGAGTGGGAGAAAAAAAAAATTATTCTCTGACAGGTTAATGCAATTGTTGGGGCAGAAAGAAAGAGCGATCACTAATTATATGCAGCAGACAATAATGGTCTAATGGTCTATAGGCTTCATTTTTCCTTCTATGATGGTCTGTCTCCTTTTTTCTTTCTATCATGTTTTCTTATTCCTCTCTGTTTGCTTGTTTTTGCTCCTTCTTTCTCTGTCTTACTATATCTTCTCTCTCTCTCTCTCTCACTTTCTCACTCTCCCCACTCTCACCATCCTCATCTCTCTTTCCTCTCCTCTCTTTCCTCTCCTCTTTCCTCTCCTCTCTTTCCTCTCCTCTCTTTCCTCTCCTCTCTTTCCTCTCCTCTCTTTCCTCTCCTCTCTTTCCTCTCCTCTCTTTCCTCTCCTCTTTCCTCTCCTCTCTTTCCTCTCCTCTTTCCTCTCCTCTTTCCTCTCCTCTTTCCTCTCCTCTTTTCCCTCTCCTCCCCCTCACCTCTCCTCTCCCTCTTTCCTCTCCTCTTTTCCCTCTCCTCCCCCTCTTTCCTCTCCTCCCCCTCTTTCCTCTCCTCCCCCTCTTTCCTCTCCTCCCCCTCTTTCCTCTCCTCCCCCTCTTTCCTCTCCTCCCCTCTTTCCTCCCCTCTTTCCTCTCCTCCCCCTCTTTCCTCCCCTCTTTCCTCTCCTTCCCCTCTTTCCTCTCCTTCCCCTCTTTCCTCTCCTTCCCCTCTTTCCTCTCCTTCCCCTCTTTCCTCTCCTTCCCCTCTTTCCTCTCCTTCCCCTCTTTCCTCTCTTCCCTCTCTTTTCTCTTCCCGTTCATCTCCCCTCTCCCCCTCTCTCTCTTTCTCTCTCTTTCTCTCTGTGTGTCTCTCTCTGTCAGAGATTTCCTGTAACCCCTATTATAAATTTCATCACCTTTCTCTATACATGTTTTCATTATATTCTTTCTTCCTCGAGTTATCTCTGTTTATCTATATGAATATCAGCTCAATTTCTCATTCATCCTGTTTTATTTTCATTTCCTTTGAAAATACATCTGTCAAATACATTCATTTTAGTCATAGTGCATTAAACTATTAAATAGCATTTCTTTTTTCTTTCACTGACCTATTTTTGTCAGTTTCCCTCCATCTCTCGTTCTCATTAGATTTCTTCTCTCCTCACTGTCTCTCCTTTGATGATAATCTTTATGAATGAATACAATGAAATTTAACACTGAATCTCTATACACCGCCGCTTTCTACATTTCCAATCACCATTTCTTCAGCCCCTAGTATAGACAGATATCTTGGGCAAAAGGCAAAAGTCAAATTTCACTTTCACTCTCAAATCATAACATCAAATATTCACTGGGATCAAAAATACATGCCTGTATGAATTTTTAGAAACTGCAGGAGGGGAGGGTAATTTTAAATTCTGTACCGGTATTAAATGATTCATCGAAATGCCTGCAAACTGGTGTTTGGTTAGACTATCCACATTTTTGTCCAATTTTGTACCCCATTTCTGGCTTTTTTCTGCTAATTCGATATCTGTCTGGCAACCTAGATATAACAAATGGGTGAGATAGTTTACCCAGATCTCCATGGCAACGTCATGTTCATGTGCGTCTAGCGCTGCACAGAAGTGAATATCTACCGTTCCTATTGCCAAGTCTCTGCATTTCTTCTCCTTGTCGGTCTCCGCTGTGTGGGGGTTGGCCATCTCCACTCTTTGCTGTCACCATGGTAACGTCAAGCTGAAATGACCCGCCTCTCTTAATGCATGCTTCACAATTTTCACCCCCATAGGAAAGCCAAGGTGCTATTCAAGAAAGAGAAGAACAAAAAACATAAAATAAAATAAATAATTGTGCTTTCCTGATACAAGACCAGATTTGTGCCCTTCCTGTAATTAAATTTGTATAAAGAAATGAAATGCACAAAATTAATTTGATTCTTAAAGGCAAGCTTGAGGACTGGTTGTGATGGAACATAGCATTTCACACTTTCAAAACAACAATGACTGTTCAGAACTACAAATATATGATGGAAAAATGCACTTATATCATATTTTTCTTTATAGTGCTACATTGTTCTTTTAGTGCTACATTGTTCTGATAACGTGTGATGTCTTTGAAAACAATATACATGGTCAGGAATTTTGTCAAAATTTGAAAAAATTGCCAATTTTGATAAAAATACAATGATTTTGAGACAATGACTTTGATCCTCTCAACATGTTGCCAATTTAAGGATTTTAAAGCTTATTCTTGTTTTTAAAAATTTTGGCATCAAACACAATATGGTAATGCAACAATAATGGACAGATTGTGTGTAGAAATTTGTACTCTCTCTACTCATGCATCTTGTATATTTTTTAGAGCTCTGTATTAAAAGTTGTTGACCCAAACCACAAAATATGGTAAATTGTCTCGAAAGGGTTAATGCCATCTGCAAGTGATGAGATAAAAATCAAAAATAATCATTGAGATACCACTGAAGAAATTAATTTGAATATGAATGGCGGCTATTCATTAAATTCTTTCAGCTGTAATGGCTGTAACTCAAATACGTGTATACCCATCCATTAGTATCAAAATGAAGGATTTGTGTCGCAGAAATCATTACGTTTGATCTCCAACAAATTTTGTCAATTTGCGCAAATCTCCACTGTGCCTGTCTAATTGGATGGCTCTCATGGAGCCTTTAATTACGCTGTTAAGTTTCCATGGCAACGCCGTGCCCAGGTGACCGTTATCACTGCGTTACTCTCGCTCTTGCTACCAGCTAATATGCCGAGCGCGGTATTTGCAGATGACGTGGGATGCGGTGCTGCCGCCAAATGGGGCATTTTAGGTTTGATAGATGGCGCCCGAGTGCGGGTGATGATTGGATAATGAGGGCTGCAAATGGTCAAATAGGCGTCCATTAATCTATGCCAAGATTAATTAAAGAACGCACTGCCTAAAAAGCTTTCTATATATTTGCTTGACATCTTGTTAATGTCATGGAATCAAAAGGATGTGTATAGATATTGTTTTATGTAATGCAGGCATTACAAGAATTAAATATTGTCATTAAGAATTATGAATCTGAGAGGACGGAAATTCGTCATATGAAATACACATAGATTCAGTGGAATTCATTGAAATTTACCACTCTACACATAATATCCCATTAGCCTATTTTTTTCTGTGGTTTTGCACAAGAAATTATTCCCAAATTAACAATTATTGGTACGGTTTCTTCCTCGGTTTGGCGTAAGAAATCGTTTCCCGAATTAACAATCAATGGTACTTGGCCAATTAAGGGTGAATTAGCTGACCCTCACTTAAAAGTAGGCCTTTTTAATGAAAATTATTGACTGTTTTATTGTTAAAGGGCATTCAGTTGGAAAAGCGATATACTGATGGAGGTATATACATGTAATTAATGACCATTTTGCAATTTCCAAATTTATAAATTATTGTAAATTGTGCACTTACTGCTACAGAAAGAAGTCCCTCACAACATGATCAAAATTTCCAGTTAAATTATGCGCTAATTACATACTCTACAAACAGTTCTAGAATATCTAGTCAGAAATCTCCATTTTGTTATTCTTCATCATTTCCTCGTAAATTGTCAACTTTCTTGAATTTTTCATCATCAGTTTAGGTCATTTTCATATATTCCATGTAAAATGCACCACAAATATATTTTGCAAAGATTTGCACTTGCACTGAATAGTATCTGATGACATACCGGGTATTCCAATAAGATAGCAACATTTACATTTAATTTTATTCATTTGTATGATTTGTTTACATTTTCAGTAACTATGTTTTTGCACGTTTGTATATTATGCAAGTTAATTAAATTTGATATTGATTTTTGTACTTGATACAAAGGGGACCAATCACAAAATAATTATTAGACATAAAATCATCCCATACAAAAAAATAAAACATTTTAAATGCTAAATGATTAAACAGCATAAAGCGAAAATAGTGTTAAATTTGGAAGTGACACATATTTCCAAAATACCAAAATTGCACTTTGAAAGGCAGAAGCAGCTTGTCATATAAAGACATTTTCATTGTCAATACACTCACATTGAATTCAGCATGTATGCTATGCAGAGTAATAAACTCTTTAAGTTCACTTCATCGCAGGCCTTCAAATAAAATCATACTTTTCCTTTTACTCTTGCATCAATCATTTGAATGCCTTACGTACTTGTAGGGATGATTTTTTTTCTTTCGATTTCTCTGAATATGCATTATAAAAATCCAAATTATTTCATTATTTTTGGTGATTGGTGCCATTTGATATATTATTGCTGAATTATTATTTATCAGTTGACAGTTTCTTTATAATTTTATTATGATTTTAATATGATTTCTCTCACGTTATTGATGTATACATGTATGTATTTGTCACTTCCTTTTGGTTTTGCTAGCAGATATTGCATGTGCTTGGTTTTAGTCACGAATGTTATGTTCTTTGTAACATTTAAAAAAAATTGTTTGCACTTGACATTCTCACCCGAATGTCTCCATACAAAGTGGTATAAACCACCCAGGACATGAGGAATGAGGTTTGGAGTGTTGCACATTTGAGTTTCCATATCACTGTTTTATTAGCTTATTGTGCCTTTACCCATTTTTATTCATTTTTATTTCATTTTTGTTTCAGTTTTGTTTTGTTTGATAGTTGTAGCACGTTTTGCCTGATGCTTTAGTTAATATTAGTATTGTTTGGTGGCATGTGGTATCTGGTGTTTATTATTTTTTTTTTTATTGTTTTATTTCTTGTTTCACTTTCAATACAACAAAGCACTGTACTTCATTGTCTTAGATTATGTCTCAGGATTTAATAAAATCAAAGAATGAGTACTGATACATTCCATGTTCCTTCAAAAAAGAAAAAAAGATTTAAAGTCAAGCAAAATTGGTTGAAATTGGTGTTATCTCTTTTCATCTGCTTCATAATTTTGTAATACTGATATAATTTTCCAAATTTTATGTATGAAAAGAAGGAAGTGCCTGTTAAAAATTGAATATCTTCAGCATGAAATTGAATACAGAGAAATGATGATCGTGAAATTTCTATTTTTAATATGATTTAGTATCTTCTTTTACCTTTAGAACCCAATTATAATTATAAGCATTTACTGTTTTGTGGGCTTGGTATGGGAAATGATACATTACAATAATATGACACTTCCCCTTTTGAAAAGCCATTTTTTCATCTAAAACTGCACTGTTAAAAAGAGACATGTTAATTTGGAGAATTGCATGGAATTCATCATTTTAATAATCCATATGGGATGCTGATGTGTTGATACAGAATGCAAAAAATGAATAAATAATGAGCTCGAGGAGACAAGCATTCACACCCAGTCCCAACAAAGGGTCAGAGCAATATATTTAATGCACTTAATTCTGATTAAGTGCATATCTACAATTCTTCTGAGTGATAAAAATATACATAATTGATGAGCAGAAAGATATGTCCTAATTCCTCAGATGATCTGTTAAGAGGCACAGCAAATTGATAGGCTCTGTATTTGACAAGAAATTCACTTCATTATACTGCGCCTAATTTGTGCTACTTTTTAAAAATTAGAATATTTGTTTAAAATGTACCAATCACAAAAAATATTTTGCTCTGTCTTTTAGGGATTTTTTGTAGATATACAATATTCAACATAAACCTCAAAATGTTGATTCTATAAAGAAATATTGCTAGTTGAAATACACTCCCAAATAAACAATACAGCGACTTGTGAGGAGACTAGTCGATGCAACCCTATGTGTTCGCATAGAATAAAGGCCCAAGCGAAACCGAACTCGGAGATGGTTCTTACATGGGGATTTTATGTGATCCTTTACATGTACTTTCCTCCTTAACCGTTAGCCCATAGAATCCCAGGTAAAGCATTTTGAGGTTGGTTTTATACATTCTAGCTGTATACAAATTATTTTTTTAGGTTATTGGTACACTTAAAATTATTTTATTAATTTACAGGTACTTTTTGGGGATGTACATGTAAAGCAAACATTTATGCATGCTACATTTCCCTGGAATTGCAGATTTAGGTTTTAACCCTTTCATGACACAAATTATTTAAGGGCTAAATTGATCACATTTTATTCTTCAAATTGGCAACAGTAATATTTTTCTTTTAGTGCTACATGGTATCAATAAGTTGTAAAGTCTTTGAAAACAATATGCATGCTTAGAAATAAGTCAAAAAGTTGAAAAAATTGCCAATTTAGATGAAAAACATCGATTTTGAACCTTTCAATGTGTTGCCAATTTAAGGATTGTTAAAATTTAAGAATGAAACAGTTATAATCTCATATAGTAACCAATATCTCAGCCAGAATAGTGAAAATTGATCGCTCGTTTTGTATAGGCCTGCATGTATATCCGTACATAATATAACATTTTTGAATACTGTTTAATTGGAACCATAAGCTTGTGTAGCATTATAATACTGTCAATTTAATAATACTCTCAAATTGAGTGCGGGGGGGGGGGGGGAATGTTTTGCGATATAAATAATAAAGGAATTTAAACATTTTTACATAGTCAAATATTTGGGTTGTTCATTAATGTGTCCGAGATTCTGAGAAATAAAAAAAATCTGAGGAATAATCAACGTTAAACATATTACATATGTAATAATAGAAACAAATTTCAAGTGTCTTGTCAGTGATTTTTTACCGACTAAATTGCTCTCAGCCAATCAGGTGCAAGGATTTCAGTAGCTTATAACAGTTATTGCAACTTGTCATTGATGACAAGTTTGATGAAACCGGGCCCAGATTCCTTTTTTTTCCTATAATCTCAATGTGCAAGACTCCAAATGTGCTGTCCTCATTGCCTCCCGTTTCACACAGGTGTCGAGTCATATTCAAGTGTTAGCAAGGAGAAAAGCCAGGGAACTCCAAGCACTATGTAAGGTATGCTATCAAGACCAGAAAGCATGTTCCCATTGCCACGATATTCTGCTTGCACAGCCCTCAACAGTTGTGCGTTCACCCTCTCCTGGTCAATGATGTGAACATGAAAAGCATCAGAAAGTTGTTAACTCTGTAAACTGTTTTACAGAGTTAATGCCCTTCTGGCTCCGAGCAGATAGTATGCTAGGTGAAAACGTTAATCGACAGCGTATCAAAGGCAGAAGGACCAAAGTACTGTTTTAATGACAAGAAGAAACTTGTTCGGATGCTGTCTTGTAATACATGGATAGTTCTGCAGTTGTTAAAGAACCCAATAAAAATTACAATTGAGACAAGAAAAATATCGGTATCTTGTACTCAACCAGTGATATGCCACATTTATTGTGTTTCATGGTCAACTTTTGGATTAAAATTGCTGAAATCTGGAAGAGGGGATTGTACAACACTGTTGAGTGCTGTGCGATGTGAGAATGTCGCCCAGTGGGTGCGCCAAAGGATCCCCAGGTTGTGCTGGAGACAGAGATGTGCATTATGGAATGGAAATGGTCCTTGTGATAACGGGCCATAACCTAATGCTTTGTTCATGATTAATTTTTCATTTTCAAAATAGAGAAACTTTTTAAAGAGAAAAAAACCCTCTTATGAAGGATCTTTATAATGTTGCATTCTTGAAATTTGATTTGTTCACTTTGGCAGATTTTAGTGGCAAGTGAATAAAGGATGCTTTTAAACAAGGGCAAAAATATTCACATTCAGTATCAGAGTTGATTATTCAAGTGAACGTATCACACGTATCATACCTGGTGCTCTGTATACAATAGAGATGCATCAACACGATGACAAAAACATGCAGAAAGCGAAGGAATGGTTCTGTTCCCACATGCACGTCCCGACTTTGGCACAATGTTAATGGGTGAATCCTCACGTCGCTCGCAATTTTGTATTTTCTTTCCTTTTCTTCTTTGTTGTGAGTTAGGTCTCGAGTCATATTCAAGTTCTTGCCAAGAGAACTGCTCGGGAAATCACGAAGCAGTTCAAGGTAGGTGACCAGGTAGGAACACAACCATTCTTATGATTAGGTGGTGGGCATACTGTAAGTCTAAGTAACGTTTTATTCAACGTTTTGACATGATTCTTTCATGTCAAGATAAAAGTTGAGTTCTGGTCAAGCGAATACATTTTGAATGAAACTGTGTGGAAGTTAGTGTCTACATAAGAAATGGTGTATATTTTGAGGTTTTGGAATCTCTATGAGAAGCACATGGACTGCACACAGAAATGGGTATATGGGACTGCACATACATATGTAATGAATGTTTGGTATTGTTGCTTGTTATATTTTGAATATATGAGGGCATTTTAAACAGCGATCTTTGTCAGGGACATTTCTACTATGATGTTCTTCCAAACTGACATAAAAAGAATGAGAAAGCTCACAAATTGTTTTTCACCTTTACCAGAACTCAACCTTCTCGCTAATGGTAATATTGAGTTCTTCAGTTTATTTATGTAATAATTTTATTTTTATTTTAATATTCATTTATTTATTAATTCATTTATTTATATTGTAATTTATTTTGTCAGATTTTAATTTTTTTTAATTTTTTGTTTTTCCATTTATTTATTATTTATTTATTTAAAAAAAATTGGGGGGGGGGGGGTCTTTTTTTGGCAGAGGATGGGGGCAGTTGAAGATGAGAAAGGGAGGTGAAGGGGATAAAAATGAAAGATGAAAGAAGGCACTTGATTGATTGATCCTCTGTTACACAATCCTGTCATTCCTCTGCTATGTAAAGGAAATATCTGGCATGGGCAAATTCAGAGATACGTCATCTCAAGTTGCATAAACCATGTCACACAGGTATCATCAGTGGATCATATCATTTGTGTGATGACCTGGCCAGAAAGTTCTTGTGCCATGTGTATGACGATTCAGTATGAGAAACCCCAGAAGCAGATATTTATGTCCCAATGTTAACTTATGTATTAAATGTACTATGGTTCATTGCCTTCCCTGACAGCAAGCTAAACATCCTCTTTTTCTTGGGGGGGGGGGGGGGGAGGAAAATATTTTAACTTAAAAAAACGATGATTCAGTTTGAGATGACCGTAATCAGATATTTATGTCCCAACGATTCATTGCCTTCCTGAACATCAAGTTCTCCCCCCCCCCCAAAAAAAAAAAAAAAAAAAAAAAGAAGAGAAGATGCAGTTTTTAAAATACTTTGATATGTACTTTCAAGCATGTAAAGGTAGACTTATTAACAATTCAAAAACTTTTATTGGTATATTTTCTCAGAAACACTTTTTCTCCCAGGAATATGTATTGATTTGTTTACAAAAGAAAAAGTATAGAATGTATTCTGGATAATTCAAATAGAGAACTATACCTTCGTTCATATGTGTACAATATATTAATTTTTGTTAAACTCAGAAATTCTGTTTGCATATCGTCATGCCAAATGCATCTAGAAATATTTGTATATATACATGTACCAATGGATTTTTACCAATTTGATAATTCTCTGCAACACAATCTTCTGTTAAGTTTCTGCATAAACCTCAATCATGATTGGCTCGTAGCTTTCCTCTTGAAAGCCCATCAGAATTCGCCTTTTACAAGGTTCTGTAAAACCTTTGATCCTAATCAGCCATTGCTGGAAAATTTTCCTCACATTATCGAATAAGAATCCAACTTTTTTGATTAACTGCAGAAGTTTGAATAGTGACGAGCCATTGTTAGGAAACGCTTAGTCAAAGGCTGTCTTTTATAAATTATTGCATATATTATAACTCTTGTACCTGATTTGCCAATGTTAGAGAGTAATTGTCATCCTAGCCAATCAGGATCTACCTTCTATATTAAAGTTACTTTAGAAAACTCTTGAACCTGATTGGCTAAAGATAGCTCCCTTACTTTAGCCAATCATGTTCCACTTCTTAATATCTGCCTGGCCAATGATGGAAATTTTCCTTACATAAGCCATTAAAAATATGCCTTGTACAAGTAGCTGCAGAGCCCTTTTTCCCAAACCTGGGTAGTGTGTATAAATAGCTGTTTTATATTGTAGATCATAAGGCATGTCATTGGTACATGTACATATAAGAAATGGAATATAGTTTTGATACATTCGGAAAATCTATACACCGCTTAGTCGGTTAAGATACGCAGTTGACAGGCCTAACTGAAGTTGGTTTGGACACTGTTTAACTGGCCTGATTGAAGTTGGTAAAGATGTACACTTAACAGGCCTGGCCTATAAGTCAATCTCTTCATATTTTTATTCATTTTTTTTTCCTGTTTGGTTCCCTTCCTCCATTGCAGCAAGACCAAGCAACAAAAGACAAAGCCTTACAGAGCATGGCAGCGATGTCATCAGCGCAGATCGTCTCGGCTACTGCCCTCCAGAACAAAGCTGCCGCCATGGGCCTTGGAGGTTTAGGGTTACCAGGGGCAGCCCCTCTCAGACCGCCCTATCCAGGAACACCGGTATGTATTTGAGCCACGCCCTTGTATCTCTCATCCTTGGTATTCCTTATCCTTTCATAGGAAGATGGTGCACATAGTGCGTCCTACATGTATGGGGATGGGTTCTATTTCATATGATTACTTGGGACGGGAAATTACCAGGGTACCCTTTCTAAGACCGCCCTATCCAGGAACACCGGTATGTCTATCCCCTTGTATCTTTCATCCTTTCATCAGGACATGATGTGCTTAATGGCCCTATGGTTGGGTTGGGGGGGGGGGGTGGGGGGGGGGGGGGGGGTAGTTCTTCATGACATTTCAGTCTTATTGGATGGCTTATTGTTACTTGGGATAACTACTCTCACGAGCACTGCTATGTATTTGAACCCGAGGCCACGCCCTTCATCTTCCATGCTTGGTATCTCTTAACCTTTCATAGAGAGATGGTGCAAATTCTATGTCCTTTGGGGAGGGGATTCTCTTTTTCATTTCACAGGATGACTTTGGTATTCCTCGATATAACCTCTCCTAGACCGCCCGACCCAATTGCAATTGTGTATACTTACAGCCACACCTTGTGTCTTTCATACTTACTAAGGAGATGATGCACGTAGTGGGTCCTATGGGGGAGGGGTTCTCCTTTATATTCTAGTATCATAGAATGCCATTAGGGTACCTCTTTCAGACTCCCAACCTGGAAAACTGGTATCTTTTATGTTTGAGCCCCCCCCCCCCCCCCCTCTCATGTTGAGTGATGCAGATAAACATTGAAGTAACTCACTTTTTACTTCTCCAAGTAAAGCTGTGAGCTAAATTTTGTGTTAGCATTTCATAGTGATAACCATATTCCTTCTTTTAATTCTTGAGGCTTTAGACTATCTATCCTGTGACGTCAATCGTGGTTGAATTTATTATATATATTTTTTTTGGGGGGGGGGGGGTTGGATGGGATGCGGTGTTGCAGGATACAGTACCGTAACGCTTTGGTGACAGTGCTCCACGTTCTGTGATTTGGCTCAATTACATTTTGATTCAGAGCCCTAAAAATTGTGGATGAGCAGAAAGAGATAAAGATATCTGCACACACTGTGTCCATTTTTGTAGCATGACCATATTGGGTTTGATATCAGGAATTTCAAAAAGGAGAATAGGCTGTAAAATGCTTAAATTGGCAACACATTTGAAAGGTTCAACATCATTTTTAAAATCAAAATTGGCCATTTTTTCAACTTTCTAACAAAGGTTTTATTAGAACCATATAGCATTAAAAGAAAAGTATTATTGTTGCCAATTCGAAGAACAATAGGTGATCAATTTAGACCTTGAATAATTCCTCTCGGTGAAAGGGATAAGGCAGGCATGAAAGCATATCATCCTTGTGTTTATTTTTGTATATATATTTTTCTTTAAAGAGCTAAACTTGATGAAATGAATATAATCTACTGAGAGATGCTTTCCCTTTGGATTACATTCTCATGAATGTTTCATCGTCTTTCAAGATCGATGTCGTTTCGGTTAAACCAGGGGATTTCTTTTCCTTCTCTATTCTCTTGTCTTGCTCTAGATAAAGCAAATCGTCTGCATCAATTAAAATCCCTTTGCTCTCCTCTTCTCCTCCTGTCTGACTTCTGTCTATGTCTTCGTCATCAACAACCGTTTTTTCCCCTCATATTGTCCCCTTTTGAGGCGATATTAGATTTGGTGGAATTCCTTGGCGATTTTTGTGTCCGGCCTTGATGAAATATTAGTGCGATGAGGTGCTGAAACATGAAGAGGATAGTGTTGCCTGCATCTCAAATACTAAAACCACATTGTTATTTTTTATTAAAAAAAAACACCTTAGTAGTTCAGTGTCCCCTTCTAGTAAAAATTCTTGCATGCAGAATGCTATGAATTATGCTATGAATTACATATATTATATGAGCAGAAAGAGCAAAAATATAATTCTTTTTAGTCCATTTCTGTTCAAATTCATCGTGATGTTGATGAAAAAGAGCAATATAACTGAATATAAGCATTAGAGTCTCTCAATTGGCAACGCAGAATGGATTTTATAATTACTATTTTTATGTATAAATTGGAAATATTTGTTGTATTTAGTCAGTGATTTCCATTCACTTTGCTCGGTTTAAATACATTTAGATACATACAAGAGGGAAAGGAGAGAACTAATGTTGCCAATTTGAGGAGCCAGAGCTGATTCATGTAGGCTTTTAGAAAATTCTAAACTGCTGGTGAAGAGTAGGAACCTGAGATGAATCCTATGGGAAATGCAGTTTGAATAAACGTGAAACTCCTTTCAGCGTATTAACGCCATGGTTTGCTTTGAATTTGAATTGAAAAATACAGAATATGTATCCAGCTCGGTGTTGTAATCAAAGATCTGTATTTACATCTGGGCCTTGTTTCATAGAACTTATCAATAACTGCTCCATTTCTATGACAAATTTGCTCTCAGCCAATCAGATGCAAGTATTTCAGTAGCTTGTAACTTGTTATTGATAACAAGTTTTATGAAATGGGGTCCTGGGCCCTGTCTTTCTTACACTTGCAATTAATTTCAAATTGATTTGATATTGAACGGTAGGTTTAGTTTTTCAGGGTTACACCGTGTAATCTATCAAGGAATAAGAGCCCTGAAACGGGCCGGTGAGCTCCGCTAAGAGCTCTGTGGTTCTCAACGTTTCGATAAGGATGCTCTGATCGTCATCAGGAGAATGACTAGAATGACTGATTTGATATTGATATCAAAGGCAACTCTGCCTATAAGAGATAAGAGACTGTAAATTTGCGATTTGATTGGAGGAATTGCGACTTGCAACTCTTTATAAGACGGCCCTGGCATGCTAAATTCTCTTTTTGCATTATGTTCATGCCTGCTCTTAACTTAACCCGAAGGTTTGTTGAAAAAAAAAAACCAACCCAATATTCCAACGCCTTTTTCTTTTCAGTATTTGAGGAGATGGGAGTTAGAGGGCCATAATCAGTTAGAAATAAAGGTACCGATTACTAATATTTTACCGTTTAATGTGCTTAGAATGAATCAGGTTTTGGATTGCATTTATACATTGTTATTATTTTTGTAAGAGGAATGTAGCATGTCTCAAATTCTGTCCAAGAGGAATAGAGCATCGTGATTTAAAAAATCTATTAATTTCTGTTTCTTTTTCCTTCTGTCATGCATGAGATTAAAAATGAGTAAAAAAGTATGAGGAACAAGTGAGGAAAGTCGTATCAGGTTGATGGGGTCAATGTACTTTCAATTAGTGATGCCCACTGCTAATTTTCACATATTTGTCAGAAAGAGCATGACTTTGAATATCTCCTCCTGTGAGAATTACATCTCTAGAATTGTGCACAGAGGTTGTTAATTTTTATCGACAAAAAAGGCCTTTATGAGAGAGAGAGAGAGAAAAATGTGCTCTTGCTTTCCTTGAAAATATATTCCAAAATCAGTTAGGACCAAACAAAATCGGATCTTGTGTTAATGGGGGCATCTCTTCCCCCCAATATATAACAGTATTTTTGTTTACGGGGATTGCTTTGTTCATGTCAGTTTTTGACATTGTCACAGGCAGACATATACATTTTTATTGAGAATGTAAGGGGGGGGGGGGCTCTGTTTAGTCTTTTGAGCAGGGCTACTCCACCCCCATTCCGTCTTCCCTGCATCATGACAAAGCTGGAATCAAAAGTACAAGTTTGGCAACTACATGTACACAGAGAAGCCGCAGAACATTGTACTTTGTTGTAACCTCTCTTTCTCGCAACATGCTGTATTTATCCCGAACCCCCTCTCCTTCCTGACATCACACATAAAAAGGAAAGACGACAATCATTTAAAGAAACTAATACTTCATTTAACCTTCTGGATTCTAAACTCAGGCATTTCTTGTAGACTCTCCATGGGATATGTTCGGGGTTGGGGTGCTGCGGGGTGACGGGAGGAACGTGTTATGTTCTGACTGGAGGAGACAACAGGTGTAATGGGGGTCCCCCATGGCAGCTCTTCGGCTCGCTAGGATTAAGAGTCCAGACGAATAGCCAAAGGGGGCACCTCCTCGTACCCCTCGCAAACCACAGAGGGACGCGATGATGAGTCATCGCGGACAACATCGACTATCTCCTTCAAGGAAAATGTCTTCCCTCAGACCTTGAAAACTGCCGTCGGCTCTTTAACCCTCCAACTACCTCGCGTTGTCTTATCACTGCCAGGCATAGGCGGAATGAGCGTTTAGCAGCGTAGGGGTTAAGGGAGGGACGGAGATAGACTTGCGTGATATTTTAGACAACGACTTTGTCGCTTTTGGGGCAGCAGGTGGCAGGTACAGGTGTGAAAGAGACCCGAGAAATTGGAAACAGATTTTTCATTCTAGGGTTGTTTTCTTCGCACATTCTGTCGATTCCTTGAATGTTGATGGACATGCATGGCCTTAAGATGAATGTCTGCCTCTATTATTTAAAAAAAGAGAATGAAGAATATCTATTTCAATTAAAGGGAATAACCACAAATGGTCAAGTGCATCTTTCATACATGAATTTCAGAAATTGTTTATCTGGGGAAGAGAGACATGGATGGTATTACTTTTAGGTATATAACAATGAAAAAAAAAAAACAGGAGCTGAGAGCCATTTGGCTTCGGAAAGTGTGAAAAGAGGCTTGGCATAAACTAATGAAATACATGCACATCACAATTACTGGAAGAAAACCTCAATTTTGCAAGGGCATATCCAAAGCTCTCTTAAATAAAAGCAGAAGATGATGTAGTATAATGTCTGTTTTAACAATATTAGTTGAAAAATAATAATTCCTGGAGTTATATTGAATCATTTAAAAAGGATACATTTTTCAGATATATACTTCTTGCCCATTTGTGTATATTCTCTTTAACTGAGAAAAGGAAACTTCTGGTGACAGAATTGCATGGATTCTGTGAAAATTTGTCTACTGTTGTCCGTGATGGAATGACTGTGCATAATTGTTTATCTTCCACTTTTGTTACAGCAATTATGGCAGCCTGGGCTCACACAAGCGGGACCATCACATGAGTAAGTATATCTGGGACTGAAGAATTATATGAAACAATAATAGTATGTATAAATGTAGTATGCATGTTGATTTTTTCAAAACAAATTTTCGTATTTGAATCTCTTTTTTTTTTTTTTTGGGGGGGGGGGGTATTTTTGTCTTTATTGTCAGCACTTCTATCTCTATCCCTTTCTTGCTTCTTTCTCTTTCTGTCTATCTGTCTGTATGTCTGTCTCTGTCTGTCTGTCTGTCTCTCTCTCTCTCTCTCTCTCACTCACTCTCTCTCTCACTCTCTCTCTCTCTCTCTCTCTCACTCACTCTCTCTCACTCACTCACTCCCACTCTTTTTTTTCTCCTTTGTCTTTGTCTAGTCCTAATCCCTTCTCTAGACATTGTTTGTTTTCTAGGGATTTGCTACAACCCCCTCCCCTTCTCTGCTCTATTTCTTCCTCTCTCTTTTTCTCTGTCACTTCATCTACATTTTTGGCAATAGATATCTGCTTTTCTCTCACAACTGGGTCCCGTTTCATAAAACTTGTTATCAATAACAATTGCAACAGATCTATGACAAATTCGCCCTCAGCCAATCAAATGCTAGGATTTCAGTAGCTTATAACAGTCATTTTGATTTGTTACTGATAACAAGTTTATGAAACAGGGTCCTGGTATGTGTCTCTTTATACTGTCTCTTGATCTCCGTCTCTCAATCCCTAAGTGAAAACAAAAAATACATGCATAGAAGCAGTGAGCAATATAGATATGGAGAGCATTGCAAGAGCTCTTGAAAACCCAAAATATAGCTGGTAAAAGAAAATTTGCTTCTTGGAAATCGTGCTGATACTCTAGCTAATCCAAGAAGAGTTCATGTGAACATGAAAAGCAATTGTTTACAATGGTATATTGTTTATTGTGGGTCAGACCTTGGTACTAACAATAGCAAGATTTGGCATTAAAGGTACACGTTACAGCTGTCCTACTCAGCCGGCCCTGCTATTAAAGGGAAGGTTGAGTTATGAGGAAGTTGAAAACTAATTTGTGAGCTTTCTCATTCATTTTATGTCAGTTTGGAAGAACATCATAGTAGATGTGTCCCTGAAAAAGGATTGCTCTTCAAATGCCCTCATATTTGAAATATGACGAGAAATATCTGAAATGTTCAGGCCGAACAATCACAGTCCCATATACCCATTTCTATGTCCAGAGCATGTGCTTTTCAGCAAGATTGAGTCAATTTCTTATTTTGATTATTGCCAAACATCACAGTATACAGCTATTCTTATTTAGACACGATGAACCTTTCCCAATTGCTTTGAGACAGTTTATTCACCATGTATTTGCATGACCAGTACTCAACTTTCTCTTAAACATTCACGAACATCCATGTACTCACTTGTACGCACAACATAGTAGGCTGTACCTTTAAAGGGTACCAACCACCAAAAGATATTTTGCTTTGTTGGTTCCGGGTTCCATGTCGCTATGCTCTACTCAAAATATGAGCTTCAAATGTTAATTCTATAAAGACTTATTGCAAGTTGAAATACACTTCAAATAAACATTACACAAATAATTTTTTCAGGTGATTGGTACACTTGAAAATTTTGTTATTATCCTTGAGATCTGACCAACCCTTCCCCCCCCCTCTCTCTCTCTCTCTCTCTCTCTTTCACTCTTCTCATCTACCATAAATCTTCTCACATCTCGCATTCCGTCTTCCGAGTGCTACAAAAAAATATATATTCATCCTTTAACAAATATCTCTCCTTTCTTTTCTCCCCCAGCATCAAACCATTCACATCAGCTCAGCCTTACCCACCCACGGCCACGACGGTCAGCGAGTACGCGTCGGTCACTCCGGCGTGGGAAGGAAGGTCAATCGGCATGAGGAAGTTACGGCTAGTCGAGTTCCAAGCCTTCATCGAAAGGACGAGAGAACCGGATAGTGTGAGTCCCCTTGTGGTGCTGTAACAATGATCCAAGATGTAGTTGTTGCATTTGGGTTTTAGGTTAGGCTAAGGATTACGGTTAAAATTGATTTAACCTATGGATATCTGAATTATTTTGTTATATAAAAAGCAGAAAGCATCCTTTAATAACTTCATTAACAGAATGTGGAAAGTATTGAAGATTATTTTGAGAAAGATGAAACGCAAAATATTTCAAATATTTCTCTTGAATCAAAATGTTCATGTGACCATTAGATATATCAATGGAAATGATTGTAAATCCATGCCATGCAAAGGCATACATCTAGCAACAAGCTTTGTAATTCCATGACAGCCTTGTGAAATGGTCCTTTTTGACTCTGAAAACTTCATTTTTGTCCCTGTACCTGCATGTATGAGTATTTTTATGTCTGCAGTCTACTCTAATACCACCTCCCTCTTTCTCATCTCATTTTGCCACAGTATAACAAGCATTTCTTTGTACATCTGGGTCCAAATGTCAGCTTCTATGATCCCCTCTTAGAGGTAAGTGCCTTTTGCATCTCATAATTTGCAGCTTACTTTTGAAAGGACTTAATGACAAGGGTGAAATGGTATGAATGCATTTATACGCATGACACAATAATGCTCCTCATGGAATGGAGATAGTGCACACAATGTTGGAGTGCTTGAAACCAAGTGACAAGGTTGGTAACAACGGTGTACCAGACCTACCACACACTATTTGGTGAGCTATGTGAAGAAAAGCAGAAGTGTGGATGCCCAAAGAAGTGCTTCAAGGGCAGCCTAAAGCTCTTTCTAAAGGCTTTTCGCATCCCAACTCCCAAATGGGAACACTTTGCCCAAGACAGGACTATTAAAGTGGCGTTCACGTCTCCACCTTGGGAGCTCAGACCCACAACAGGAATCTTACTGAAGCTGCGCAGCACAGAAAGGCAGGCAAGGAAGGTGAAAGCTTTAAACCTCCAACCTGCATCCACCCCCTGCCCCCACTGCCAGGGTAAATTCACGGCTCAGATTGGCCTTTACAGCCATCTTTGTGGCCACTTAACCTAGCTAGGCAATACGCTTTATTGAGGAGTGGTCGTTATCGCTATACGATGTCAACATATATGCCACACCTGCATAAACCCTCATTTACAGCTATGCTGGTGATGCAGCCTTCTTCTCTTCCCTCCTCTGCTGTTCTCTAGCTTTGTAACAGGCTCCCTTCGCAATCTGACATCGTCGTCATCAGTAGAAGTTTTCAAACCGAGATTGAAGACATACCTGTTCTGACATGACTTGCAATTATTGAACAATTACTGCCACTGCTTGGTTAATTGTATGTTAACTCCAATCCTGACCCAGGGATGACATCTCGGAGCATTTTGAATCAAGTAGAAAAGGCACTATGTGAATTACCACCATTGTTGTTATTGTTTTCTCTTTATATTATATTATTTATTATTGTTATATAGATGTTTGAGATGTTTGTGAATAACGTTTTAGGTTACACCACTTATATTCAGTCAAACCTGCTTTAGCGACCACCTGTATAGAAATACCACCTTGTCTATAAAGACCACAATTTTTACTTCCCTTGAAACATGTTCCTCATTGAAACATGTATTAAAGGAACCTGTCCATAAAAACCACCTACTCGTAAAGACTGCTTTTCTTGTCTCTCTTGAGCGGTCTTTGTAGACGGGTTTCACTGTATTTTAAAGAGCCCTGGCAAAAACTGGTGAGCTCTGCCAAGCTGTTATCGTCATTTTTCACCGTCCTGCTTTTGTTTTGTCCATTCTTGCTGCAGGCAGTCGACGTGAGGCAAATATACGACAAGTTTCCAGAGAAGAAGGGCGGTCTCAAAGATCTCTATGAGAAGGGACCTTCAGAATCTTTCTTCCTCGTCAAATTCTGGGTGAGTACCTCTCCCTCAAATTCCATCAAACCTGCCCATAGGGATCACTTGATTTGAAAGACTACTTTTTTCCCTTCAGATATTTTAAAAATATTTGCATCATCATTAACCTAATTCTGACTCAAGGAAATTCTCGCTACCCCAAATACGCCATTTCCCCAACAGATGGCGTTTGTCATGCAAACCACGCATGCGCAGTGCTGACAATATCACGATGAGGTCGACAAGTGTTTGTCTTTTTGCATTGAAAATGTACACAGGTATTACAAAAATCCTCGAGTTTGAGTATAAATTAACAGACATGTTTGAAAAGATACCATGATTTATTGAGACAATTGGTTGCATTTTCAAAATTTGAGTTTATGTCATGCGATCCAAAAATTAAGCATTTTAGCACTCATTTTATTCATAAGCCGTAGTATTTCAATGCGGACCGGAAGTAAAGTTGATGAAGATGCGGATCATTTCCATGCATAATATTGCCCTCTACGTCGAAAATTGCATATTTGAGGTAGCGAGAATTAGCTAGATCACAAAAGAACGTTCCTGGTAATTCGCAGTGGAATATTGGACTATTTCACTAACTGCTTTTGCGAAAATAAGCCTTGGCTATTATTCCCAAGCCATCTTTGTCTTGTACCTGAAATACGACTTGTACAAATACAGTCAAACCTGCTTTAGCGACCACCTGTGTAGAAAGACCACCTGCCTTTAAAGACCATACTTTTTGTTTCCCTTGAAAGTGTTTCTCATTGAAACGTGTATTAAAGCAACCTGTTCATAAAGACCGCTTTTCTTGTCTCCCTTGAGTGGTCTTTATAGACGGGCTTCACTGTAACTCAAAACTAACCAGATGCTCTTCTCTTTGATACGTTTCGCAGGCGGACCTCAACACAAATATGTCAGACGAAACGGACGTCTTCTATGGGGTAACAAGCCAGTAAGTATACAGTGGGGAACGACTTACCGGGGATCTATTTGAATAGTTAAGATGTTTAGAAGTGTATTTTGTGTTAAAGCAGTGTATTAAAGTTTCTAGTTTTGGATTTTTTGGTTAAAACAGATATATGGTTTAGAAAAGCCAAATCCCTACAAATTTGATATTCTTGGCTTCCTTCAATTTATTTTGTTGAGAAACGATGTGTTAGTGCCAATTTATTCATAGTATTTGGGAAATTCCCCCAACCTAATTGTCGTATTTCTTTAATTCTTAGTTAATAAGTCCTATAATGATTTGCAACATTTTTTCCCCATATCTCTTTTTCGTATGCAGTTATGAGAGTGAGGAGAAAATGACAATCACGTGTTCAACCAAAGTCTGCTCGTTTGGCAAACAAGTCGTAGAAAAAGTAGAGGTGAGTCTTCGTTTATGATGGAATGTATGCATGCTTCCAAAATCTATTGGGACACAAAAGGCACCTTTTAGCAAGTTTGCCCACCTATTGCAGAGGCATTTCCAGGATTCCTAGAATTTGGGGAGGGGGGGGGGGCACGCAGGCATGTCTCCTAGATCTAACACAAGTAGCAAAAGAAAAAAGGGAGAGAAAATGTTTATCTGATTTGCCGATGGGGGCACGTAATTTGGCCCGGGGGGGGGGGGGGGGACGGGACTAGAGCCCACATATTGTGGTTGGGCTCAGTAAGTTTTTTTGGAAAGGTTTGTCAGAGTCCTAAAAAAATACCTGGTATAAGAGCAGAAAGAGTTTAGATTGCTATTGCGTTACAATAGATCATTGCACAACTGGCAATTTCAAATAGAAATATAAACAACACTTGAACAAGTTAAAACATCCATGATTTTGCATACAAATTTTCAATTTAAAAACATGGTTTCTGTCCACGTACATATGTATGTGTTTTTTCCAGATACAATTCTCTTTATAATAAGAGAGTACCAACTTTAATAGACAAAACATAAAATGCAGGTGGGCCAATTTGTAGAAGAAAAGCTAATCGTTTCAGCCTTTTACAATTCCCTGTGATGAATGGGTAATATATCTATGATTTCTTCTCAACTCTATGAGTTATTGGGTGGGTGGATCATTTAAACGGGGATGTTTCTTCACCACAAGATTCCCCTTGACTTTTCAGACGGAGTACGGGAGGTACGAGAATGGTCACTTCATCTACGAGATCTCGCGGTCGCCCATGTGTGAATACATGATCAACTTCATCCACAAACTCAAGCATCTCCCCGAGAAGTACATGATGAACAGTGTACTAGAGAACTTCACAATCCTGCAGGTAAATGGTCTTTTCTCCTGCAGATGCTTGTAAAATGCCTCCAATTATGACAGACAATCAAAAGCTAGGTTCACACGACAGCCCCTAAACTTTAGCTTTAAAGGCCAAGTCCACCCTAACAAAAAGTTGATTTGAATAAATAGAGAAAAATCCAACAAACATAACGCTGAAAATTTCATCAAAATAGGATGTAAAATAAGAAAGTTATGGTATTTTAAATTTTCGCTTAATTTCGCAAAAACAGTTGTATGCACATCCTGCTCAGTATGCAAATGAGGGAACCAGTGACGTCACCCACTCACTATTTCTTTTGTATTTTATTACATGAAATACGAAATATTTTAATTTTTCCTTGTTATAATGTGAAACAAGGTTTGATTCCTCGCTGAACATGTGTAATTGCCATTGTTGCAACCTATACACAATTTAATGAGAGCTTCCTAATTGTGAAATCTGCAGAAATTAAAATATTCTATATTTCACATAATAAAATACAAAAGAAATAGTGAGTGGGTGACGTCACTGGTTCCCTCATTTCCATACTGAGCAGGATGTGCATATAACTGTTTTGCGAAATTAAGCGAAACTTTAAAATACCATAACTTTCTTATTTTACATCCTATTTTGATGACATTTTCAGTGTTATGCTTGTTGGATTTTTCTCTATTTATTCAAATCAACTTTTTGTTAGGGTGGACTTGGCCTTTAAGATAACTTGAGGTGTTGTCATGCAATTACATTGTGAAATTAATTTCCCAAAGCAATTTCGAAAGGTTAATCATGTCTAAATAATAATTGGTGTATACTGTAAGGTTTTGGAATCAATCAAAATGATATTAATTGACCCAATCTCGCTGAAAAGGACATGCACTGCACACAGAAATGGGTATATGGGACTGCACACACATGTGGCATGAATGTTTGGCCCGGACACTTCAGCTATTTTTCATCATATTTTTGAATATGAGGACATTTGAACATCAATCCTTTTCAGGGGACATTTCTACTACGTGATGTTCTTCCAAACTGACATGAAAATAATGAGAATGTTCAGAAATAATTTGTCATCTTTCCCAGGACTCAACCTTCTCTTTGAGCTTGTAGTTTTCAACTACTTTATCTTGTAGTTACGGATCGTGCATACGCAATCATGATTTCATAATTTAGGTTCACTCAAAGTTTTGAAACCCCAAGCAATCTTCTGGTTAATGCAGCATGGGGTCCTCACTCAAGTTATGTGCCGTGTGGACGCAACCAACTTCCAGGTTTCACCCACTTGTTAAGATTGACCTCTCTATACATACACTCAAGTATCTAGTTTTAACGACTGCTCACTGGGCTCATAGTTTCAAAACTTTGAGCTGTTGTTGGTTTTGGTCCCGAGCGAACTCTCATTGTTTCAAAACTTTGAGGTTTCAAAACCTAACGTTTATGACTACCCGTGCCAGTGTAACTAATCTTTCTGTTTGATTTCATTTCTATTTTAGGTTGTCACAAACAGAGACACGCACGAGACGTTACTATGCATCGCCTTTGTCTTTGAAGTGTGTACCAGTGAGCATGGACCACAACATCACATTTACAGACTTGTCAAAGACTAGCACATTTTATTTCATAAAGACTTGGGAGAAGACTAGCTTTATACTTTGTTTCCCACCTGTGCAAGAACTGCCAACTCTTGAATTTGTTTTCTTCTCGTTTTTTATCGTCTTTTCAATGTTTTTAATTGCTGCTTGGGAGAAGTGTGATCTCAGAGATAATGTATCATTTCTTTCTCGTGAAGTTCTTTGGGATAATCGTGATGGGCAGAGCACCGGTTATGAAGCAAACTAGAGAGTAAAGAAAAGAAACGTCAATGAAAACGTTAAAGGGGTATGTTCCGGGGCACTGTTCCTTCAATTCTGCTGTGTTCAGACTCGAAGAGTGAATGATCACTTGCAAAGAAACATCCCTAAAAACGTTCATGGGGCCTGCTCCAGGAACTGTTCAGCTGTTCCTTCAATGCTGCTGTGTTCAGACCTGGAGAGTGGTTGATGAGGAGGAATGAAACGTCAACCAGAACGTTCTAGGAGTTCACTCCATAGCTCAACTTCTGTGCTCCAATTCTCTAAGGTGCTGCCTTAATACAACTTCTATTCAAACCGAGTGATTTCTGTGCTACTTTCGCAAACCGGCAACGCAAATCATCAAGTGGGTCAAAGGCACAACCTCGCGTTATCTGATCGAGTTTGTGAGATATCCTTGTGCCCTCCCAGTGTCCTTCTGCATGGCAACATACAGTGTAGCTATCATCCAAAAAGCCATCGAGGCCTTTTATGCCCTTTTACCAACCGTGCTTCAGCAAGAACAGAAAAGGACAATGACCCTCCTCTTCATAACACCAAAAGACATGGTCTTGTTCAAATCTCAACATGAAACACTCTAAGTTGGTGTCGTTCTTGAGGCAACAGATGGTTCACCAATGCAAGGGCGTTTTTTTCTGTTGAGCCTTATTGTCGTAAAATTGAGCAATGTATTCTTTGAAGCTTCTTACTTCAATGTACTGTTATAGTATCTTCACAACTTAACCCTATGAATAGGTTTTGATTATGGTGTAACAAGAATATTCCATACACCCCCAGCCCGAGTTATTTAGGGCTCGGTATTCAGGGGGTTAAACAATACTGGTCACTTACATATCTAACAAGGTTTTCTACAATCCAATCAATGAATCAGTGACATAATCATTTCTCTGATTACTAATGAATAATGTAGGTGGTCACAAAACTCTGTACTTTTTATTTATGATCCGAGAAATCCTCACATACATGTAAATCATGTGATTAGAGCGTATAGCGTGTATTCATTATTCTGTAGCATTTCAGATTGTGTTTGTGGAAACAAGCCTGAAAGAACATTTTTCTTTCTCTTTGAGACTTCATGGGGAAGTACGATATCAAAGAAGAGTAAATTTCATGTTCTTATCGAGTAATCATCGTCCGCGAAATCATATTTATTTACAAAAATATTACCAGAGCTCCATAGAAAGAGAGATAGAGATAGAAAGAGGTTGGGGGTAAAAGTGTGATAACAATTTTGATAAGTTCGCGAAGTGAGTGGCGTGTGTTCAACCAAAGTATCAGGTGGTCTATTTGAGTTTTAAGAAACTTTTAAGGAATCTGAGTCTCTCTCTCTCTATCTGTCACTCTGTCAATGATTATATTAAATGAAATTGACAAAAAATATCTTCACAATCATTTGATTTAGTCCTCAAGCAAAGTGCCTTTTTACAGATCTGTTGTCAACAGTATTATGCATATCCAAAATGAGGCATTATCTTTTATAGGAGAAAAATATTTGATTGATATTTAAAGATATAATTTTATTTGTCCCCCCTTTTTTATATTCCCTTTGAATGTCATGAAGAGTTTTTTTAAAGCACATGCATGTAATAAAGTTTTGTTGCAGTGTATGTCCATCACTCTTTTAATGATTCAATAGATTTTTGTTTTTTAGGTAAAAAGCTAAAATACCAAAATGTTTTGTGGAAATACACTATTTAAGAACTGCTCACTTTACTTAAATAGTGCCATTTAAAGTCAACAAATTTTAAAACACGACGTGCCACATTTGTAGACAGCACGATTTGTTTGAAATCAAAACATCAAGTCCTGTATAACTATTGTTTTACCCAAGTTTTTTTTTTTTTGTTGCTTTGTCCAAATCAAAACCTCCTGAAGCTTTCTGTGTCATTACCAAAGACAAAAAAATACTACTGATAATTAAAGTTTCGGCTTGTGGTAAAAAGAATGTTAAGTACTCAAGGAAAATTTGGTGGGAATCACCGTCTATCTACATATATTTATTATACCACATTGGTAATGGATTCATTATAAAAAAAATAATCAAATGTAATCAGATCTATTCTTAATTTATTACCAAGAATCAAACCTAAATTGTGAAAATTCAATATTTAAATTAAAAATCACTACAAAAATCAGGCCTATTTTATAAAGAACATGAATTTGACTGTTTATTTTCTCATTTCAAAAATTATATTTATATGATGCAATGTAAATGGTAATATATACATGTATGTCTATAAGAAGTTAAATCAATTAATTTTATCAGAGTGTGATTGCTAAATGTGCCTTTACACAAAACGTAAGTGGTTACTTGGGCCAAAATATGAAAAGTGGTAAAAATATACAAGTGATCACTGTTTCCAAACAGGTGGTAAATGCTTGTTATACAGACATTGTTGATAAATGCCATTTCTCCTAAAATGTAGCTGGTTTATTTCAACCAATGATTGCCATTTTATATTCTTCCCCCCCCCGCAAAAAACCCCACTAACTTTTGCAATGACATTTTGTGAACTTGAGGGTCAATGTGGGTTCTTTATGAACTTTCAAGGGCCAATCGACGCTCCCACATACCACCTTTTTTCCTTTTCTACTACCAAAATTATCCTGTTAAGGAATTTCTCTCTCGCTTTTACATAACATCGCTATCACTGTCGCTGGTTTTTAGGGTTCTTTAAAAGATTTCAAGGGTTGATACAGTGCTGCAAAGTACCATGTGTCATTTTCTACCACCAAAACTAATTCTATTTAGGAATTTTCTCTCTCTTGTTTTTTACACCATCATTATGCCTGTCTCTGTAATATATAGTTTTACATCACAGAAATGCCAAAGCTCACTCATACATTTGTACTTAAGCCAAATAAGAAAAAAAGATATTTTTTTTTTTGTTGTTGTTGGTTGCTCTTCACTCGTTTTAATGTGGAGCTCTTATGGACGGGGGATCTTACAAGGGAATATAGTGTCTTTACAGAAGCTTTTTTGATACAAAATCTTGATGAAGAAAATTATAAGCTGTGAATACAGATGATTATTTCTACATTTTCTCACATTTTTACTATTTTGACCCGTTTGCTCATTTTGCTTTTTCTTACAAAGAGGTGATGTAAAGTTTGTTTTGTACAAAGAATACTATTCCATATTTACTATTTATTGTTGTTCGTGTGTATGGTATCTTCAAATGAAAAAAAATAATTGCTGTCTTTGTTCATTTGTCTTGTTAGACTTGTGATATATATCATAGACAGAAATGAAATTAATGATTGAATGCATGTCCCAAATAGAAATCGTAATATTATTCAGATTTTATTTCACAGAGATATTAATCATTTCAACCTTTTAGAAACTCTTTTAAAGACATTGGCGTGACATATTTTCTCATTACTGTTTCTTTCTGTGGGTCTATTGGATATTCTGAAATTTTGAAATCTGCATCTTCATTTCCTCCAAAGGGAAAACAAATTGTCCAAAGGAAGCCCAGGGACCCGTGACACAAAGCTTACATGTAGCATTGGTATTTTGTGATCAGTTGCATATAAAATTACATGATCAATCACAAAATAACATTCAATTGCCAACTTATTTTTTGTGAAATGGGACTCAGATTTATACAGCTAAAGAAATTTCAAGGAGATATTTGTCAATTTTAGGATATGATTATCAGTTGCCCGCTGTGGGATATAGGAGCTATTTCTTAAGTGGAAATATTCTGGAAATTAACTCAAATGTTTCAAGGAAATAATTTGAGAAGCAGAAGTTCTCACACATTTGTCATGACAAAAACAATCATGAGAGATACATATTTAGAAGAATTCGAGTATGAATCTGACCATCCATCATGCATAAATTAGCAGATCTAGACACAAATTTCTGAGGAAAATGTACTTGTAGTTATATTTAAGATAAAATGACATTGGGAACATCCACTGTGTGGATTTGAAAAAGTTTTAAGAGATGAAAATTTTCCGCTTCGAATAGATGTCTGGTTTAGTTTTTATGTTTTGGAAAAGCACAAAAGTTACTCAAACAGCAATCATTTTTTTCCCCTCTCTCTGCAGAATTATTTTTCATGTAGTTGAAGTGCGTTTTTTTACAACATATCTGTCACAAAGGCGTATTCATACTGGCTCTTTTATGCCACATAGGGCAGCGTAACGGGCAACAATATTTGGCTATCGTGCACAGAAGAGCGGGTCTTGTCTGTCGTTTGTTTGGTATGGTAAAGATTAATATTCACAGTGAACACCACACTTTTTATTTGTCGTCTACAATGTATACTGCCATCTATGTCCGACTGTGTTAAGGTGAATATTTCTTGCTTTTCAGTACAGTGTCACAAGGAATCGGAACGTTGCTTAAAAGTACTCTTTCTCGTAAATGTTATCTCAGATCGGTTAAAGGGGGCCCGCATTGGCATGGAGAGATTAAAATGTACACTGGATGATGGTTCGTCCTCTTGCGACAAAGAAATCGAGACAAAATAATGTGAAAAATGTGGATGATGTCATCACTGTTGCATTGTGGGGGAATAGACGGGACGCAATGATTAACAGATAGAGGGGGGAACCAGTCAGTGCGGCCACCCTTTAACTCTGGAAACGGGTGTAGAACCTCTGACCGTACTTACGTAGACGTACTGACGCGAGATCGTTCTTTTTTTAAATCTTGTCGATACTGTAATCATGAGGAGATTGATTTTAAAAGAATGTACATTTTTCTTTTGCATTTCTCGTTTCAAACCGCATCGGTGCTAATGCTTCATTTTGTTTTCTTAGAAAAAAAAATACGAAAAAAAAAATACCTTGTATAGATTGTAAGATATTTTACCAGAGAAACTTTTTACAAAGCTTTTGTAAAGCAAGACTTTATATAATTTTACTTGGGACTAGTGTAAGAAACATGGCATATTTTCTGAAATTTGTGTTGGTTTTTTTTTTCTGTACGTGATATAGAGCCAATAGGTTATATACGTGTTGTGTAGTTTGCATGCAATGATGGTGTTTTAGTGTTGTCATCACTGAATAATTTTATACTTCAGTTATTTCATGATTGTTTCTTTTTCTACTTTAATACTGCCTGTGATCTTGCAAGTATATTTCTTCGAGTAAGTTACTTCAGAGTATTTTTGAGGGGCCCGGTTGATTATGTTTTTGAGTGGGCGTGTTCATAGTTCATACCGCATGCACTAAAACAAATGGGACCAAACACTGTATGGTAGTTATGCTGGTTAATATGTAGGCAACCCAAGATTGTGTTCACACTGGACCATATCCAGTTCTGACTTACGTACCTTAAAGCTCACCTCACATTACACGATCCAACTGCGAACCGTTTTTCGAGGCAACAGCAGTTACAGTAGGCGTTGAAATATAAACAATTATAATCTCCTTGACCGAGATTCTGAATAATAATGTCAATGCTACAGTCAAAATTTAAGTGCATTGTAAAAGCCATCTTTTCGGAATAAAGGCCTAATCGGCTACTACTCGACTATCGCACAACTGGCCTGACGTCACTGCGATTCGGAGCCGATTTGGCTTATCCTCCGAGAAAGCTTGCAAGCCCCAAATCATTTCAATTTCATTATTCATATGACTAATCAGAACCTATTTAGATTACCAATGTTTGAATATTCATATCAAATGCTATTGTCAGTTCTTCCAAAATTGGACAGTAGTCAGATCCTATAGTGTGCGGTGAGCTTAATTCTAAAAACCTAAAATCCAATTGCAACCTAAGCCGTAAAGCTGTATCTAGCAAATGAAGGATCACCAATTATTCAGGTGATAATAATAATAATAGTGGCCACTTATATAGCGCTCATATCCGTCACGCAGTGACGCTCATGGCGCTTAGACATTATTATTACCCTGGTGATCCGATCGATGCTCCAACAACATTTCTTTCTGCATTTTTATCGTCGAATCATAGGGTTGAGGTTCCTTGCAGTTGGGTTAAGGTTGGGTTTAGAGTTAAGTTTAGGTGTACGTTGGGTCCATGGTCGAAGATAGGTATTGGGTTAGTGTTGCAAGAAACGTCGGACCATCTGTTGTTCAATTCATAGCAAATGTCAGATTATCGTTAAATACACAGTGCCAGAACTGAAGATGCCTTTTATTTAGGTTGAATGTGGAGAAACACTTGCAGGAATCAGATGTTGGAATATTCTGTTTGACTTGTAATCAAGAGTTGCCTTTCGATTATGAAGATATCATATTTTACATCTCAATGATTCAATTTCCCTCTCTCTGCTCCATGCAGTAAGAGAGCTACAGATGTTATGTGGTGGCTGGTGTATAACTTTTGCATGATGTTCGGATTCAAGAAAGGTTCATGCCATGGACTTAATGAATAGCAACACTGAAAGTTTGCAATTCCCTAGAGTTTCTTCTTATGAAAGCCGAAATATCCGGGAAGCATTTCATCAAGTGTCTTGTCAGTGATTTTTACCAACAACTGTTATAAGCTACTGAAATCCTTGCATCTGATTCGCTGAGAGCAAATTTGTCGGTATAAATCACTGACAAAACACTTGATGAAACGCTCCCCTGGTTTTATAGTAGCAGGATGGACACGTCAGTTTCATGATCTGGACGTTAGGTTTTCTCTGTACAAAACAATAGGAGTTAATGCCCTTCTGGCGCCAAACGGACGATATGTTGTCCGCAGCGTGTCCATTCACATTGTGGACAATGCATTCTCAAAACTTCATTGGCTGAATGCCAATAGGCAAGACCAGGGGGTGTTTCATAAAGCTGTTTGTAAGTTACGCACGACGACTTTACGCACAACTGGTGATCAGTTCTTGTGCTAAATGATTGAGAATCTGATTAGTATAGCACCCAAGAACATGTTCCAGTCGTTCGTAAAGTCATTCGTAACTTTACGAACGGCTTTATGAAACACCCCCTTGTTGAAGGAAGTAACACATGAGCAATGCATGCTAAACATCGTATCGCAGAAGCTTCTGAGCATGTTATATTTTGTGTTTGAGATTGTGACTTTTGGAAAGTGCCCTAATGCACCAAGGAGTGTGCAATTTGTACAAAACATCTCAGTTTAATACCAGTGTTGTATGTGAAGGCTTTAGCAGAAATCTGGTGAAGTGTTTTGAATTCATGGGACAATGTACTTCCATGTTCAACAATTGATAATTAAAGTATGGGAGATACCGGTAGCTATTTCATTATAGATTTATGTCTGGAGTTTGCCTTGCCATGTAAAAGGTCAACAAAGATTATGTACTTGAACAGTATAAGAGATGAATTACTGGTGATTAATTCAAAAGAAAAAGATTTTTTCTCCTTTCTCTCTCTCTCAAATTTATTTGACAGTACTTTGCAACGTCAAAGTAAAAATTAAAAAAAAACAAAACCCTCATAGCTGCCCACAAATTTTCAAGCTGAATGGAAAATGGTTTGTATTCTCGTAGAATTTTAAAAGGATTTTTAAGTCACTGTATATGAACATAATCTTATATGAATTCAAGCGATGGACAAGAAAGAGGGATATAGAACTCAAAAAAGTTGTTACAATGATTGATATAGAAATTGTTGGGGGCATTTGAGAACATGACATACCAGATGTTAATTGTATTCAACTTAAGTTTATGATTGGTACTCATGACTCACCGACTTTAATTGTTCTCAACAAGCAAAGTTTGTTGTGCTTGCCGAGAAGAGCCTTAGAAAAGCACATGTTATGACCCTGTGGTCCAGAGAAAAAATTACATTTACACAAATTTTGACGATTTATTTTTCCTTATAAAGATAAGATACCAGTTTGAAGTCTTGTTGGAGTCACGAGGGAATTTATCGGTATTTAAAAAATGTTGAATATAAGTAGGAAAAATGAACCAGATGTGCATCTCATTTCAAAGGAAAGAACCAGTATGCAAATTGAACTGCCTCATGAATATTCATAGGCTAGAGGAAAGTTGAATTCAGTGTCTTCAGATCTAATTTAGAAAAGCTCTATTTAGGGAAGAAAAAAAACTGTCACAAGTGCCTATATAATTACAATTGAGAAAAAAACAGACTTACTATAATAGAATTGAGACATTTTTCAAAAAACACATTCTTTGTTAATTTTTTTTCACGTTCCCTGGATGATGTGTTGTGGGGAATATTTAAGGTATCGGCTTTCGTTTGTCAGTGGTGAGTCTTATATTGTTTGTGATTTTTTTGTACCATGTAGTGTACAAAAAAAAGTGACTGCAAAAGATTGCTTTTCATTCATCTTTTGTACAAATAAAATTTAAAAAAAGTTTGCAGAAATACACAAATACAGTGTCTTGCTTTTTGTTGTCTACTTCGATGAATATTTTAATTTGTAAATTTACAAATACATGCAATACACAACTGAAGATAACAAGCAAAGGCTATATTTTAAGTACACAATGCTGATTGAAGTGAATACATAGTCATAAGTTGGTAGCCAAAATGCAAAATTATGAAAATACATCAACTTTGCTAATGTGCCTTTTCTAATTTTTAGTTATACATCTTTTTCTCACTTGATATTTAAAAACATTGAATACAATCTTGGCAAGGATGGACTATATATGTACATGTAGAGATATGAATATTTTGACCTACATAGTGCTGTAGTTTGCAACCAAAAAATCCTGGTCTGGTCAGGCGTGTTAAATTGCTATTAAAAAATCCTTACCGGGGTACTGGATTGGTCTAGGAACTCGTTCTTAACCTTCTAGTCACTGAACTCGGACTCGGTAAACCATCTTGCGGCATAGACTCTCTACGCAAACTCTTTCCACAGTAACGCATCGCTTCATTGCGGATTCTAGATGGCATATTTGTAAAGATAGCACACACAAAATTTCAGTGCCCAATATCCCCTACAATACATTTGCTGTTGTGTTACACAGGTCAAAGTCCACAGGCGGTTTAGTGAGTAATAAGAAGGGTGATCCCGGGCGGTTTAGTGACTAGGTTTAAGGAACAGGGTTAAAAGAAATGTCTGTTCTTTTCCTTAGAAGGCATTCTAACACCTATTACAATACACGATTGCCAGATTGTACATTCTACATGTATATACACACAAATATATACGGTAAGTAGAAGTATGAGTGATAGAAGATGACCAAACATGGGCCTTTTCCTTTTTCACTACTCTTTTCTACCGGACCTGCTTTGAGTTTTAGTCCGGCAAGTTTAAAACCAGTTCTTTGCTACAGGACGAGAACTACAGCCAAAGAGCATGATTCTACATGGACAAGGACAATATTTAAAGTAGGATTTTTTTTTAAAACACATCAAACCATTAAATGGGAGTTTTCATTCCGCAACGTACGCAGGATTCTAGGACGGAGATTAACTATTGCACATAACAAGGGACGCTAGGACGCCAGTCTTAAGTCTGTGGAAAATTGAAGAACCGGAACAGTAGTTCCATCCTAGATTCAGAGCGAACGTTGCATTTGCAATTTATCGTGCGTTCTTGATCTAGCACGTGTTGCCGTTCCGGTTCTTGAATTTTTGACAAAGAATGCCTAGGCATCCTTTGTCATGTGCAATTGTTAATCTCCCGTCCTAGAATCCCGCGTACATTGCTGAACGAAAACTCCCTAATAACAGTAATCTATCACATATATACTTATACATAAACATCATATGTTGCCAGCATCAATCTTTCTACATTGTAACAACAACAAAGACACACAAATAAATTCAGTTTCTATATGGACACATTACACTATGATAAAGAGCGATTCCTGTAAGACATATATCTTTGATCCATCAATTTCATCAAAAAAAGAAAACTTTCTTGATGTGACTGTTGACTAATAAAATCAATGATCCCTGTCACATCAAAACATTGGCCATTTTTGGATGAAATAAATGGATAAATGTCATACGGGACGTATTGGTAGTAATTATCCTAAAATGTCTTTATGAGCTTACAATGTGCTCTGAAAATTAGTACATGTACATGTAACTTGGTTTTAGCTCCGGCAACTGTTCTCAGAACATACATGCATTCAAGGAATGAGTCCTACCAGGGCCCCGTTTCATAAAACTTATCAACGACGAGTTGCAATAACTGTTATAAGCTACTGAAATCCTTCCATCTGATTGGCTGACAGCATATTTGTCATACAAATGTGGCAGTTAGTGATAAGTTTTATGAAATGGGACCCAGGTCGTACAACACCTCACGAGAGACAACTGAATATATATAAGAGGAAGAAGGGCCTAACTCCAACAAAACAGCTTTTTAGTGCTTGTGAGAAAAAAAAAATCAATATGTTAATGAAAATATAATTTAGCTTTGCAAGGATGTTTCATGGTGTTGGCTTGCAACACAGAGGCAAAATGATGCCCCCCTCCCCCCAAAAAATAAAGAAACAGCAACAACAACAAACAAACAAACAAATCTACAAAATATAATTTTTACACAGTATACCAACACTTTTAATGAACTGTAATCGCTCACATCCATTTCATTTCGTCTATAAATGATCAGTAGTCTAGTCCGGCCTAAGTCCAGAATATATCATGCTCCATGTATGGCTTAGATCTATTCCTGTTGGATCAGCGGTTGATGAAGTGGCCACGAAGTCCTGGTCTAGTTTTATTTTCTGCACCTGGCAGAATATATGGAACAGATCTATTCCAGTTGGTCCACAGCCGAATGAAAACAACTTCTTTCTGGTCCTGGTCTTGGTCTTGATTCCATACTAGAGCTACGACAGTCTTTGATCTAGGACGAAATGGAGCTGACTGGAAAGCTAGCCTTGCTCTTGATTCCCCTTTCAGGACATTGAAATGAAGGGATGGGACTGTTGTCATGAATCGCCAAAGCTCTGCAGTTGTTTTGGCTTGAAATTCCGCACCGATATTGAGAAAGTGGATTTGGCTGTAGAACAAAGAGAAACGGAAGAGAATAAAAATGAGATACCAAAAAATAATTTGTTTACTTACCTTGGTACACTTTAAACAGATAACCAAAACATTTTCATGGAAAATATAAAAAACATGACACCATTTCATGTTACTATTTCATTTGACTATTTTGAATCTCAGTCAAGAATATTTCATAATACAACCTCTAAGATTTGACTTAACATGCAATTTCTTCAAAGTTTAGTCGTATTCCGGTGGTAAAATATGTGGTGAGCTTCACACTACCACATCAAGTGACACAAAAATGATATACCATACTGTGTGTATACACTTTTTCAGTGCCATCCTTTGGAAATTTAACCATAAGTCACATACTTGACAATGCCGATTTGTCTAATTGACAAAAACTAATGTTACAAGTCACTGATTTTTTTAACACTTCACTGCTTTCAGAGGAGTTTCCTTTCTCTGAATAAAATATAGTTTCCAGCCACGTTTTCTTTACGCTGACATTTAAAAGACAACCTTAAATTGCATTGAAGTGAATTGAATTGAATTCTCGCTACCCCAAATACGCAATTTCGCCAACAGATGGCGTTTGTCATGCAAACCACGCATGCGCAGTGCTGACAATATCCCGATTGGGTTGACAAGTGTTTGTCTTTTTACATTGAAAATGTACACAGGTATTACAAAAATCCTCGAGTTTGAGTATAAATTAACCGACATGTTTGAAAAGATACCATGATTTATTGAGACAATCGGTTGCATTTTCAAAAGTTGAGTGGTTTATGTCATATGCGATCCAAAAATTAAGCATTTTAGCACTCGTTTTATTCATAAGCCGTAGTAGTTCAATACGGACCGGAAGTGAAGTTGACGAAGATGCGGACCATTTCCATGCATAATATTGCCCTCTACGTCGAAAATTGCATATTTGAGGTAGCGAGAATTAACTACAGCAATAATATCTGAAGTAGATATTTTAAACAGAAGATTATTAGCATGGGACCACACACACACACCGAGTACATTGCAAAATGTTTTTTTGAATGTGACTGATGCCCTTTTAAAGATAAAACTGAGATCTGGTCGAGGTGAAAAATATTTGTGAGCTTTCTCATTCTCTTTATGAGAGTTTGAAAGAATATCATTGTAGAAATGTCTCCTGAAAAGGATTGCTCTTCAAATGCCCCCACATTCGAAATACAAGAGGTAGCTGAATGTTTGGACCAAACATTCATGCCACATGTATATGTGTGTGTGTGTGTAGTCCCATATACCCATTTCAGTGTGCACTGCATGCGCTTTTCAGTGGGACTGAGTCAATTTCTCATCATTTTAACGATTCCAAAACCTCACAGTAGACACCTGGGCCCCCGTCTTAGAAAGAGTTGCGATTGATTCACATCAACTGTAAGTTGATATTAATCGTAGCTCCTGTCTATTTAGTACAGAGTTGCGATTGATATCAATTGCAAATTAATTGCTATCAATCGCAACTCTTCCTACATAATCAACCGTTCCCAACTGCTTGGAGACAGTTTCTTTCACAATGTGATTTCATGACCAGAACTCAACTTTTAAGAGCAATAATATGAGAGAACTTACTGGGAGGAACGGTGAGCTTAGATGTAAGAGAGACGATTGGCTGCATTAGACTGCTCCTATTGGCTACTGTCACTTCAAAGAATGGAACTACATGCAAAAGGGGGAAAAAATGGATGGAAATTAACTTATCACAATTCAATTGCAACTGATCTTTATATCACATCTCTAAAAAATACATGAATCAAAGATAATGAATACAGTAAGTAAATTGTACATAGAAAAAAAATAATAGATGGGAAATAAAAACATAGTGATAACCAGTGATGGAGTGGATGTGAGGGAGCAGCAAAGACCATTGTCCTGTCAAGGTTTCTTTGGATAATAACTCCATCACTGGCACAAAAGAGAAATTACAATATAAGTAACAAACTAATAAACAGCAAAATCATACAACTTAAAGAGTGAGTGAGTGATATGTGGTTTAAAGCCCTGTCAGCACCTAAGTGGGCTATATCCGGGCTTAACACATATGTTTGGTTCCATTAATAGTATATTCCATAAACACTGATAAGATAGACAAGGTTACAGTCCAATGTGAACAAGAGCAGTATACTAAGAGAACAGTAGATAAGAGAAGATCTAAAAAAGGACCAAGCTTATATTTCATAGAAGATACGAGATCTCTTCAGAAATCCCAAAATACTAGGTATTTTGACAGAAGTGAAAAGCTGCCTCAAGGAGGAAGCACGGAAATAGTAATTCCTGATGTGTGCGAAGTCATTGCACTCCAACAATAAGTGCTTCACTGTCAATGGAACATGACAGCCAGCACAAATTGGGGGCGGTTCGCCGCATAAAAGAAATCTGTGGGTGATTCTAGAATGTCCGATGTGACATCGAGTAAGGACAACTTGGTCACGACGTGGCAATGGGCACGTAATCAGAGGTTCACTCAGGATTGGTTTAATTGAGTGATACAACTTAAAGAGAAGGTTGAGTTCTGAAGGTGAAAAGTAATTTGGGAGCTTTGTCATTTTTTAAATGTCAATTTGGAAGATACATTTTTAGAAGAAATGTCCCCCTGAAAGGACTGCTCTTCAAATACCCTCATATTTGAAATATGACGAGCAGTAGCTCAAAGGTTTGGGCCAAACTGCCACATTTCCTTGTGCAGTGCATGTGACTTTCAGCAAACTTTGATCAATAATAATAATAATAATAATAATGTATTTATATAGCGCATTTTCCATATATTATGTTCAAATGCGCTTTACAATGATATTAACGGAATAAGTGAGTTTTGAGGAGCTTTTTGAAGGCATCCAGAGAGTGTTGGTTACGGAGAATTTGGGGTAGTTGATTCCACAGTTTGGGAGCAGCAGTTGAAAATACTCTGTCACCAAGTGTGGGCAGCATCTTGGGAGATGGATAGTTAAGCATGGTGCCTTGTGAGGAGCGGAGAGAGTACCGGGATGGTTGGCTGAAATAAGGTGGGGCGAGACCGTGGATACATCGAAAGGTGAGTAGCAGAATCTTGAAGTGAATGCTTGACCTGATAGGTAACCAGTTCAGTTGACGGAGGATTGGTTTCATGTGAGAGAATTTGGGTAAACCTGTGGGTAAACCTGTGGATATTGATGAATATCAATATCCCATCATTTTGAGGATTACAAAACCTCACAGGGCCATTCTTAGTCACGTGTGTGACCCCCAAAAAACAGGGAATTGTGCTATTGTGAGCCCTATAATTTTAATAAACCTTCCAAGTGTATTGGTTTTTCCTATATATACAGCAAATACAGGCATAAGCACATGGATTAAATAACAAAACAAGGTCAATGATAATACCTGTTCTACGTCAGAGGTCACAAAGTTCATGTCACATGTATGACCCCGCACAGAAGCAGGTTTTTTAAAACTCACATATCATCTTTAAATCTCTCTGAATTTTCAAAAGCTTCAATGTTCATATTTATGGTAGGTATATTTCATGGTAACTTTAGACATTACTCTTCAAGAATATACAGTTACAAAAAAAGCAAGAATGAACTTCATTATTGTCAAAAAAGTTTCACTTTAAAAAGAATGGCCCCACAGCAAACACCAATTCTTATGTTCTCCATATTCTTTGCGTCCACACAATTTCTTTCACAAAGAAATTGTAGGATCAGAACTTGACTTCATCAGAGCAAAGTTAAAAATAATGTGAGTAATATGTTCCTGACTTACTCCGTTCTTTGACCGCCCAGTCACTGGCTGTCCTAAAGTCCACCTGTCTCTGTTGGTTTAGATCTACCTTGTTGCCCAACATCACCACAGATATCTAACAGGAGAGAAACAAAAAAATAATATCAATAAACATAATAACATGTCAATTTATAAAGCAAAGCTACTTACACTATGAAGATGATGGACAAAGAGAGTGGACAAAATAAACAACCCTTCATTCTACCATTCACAATGGTTTTGGTAGTCCCTTCACTGCTATTATTTAAAAAAAAGTAGAACAGGTGAACCATATTTTTACATAATGGCAGTGAAGGGATGTTCTTTTGTCTATCAGAACCACTGTGAATGGTAAAATGAGTTGTTGTTTATTTTGTCCACTCTCCTTGTCTGTCATGTTCATAGTGTTAATTCCTTTATTTATCATCATAATTATCACTGTTCTTGTTGTTGTTGTTGCAAATAAATCAACAACCTTTGTTAAAATGGTATGCATACAATTTGAATATGTTATTGCACCTGTCTATTGCGAACAAAATATTTTCATGCCACAAACATCCAAGTGACAAAAGATGGAAGAAAGGGAAACTTGACAAGCTTTATAAAAATCCATATTTCTCAGTGACCACTGGACCATATCTGAGCGGGTATTCACTGACTGCTAGAGAAATAGTTAGTTTTATAATCCTGTATGACCTTTCATATAGCAAAACTATTTCTATCGTAATCTATAGCCCAATGCCGATTGTAGTTTGTTTTTTTGTTACTAACCTCTTTCTTGTCCTTGTCTTTCAGTTTGTCAATTTCCTTCTTGATGTGTTCTAGCATCTTGAAGGACTCTTGACTGGTTGTGCTATACACCAATAGGAAACCCTGAAAGAAAAAATATTGGTAAACTTTTACCTAAAAATTTCAAAGAAGAAGAAGAAGAAGAAGAAAAACACACACAGAGATTGCAAACAAATATATATCAGGCTGGTCAAATATGCCGCTGTAAACCACTGAGGTATTCTTTATAATGACGTCAGTGTACATATAATTCTCTTCACATGTCTGAGATCAGTGACTACACGTAAGACCGCTGGTGCGCGCATTTGCTATTCATTTACGCTAACCGCCTTAGTTAATGGAGGCATATGTAATGCCTCAATCACAATAGGCCCTATGCCATGTACGGGCCCCGTCCGATGAGTTTTTGGTCTAAAATCGGGCGGTCATCAGAGCATACGTGTGGTGACCGGCAGACCACCGGACGCTAATCGGGGTCATCATTGGAGGCATCGGCAACTTTTAGCGCGGAGTTAAAAGCTAGCGATGGATTTCAGACATCGGCAGTGTCAACACAAGTGTAAACAAACCAAAAGGACGCTCAAACAATCAAATTCGGCCGATAATCATCGATCACTCGTCAGGAACACTAACGGTTACCCCCCGGTGACCGCAGGCCTCTCGCCAGGACACCGCAGGGCCACCTCCACATGATCGCACGATGACCTACTATTGGCAGATGGCCGCAAGGTGACCGTCCTGCTTCACTGCGGTCTCCTGCCGGCGCCCGAAAGATATCCTGCCGATCTCCGTCTGATGTCCGTCAGTTTTTCTCATAAGTGTTGGCCGGCATGTATCCGGTGACTGCTCGGGGAGCAATTTCTTGTGACTGCTAGACCGACGTCTTCCAAACATCGGCAAAACTCGCCGGTGACCTAACGATTTTGAAAATCGGGCGGTGACCTCCGGAGGACATTGTCGGACGGCCGCCGGCCCCAATGGTGACTGAGGCATAAACACAGACACCGACAGAAATGTCATAATACTGTATGCTGAATTCAGGATATCGAAGCATTATAAATACTAAACTACACACATAATTATGATTATCAATATTACCTACTATTTCCCACATATAAATATATCTTGCCAGAAACCCATCACCCGTTCACAACTGCAGATCATAGATTCTGTGATAGGAGGGGACAAGATTGCCAATAATCTTGGACAGGTTAAAAAGCAAGAGAGGAATTTTCTGGTACCAATTTTGGTCTGAAATTTGAAATGGGGCACAAGAACACAATTTGTGCGGGGGGGGGGGGGGGACTTCCTTTTTGGAGGGTTAACTTAAGGTATTCCAGATTGTGTGTGTTTGTGTTTTACAAATAAAATGTAACTTACATCTGCCATACTGAGATAGTGCTTTGGGAGATCCTGATTGCTGGAGGTCTGAATAAAAGAAAATTTAAAAAACTTGCTAGTGCTAAGTGGTCACAAATGTGCAGCATGTGGTTTCAGTGAATGCAATATCCAGAATTTTCAGTTTGTCTAGATTTTGCTGATCCCAACCATCTATTTTAACTGCTTTTTAAATAAGTGAATTCATAATTAGCAGATGGTGCAAACGACCCCAATTTGTACGTGCACAGGCAACTGTCTTGGTGGACACACTACTTGTTTAAGGAGAAGGTTGAGTTCTGGGAAAGGTAAAAAATAATTTGTGAGCTTTAACATTCTCTTTATTACAATTAATGCCCTCACATTCAAAATATTACAAGAAACAGCTGAAATGTTCAGGCCGCACATGTGTGTGCAGTCCCATATACACATTTCTATGTGCAGTGCATGTTACTCTCAGCAGGATGGAGTCAATTTCTTCTCATTTTGGAGATTCCGAAACCTTACAGCATACACCGATTCTTATGTAATATATAATCAACCTTTTCCAGTTGCTTTGAGACAGTTTCTTTCACAATGCAATTGCATAACCAGAACTCTACTTTACCTTTAACTAACGAACTAAAATCATACTGGTGTGCGCACCATGTGCACACTCTGCGCAAACCACGGCAGCGTATAAAGGTCAATTGTACTTGGTACAGATGACCTTCATCTGCACATGTGCAAAAAAATACAAACTGGCAATATGATGAATGATTTTAAGCCAGTTTCTTTCGAAATTCCACCACCAGATCTCAACATCAGCATTTTAAAAATCATCAGAATTAACAATCTGCAAAACTCTAGCAAATTTGTCATTAAGTTTGGAAGATCTTCTAACACCATGAAAGCCAGCAACATGTATCTTACCAAGCCTCTTGTGTCATAGAACCTGACTCTCTCTCTTGTTCCTCGATTTGTTTCAACGTTGGCTACGTAGATGTCTTCGATTGTAGGACAAGTTGTATCCTGAAGAAAAAAAAAATTAAATACAAATACTGGTTTTATATTGAGTTCTGGTAAGGGGAGAAAATAATAATAATAATTTCTTATTACAATAATAATTTCTTCACAGAATCAAACACTCACCCTCAATGTTTGAGACTACACGCATCAATGATATCTGCTCAATGTACTTTAACTGACCAATAATTAAGCAAAGAAAGTTCACCTTAAAATCAACTACCAGTCCAAATCATGTGCATGACACATCAGTGGTGGATTTACATGGGGGAAAACCGGCCGATCCCTCCCCCCCCCAAAAAAAACCCAACTAACTGGCATACCTTAAAGGGCTCGAGATCAAACTGAGCATGTGTGTTGCGTGGTGACCAGTCTGTACGAAGTTTGCGCCTTGCAGGGCAACAGCATCATCAGGGGAGCGTTTCATGAAAGGAAGTTGTCGGATATTTTATCCGACAACTGTTATAAGCTACTGAAATCCTTGCATCTGATTGGCTGAGAGCAAATTTGTCTGATAAAATATCTGACAAGTCCTTTCATGAAATGCCCCCCAGGTAACGTCCCAGCACTCTCTCACGGCATAAAAATGTCCACAATCTGCACCGCAGACTGTTGACGTTTTTATGCCGGGCACTGCGTCTGTAGCCTGATGATGCCGTAGCCCCGTGGGGCGCAACCACAAACGTTCAGCTTGAGCTCAAGCTCTGGTGCGAGATTCTGTCGACTTTGTGCAGTCACAAATGTAAAGTGCATTGGTCTGACTGACGCGTTAGAAGCACTAACTTTGTGTACTGTCCCCATGGCCGCCTAGTGGCAAGCCCCTTTAGGTACACAATGATGCCAGGAGAATAAACTTTAAAATCCTTAAATTGGCAACACATTTAGAGAAGTAGTATTATTACCCTGGCTTTAGCCTAGCTGCCCTATAAGGTGCTGAAGGCATTCAAGGAATAAATTCCTACCAGGTACCCATGTACTACACCTGGGTGTTCATTGAGTAGTTGTATAAAAAATGACCATACGTAAAAGTTTATGAAGAGCCCTGTGATAAAGCTATTACAGATGGTAATAATGATGGAAGTGATGATGGTGACATGAAAACACTGATGATAGTGATGGTGATAATAATGATATCCATGATGATGATAAAAATGATGATGATGATGATGATGATGATGATGGTGATGGTGGGGATTATGGTGATGGTAGGGATGATGGTGATGGTGGGGATGATGGTGATGGTGGGGATGATGGTGATGGTGGGGATGATGGGGATGATGGTGATGGTGGGGGTGATGGTGATATTGATGATGGTGATATTGATGATAATAATAACGATGATAATGCTGATGATCATGATGATGATAATGTTGATGTAAACAATGTTGATAAAGATGATGATGATGATAATAATGCTGATGATAATAATGCTGATGATAAAAATGCTGATAATAATGATGCTGATAATGATAGTTGTGATGGATACCTGTCCGACACGGTGTGTTCCATAGATGACTTGCTCCAAGACGGCCGTCTTCCCGACACCTGCTGACCCGCAAACCACTACTTTGCATATCTTACCCATGATCCTCCAGCTATACCAAGTTTAAGTCTGAAATGAAGGTAAAATCAAACTTTTGATACCGTTCGTAGTATTTTACGAGTGTTGATTACACTAAATTTGGTGATTAACAAAAAATGGAGTTTCTCCAGGGGGTTTCTTTGAATCGCTTCTGCACTGTCAGACTGTTCGAAAGTGATGGAAGTACATGTACATCTGTGTAAGGAGGTTTACAGTATTATTACTATCAAATTCCCAGATACAAGAGGCAGCATGGGCAGTGAGCCGAGAGCAGATGGTTATTGCTGTTCATCTTTTTCATATAGCCCTAGGCCTAATTATACCTAGGGATACCTAGGGAAGATACTGAACACAGGCACTACGCCTCTATATATATTCAGTTCCAAGTTCTTTTTGCTCTTCAAGATGGCTGGATTGTTTCCTGGTGCAGGCAATTCATAATCGTGCTTAATGGGCTCATTTTTCCAGCACCTATCCAAAGCTACTTCAAAACTGTGCACACTTGGGGCAGTAATTGGAAAGATTATTCCATGGTTTACGTATTCGTACATAGAAAGAATTTTTGTATCTCTTGAGTTTTGGTCCTAGGAATAAACAATTTTTTACTATGTCCTGTTGTCTGATCTCTGGAATGTTATTCAAGATTTGGGGTTACATCAGAATCGTATTTATTAAAATTGTATGTTTCAATCATATCGCCTCGAGCCCTCCTGTAAGCTAAGGTAGGGATATTCAACTTCCTCAATCTTTGTGCATAAGGCAGCCCCTTTAACTCTGGGACTAATCTAGTTGCTCTTCTTTGGACATTTTCCAAAGCATGTATATGTTTCTTAAGGTGGGGGCTCCACACAGCATGAGCGTACTCTATTTGGGGACGAACAAGCGATTTGTACAAGAGTGAAAAATTATCCTTATCTAAATAAACAAAGGTTCGTCTGATTAAATTCATTAGTCTGTTTGCCTTATTGATCTTTGTATGTAATCATCAATCACCACACCCAAATCTCTCTCAGATGAAACTTGCTTGAGGGCACTTTGCGAATTATCACTGGTCATATTATACACATATGGACTTGCCAGGGCAGACTTGGGGTTACCAATGGTGGGAAGAGTTCCTTTTGCGACAGCCACCCAAAATGAAAAAAAAAATGAAAAAAAAAAATATATAAAGATAAAGGTGCAAAATGTCTATATAGGGTTAGGGTTAGGGTATATATATATATATATATATATATATATATATATATATACATATATATCTTATAATATAATACACTAAGGATTTCGGGCTCTTTTTTTGGTTCAAATAGGCTCCTCCCCTGGCCCTTTCGGTCCCCGCCTTTTGGTACCCACGGGTGGGGAAGGGTTCTTAGGGTGGTGGGAGGCACTTCTTGAGGGCTGACGTCCCGTCCATATTTCATAAATTCATTTTTAAACATTCAATTTCCGCAGGGAGTAGGCCTAATAATTCTAACAACCCATGAAGCGGGTTTGTAGCGGTTTGTAGCTTCATGCAACCCAGCCCATGCCCTTTCCCTGTGAAAGGGGATGTATGCCAAAGAACAGCATGGCCATATCCGCATGCATCCATGGCTTCAGCATACAGTACAGTATTATACACACGTGTTAGATCGTTCGCACGCAGAGAGCTCCATCATTTGAAGCTTCATGGTCACACACACAGTTTAGTGTGTATATGTTTCACGACGATCGCTACCGGTACGGTATAGTCTGCAAGCACAGACCCTAATTTGACACTTTATCAGAAAATCTGATAAGAATTCCTTCGAAAATATTTCCATAATGATTATGAATACGTATAATGATATTAATCCCTTCTCCCCTCGCCCTGGGGGTGATGGGATGACAATGGAATGGGGGGAGCGGGAAGGGGGGGGGGGTAGTAGGGGGAAGTCAATCCGTCGGTCCTCCCAAGACCCATATAAGGGGGCCATAATCCCCCTGAAAATAAAATGACAAATTCATTTTTCTCATTTTTGCATCCTTTACAGGGGACGTACCGCTAATTATGGATGTTACTCTGAGTATTAATAAACCACAGAAACATGGCAAGATCAAATCGCTCCCTCTAGGTCTATGCATGGATATTCTACTCGAACATTATTATATCCATATCATCAATTTTCATCAAGATTAAAAGGAATTTTCTTCAGAACTCATGCAAGCTTTGGATGAATAAGACATATTCACATGATCAGGGGCGGATCCAGAATTTAATATAAGGCGGGGGGGGGGGGGGGGGGTGGGGATGGCACGGGCCAGAAGCACCCCTCCCCTGGGTCCGCCAATGGACATGTAAATACTTCTTGGTAAAAATAACTTTACCCGACTTTTTTATTTATTCACTTGATTATTGTAACAAATATACGGTACGGTGATTAATCATAAACACAGCTAGCGCCCGTGGATGTCCACGGGCTGCTTCTGCTAGTATATATATATATATATATGTTTTGAACACCTTCAATGTCAACTCGTTCTCGCAGGTACATCGTTAAGTCTGAGGACTGGCAATATCGAGGACCCAGGTTCGATTCCTAGCTTTGTCATTTGTCGTTTGTTTCATTTGTTACTACTGTTTTCTCTCTACAGAATTACAGATATAATATGGAAAAGGCTGAGGAGACAGAGAAAACAGAGACAGAGAGATTTTTACTCAACCCCCATTAAAAATTTTAGGTGGCTGTCGCAAAAGGAACTCCTTCCCCAATGGTGAGAACACTACATTTCTTAGGGTTGAATCTAAGCAGCCATTTGTCAGACCAGCATTTGAGCCTATCAAGATCCCTCTGAAGGGCAATACAATCATTCTCATCTGTTATGGACTTGAAAGTCTTTGTGTCATCAGCAAATAGATATACACTACTCTCAGAAATCATGTCAGGTAGATCATTTATATACAACACAAACAACACTAGACTGAAAATTCTGTCTCTCGTTCGTTAGCTCTTCACTTAGAGACAGAAACGGCGGTATCACTCTGCTGTGCAAACCGAGTACACATTGTCTTACACACTATAACAGTTTGAATACGGCTGGAAGATTTTCAAACGGAGAAAACCTTGGACCCTGAATTACCTGAAAAAGGAGCATTAAACATGTTAAAAGGAATAAAACAGTCAAATTGGTAAGTTGAACATGTTCGTTTAAGTATAGAGCCTAGGCCTAATCTATTTAATTTACACAAATACTTTTAAAAATCGTAATATTCACATTTTAACAACTACATGCCTACTGCTCCTCGGTGATCAGTGAGTTTGCACAGGCGTGTGTACGGAGCGTTTCTTTCTCTAGTCTAAGTGAAGAGCCGACCCTATCCAAATAAGAGGTTAACGAACGAGAGACAGAATTTTCGGTCTAAAACAACACGGGCCCAAGAACACTACCTTGTGGAATTCCACTTGCAACAAGATCCCAACTGGAATATTCTCTATTCACACATACACGCTGTCTTCTCCCAACTAGAAATGCTTCATTTTAACCACCAACTCACTTTACATGCTTTTATGCCATAGCTAAACAATTTGTTCTTATAAATTTTGATTAAATATTTTGCACATTTACTTTTTAGAAGACGAGGAATGACACAGGACTACTGAATGAAGGAATACAAAAACATATCCAATCATTTTTAAGCAAAATCTTTAGAATCGCAAATATAACTGGGGCCGTATTCTGAAAACGGTGTTATCTTTTATGTTAGTAAAACGATGTTAATTGTCATAACAAATAAAAATCAGGACAAGTCATTGGTTTAATGATTGCGCAAAGATGGCTGTGCCCACTCCCGGGTACATTTCTGTAAAATAGTTGGTATTTTCTGTCGCATGTACTAAAGGTATGGGGGGAAAATAAGATAAATATTTTAAATACTTGCTTTCAAATTCAGCCCTTAAAAATCTCACTCCTACCTCAAATGGCCGTTAGGAAGAACTTTTGATATTTTCAGCAAAATCCAAAGTCAAAATCTTGTCCAAAACCGGAGAAATCCCCGCCGATTTGTTTCGCGATCGCGTGTTGTTTACAAACTGCCGATGTCTTAGACTAAAATCGGCCAATATAATTTTTGTCCACGAAGAAACTCGGGATCGCAAGGGCACATCGATCTTTACGATCGCGCACACAGAAAATCGGAACTTTTCCGTGTACGCCATAGGGACCGAATTTTTGAGGACAAAACTCTTTTGGGGAGATGTCAGCGCCCGCGGCGACCAGGAAATGTACACAATGACTCCGATAGCTCGTTTCGCGAGAATCAACAGTAAATTGCGGATTTCATTTTTGTAAATATCTTTTCCAACATTGGTGAGTTGAATTTATTGTATTTCTTGGATATTTTGGGGTCGGTTTTTGAAAATTAAATGCCGATTTTGAGTGAATATTGGTGACTTTTGTGCAGTGGTGTTTTAAAAAGATGAGGTGTATGACTGCCTACATTATACACACGAAGTATAGGAATGTACCTATGAGTGGCTGTGCCCGCGTAAAGTTAACAGAGACATCTGCGCAAGCACCAATGATTAGTGTTTATTGCGCGGAATTTCAATTTGTTATGACAATTAACACAGTTTTCCTTAACACAAAAGATAACACAGTTTTCAGAATACCGCCCCTGGAGTCTAAACCCATACACACACTACAGAGGCACGTCTAATATCGCCGTACCGGTACCTGTCCCGTTAGAATCTGTCCTCTGTCCGCACATAATCAGTGACACTGACACAGTCATGACAGTGCAGAGCCATCACTGAAACAGCTCCGTAAGTCGCCATACAGCATATTTCCCTCAGAATTTATATTTTCTATGTCTAAGACAGATAAGTGATGAACATATCGTACCGTACTTACGTCTAAATTTTGGGACAGAAACCCAACAAAATTGAACTCCAAAGGCATCGACGCTCCTCCATGTTTTGATAATCAACGATCATAATCGTATGCATGGTATATACGGTGCTCAAGTTCCGGTACATGTACTGCAGTCTCCCGTCCGGCCGCTCCAAGGGTGTAAATGCAGGGATGGGGGACTTGTGAGCTCTTCTTGCAAAATATTGTCACACATTCCTCTCTACTCTTTCTGCATGCATCGTTTATTAGTTTAATGTCCGTCTCTTTCTCTCTGTTTTTCGTATTTAATTCTCTTTGTATTCCTTTGTCTGTTTGTCTCAATATATGTCGTTTTCTGCGGTGCATGTTCCCACCCCCCTCTCCCCCGGCTCTCCCTCTCAGATCTGTAATGTGGGCCCTTTTCCCTCCATATTTTTCTGTATTGTTCACCCATATTCTTGTTATTTTCGCAAGTTCCCTTTCTGTCGGGCACTATTGGGTCAGAGACTGCAGAGATATTTGTTGCGGTTGGTCACTACTTATAAGGCGAGATGGGAATAAGAAGCAATCACCACTTACCGACTTTATGCGTGCAGGGGTTAACCGGACATGGATCCTCCAAAATGCCAAAAGTTTCCAAATATTGCACAATCCGATTCAAATATATATTTACACAGGTATCACCACAGAAATGATCACAAAACTACTTGGCTAGCACAAGCGAGATTTGGACTGTTCTCTGAGTGAATTGCAGAGAATAATATGATGAAATAGAAATTTATCCAGGTGAGATGATGGAGTATAGAATGTAAAGTAGAGAATTGTAGAAATTGCTCCAATTGAAGTGCAGGAAACAAATTCAGAAGTGAAGAGATGACATCCTCAAATTAACGTGTTAACTCGATGAGAAAACTTTGAGAAGTGTGTCTAGCAAAGATGGAGATGAAAAGTGTTTGTTCTTATCCCTTGCTAGTGTGGCAGGATGAAGAAGAAAGGGAGTATTGTTGAAAATCCTTGAATTGAGGGTGAGTCATTAATGTGCGATGGGCATGGCCATGCAGCTGACCACTTGTTGATAGATAAATGTGATAACATAGGGGTGGTCGTGATTGCTGGTATAAAGGGCAATGTCCTCTCAAAATGACTTTGTACAATAAGTGAAAGTGAGAAATTAAAGAAAAGATGAAGTGAGGATGAGGAAAATACTACATCAGCCCCCTCCTAGAACGTTGAATAAAAATGAAACGGTCGATAATTGAGAAAATAGTCCGAATGAAATAAAATAATATCTCATTTGAAATTCCAAACTTGAACATAGCGTTTGGGAAAGTGTACTCTTCTGCCGGAGCGAGTTTGTCTGACTTCGGGCTTGGCAGGAGGAGTGATAGAGGGAGGTTGAGGCTGAGAGGTTGGTGTAGTAGGCGCTTGTGAAGGTTTAGGGTCCTTTGAGAGTGTTGGACCAGGGTTGGTAGTACTAGTAGATTTGACGGGCGAGTCCAAGTATGCAGGTTTCAAACGGTCGAGACTGACGCTGTCTTGTTTTCCTTTGAGTTGGATGATGAAAAACTTGTCAGTTCGTCTGATGACTTCGAATGGGCCGTCGTATGGTGGTTGGAGAGGTTTCTTGACTGCATCATGTCGCACAAATACATGGGTGCATGTTGTGAGATCAGGATGGACCTGTGGTTTGCGTTGTTGAGCACGGGTGGGTTGAGGTCTGAGGTTCTGCATTTGTCTCCGTAGTCGGTGGATGTAGTTGCTAGGGTCCAAATCACAATCATTCTGACTAGGCGCTACAAACTGACCTGGCAATCTTATTGTTGTTCTTTCCCTGGTTGTTAGAGATATTTTTGAATTTGCAGGGCGGTACGCATTTGTTGGCTTTAGAATCGAAACGCCAGTGGTAGTAACAGTAGTCTCCAGCATGTTGATGTGAGCGGGACTGGCTAGCTTGGTTTGAATGCTGTGATGATTTGTCTTTACTACTTTTGCTCCTATTGGTTTGACTTTTTTGAGATTGGGAAGTCAAAGTTTGAATTAGAATTGAGAGCTGTAAGATTTGTGCTCGCATTTGTTGAATGGTAGGAGTTGACTGAGTAGAAGAAGTAGGGTGACTTTGATTGTCAGTCGACATGTTGAGGAGATGAAAAATGAGCAGACCATATAAATGAAGAAAGGAAGACAATAAATGAAAACAATTTGACGAAGGATGTATGCTACTCAGCACGTTGGTCGGGTTTAGATCACGTCGGGGTCACCAGTGTAGCGGTTGGTCACTACTTACACTGACTTATAAGGCGAGATGGGAATAAGAAGCAATCACCACTTACCGACTTTATGCGTGCAGGGGTTAACCGGACATGGATCCTCCAAAATTCCAAAAGTTTCCAAATATTGCACAATCCGATTCAAATATATATTTACACAGGTATCACCACAGAAATGATCACAAAACTACTTGGCTAGCACAAGCGAGATTTGGACTGTTCTCTGAGTGAATTGCAGAGAATAATATGATGAAATAGAAATTTATCCAGGTGAGATGATGGAGTATAGAATGTAAAGTAGAGAATTGTAGAAATTGCTCCAATTGAAGTGCAGGAAACAAATTCAGAAGTGAAGAGATGACATCCTCAAATTAACGTGTTAACTCGATGAGAAAACTTTGAGAAGTGTGTCTAGCAAAGATGGAGATGAAAAGTGTTTGTTCTTATCCCTTGCTAGTGTGGCAGGATGAAGAAGAAAGGGAGTATTGTTGAAAGTCCTTGAATTGAGGGTGAGTCATTAATGTGCGATGGGCATGGCCATGCAGCTGACCACTTGTTGATAGATAAATGTGATAACATAGGGGTGGTCGTGATTGCTGGTATAAAGGGCAATGTCCTCTCAAAATGACTTTGTACAATAAGTGAAAGTGAGAAATTAAAGAAAAGATGAAGTGAGGATGAGGAAAATACTACATATTCAAAAGTAAATTAGGAAAGTGATATAGATCAGGGGCCGGGTACTTTGGAAGATAAGGATCGAGAAAAGGGCCGAGGAGACTGGAGGAGGATGAGGAGGAGAGGAGGAGGAGGAGGAGAGGAGGAGGAGAGGAGGAGAGGCCGAGGAGAGGAGGAGGAGGAGGAGCGGGAGCGGAGGAGGAGCAGAGGAGAAGCAGAGGAGGAGGAGAGTAGGAGGAGGAGCAGGAGGAGGAGGAGAGGAGGATGAGAAGAGGAGGAGGAGGAGGAGGGGAAAGAGAGGAGCGTAGGAGGAGGAGGAGGAGCGGAGGAGGAGGGGGAAGGAGGAGGAGGAGGAGGAGGAGAGGGGGAAGGAGGAGGGGGAAGGAGGAGGGGGAAGGAGGAGAGGATGAGCGGAGGAGGAGAGGAGGAGGAGGGTAGAGGAGCGTAGGAGTGGAGGTGGAGGTGATGGAGGAGGGGGAAGGAGAAGGAGGGGAAGGAGGAGGAGGAGAGGTGGAGAGGAGGAGGAGAGGAAGGAGGAGATGAGGGGAGCAGGAGGAGAGGGGGAGCAGGAGAGGAGGAGGGGAGGAGGAGAGGAGGAGCAGAGAAGAAATAAGGGGGGAAGCGGAGGAGGGGAAGGAGGTAGAGGACGAGGAGGAGGGGAGGAGGAGGAGGGGAGGAGGAGGAGGAGGGGAAGGAGTGAGGGGGAGGGGAAGGAGGAGGGGGAGGAGGGGAAGAAGGAGGGGAAGGAGGAGGGGAAGGAGGAGGGGAAGGAGAAGGGGAAGGAGGAGAGGGGGAAGGAGGAGAGGAGGAGGAGGAGGGGAAGGATGAGCGGAGGAGAAGGAGAAGGAGGAGGGGAAGGAGGGGAAGGAGGAGGGGAAGGAGGAGGGGAAGGAGGAGGGGGAAGGAGGAGGGGAAAGGAGGAGGGGAAAGGTGGAGGGGAAAGGTGGAGGGGAAGGAGGAGAAGGAGGAGGGGAAGGAGGGGAAGGAGGAGGGGAAGGCTTCACATCCAAGGAGGGGAAGGAGGAGGGGAAGGAGGAGGGGAGGGGAAGGAGGGGGAAGGAGGTGCTTGTCGATATTAGTCGTGGAGAATTATGAGGAAGGTTGCTTAATTGCGCTCTGATAGAATAGAGAGATGGTGAGAGAGAACGAGAGAGAGGGAAATTGAGAGACAAATAATGCATTATATAGCATTTGCAGACATTCTGAATATGATCCTGGCTTAGAGCTTCCATGCCATAGTCATTAATCATGTACAAAATTTTCTTATCTTTGATTACACTGAGACACGAAAAAATCTATTAAATTCAACCAAATTTTCAAGAAATTTATTGCTTTAATATTAAAGGTCCCCTTTTATGAAATTATAATTCTTGGTATTTTGTACATGCATCTCATCTAAATTGAAAAATCACATCCGTTTGCAATAAATACGTATCAAAATATTTTTAAAATAATATTTCCCCCAGGTATTCATGTCCAAAACAGTCTTTTAAGCTCCGCCCCCTTTTAAACCCCGAATTCTCGTTCCGCGAGCATGATTGACGTGTGACGTCACAAACCGACATTGCCAATGCTTGTTTACAATATTGCCTATGTATTACATGTGCAAACTAACTTGCTGTTGTGTATACCACCTCGAAAACCACCTCTAAAAAAGTATGCCGCAACGCTGCGTTGTTGCAGGTTGCAGTAACACCACAAAGGAGGGTGTCAGTCTACATTTATTCCCTAAAGACCCAAATATAAGAAGGAAATGGACCGCAAAAGTAAAATTAACTCGCGCCCATTGGAAGGGGCCGAGTGAGCACAGTGTTGTGTGCTCCGAGCACTTTTGTGCGGAGGACTTCGTCGATAGCACGGGGCTGCGTATGGCATCAAGAAGAGGCCGTCCCTGAAACAAGTTTGATCATACATGTATCAATAATATGAAATTTGGCGACTGTGAGCTTTACCTCACAAGCACCTCTCTCAATTGGTCTTTAATATTAAAAATGATTTTTTTTTGTTCTTGATGAAGAAAAAGATCTTTCTCCATAAATAGTGTTATAAAAATGTTTATCATGGTAGAGTGGAAACTCAGTATAAAGAGGTCTGATACAACAATATTCCTGATATAACAAGGCAATATTTTGGTCTCAACTCTTTATATTCTTTTTTTTTAAAACTGATATAACGAGATTCTGGATTTAACCAGGTAATTTTAATAGTCCCAAGGACCTCGTTATACTAAGTTTCCACCGTATATTTAATATTGATTTTTGTTACCACCCTGAATGTAGTGAAAATGTAACGGGCAATTTTCAACCTACAACCCCCCCCCCCCCCCCTCCTCCTTCGGCATGAAAAAGGGGTATACATCACAGGTACAGGTTGATTCCTACTTCTCTACCTTATACATGTAGTTCATTTGACAGAAAATCTGTTTTCCAATGATTCCCTCTCTCTCTTTTACCATTTCTTCTCTTGTGCTTTCCCTCCCTTTCTCCCTCTTTATGCCCAAAATTCTCCACTTACACACATCTTCCCTCAACTTTTTATCTCTTTTTTCCCCCAATGATTCCCTCTCTCTCTATTTCTCCCCTTGTGCTCTCCCTCCATTTCTCCCTCTTTATGCCAAAATTCTCCACTTTCACACATCTTCCCTCAACTTTTTTATCTCTCCCTTTTTCCCCCAGTGATTCCCTCTCTTTTTCACTATTTCTTCTCTTGTGCTTTCTGTCTCCCTTTCTCCTTCTTTTTGCCCAATATTCTCCAATTACACACATCTCCTCTCAACTTTTTATCTCTCTTTTTTTTTCTTTTTCCATTCTGCCAATTGTTGGTTTTGATCTCATTCCCGCACTCATACCTTTCTTTTCAATTGTTAGTTTCATTCACGACAAGCCTTGCATAGTAAATGTGTTTGAGCTCTTCCAGAGATGACAAAAATATTCAATTGATTTGAAATATATTATTACTTCTGGAAAAATGTAGATATAGATGTTGTATCCAGGAAATGGTTGTCTTACAATTGAACATCAAAAATTCAATAGAATGCCCACCCACCCCCCCCCCCCCCAAAAAAAAATAACAAAACAAAACAAACAAAACTGATTAGCTTCCAAAGTGTGTTTCATTAACAAATTAAACAACAAATGCCATAAAAAATAACAGTCCTCATATGCCATTAACAATAGAGTTATCATTCTTGACTGAGATACATGCATCTTTACAACATCAATTACAAAAAATGCTCTGGGCAAATACTTAGATGTGAACTCAGTTACCCAATTCCAATTTTATTTCTGACAGTGAAAATGAATATTCAAAATAAGCCTCCTAGACTCCTCTTTTCCTCTGATACTTGAAGCAAAAACAGCAATAAAATTTTTACCACATTGTCACAGTGTAGCACACCCTCATGTAATAAACCCAACTTTCAGGGAAACTGATATCCATGTATAGGAATTAAATATCATGAAAAGATAGACTGAACAATGACGTACTAGCATTTTTAACATTTCTTATAAACAGTTATATACATGATAAATGTATATGCTATCTAAGCGTTATCAAGTTAACAACTAGACCAACATATATAAGTACATAATAATAAATACAACAATAAATCAAATGAAAGAAGAAAAAAAAATCTGTAGAAAAAATAATGTCAATTTGAAAAGAAATATGATGTGAAGCAACAATAATGATGATCACATGAATGACCCGATTAAATAAAAGATGTTTGCCAGTCATTAGTACTGAATATTTTTTTCTTTCAAATAATGACTTTGTGTAAATGTTTACACTGATGGAACAACAGTTCTGATACATAAATATTTTTAAAATGTTCAATTCTACTATCACCTTTGCATAATGTTGTGATTTGTGCATGTCATATCCAAGCCCCAATAAAAAAAAAATGAGAATAATGGTTGCATAGCTTAAATTAAAGTTCCACAGAGCTGCCCTCCCTTTTGATTTTTTTTGCAAAGGTTAAAAAAATCTATATACATACAGTAAACTTTGAAAAGAAAATACCCTAAAGAGGTAAAATGCAGGGAATATTTCCAATTTAAAAAAAATATCTTTGAAAATCTATCTTAGAACAGTAATAAAAATCTCAGTAATAAGGTAGAAGTAAAACATATATTTTTCTGTAAACATAGATCTTGACAAGGTGGGGGGAAAGATATCAACAGCAAAATTGTATGTAGGTATACGCCACTTCAAAGCCCCTGTTCTGTTCTGATCCAGGATTGAGTAAAAGAGGGGGCACAAAAATGAAAGTTTGTCAAAAGGTAGACCCGTATTTTTCTGGTCTCGCCAGCTTCTCGAAAAGTCGCTCAGTGAGGGGGGGGGGGGGGGGGGGGCAAAAAAAGAAATTCGCCAAACCTTCAAAAATCGCTCAGTAAGGGGTTATTGGGGTCCAGTTTCCCCTCCATAATTCCCTGACAAGCAACAAAAAAAATCATACTTCTCTTCCAAAAGGGGGGGGGGGGGGGACCGGGCCGGCTGTGCCCCCTGGATCCGCCAATGGTTCTGATGGAAATGCTTCACGGATTCTTGTCACGGCACAAGATGGGAGAGGAACACGTCCTGCCCTGCCTGGCTTTCCTATAAAAGATTTTTTTTTAAGAGTACAAAGGAAACTATGATTAGACAACTTCAAAACAATGCACAGTGTAGTCTATGATGTAGGTGATAGTGAGGTAACTTTTACTTTGAACTTCACAAATAAACAATAGAAGATAATCTTCCTCTATTTACATTAAGGCTAAAACATTATTTTCTTTTATAGAATATCGTAATATTAATTTCATAAGGAACCAAATTGGCATTTTGCATCCAAACTGCTTTATATAATACAGGAATACTGCAGTAAGGATTAAAACAAAAAATATGGTGTACTCACTGATTTTCAGTTGCATCCTGCCTTGCCTGTCCGCCATACTGCTGTCGATACAAATAGTAAGCAGTTTCCATCACATACCGCTCCATGCAGACACACTGGATGAAACCCTGGGTGGAGAAGAAGAAGAAGAAGAAGATCATATCTATTGTCAACTATAACGGTACTTACACTTACTTAGTGTAGCAGCACAAAGAAAACAAGCAAGATAACAGGAGAGCTAAGAGTTTTCTGGATATCAATGTTAGAATTTACTAGAATCAAACGCTACCACCCCATGCACCAGTAAAACTGCCCAAGCGCAAGCCCAGGCAGGGTCAGCAGGCGAACAACCAAACGGCGCGGCGTGTACCCCGGCCGCACATCGAGCTCACTGCCTCGATATCAGCGAAGTATCACTATCAGCTCAGCCTCTCGGGCAATTTGCAAGCGTAAACAAGATTCATAATACGTGGATATGCGTGAATTAAACTTTAATCGGTAATTTATTATCAAAAAATAATTACCAGTTGTTATTCCCAAGTCTCCCGTCGATATCCTCTCCGTTATTAAAATCAGGGACGTCTCTGTCATCAGAATCTTGCCCAGAATCCGACATGTCTGGCTCAAACATAGTATACGGCCGGGCCCCTAATTCCTCTTCAATTTCTTCTGGGACTTGATGCTCCAAATCAGATATATCTGATCCTGAATAAGTGTCCTGGCTGAAGAAGATGATGCCATCGTTGATGTAGGATTTTGTCTTTAAAAAGCTAAAATGAAGTGCTGAAATGGCACGAAGTCGAAGGGATCTACACGAAGCTCAATAGCCATAACACACACACATCGATACTCGATCCAGCTTGTGTGAGTCGAGCGTTCTGTGGGTGACGTCACATGACGTCATCGATCGCTGGACCGATTTTCCAAAAATTTTAGGGGCGTTCCCAGTTATTTTTTTATTTTCAAGGTTACAGATTAATGAATGGAATTCAGGTAATATGATTGACAGATCTGGATTCACAGTAGAAAAGTCTATTAAATGAAGTTCCTTTGTAATTCCATAAAAGGGGACCTTTAATATGAAATCATTGGCAATTACTTGACAATGCATAGAATGTGTGATATTCAAATTACAATCATAACAGAATTTTCTGTCAAGGGCATCAACAGCATCTCAAAAGTAGGGGGACACTGTATGAGGGGGTGGAGCCAAAGAGCAGGGGGAGGATTTGGAAAAGGCGGTCAATGGCTCCCCAGCTCCCACAGTAAGGACATAAATATTTAAATAAATTTATTTCATTTATTCTATTATCTATCTTATCTTTTAATTATTTAATTATTTAATTATTTATTTTGAAAAATGACATGTAACCCATACTTTAACCCATTGGATACAATTTAATTTTGTAAAAAAATGAATAAATTTCCATAGGCTCCGGCCTGAGTCAACTTGTAGCATGCATTTTGACAGAAATTTAATATTCATATTTACTACAGACATTATGCAACAGCGGTCTTGTTAATACTGAACAAATGGTATACTATGATGGTAAAAAATAGTAATGAAATGATAAAATATTTACAAAATATTTACACACTTAGCAGTTTTACAGGAATTTTATATTCAAATTTATCACAGAGTATAACAATATCATAGCATAAGTCAAAAAGAACTTATTTACTGAACGTTGGTGCTGCAAATGGTATGAAAATCACAAATGTCTCCAAAGAATCACACACCTAGCAGTTCCCTGATAGCAGAAAGTGTTAAAAAATGACGTGATATTTACGTTGTGGTTTTCGTCTTTTTTACGTCCTGTAATTACGTCAATAAGACGACAACTTGCACCAACGCAAGACGTCAAGAGGATGTCTTTTTTTTTTTGACGTCATCTCTACGTCTTCATTCCCCTTCCCTGATAGCAGAAAGTGTTAAAAATGACGTGATATTTACGTCGCGGTTTTCGTCTTTTTTACGTCCTGTAATTACGTAAATAAGAAGACAACCTGCACCAACGGAAGACGTCAAGAGGACGTCTTATTTTGACGTCATCTCTACGTCTTGTACACTGTAAAAACTAAAGTGCTACTTTTAAGGGCATGTATAGTGACTGCACCTGAAATGCTGTTTATAGCACATGTAGTGTGCTAATTTACCAGCAAAAAAAATATGTGACCGTGGCGAGCCTCGAACCAGGTTCCGCTGATTGAGAGGCGCTGACGTTACCGATGGACTAACGAATGCTTCTTGCAATCCAGTTTAGTCATAGGAGACAAGTAGATAACATGAACTATGTGGTGTCGTAAATTCACTATGTAACAATATGATCTCCTCTAAATCGTACAATGTGAGTTAGTCTAGCGGTAATGCCAGCAATTCTCGATCAGCGGACCCTGGTTGGAAGCTCGCCCAAATCATTTTTTTAATGACTAGATAAGAAGTGGGGGAATCATAAAAAGCCATCTAGGCTTGTCAGATATGATTCCCTGAAAATATACATAGTAAAAAATAAAACATTTTTGAACAAGAAAACATAGAACGAATATCTTAAACTATGGATAGGATATATACATTGTTATATATATTTTGTGGACATTTAAGATTTCAATACCATTTCTTTTACCACCGTAATATATATACAGCAAATCATGATCTTATATAGCCTTTTGACAAGGCCCTCGTGACTTGGCTATTTTTCTCGGCAAGTAAGCTAGTAGTGGCTGCATAACAAGACTAGCCACCCAGCCCGGTGAATGCGCGATCGAGCGACGTGAGTCCGTGGGCCTTTTGGAACCTGGCCTGTATTTCTTATGCTATCCTTTGTTCCTAGCGAGGATCTGCTACCTTATAGGTAGGGGCCAATCAGCGAACGTATCTTCGCATGACGTCAGGATAAATTTGGTATGCAAATTCACCTTCATCTGGAGCTAGCTCGCTCGGCACACCCGGCGCTGCGGCCCGTGCAAGCTACATCAATCATGTAAAGCAAGCCCCGCAGATACCGTTGTGATTGGTCGATAATCCTTGGTAGGCGTGTTTAAGCATACGAATGTCAACTCGTGAATAATTCATATCGGACGATGGAAACCCAGGTTCCAAAAAGGCCACTCGACTAAAGTCGCTCGATCGCGCGTTCACCAGGGCCGTGTTGATTTTTTTCGTCGCCGGCTAGTCTCATCTCAGGCACAGCATGACGAGGAAAATAGCCAAGTCACGAGGCCTTGTCAAAAGGCTAGATCTTATATGGAATATGTTAACTTTGAATACAAGATGACCATAACTGCTAGGTGTGTGAATTTTTGGAGACTTTTGTGATTTTCATAACATTTTCAGCACCAACATTCAGTAAATGTTCTTTTGACTTATGCTATGATATTGTTATACTCCGTGATAAATTTGAATATAAAATTCCTATAAAACTGCTAAGTGTGTAAATATTTTGTAAATATTTTTCATTTCATTACTATTTTTTACCATCATAGTATATCATATGTTCAGTATTAACAAGGCCACTGTTGCATAATGTCTGTAGTAAATATGAATATCAGATTTCTGTCAAAATGCATGCTACATGTATGTAAATGTATTTTTAGACATTATTTATTTCCTTTTTACCACCGTAATATATACAGCAAATGATGATTTTATATGTTAATTTTGAATACAAGATGACCACAACTGCTAGGTGTGTGATTCTTTGAATACATTTGTGATTTTCATACCATTTGCAGCACCAACGTTCAGTAAATAAGTTCTTTTTGACTTATGCTATGATATTGTTATACTCTGTGATAAATTTGAATATAAAATTCCTGTAAAACTGCTAAGTGTGTAAATATTTTGTAAATATTTTTCATTTCATTACTATTTTTTACCATCATAGTATATCATTTGTTCAGTATTAACAAGACCACTGTTGCATAATGTCTGTAGTAAATATGAATATTAGATTTCTGTCAAAATGCATGCTACATGTATGTAAATGTATTTTTAGACATTTTTTATTTCCTTTTTACCACCGTAATATATACAGCAAATGGTGATCTTATATGTTAATTTTAAATACAAAATGACCACAACTGCTAGGTGTGTGATTCTTTGGAGACATTTGTGATTTTCATACCATTTGCAGCTCCAACGTTCAGTAAATAAGTTCTTTTTGACTTATGCTATGATATTGTTATACTCTGTGATAAATTTGAATATAAAATTCCTGTAAAACTGCTAAGTGTGTAAATATTTTGTAAATATTTTTCATTTCATTACTATTTTTTACCATCATAGCATATCATTTGTTCAGTATTAAAGTAGAACGTTAATGATTTTAAATATTGGCTTAATACTTATTATTGCATAGATGGCATAAATTAAACAAGGTTATCCAAATTCAACGCTTGGAAACATTTGAAGTAATGATTATTATCAATTATAAAACGGTAAAATACAGCCCCCGATATAGCAGCTGAAGAGCTCCTCGAACGCTGCTGAGATATGTGACGACACACCCTGTACCAGTCCTGTCTAAGCAGACGATGTCCCATAACATCTTACACATTTTTCAGAGCCTATTTTGTCATCTCCTCTTCACTTATTTCTCTTCCTTCACTAGCGTCAGTCTTAATGTTAGTCTGTTGCCTCACTCTTAACTTCGTGTATGGTATTATTTTGATGAAAAATGCAGCGTTAAAAATATAAAGGAATCAGTCACTTGTAAACAAAATAAGACGCCATTGTATTTTCAGCTGTTTGCACCGGGGCATGTTCGGCGTTTCAAGAGGGAACGAATACCATCCTGCTATTATTCGGAGGGCTTTTCAATTTGAAAGTGGGGTTTATTTCATTGATCATTGACCCTTCTACTATGTATTTACAATCAAACGGTTTTAGCTATCAGAATCAGTTTCACTTTCCCTTTATAATGGTGTGAAATAGGGTCATGTTTAAATACACCAAACTCTTTATAATTTGATAAATAATTGCATTGCAATTACGTTCATTCATTATAGGACGTCGTCTGCTTAAGCAGGATCGATCCCGAGTGTGACGACATTAAAACATCGCTATATTTCTGGCGAATCCTCGGATATTCCAGATGCTGAGAAGAGCTTTTATTTGTGTTGTTTTTATAATCACCAGATACGCAGTTGACATAAAACTTATACGATTGCCATCTGTAAGCTTCCCAGTTTCTAGTGATACATTAATTGCCATATTTGTGATTTTCTTTGAATATCTACTTTAACAAGACCACTGTTGCATAATGTCTGTAGTAAATATGAATATCAGATTTCTGTCAAAATGCATGCTACATGTATGTAAATGTATTTTTAGACATTTTTTATTTCCTTTTTACCACCGTAATATATACAGCAAATGATTATTTTATATGTTAATTTTGAATACAAGATGACCACAACTGCTAGGTGTGTGATTCTTTGGAGACATTTGTGATTTTCATACCATTTGCAGCACCAACGTTCAGTAAATAAGTTCTTTTTGACTTATGCTATGATATTGTTATACTCTGTGATAAATTTGAATATAAAATTCCTGTAAAACTGCTAAGTGTGTAAATATTTTGTAAATATTTTTCATTTCATTACTATTTTTTACCATCATAGTATATCATTTGTTCAGTATTAACAAGACCACTGTTGCATAATGTCTGTAGTAAATATGAATATTAGATTTCTGTCAAAATGCATGCTACATGTATGTAAATGTATTTTTAGACATTTTTTATTTCCTTTTTACCACCGTAATATATACAGCAAATGATGATTTATATGTTAATTTTAAATACAAAATGACCACAACCCTGATAGCAGAAAGTGGTAAAAATTACGTGATATTTACGTCGTGGTTTTCGTCTTTTTTACGTTCTGTAATTACATCAATAAGACGACAACTTGCACCAACGCAAGACGTCAAGAGGACGTCTTATTTTTTACACTGTAAAAACTGAAGTGCTGTATATAGCACTTTTTGAGGGCATGCATGGGGACTGCACTCAGAGTGCTATTGAATGCACACAGCGTGCTATTTCAGCACTTTCACAGGAGCTGGACCGGCTCCTTCATGAGATATATATTGTATATATTTTGATGTTCCTCGCCTACCTGGCGCTGATGCGCGGTAAATCTCACGCATTGCTGGTCTTTGACCTTGGTGTCTCTGCTACCTACTTGAGCCTACTTCACCAAACTCTTTGTACAGTGATGGCTTTGAAAATTATTATAAATGAGTGCCATCTCAGTCTGCAATGCAATACTTACGTCCATGCAGGAAAACGTCAGCTCATATTGCGTCCAAATAATTGAAAAGCAGTCAGGGCGTCGAACTAACTTTTCGGTATCTTTCTCTCAAATTTGCTAGAACGTCAAAGCTTTCGCGCTTTGCGCGGGAAGGGGAAAACTCCCACCGCCCTGCGCCCAACCTTGTTACATACACATATGTCTATAAAATATTCACACAGTAAACAGTTTAATTGGAATCTCATATACTGAATATACATATCAACAAAATATGATTGCAAAGAAAACTACATTGACAAATTAACTCGAAAATATTCACATACTGGAACAGTGTCATTGTAATCACATAAAATTAAATGACCATATTATATTTTGGTCAAGCACAGTACTGTCTGAAATGCAGCAATTATATTTTTCTCTCATTTTTCAGCTTATATTTATATTTCACAAGCACCAATATGAATTTATAATTAATCCTAAATATAGAAATATCTGTATTTCAGCTAATATTTATATTTCACAAGCACCAATATGAATTTATAATTAATCCTAAATATAGAAATATCTGTAACATGCACAAAGAGAATTGAAGTAAAAAATAAATGATTTCATATGTGTATATTTATACTTATCTTTCTTTTTTTTTACATGACATGAAATAGAAAAAAATTCAAGAACGATACAGCTTGTGAGTATATATCACTGTAGTAAGATATATAAATAGAATTTACAAAATGCTAACCCCAAAACATAAAACAAAAATATAAATCAATATGGAAAGGCACATTGATGATAAGTATGAAATAACATTAATTAGCTTCCTGTACACAATATAGTACAGTGAATCCTGTCTATAAAGACCGCTCAAAGGAGACATGAGTGTGGTCTTTATGTACAGGTTCCTTTCATACATGTTTCAAAGGGAAACACTCTTCAAGGGAAACAAAAATTGTGGTCTTTATAGACAGGTGGTCTTTCTATATTACAGGTGGTCGCCAAAGCAGGTTTGACTGTACAGAAATGGTTTACAACTTATTAAATAATGCTTTTAAACACAATACAGTATGCTTTACAAGTATAACAAATGCTTTATAACATGGTAAGTATAGTAGTGCTTCAGAATATATATATATATCTAAGGCATAAACAGTAGTGATATAGTACATGCATTAGAAGGTTTCTCACTAACCTCAATCAAAATTTTTACATTAACATTCCATGATTAGTACATTGTGTATTTTGGTAGTTCAATAAACTGTTCTTCTTTTCTTTAAGTCTTCTAAATGTGAGAAAAATACATGAGACTCCATACATTCCATAAAACAAATAATTTAGATTCAATATATCATAAAGAATCTATGAAATTTAGATTCAGTATTTACGATTCCTTACATTTTCATATGATTGGCTAAGGCCTGTATGGTATGATTTCATATAGGCCTATTCAACTCCTTGCAAAAAAGGAAAATTGTTGTTTTTTTGTCCTTACTCTGATTGTTGGATGCTACAAACCACAAAAAGGCAGGAAGAGTTTAAAATCAAATTAAAATCAATACAGGCTGCACTATGGAACCCTATACCTCAAATAGAACGTAGGAAAATAAGCATTAAAATCTTAACAAATAAAATGCAAAATCATTTACATGCAAAGAACGTTGTAGCATGATATAATACCATTCACTTTCATTTGACTTCCCCCAATATGGAATGTGATCCTTCAAACAGAACGCAGGAAAATAAGCATTAAAATGGTCAAATTGGCAACAAATAAATTGAAAATTCATTATTCATTCAATGAACATTGTAGCACGATGTACATGTAATACCATCCACTTTCATTTGAATTAACACATTTTCTACAGGATTAATTGATGTCCACACGTCCCACAGTATGGAATCCTATATTTAAACGGAACACAAGAAAATAAGCATTAAATTCCTTGAATTGGCAACAAATAAAATGTAAAATCATTATTCATGCAAAGAACATTGTAACATGATATATATCATCCACTTTCAATTGAAATAACACAATTTCTATGGAATTATATTGCAGTGAAAGACAAATACATAATAATTTTTTAACAATTTGTGGAAGAAAAGCCGACTTGGCATCTTCCCTGATAGATTAAGACCAATACCCATTACTTAAATTTTCAGTGACACAGCATCAAGCGATATTTTGATATTATTGAAGATACTGAAATACAAATACATAAAGATATGTAAATACAAACATACAAATATAAAAAAATATGTTCAACCTTTCATTGAAAGGTAAATTTTAGAAATGAAAGACAGTAATATTTGCAAATTGAAAGTTTATCACTGAGTAACAAAATATTGTAGAAAAGCATATATAAATATTATTACTCCAAAAATGGCTGTCAGAATCAATCATTGATATATTTATATATATATTTCTTTACCATTTACAAAAGATTGGAATTGGTATATTTCATCTCTGAGAGTAAATATAAAGACACATTTTACCTGTGACATCTAAGTCAATTATGCTGAACTGAGATTACTCTGGTGTGCATATGTTAATTTAAAAATGGCTTTATTCTATATTTATCAATAATTTATCAATTATTCATCAATATTTGTACAGGTAGTCAACAGAAGTTCATAAGTTTACAAACTTCAAGCCTCTCCCAAAGTAGGACTCATACAATTTCCAATTAAACTCATGATGCACTGGTCACTTAATGGTTTTCTTATTTACAACATCACTCCTTCCACATAATAATCTGCCCATATGCACTCCCCATTACTGAGTAGATAAGTTATGACGTACTTATGGTCATTTGGTCAAGGAATCAAGGTTGACCCAACTCCCAGGAAGGGGCTCACTCAATTCAGAGATAAGAGTATAAGTCACAAACATTATAATTGATATATGAGGTTCTATTCATGTTTTTTACATTTTTATTGCTGTTATTTCTGAGTTCTAATAGCAAATACAATAAAATAAATTTTTACATAAGTATTACATAAGTAGAAAATCATGTAAAATAATATTATACAATAAACATAATACAAAGCATACAAACAAGAATAAGGAATATATAGACCTATGTAAATATTTTTCTTCATCCATTTTTTTCCTCATCCATCTCTGTGTTGATAAATTGCAAAGTACATGTAATACAGAATTGCAAACTCTCAAAGGATACTGGTATATATATATTGGAAAAAAAAGGGTTGGACCACACATACTGATAACCCAAACCTATCTTGTCCTGTAACAGATCTCAAAGGTATCAATTGAAGAACGGCCTTTTGTGGGCGTCTCATGGAGATGTATTGGACCGTTTACAGCCTTACAAAGTCATAACAAGTTGCACAGGGGTATGCACCTCACAAGAGCTTGCAGGTCAGGAGGAGGTATTATCATTAGGAAGGTGCAAGACGCCAATTAGGGACTATAGGATGGACAGAAGAACCATATCGGTTGGCCGACAACCTGGCTGCAGCTGCGGACGTGCACAAGATGTAACCCACATCCATAGGATCAAATCTTATCCTGAAGTGCTTTTCTCAGTTGTGCAAACTTCAATGATGATTCACCTTAAAAAAATTGAAATAGGAAAAATAGTTAAATACATGTGCAGCTTGCTTGCTTGGTATCTTTACAGGGAAATCAAAGCTTCATAAAAGTTGCTCTGGCAGAGAACGCAGAAAAATCTGAGAAACAGGAAAATGGTATTGGGAAATACATAAAGTTTAGTGTATAACAATGAGAGTTGTCCCATAATTATGTCAGAGTTAAATGTTCAATATACCAATTTGAGATTTGCATAACTTAGTGATCTCAACATTCTAACATTCTTATTATTTGTCCAAATTGGTTTGAACAAAAACTTACATTTTTTACCCACCATGCTTGCTAAATAAAGCAACATGTGCCATGTTGATACCTCAGACCTACCAAGTCTCATGCATTAGCCGATCAGGCATCAGTGCTCTTATGCCCAAAAGTCTCTCACGCCTGGCCTCACAGCCTATCTCCTTATATATTATATACGGTTCCTCACCTACCTGGCACTGATGCACGGAAAATCTCACGCATTGCTGGTTTTTGACCTTGATATCTCTGTTACCTACTGGAGCCAACTTCTCCAAACTCTTTGTATAGAGATGGCTTTGAAAATTATTATAAAAGAGTGCCATCTTAGTCTGCAATGCAATACTTACGTCCATGTAGGAAGACGTCAGCTGCATAACCCAATCCAGCATCCTTCAAGGCAATGCGGAGTTTGTCCACCTGGTCTCTTGGTCGAACCCGCCGTCTCCAGTCACGAAGCATCTCATTGAAGCCTGTACTTGAGACACTGTTGAAGGTCGCATCAGATCTGTTGAGATACTCCTCTACGGCTGAATGTGTGAAGCCGAGTTGGTAGCCAAGACCCTGGACTTCCTTTGGGGTGTACAGGATGTTGGTCAGGGTTTCAAGCAGCTTGTCCGAAGCAAAGTGCTGCCTCCCTTGCCTGCATGGACGCGAGTAGCACAGTAATTAGAGGATGGAAAAGTTAGGAAAAAATATAAAGTAACTGTATACATCTCTATAATAACCAATGCTAATAAAACATGATTGTTGTTTTGGTCTAGTGGATAAATCAACGGACTGAGAATCACAAGGTCCAAAGTTCAATATTCCTGACATAGCACTAATGTCTTTTGGCAAGGCATTAATCTACATCTGCAGCACTTGACCCAGGTGAGGTGAATGGGTTCTTGGTAGGATTGTTGCAATGCATAGCATGCTGGTAATAGCTGCATGAGCCAAAGTCGGGCTAATAATTTCCAATTTTTTTTGCCAACAGAAATTTTGAGCACACCCCTACACAACTTCCTGGCCAAGTTGAGCTTTTAAAAAAAAGTGTGATCAAAACAAAGAATCAATGTCGTATATGGTATCAAAATTGGGTTTTACTTACGCGTCAGTGAGGTCGGCTCCATAATTGGGTTCAACTGTTGTAATAGAATTAGGAAGAGAAAATACAATGAAATAACAATTACATTTGGCAATCGTGTCCAATTCAATTAAAAAGAATAATCATTTTCTACTTATTCAGGTAATGAATATAAATGATATTTATATTACTGAAAGAAAATGGAAGAAAAAAGAAACTAGGTAGAAACCTTTCTGAAACCCTTTGAAAATTTCTTTAAAATATATTTTTCCCAGTTATAAATATTATTTATATATTATTTATTTGTCTATTTCTTCTTAAACAGAAAAATCAGTCCATTTCGATCAGGGATATGCTCCAATGAGATTACGTCTGTCTTCACAGAATCCCTCTCCTACATAGCCTCTTGTCGAGGCCCTGGCGCTGTTGAAATCCTTGGCGATATGGAGAAAAACCGAGGCGCTTGCGCCGACGGCCTCTTGACACCCGACCTGAATTATATATTCATGAGGCACGATTTCCTACTGAATTATGCATGAAACGTGAATAGTTAGATAACCGCGGCGATCGCCCAGCAAATTGGCCAATGAAATCTCAAGGATTTCTTACTTCAGTTCTGGACTAGTCTATTATTTTTTGGGGGGGGATTACGTAAATCTCTTGCTCAAAATACATTCACAGACAAGCACATGAAGAATTTGATCTCTAGCTTACAAACCATGGTAATTTGAAATAAGACAAATGTACATATTTCTCAAGAGATCATCATATATTTACAAATAATGAAGAATGGGCAATAAAAGTCACCGTTCAACAATAGATGCATCTCCATCAATTCTGATGTAACCAAGGAGTTACCAGCAACTTCACTGCCCGGCAAGGCCCTGGGGGATCCGCCTGCCCCAGCTCGCGAAGCTAAGCAGCGCAGCATGCAGTCTCACTCCCCATCCCTGGCCCAAGGAGGTAATCAGCACGGAGCGATAGCGCGTGAAAAATAACATTTTTTCCATAGCCAGTAGGCAGATTCACAAAAAACATCTTGTCCTGTAAGTGCAGATTTGGTTGCATCAACTTGCAAATCTTTGAATCTGTCAATCTTCAACATTCTAGCGGCATATTCTAAGCTCTTAAAAATATCGTCATCACTCGTCGTGGAAGAAACGTTGAACGCCATTTTAAGAAATAGCTTGCAGTGGAGTCATGAATATTTAACATTACGTCATGGTAGCTCGCGCTTATTGGATGATTTTCACCGACCAAAATTTGGTCGGAATATTCGTCAAAACAATGAAATACAAAAGAAATTCAGATCAGGTGTCAAGAGGCCCTCGGCGCAAGCGCCTCGGTGTTTCTTTTGCCTCCATACCGCCAAGGATTTCAACAGCTACATAGACCAAAGTCTGCCCTATGCACTCTCGTTGGGGTCCATCATTATGTGCTTACTTATGGTGCTACAAATATTCACCGCATCGCAGCAAAGCTCTACACTCTTGTGCATTACATTTCCTTCGGCCAAAGTTTGATTAAAATATCACAAATACCACATGACATGAAATCACCAACTCTACTCATACTTCAATGAAATAAAAAAACTATGAGTGATTATTTGCATGTTTTCAACTTTTCTTTGGCAAAATAAAGCAATACATAGTCACGACCGATCTTTTCTCAGTGCTTGTCTCTCAAAAACCAGAATGCATACGTATAAGAGCTAATCATTTTTTGCGCACAAGCAGTAGTGCTTCAACACTGGAGAAAATATCGTTCGCGATATATATTATATCTTTTCTCAGTGCTTGTCTCTCAAAAACCAGAATGCATACGTATAAGAGCTAATCATTTTTTGCGCACAAGCAGTAGTGCTTCAACATTGGAGAAAATATCGGTCGCGATATATATTATCGCCTTTTTTTCACCAGAAAATACTCAAATCCTCCTGCATGCAAGTATTCTTATATCTTATTTGGTATTTGTGATATTTTTACCAAAAACAAATATTATCAGCTCTGACTGCATTTGAAAATACAAGCCAGAGCCTTCAATTCCCCAACAAATGGTTGCCTTAATTACACCCTCAAAATATATACACCATCTCACAATCTTCGCTCAACAACTTGCACATGTAAACTTGTCATTTCAAAATCTAGGCTGACTTTCATCAGCTGAAAAACATTTTGTCGTCTCATCAAAAACATGGACCAACATCCCCCTTTGCATCAGAGAAATAACCTGTCTTGCCACCTTCAAAAGATCCCTTAAAACAAACTTCTTCCCCCAGTAATCTAATCATAAATGTGATCTACTTATTTTTGATTCTGAGAATTTATCTGTTTTCTCTTCAAATATGTGTTTTTGGGAAGCGCTATATGGTATCTGTTTTTCTTAGCGCTTCTAAATATTCAATATCATCATCATTATCATTGCCTACCTTCTATTGCGGTGGTGAGGTTTTGTTCTAAGAGTGCCGATGCTCCCTGCCGTATCGAGAGATGGAATTGCTTCTCCCCTTTCTCCGATGGCGAAAACTCGAGCTCAAAGCTGAGAGCACTGCACTCCTCCTTCAGTAGATTGCCAATAGGGATCTAGGTTTGGATGTGATAAGGAAATGCAAGTCAGTAGCGTCAGCAGTCCCGTCGGAAGGGATGTGCGAAAAACTGATGTCTCTCTTCATCCAGGTGTAGTACGACATATTCAGGTGAAAACTGCTCTGCAGTCGAATTTGTATACTAAACAAATTCTAACCTTCAACCCTCATTCAAACACATACCCTAACCCTAATGTAGAACCCAACCGCAACCCTAACCCTAACCCTACATCTCTGCGAAATAAAGTGCGGAATAATCGTCACCGGAGCATATGTCGTAGCACCACTAAAAGATAAAAATAGGCTCACTTCAGAGATTTACTCACCATTCTTTTGGCCTCGATGGAACCGACATTAAAGCAAAGAGCTAGATCCATCGTTGAGGATTCTACCGAAAACTCGGTCGCATTCGTCACCGGGCAGAAGGGTTCTGATAACTTTTCTTCCTCTCTCTCAATATCCTAAGATAAAAAGATAGATAAAGCTAATCCTTGAGTTCTAGTAATGGAATTCAAATTCGAAAGAAATTGGCTCAAAATAATTACGCATAAATGCATTTGTAGAGGGATGTGCGAAGATCAGCGGGGAAAAAAAAAACGACATGAGAGTGCATGGTGAGTGATTTCACTCAGGAAAGCTAAAGAGCTCTGGTAAAAAATCCCAATAAAATACACAAAGTTCACTGTGAATATATCTCACTTATACAACCTAAACTCCATGTCCAAAAAGAGTTCCTGCAAACAGAAAATAATTTTTTTACACTGGCTGAGATATGGATGACTTTTACAGCGAATTCCACTTTCACTATTAAAGAAGGTCTTATATATATAGTCATGATCCTCATTTCAGAAAACAAGTCTCCCAATATTGTAATTCTTTATAGAAAATCCCCAGTTCTTGGTCTATTACATGATCCCCATAGCTTTAATTTTTAAGTACAGAATACAGAAAAACAGCGTAAAGTGAGCTAGCTATAGCCGTGCTATAAGCTAGATGGCTATTATGTCTATGCCACACTGTACATAATATCTGTTGAGAGCCAAAAAGGCCTTAACTCTGTGTTAAGTATATGATTCAGCGCCCTTCTACCATGAAAAAACATTAAATTTACACCGCACAAGTCGAACTAGACGCCGATGTGAAATCAATCATTGTCGAAACTGCCACACACTGATTTTGTTTACAAAAATTCCCCGACTAGCTGGCGCGATCTCCGCAACCTCTCTCGCGCAATGCATGCAGTTTTACTGCCTTCACGGCCATGTAAGGGAGGATTTAATACAATGAAATTAATCACTGGACGTGTCTGGTTTTATTCTTGATTGTCCAACTTGTAACAGGAGTGTGAAGTAATATACTGGGTACATGAAAGGTACAATACATGTATGTTCTTATTTTCTCGATGTCGGCACAATACAAATCATGGTACATTATGTGATGAGAACTCTCAATCGATCAAACCGCCGGGCCGCCGGCCGCAGTCTCTGCACCACGGCGCCCTGTGTAATATATACATGTGTAAGTCGGATTTTCTTCGACTTCCGCAAAAGTCGAAAATCGCCTATGTCGACGCATTTCACTCAGTCCCATCATGATCGACTTAGGCGAGGTTGACTGTACATGTAGTTACACAATGTAAAAGTACAGCACAAGTACCTATCAGGGCTGTCAACTTTGGGGAACTGCTTGGAGGGAGATTTTTTTTTTTTCTTCTCGCCAGCCCTCCAAAAGACATTCAGTGGGGGGATCTTTTTACTCCAAAATTCTCTAACAAGCAAAAAAAAAAAGGGTCATTTGCGTTTGACGGGATGTTTTTTCATGAAGCCACAACGCTGGTCGGACGGCGGAGAATGAGCGTGGTGGCGTGAGACTCTCGCCAAAAGCAGGACATATACAAAAGTGGGAGCAAGCGTAGGTATACGGGTACAAGTTTGATCGCTTCCATTGGACATCCCCCTCCAACACCCCAATGATTTTCAAATTAATCGTACCTTCACGTGCCTCCTATAGGGATGAACGATGTAAACACGCAGTGTGGGGTTCTGTGAAGCGGGCATGAAGAGAGGCTGGAAGGTGACACATCTGAATCGAACTCCTTGAACATTGGAGGACGTCAGTGCCCAGAGCTGAAGATGACTTGTAGGGAAATCCACCTTGTCCTTCGAGATGTGGAAACCCTTGGATGAATGTGGAAGGAACTTCCTACGACAGAATGTTCCTTGATAAACAAAGGAGAGTTTATAAAAAATGTATTTTAAATGAAAAACCGTGAATACAATTGACAAAATGCAACAAAAAACTAGATGAATTTATGCCTCCGCCATCACCAGATTGGAAATGTACGGCATACATGTATACTCTAAAAAGGATTGGTTCAACAAAATTACAAATCTTTTCACTTAAAAAGCACAGGAGACAGAAAATTTATTTCATTTCATTTTCAAATATAAAAACTTACCATTGATGACTTACAATCATCAAATACACCAAGGAAATAGATATTTTATAGCAAATAGACCACTGTCCCCTTGAAATTTCTAAAATAGGTAGGCCTAGACTCCATCCATCACGAAGCATTTTTATGCCTCCGCCCGCCGAAGGCGGGTGCCGGAGGCATTATGTTTTCGGGTTGTCCGTCCGTGCGTCCGTCCGTCCCATCGTTACCGCGATATCTGAAGAATCATTTGAGGTAGGAACCTCAAACTTGGTACTACTATGTATCCCCATATGAAGATGAACTGATTAGATTTTGGGGTAAGTAGGTCAAAGGTCAGAGGTCACAGAGGTCAATTTACATGAAATTACATGAAATTCTTGGTTTTTAGCACCGTTACGATTTTTGAAGAACTATTTGAGGTAAGAACTTCAAACTTGGTACTAGAATGTATCCCTATACGAAGATGAACTGATTAGATTTTGGGGTAAGGACGTCAAAGGTCAGAGGTCAATTTACATGAAATTACATGAAATTCTTGGTTTTTAGCACCGTTACCGCGATATCTCAAGAACTATCTGAGGTGAGAACTTCAAACTTGGTACCAGTATGTATCCCCATAGAAAGATGAACCGATTAGATTTTGGGGTAAGTAGGTCAAAGGTCAGAGGTCACAGAGGTCAATTACATGAAATTACATGAAATTACTGGTTTTTAGCCTCGTTACTGCGATATCTCAAGAACCGTTTGAGGTGAGAACTTCAAACTTGGTACTAGTATGTATCCCCATACGAAGATGAACTGATTAGATTTTGTGATAAGGAGGTCACAGAGGTCAATTTACATGAAATTACATGAAATTCTTGGTTTTTAGCACCGTTACCGCGATTTCTGAAGAACTGCTTGAGGTAAGAACTTCAAACTTGGTACCAGTATGTATCCCCATAGAAAGAGGAACTGATTAGATTTTGGGGTAGTTTTACATTGTCACCATATCTCAACTAATTTGTATTCATGACTAGGAGGAGATAAGTTGGGTTATAAGGTGTAATGTCAAATGTCAAAGAGGTCAGTTAACATGTAATTAGAGGCTTTTATTCTGGTTATCACAATAATTCAAGAGCAGTTTGAGCCATCAACTGAATTTAGGCGGAGGCATATAGGAGACGCAGTCACATTCATCTTGTTATGTATATAATGACCTCTATGACCTTTGAACTTTGACCCTAAGACCCTAAAATCTAATCAGTTCATCGTCCCTAACATATGCATATGGTTACCATGGCAAGTTAGAGGCCAGTCTGTCAAACAGTTCTGAAGTTATTGCGAGAACGAACTATTTTTATGTACATAATGACGCCTCTGACCTTTGACCTTGAGACCGTAAAATATAATCAGTTCATCGTCCCTCACATATGCATACATGGGCCAAGTTAGAAGCTGATCCGTCAAACAGTTCTGAAGTTATTGCGAGAACGAACCATTTTTATGTACATAATGGCCTCTGTGACCTTTGACCTTTGACCTTCGATCCGCAAGATTTTTCCCTGATTTACTGCCATAGATATGCCGTTTCCATGGCAACGCAGCTTCCGACACATCAAAAAAATATGTTTTGCACATCTTCCCACCAAGACCAATGTGTGTACCAAGTTTCATGACTTTCAGTCAAAAACTGAGGAAGTAGTTTCCTTGATTTTCTGCCATAAATATGCCGTTACCATGGCAACGCAAATTCCGACTCATCCAAAAAATATGTCTTGCACATCTTCCCACCAAGACCAATGTGTGTACCAAATTTCTTGACTTTTGTTGGTCGAAAACTGAGGAAGTAGTGCGATCTGCAAGATTTTTCCCTGATTTACTGCCATAAATAAATATGCCGTTACCATGGCAACACAGATTCCGACTCATCCGAAAAATGTTTTGCACATCTTCCCACCAAGACCAATGTGTGTACCAAATTTTATGACTTTCAGTCAAAAACTGAGGAAGTAGTTCGATCCGCAAGGTGTTTCCTTGATTTTCTGCCATAAATATGCCGTTACCATGGCAACGCAAATTCCGACTCATCCAAAAAATATGTCTTGCACATCTTCCCACCAAGACCAATGTGTGTACCAAATTTCATGAGCTTTGGTCGAAAACTGAGAAAGTAGTTTGATCCGCAAGATTTGCAACAGACCGACCGCCCAACCGTTGACTGATTCCTATATACCCCCGCCAAACGAATAAAACCGTCACAGAAAGTGACAATAAACTGCTATTGGATAATACCTAGATCAAGTACCACAAGGATAATGCTCCAGATTCTGCACCACAAGGTATGTATACAGGGTTGAAATCGCTGTGGCAGCACTAATGTCCTCTGGCAAGACATTAATCTCCATTTGCCGCACTCGACCCAGGTGTAGTTCGTGCTGGGGATCACGCTATGCATGCTCACAACTGCCCCCTTGGAATTAAACCCTAGCTACGCAGTTGTCATCATAATCATCATCGTTCTTATCATTGTCATTATCATTGTTATACTTATCATCATTATTAATATTATTGTTATCATTACTATTATCAATGTCATTATTATATTATTACCTCGTCCTGTCTTGGTGTACAGGATTACTCCAGAGCCATCCTTGCATTGCTTAGCATTGACGCAATGTGGAAGCACTACCATTGCAGGTTTGAGCAGTTCCTGAGTTAGAGAGCATTCTACGACCGGAGTTATCAGCGCCTCCCCTTCCCATAGAGGAATATTAGCTGTGCCATGACTAGGAACCCTAAGAGTGACCACAGATCTCATTCCTTTGTGCAAGGCTCCAGGAGGGATGGACACCCGGATACCCAGTTCGTCCAGCTCCACAACTCCGCCTCTGTGATCTAGGATGCTGCTCGAGATGAACTCCGCATAGCCTGGATCATCTTTGATTGCTGTTGAGGGTTAAAATTGGGAAACAAAAAGAGGAATTGAATTCTTTTAAAGAAAACACATCTCTAGCACATCATTCTTGCATGTTCTTGAATAGAATAAGAATTCAACATGGTTGGAAATATGCCTATATGTATATTAACACATCATCGTCATGATCATTTATCACCTGCTTACCTAAACTGTTCATGGACTTTTAACTACAGGATTACTGATCACTGGCTTATACAAAGACTTTGAATTCATTTTATCTTCTGGATCACTTAATAAGGGTTCATTTACTCGAACTGCACATGGGCTATATTTTCAGGATCACTTTTTATTCATAGGTGTTTACAGTCTTAGTATTAAAGCCAATAATAAGGCCATAAAAATTTGTTGTATTAGCATACCCCGACTGACCCTTAAATTTAGACAGACGTTAGACATTTTTAAAAATGCTGAAAATTGTAATGACTGATCGATTGCAGAAACTGTAATCATGATAATGATAATGTAGGAGAAAACACTTATTAGAGCTGGGGAGCGTTTCATCAAGCGTTTTGTCAGTGATTTTTACCAACCACTGTTATAAGCTACTGAAATCCTTGCATATGATTGGCTGAGAGCCAAGTTGTTAGTAAAAATCACTGACAAAACGCTTGATGAAACGTTCCCCTGGTGAATGGTTAAATGTGTCCTTTTGTCATTTAGATAGCAAAGTACAACTCAAATATTAATTGCAGAAATTAAAGAGGAAAAAACCCAGACATACATGTACCCATCCTATTTTTCAGCTAGTGTCCTGTCACTCCAAGACAATACTTTTATCCTAAGTAATCCTGATCTTGAAGTCCATGTACAATTCTGGTAAGCCAAAACAAAAACTTTTTGCTAAGTTTCATCAACTTTTTTTCTGTAGAGATCTATAAAATACCAATATATTCAAGTTTGTCATGGATAAGTAAGTTATAAAAAAATAAGCAAAAACAAACATTACTTGCAGCTATGCTCTCGGCAGCATCGTTGAAACGAAAAGCTTGAACAATCTGCAGGAGTCTCCCACGAGTGCCGCCTCTTCTTAGCCATTCTCTTAGCATGTGCAGAACAACTCGACGTACTACGTACGAGGGTAGGGTTACCATCTTACACATGGCACGCATGACGTCCGAAGCACCAAAGTTTAGACGATGGGCAAACTGGAGTAGGTCCGCCGTGGAGCAAATCCTTCTGCACAGTTCTTCACGATAGTCATCTAGAAATAATCACATGTATTTGAAATTTATGATTCTCTTTTACTTTTAAAAATACAGGTTGAAATATAAGTCAAGATGATGAGGACCAGGCTAGGGTAAAAGAAGGGCATTAAAGGTACTTCTTTCCTTTTGCAGACTTAAAAAAAATTCTGTAAAACTTTGCACAGGTTTAGACATTCTTTAGATACTGCCTATGAAATTTCAAGGTCACAAGTACCATCATTTGCAAAAGTTTAAGACCACCTCGGGATTTGTGGGTATTTCAATAATTTGAAATACTTTCTTTTGTCTCATTGAATGATTACATATAAACATGTGTACTACAGTGATCAGTAGCACAAGAGCTGGAATAAGCCTATAGTTCAAGTATGATACATAGGTTATGCCATGAAAATAATTGTATGTCTGAAAAATAAGTTTAAATTTTTTGTCTTTCTTTGACTTATTGCATCTTGGCATAGTGGTCTTAAACTTTTGCAAATGATGGTACTATAACTACTTTGTAAGAAATGAAAATCTTGCTTTTGTCGCAGAGGGAGCTATTCAGAAGTCAATGCAAGAACATGTAACGGAACAATTAAATTTTTTTTTTAAGTCGAAAAAAATATGTTACCAAAGCAAATTATTATTCTTTTCACATCCCCACGAATTTTCCAATTATAATTCTTTTGTAATTTATCGCATACTCACACAACTTCAAAATTTAGGGCTACAAAAGGGATGAAGTACCTTTAAACTGTTTGGAATTCCTTTAAACCATGCCTCTTGTTCTGATGATGTCTATAAACTTTGGGTTATTTTACTGTGGTACAAATGAAAGTTTTATAATTTTTCTTGAGAGTGAGCATTACATTGTCTTTTCCTAAAGGTTACCATTTTTTTATCAAAACTTTCAGGAATATTTTTCTGACTTTCTCGGTTATTTGAATAAACAATTACTATTTTCATGGGCTGGTCAGCCCTCCCCCCGGCCTTTTTGGGGTTAACTGTGTTTGGAATCTGAGGCACTGAAAAGGTGAATATGCATGTACAATTAAACATGCCCTCACTTTGTGTATATTGGTCTCTCTAATTATGAAAACAACTCTTACGCACGTTCATTGACATGAATATAAATCTGATTGATAGATATATTTAAAAACCTAATTATACAGCCACACAAACACTCAAAGCAAACCTGATTGGTTGTCATGAATGTCGTATTCCAGGAGAAGCTCGGTCACCTTATCACCCCTTCCCTTCCTATCTAAGCTGATCCACCAATCGTCGATGAGCTGGCTTGCGATCTTTGCCAGTGCTGTCGAATCGGACGGCTCCACAAATCCAGCAATGACATCGTCATCCAAACAGAGAGCCTTCCCAAGTTCCAAGGTTAACGGCAAACTCTTCACTGAAAGAGCGACGCTGCAGAGCTCCTCCATAGTCGGTGCTCCTCCAAATGTGTCAATGTCTTCATTATTATCTTGATCTATAACGAATATATGAGATAAAGTTGATCACTTGTAGCTTTTTGAGGGAGATTGATGTGCCACTGGAAGTTGCTCCTAAATTTGCCAATTATTTCATTTGTTATCTATGGCAAAAATGTTTCATCACCTAAATTTTAGTTGACTATGACATTTTACATCTGATTTTCCTAGCACTATCAAAAATAATACTTTAGGTTCTATTCCTGAACAGTAAAATCCTACCTGATTTTATTATTTGCTAAATAAGTTGATATATCTACCTATTATGCTAGTTGACCCAAACTATGCCACCACTGAGAAACTTAAAAGTCACATTCGTGCACGCCCCACCCCTATATACCGCCTTCCCATAGTCACCTGCGTGAGCGCACGCCCGCCATCTTCCTCTAACGAGCTGCCAGACACAACGCTTAAGACATGTTGCTGGGCAAGGAGAGGAGACGGTGGGAGGGACATAGGTAGATACATCAACTTATTTAGCAAATAATAAAATCAGGTAGGATTTTACTGATTTACTACAATAAATTGATGTATTTACCTATTATGCTAGACCAGCACAGATAAAAATCCAGGGTGGCATGTCCGGCAAGGGAAGGAGGCTGACGCGGGGTAACAACAGAAGCTGCCGCCCCTCAGTGACGAAGTTGCAAACCGTGCTTCTGCAGAAGGAATGTCCTTCAGATAAAAAGTAAAAGAATTGGGAGACCGCCAAAAGGCGGCCCTCAAAATGTCTTCTAGGGCAATACCCTGAAAAAGTGCCCAAGAAGTGCTAATGCTTCTGGTATCATGCGCTCTAGGCTTACTATCCGAGAGAATTAAGGGTCTCAGGACCAGCGGCCTGGATGGCCTCAACAATCCATCAAGAAATGGATTCTTTAGAAGCAGGAGAGAAAGGTTCGCGAGTAATAAGGAAAAGTTGCTCGTCCGAGCGGCAATCTTTAGTTTTGTCTAAGTACCATTTAAGCGCCGTCACCGGGCACCAAACCTTGTCCTCCTTGACTGAGGAGAAGTCTGACAGAGGACTGAGAAATACCTCAACCGGACCGGAGGAAGCCGTCTGATTTTTGGCTACAAAGGACGGCTTAGGGATGAGACGAACACCTTGTCTTTCCCAACGGATGTGACCGGGAGAGGTGCAAAGAGCATGAAGAGAACTACATGTACTTCTCTGCCCTGAAGCTATGGCCATAAGAAAAATGGTCTTAACAGTTACCTGATGGAGAGAAGCCTTGCTCAAAGGTTCAAAGGGAGGCTTAGATAACGCATCCATAACTTTAGGTAGGCTCCATGCAGGAGACAACTTAGGATTTGCTGGTCGTTGTAAGAAGAACGATCTCAGCAATCTAGCAAGTAGATGGGAGTTAGAATCTCCAGAGCCGTCCGAAAAGCAAACGTGAGTTGCGGCGATGGCAGATCGATATCCGCTGATAGTGGAAAGCGATCTACCGAGATCTTGTCACCAAATTGAAAATGCCTCCAGGCGGGAGTTGTAAAGAGATCGCGTGGACTCTCTACGACTCTGAATTATAAACTGAGAGGCTCTCTCGGAGAGACCCGAGACCCTAGCGTTGGCCCCGATAACGGCCAGGCGGTCAAGTGAAGAGTCTCGGGCCGACCATGGAGGATCCCCGAAAGAGGCTGCGACACCAGGTTTGGCCTCAGAGGAAGCGGAAACGGCTGCCCCTCCAGGAGGGACAGGAGTAGGGGAAACTAAGGCCTCCGCGGCCAGCGCGGGGCAATAAGCAGGACCCACGCTTGATCCTCCTTGATTTTTCTCAGAACCTGAGGGATCAATAGAAACAGGGGTAAGCATACCCTCGAAAGTGTCCCCAGTGGAGGGCGAGGGCATCGAGTGCCCAAGACTCCAGGTCCCAAACCCGAGAACAGTACCTCAGAAGACGGTGATTGAGAGCGGTCGCAACCAGATCGATCTCTAGCGGCGCCCACGCCGCAAGACGATCAAAAACCTTCCGATGGAGGGACCACTTGGAAGGGAGACACCTGCCCCGGGACAGAAAGTCTGCTAAGAGATTCTCTTGCCCGGGAATGTAAGAGGCTATTGGAACTATATTGTTCAACCGACACCACCTCCAAACCTGGGCGGTAAGCGAGTTCAGGGAACCTGACCGGGTTCCACCCCGACGATTGATGTAGGCGACAACCGTGGTGTTGACCGCAAGGATAAAAACGGAGCGCCCTACAATCATGTGCCTGAAATGGCAGAGCGATAAGAAGGCCGCCCGCATCTCCAGCACATTGATATGGGGAATGGTGCGCAGATGAGACCAGTCCCCCGAAATCACCTCGTCCCCACAATGGCCGCCCCAGCCTAGAAGCGCGTCCGTGGATACTGACGGAAGAGGGACGCGTAGGGGTTTGCCTCTAGCAAGAAACGTCCTGCCTGCATATGGGGCGAGTAGACATCTGATCTCCCTCGGTAATGGAATCCATACTCTGAGTCTATGCCCGGCGAGAAAAACTCCAAGAGGTGCCTCTGGAAGGGCCTCAACAAAAGTCTGCAGTCCGGTAAAACATCCACTAGGCTCGAGAGGAAGCCTAGAAATTGAAGCCAGCGCTTGACCCGTACTCTGTGCAATAAGCGCAGGGACCGGGCGGCTGACGTAATCGTCCGAATTCTGTCGCGAGCGACCTGATTCGGGATATCTATCTCCGCACCTAAGTACACTGGGGTACGGGTGGGAGACAGCTCCGATTTCTCCCAGTTGATTAGAAACCCTAGCTCCTGAGTAGTCTGGAGTAAGAGGTACAACTGGTCTCGAAGCACCAACTCTGAATGTGCTACCAGAAGCCAATCGTCCAGGTAGACAAAAAGTTGGAGACCGCGCTTCCTTAGGAAGGCGGCTAGAGTCGATACTACCCGGGTGAAAATGCGGGGAGCTGGTTTCAGCCCGAATGGAAGGGCGCGAAACCTGTAGTTTTCGCCCTGGAAAACGACCCGCAAAAGATCCCGCGAACGGGGATGTATTGGGATATGGAAGTATGCGTCCTTCAAATGGAGCGAAACCGCCAAGTCTGACTGCTCGATTGTCGGTAGAATGGACGCTAGTGTTTCCATCCGGAAGTGTACCGTCGGAATAAAGGTGTTGATGACCTTCATATTGAGGATCATTCTTAGTTTCCCCGAGCGTTTGGGAATCAAAGATCGGTGAGAGACACAGATGTGGGTGGTCTCACCTTTTCTATTGCGCCCTTCACCAGCAGCAACTGAATCTCGGCCGAGATATGCTGCTGATGAAGGGCGGAAGAAACTGGCGGGCGGATACGGAAAGCACCGTGTGGGACGGGCTCTGCAAGCTTCATGAAGAAGCCGTCTCGCACGATTGAGAGAACAAAGCTGTCCTTGGTAATTGCTTCCCAAGCAGGAAGAAAGTACCGAAGTCGTCCGCCTACCTGATGATCCAAAGCTCGGGGCGCCTCTTCAAAAGGCCACAGGCCCTATTGCTCCCCCTTCCTCTGGAGGAGCCCCTGGAGGCGCCTCCACCTCGAGTAGAATCCCTAAGGACGAGAGGGGCAGCTCTCTCCTGCAGTTCGTGGCTTTGATGGCCGCAAGGGTCAGCTGTGACCACAGAGATCCCGTTAAGGAAAACAGGATCTCGTCCAAAATCAGCCCATCAGACTCAGAAACTTGAAGTTCTCGAGACCTGATTTTGAGGCTGATTAGAGACCCCAGATAAGCCGTGAGCCGCAGGCCAGATCTGGCGTGGGTCTCAACGTCCCGAAACCGCTTATCCTTGGCTGAGTAACCTTTACTCTTGAAATTCACACCAAGTCTCGCCCCCACATGATTCATGTCGGGCGAAAAAGTCTTGGAAGAACCCAACTGAATCTTGGGGACGGAAAGCAAAGCCCCGAGCAAGGGGTTGCTTACCAACAGAAGTCCCAGGCTGCGACGCCTGTTCAGCTAAGTTTGCGTAGGCAGCCTTGAAATCATCAGAAAGGGGTATTCCCGAAGAGGGAACCCCTTGACTGAAGAAAAAAGCCTGAGCCGAAACCGGCTGAGCCGGAGGGAAAGTCTCAGGTAAGTATTTCTTCAAAAGAGCCTGCGCGTCGACAGCCAACCCACGAGAGTGTTGGGGGACAGGGCTGGCTGTATGAGAAACCTGACCCCAGGGGGGCGGATGTATCCACGAACCAAAGGCCTCCTCACCGGGTGGAGCACCAAGTGCCGCCGGTATCGGAGTAGCTCTTGCTGGGAGGCTCTGGGCCTGCAAACCAGGGCCTGATATCGGCAGTCCGGATCCGTAAAACAGCAAACTGGGGCCAGAATTTGACAATTCGGAGCCGGATACCGGGATACCGGGGGCCGGGAATCAGCTAACCAGAACCGGAAATCGGCAAACCGGAGCCGGTACCCGATAACCCAAGACCGGAAACCGGTGTGGGGTTGGGAATAGTCGAACCGAAACCGAATAAATCCGGTATGCGGTCAGCTTAGAGGTAAGGGGTAACCACCTGCTCTTCTCGGCAACTATCTTCACAAGGCGAAGAAGTTCAGCCTGTTCGACCGGTAAGGGAGGAGGATCTGGCATCTCGTGTCGGGAGGTCTTATCTTTCTTCCTTGTCAAGTTTCTAGGTTTCCTCGGGGCAACCTTAGATTTTGACTTTGAGAGAGATTTGGTCGATTGGTGCTTTTTAGACTTCACGCAGGGTGGGCTTGGGCCCTAGCTCCGGCACAGAAGTCAGCCCCATGACCGTATGCGGAAGGCCTTGCTTGGCAGGGCGTACGTCGGATAATGTCTCATGGCTACCCTTCTCTAGCCTTCTTTATAGTGACAAAGGCTGAGCTATGGCTCGGCGAGTCACCAAGAGTATATAGATCACTAGAAGCTCCAGTGTCTATACTCAGGTAGGAACTTGTTGTCGGGCATCCGACAGCTCCCCCTGTGAAGACGTGAGTTTCAGAGGGCGGACGACCGACGAAAAGTCTGGGAAGATAGTTCCTGAACGAGTCGACGACCTCAAAGAAGAAGAAGCCATAACACTGGCTCCGGCCGTGTCAGCCTGCGTACTGGCGGGGGCCGTACGTAGTCGAGGAAAAACTCATACCGAAGCTATAGAGTCGATGTGAGACATAAACCTGAAAATATAAAACAACTAGATGAATCTCTGACCACGCGCGGTCGGAATTTATGCCTCCGCCATCACCAGATTGGCAATGTATGGCATACATGTACACTTTAAAAACGATTGGTCCATCAAAATTACAAAAAAATATTTTCACTTCAAAAGCACAGGAGAAAATTTATTTCATTTTATTTTCAAATTGCCATTGATGACTTACAATCATCAAATACACCAAGGAAATAGATATTTGATAGCAAATAGACCACTTTCTCCTTGAAATGTCTAAAATAGGTAGGCCTGGGCTCCATACATCACCAACCATTATTATGTATATAATGATCTCTATGACCTTTGAACTTTGACCTTGAGATCCCCTAAAATCTAATCAGTTCATCATCCCTCACATACAGGTATGCATACATGGGCCAAGTTAGAGGTTGATCTGTCAAACTGAAGTTATTGCAAGAACGAACCATTTTTATGTACATGACGCCTCTAACCTTTGACCTTTGACCTTGAGACCCTAAAATCTAATCAGTTCATCGTCCCTCCCATATGCAAACATGGGCCAGGTTAGAAGCTGATCTGTCAAACAGTTCTTCAGTTATCACAAGAACTAACCATTTTTATGTACATAATTACCTCTGTGACCTTTGACCTTTGACCTTGAGACCCCAAAATCTAATCAGTTCATCGTCCCTCCCATAAGAATACATGGGCCAAGTTAGAAGTTGATCCGCCAAACGGTTCCTAAGTTATCACAAGAACGAACCATTTTAATGTATATAATGACCTCTATGACCTTTGACCTTTGACCTTGAGACCCCAAAATCTAATCAGTTCATCGTCCCTCCCATATGCATACATGGGCCAAGTTACAAACTGATAAAAAAAGAACGGTTTTGAAGTTATCGCGAGAACGAAAAGGGGACGGACGGACGATCCGAAAACATAATGCCTCCGGCACCACCTACGGTGGGCGGAGGCATAAAAATTAACTTATTTAAACAAGCGCGCAGGGGTGAAAAAGAAAGAGCTCACAGTATTCCTAAATAAGGGAATACAAGCACATCTAAGTGTGAAAGGGGAGCCAACTATCAAACACCCCAAGGGCTGTGCACGAAAAAAAAAAAAATCCCCAACGACCCGAGCACGCAAGCCTGGATCGTCCGCCCAGCAAACGAGTGAAAAGCTATGTCACCGGGAGGAACGAAAGGGAAGAAAAGGGAGACAGAAAAATAACTAATTTCCTGTCTTAAAACAACGCGACTAGAAAATCCGTACCACAAATAAAATAAGCCTTAAATGTGGACGGAAAAATTTATTAAAGCAGATCAGAAACTAAAAAAATAGAGATAAATCTCAATTTTCACATGTTCTTAGCTCCTCAGGCTCATTGGCAAAATTACATAAACAAAAATAATTGCCTGTTTTTATTTTCGTGCAAATTTCATGCACGAAATGTGCAAACCATGAAATATTCAACGTTTTTAGTGGTACTAGATATTTCTCTTGTCCCGGTGCACGACACAACGGAAGATGTTATGTACTTGCCTGAATCTGGAGTTCTAATGATTTCCACAAAATCTGCATCTCTACGTTTGCTTGGTGGGGGTCTCCAAACGGTTTTGGGTACAGTCGGCTCTTTTTCACACAAACTTCCCTCGTCTACAAATAAAGATATAGTAACATTCACAGTAATAAAGATACCAGGCACCCATTAACTACACCTGGGTGGAGAGTGGCAAATGCAGATTAATGTCTTGCCAAAGGAAATTAGTGTTGCGGCAGGGCTCACAAACCATGGGATCCACAGTCTGGTGATGTATCCACTAGACCACGACACCTCTAATGATTGTAACAATTATTTTGTCATACATGTCAGCCACCAAACTGTGGCGTATACAAGAGGGGGGGGGGTGAAGTGGGGCACGTGTCCCAGGCGGCAATTGAAGGGGGTACAAAAAAGGCAACAGAGGGAAAGAAAAATGGGAGAAAATGAAGAAAATTTATGATCATTAAGGATTATGCGCCCCCAGTCCGCAGGGTAAAAGCATTAGAAATACAGTTTTCAAGGGTTAAAATGTAATTTTTTATCTAAAGCTTGATCGCTTCGCACTATGTTGCTCAATGAGATCATAATTTTTCACTCCCGTAGAGGATATAATTTATAAATGGTGTTTTCAAAGGTTCAACATTGAAAAATATAATGTAATTCACATTGGTTCTTGTTAAACGTTGCACCCCAGTGTAGGATAAAGTATATAAAGTAACATTGCTCAACTTTCGGTCGCCTCACTATAAATTCTTCGAATGGATCATTTTGTTAATTCTGCGCCTCATTTGAGGAGCAAGTGAATATAGAATACTGCATATGAAATTTGTGATTTAGGGGGTAAGAAATGCAAAATATCTTCCGCTCGGTCGCTGTGCGAAGGTTGTGGGTTTGAACCCCGGCACAACACTATGTCCTTGAGGAAGACATTTTATCTACAGTGTAGGTATCTACATGTAGGATAAGAGATCTACATCTCTTATCCTACATGTAAATAAATGGTGTTTGACATATTTGATTACCAACATGTGTGTGCGTGGGTGCATGTTGACTGGCATCCATGGGACACTAATATGAAAACACACCTTCGAACCGAGGACACACCCATGGGACCGAGGACCATCCTCGTTTGATTTACAGTTTGTTGGCTTTATTTTTAGCTTCTAACTACGCTGTTGACCTTACGAGCATAAATGAGCAGAGTCCACGTTTGGGCGGTAGTGAAATTTTTTGTGTGTAAATATTTTTTTTTTTCCTTACGCACTCTATCCAACAGACGAGCACGCCGGGAAATTGAACAGGATTTATTTTTAGTCTTCCAGGATTTATTTTTAGTCTTCCAGGATTATTCTCTTAAAAAACAATTGAAAAATAACTGTGAATAGTTAATTAGTCCACGGTTGGGTAATGTTGACACACAGTCCTCGTTTTCTGGTGGAAACCCGTCTGTGTGGGAGCGTTGGTGTTGACCGGCAACCGCGGGCACTTTTATGAAAACACATCTTCGAACTGAGGACACACGAGACCGAGGACCGTCCTCGTTTTGATTTACAGTTTGTTGGCTTTATTTTTAGCTTCTAACTACGCTGTTGACCTTACGAGCATAAATGAGCAGAGTCCACGTTTGGGCAGTAGTGAAATTTTTCGTGTGTAAATTCAACAGACGGGCACGCCTGGAAATTGAACGGGATTTATTTTTAGTCTTCCAGGATTATTCTCTTCAAAAACAATTGAAAAATAACTGAATAGTTAATTATGAATAAGTCCAAAGTTGGGTAATGTTGACACACAGTCCTCGTTTTCCGTTGGAAACACGTATGGGGGTGTGTGTGTGTGTGTGTTTAAAAAAAAGCGACTGAAAACCTTCCACGTTGGGGTGGGGAAGGTACTAGCTGTTCGCCCTCTGAAATCTCCTGTCAATGGTGAGAAAGCCTTCATGGGCGATTATTCTCAAAACATGTTTGTGAAATTATGAGTGCCTTTTTGGGCTCAACCCCCAAACCTTTCCATCTCCACTCAAGTGTTTACACCACTCGACAACGAATCTGATTTTTTTTTGGGGGGGGGAAGGGGTTGCATTAAAGTGCTTCACTTAATGCAAGCACCCCCTTGCGATTGGGGAAATATCATATTGCGAGAGATTTGTAGAAAAATTATATAAATACTGATATTGTACTGGAAACTGTTGAGAAAGAGAAAAATATCAGATAGGCCTACCTTCAGATTTCTCTGACTTTGATGCAGTCTGGATGGATTCCCAAACCTGTTTCAAAGCTTCTATCGCTTTGGGTCCTGAAGGTTGAGATGACTTCCAGCTAGACAGCATTTGGATGTTAGCATCTTTCCGGTTGGAGAATGTCCGATGCTGTATGTGCTCCAGCTCCATTCGAGTGAATCCCAGCTTCCCGCCAATCTCAAAGAACTTCTCTGGTTTGATCTGGCGGGCAAACGCAAGCAGCATCTTTTCGGGAACCTCACTGTATAAAATGGAAAGTAACCCAGGGTACCACGGATGTTGTTAGTTTGTGTGTGTGTGAGTGTGTGTGTGTGCGTGGGTGTTGACCGGCATCCGTGGGACACTAATATGAAAACACAACTTCGAACCGAGGACACACACGAGACCGAGGACCATCCTCGTTTGATTTACAGTTTGTTGGCTTTATTTTTAGCTTCTAACTACGCTGTTGACCTTACGAGCATAAATGAGCAGAGTCCACGTTTGGGCGGTAGTGAAATTTTTCGTGTGTAAATATTTTTTCTTTTTCTTTACGCACTCTATCCAACAGACGGGCACGCCGGGAAATTGAACAGGATTTATTTTTAGTCTTCCAGGATTATTCTCTTCAAAAACAATTGAAAAATAACTGTGAATAGTTAATTATGAATAATAATAATAATAATAATATTCAGCTTTTATATAGCGTCTAATACATCAGAGATGTCTCTAAGCGCTTTACAGATATATTATTACCCTGGTCATCAGATTCTGGCATGCCCGCACACAATAAGCCCGCACACAATAAATCCACGGTTGGGTAATGTTGACACACAGTCCTCGTTTTCTGGTGGAAACCCGTATGTGTGGGAGCGTTGGTGTTGACCGGCAACCGCGGGCACTTTTATGAAAACACATCTTCGAACTGAGGACACACGAGTCCGAGGACCGTCCTCGTTTTGATTTACAGTTTGTTGGCTTTATTTTTAGCTTCTAACTACGCTGTTGAACTTTCGAGCATAAATGAGTCCATGTTTGGGTGGTATTGATATTTTTCGTGGTATAATTCTTTTTTTTTTGTGGCTTACGCTCTATATCCAACAGACGGGCACGCTCGGAAAACATGTTTCAATTGAACGGGATTTATTTTTAGTCTTCCAGGATTATTCTCTCGAAAAATAACTGAATACTTCATTATGAATACGTCCACGGTCGGGTAATGTTGACACACAGTCCTCGTTTTCCAGTGAAAACACGTAGGGGTGTGTGTGTGTGTGTGGGTGTGGTTGGGGCGTGTGTGTGTGGGTGTGCATATTGGTACATGTACATATATCTCATTTCTCTGTTTCTTCACTGTACAACCTTCAGGCATCCGTGTCTTGTACTCAGCATCATTAACTTAAGTGCACTCTGCATTAATTTTTTTTTCATACATCTTCTTCATACGTTATAACTGATCACAAGCATCCTGAAAACAGGCTGGCTTCAAATCTTTTCAATCCATTGCTGTATGCCTTTGGAACAAACTCCCTGCATTTTTAAGAAATAGTACTGAAAAAAAAAAATCTGAAGTGGGCTCTCCATCATAAAAAATTGTATACTTTACCGTGTTGTAGCTGTATACGATGTGAGTAGATCAAACGGTAGATGCAGATGAAAGTAATAGATGGGGTAAGAGAACAAAAAGGATACAAGCTTATAACATGCTGGCAGTTGTTGCATTTATTTCTTGCTAGGAATAATTCTACAGCTATTCCTAGACAAGTACAATTAAAACAGAATTCAAAAGAACATCATTTTTATCTACCATAACCCATAGCAAGGTACAGTGTCTCCTTTTAGTGAAATTTTTTGCATCATCTTTTGATCCAGAATGCTAGGAATTGCACATTATAGATGAGCAGAAAAACCAAAAAAACAAGCAAAAGATAAGACTGCGTCTTCAATATGCCTCCGCTTGTATTCAGATAATTCCTGATCACCTACAAGTATAATATAGTTGATGCGCATTCACCAAATAGTTATTGCGAAATTGTGATTTAAAACACTAAAATCCTATATTACTAATTGACCTCTGACTATAAAGCAATATAATCATTTGTTCTTGAGATATCGTGGAAATGTAGCCAAAAACTGTATTAATATCATGTAACCTGGCCGCTGAGACCTGCAACCTGTGACCTTTGACCTACTTACCCCCAAAATCTAATCAGTTCATCTTCGTATGGGGATACATACTAGTACCAGGTTTGAAGTTCTTACCTCAAACAGTTCTTGAGATATCGCAGTAACGAGGCTAAAAACCAGTAATTCCATGTAATTTCATGTAAATTGACCTCTGTGACCTCTGAACTTTGCCCTACCTACCCCAAAATCTAATCAGTTCCTCTTTCTATGGGGATACATACTGATACCAAGTTGGAAGTTCTTACCTCAAACAGTTCTTCAGAAATCGCGGTAACGGTGATAAAAACCAAGAATTTCATATAATTTCATGTAAATTGACCTCTGTGACCTCTGACCTTTGACCTACTTACCCCAAAATTTAATCAGTTCATCTTCGTATGGGGATACATACTAGTACCAAGTTTGAGGTTCCTACCTCAAATGATTCTTCAGATATCGCGGTAACGAGAAGTGGGACGGATGGACGGACGGACAGACGGAAGGACGGACGGACAGACGGAAAACCTGAAAACATAATGTCTCTGGCACCCACATTCGGTGGGCGGAGGCATAAAAATCACTGAAAATTTGGAGTTTTTCTGATGCAGCATGTTGTGCTGTTCACAAAGAAGAGCGATTTAATCGCAGCTAATCATCGTCTCTAAATTGGGAACAAAGTGTAAAATACATAATCACTCTTTTAGTGTACAAATTGGCAATTTTTCAAAGTTTGACAATTATATGGATCTCTTCCCCCTTTCTAACGAAGAGTATCTCCCTCCCTTGTCTATACCAAATAGAAAGACGTAAATTCACAAAGAATTAAATCACGGTCCAGATGTTGGATTTACCATGGTCAGCCGAAAGAGGAATATTTAACAGTAACCAAACTAGTCAAAGTGTGATTGATAACCCATTAGAAATGCATGTTACTTGAAAAATGAAAATCTGTATCCTCCAAGAAGTATGAAGAGATGATAGACCAAATACTACAAACCTGACATCTCCATGTGTTCGGCTGGTGATTCGAAAGATTTCATGAGAGAGAGAAATGTTTCCTTTGCTACTTGGCCAGAGGCTTGGTTTCTTCGCCATGTTACCAGCATGTCGTAGATAGCCTGCTGTCTGTCTCGGAACCTTTGGTACTCTATGACATCCAGTTGCTGTATGGTGAAGCCAAGAGCCACTCCCAAATCATAGAACTGGTTCACCGTCATCATTTGAGCTATCGTGATGATATCAATGTCGGAAAGGTCACTGTGCGAGACTTCTTCCATAGCCCTATATTAAAAAAGAAGGTGACATGAATAGATTTTTTTGATGGGGAAGGGGGTATATTTTTTTTCCAAATAAGAATTCAAGAATATCTCTGCTTTAATATAAACTGTTTTATTTTGATTAATAAAAACTTACTAGGACAATATATCAAACTTTAGTCAATAAGGATTATGCATATTGTAGTCATTTACTCTCTGAACTCCATCTCAGTCTCAGTAAACCATCTTGGGGCATAGACTCTCTGCTGTACGCAAAATCTTTCCACAGTAAACGCATTGCTTCAAGGCGGATTCTAAATGACTTATGTGTGAAGATACCACATACAAAGTTTCAATGCCCAATTTCCCCTAAAATACATTACTGCAGTGTTATACAGGTCAAAGTCCATGGGCGGTTCAGTGGGTAATAAGAAGGGCGGTCCTGTGCAGATAAGTGACTGAAATGTGAAAGGGTACCACAATCATCAAAAGATCTTTTGCTCTGTACACAAATTATTTTTTTAGGTGATTGGTACCCTTAAATGCATGGTCGTGGGCCTTTATGAAACATCCCATAAGAAACTAACAATAAGAAGCATGAATTCATGAAACAGTAAAATCTTACCTGATTCTATTATTTGCTAAATAAGTTGATGTATCTACCTATTATGCTAGTTGACCCAAACTACGCCACCACCGAAAAACTTAAAAGTCACATTCGCGCACGCCCCACCCCGCTATGCCGCCTTCCTATAGTCACCTGCGCGAGTGCACGCCCCACCCTGCTATGCCGCCATCTTCCTCTAACGAGCTGCCAGAGACAACGCTTAGGACATGTTGCTGGGCAAGGAGAGGGGACGGTGGGAGGGACATAGGTAGATACATCAACTTATTTAGCAAATAATAAAATCAGGTAAGATTTTACTGATTTACTACAATAAAGTGATGTATCTACCTATTATGATAGACCAGCACAGATAAAATCCAGGGTGGCATGTCCCAAGGGAAGGAGGCTAACGCGGGGTAACGACAGAAGCTGCCGCCCTCAGAGACGAAGTTGAAACCGCGCTTCTGCAGAAGGAATTTCCTTCAGATAAAAAGAAGTAAAAGAATTGGGAGACCGCCAAAAGGCGGCCCTCAAAATATCTTCTAGGGCAATACCCTGAAAAAGCGCCCAAGAAGTACTAATGCTTCTGGTATCATGCGCTCTAGGCTTACTATCCGAGAGAAGGGCCTCAGGTCCAGCGGCCTGGATGGCCTCAACAATCCATCTAGAAATGGATTCTCTAGAAGCAGGAGAGAAAGGTTCACGAGTAATAAGGAAAAGTTGCTCGTCCGAGCAGCAATCTTTGGTCTTGTCTATGTACCATTTTAGCGCCCTCACCGGGCACCATACCTTGTCCTTCTTGACTCAGGAGAAGTCTGACAGAGGACTGAGAAATACCTCAACTGGACCAGAGGAAGCCGTCTGATTTTTGGCTACAAAGGACGGCTTGGGGATAAGACGAACACCTTGTCTTTCCCAACGATGTGACCGGGAGAGATTGCAAAGAGCATGAAGAGAACTTCTTCTCTGCCCTGAAGCTATAGCCATAAGAAAAATGGTCTTTACAGTTACCTGATGGAGAGAAGCCTTGCTCATTGGTTCAAAGGGAGGCTTCGATAACGCATCCAAAACTGTAGGTAGGCTCCAAGCAGGAGACAACTTAAGATTTGCTGGTGATTGTAAAAAGAACGATCTCAGCAATCTAGCAAGGAGATGGGAGTTCGTAACTCCCGAGCCGTCTGGAAAGCCAACGGGACGGGAGTTGTAAAGAGATCTCGTGGACTCTCTACGACTCTCCGAGAGACCCGAGGCCCTAGCGTTGCCCCTGATAACGGCCAGGCGGTCAAGTGAATAGTCTCGGGCCGACCATGGAGGATCCCCAAAAGAGGCTGCGACACCAGGTCTGGCCACAGAGGGAGCGGAAACGGCTGCCCCTCAAGGAGGGACTGGAGTAGGGGAAACCAAGGCCTCCGCGGCCAGCGCGGGGCAATAAGCAGGACCCACGCTTGATCCTCCTTGATTTTTCTCAGAACCTGAGGGATCAATGGAAACAGGGGGAGAGCATACCCTCGAAAGTGTCCCCAATGGAGGGCGAAGGCATCGAGTGCCCAAGCCTCAGGGTCCCGAACCCGATAACAGTAACTCGGAAGACGGTGATTGAGAGCCGTTGCAAACAGATCGATCTCTAGCGTCGCCCACGACGCAAGAAGAAGATCGAAAACCTCCTGATGGAGGGACTACTCGGAAGGGAGACACCTGCCCCGGGACAGAAAGTCTGCTAAGAAATTCTCTTGCCCGGGAATGTAAGATGCTATTGGAACTATGTTTTTCGACCGACACCACTTCCATAACTGGGCGGCAAGCGAGTTCAGGGAACCTGACAGGGTTCCACCCCGACGATTGATGTAGGCAGCAACCGTGGTGTTCTCCGAAAGGATAATAATGACTACCTGTTATTGTTAAGCGCTTAGAGAAATCGTCGATGTATTAGGCGCTATATAAAAGCGGAATATTATTATTATTATTAAGAACGGAGCGCCCTACAGCCTACAGGGATGCGGAGGTGTTTGCCTCGAGCAGCAACCGCGGTGTTCTCCGAAAGGATAAGAACGGAGCGCCCTACAGTCATGTGCCTGAAATGGCGGAGTGACAAGAATGCCGCCAGCATCTCCAGCACATTGATATGGGGAATGGTGCGATGAGACCAGTCCCCCGAAATCACCTCGTCCCCACAATGGCCGCCCCAGCCTAGATGCGACATGTCCGTCGAGATACTGATACTGACTGAAGAGGGATGCGGAGGTGTTTGCCTCAAGCAAGAAACGTCATGTCTGCCCAGGGGGCGAGTAGACGTCTGATCTCCCTCGGTAAAGGAATCCATACTCTGAGGGAGTCTACCCTGGCGAGAAAAACTTCAAGAGGTGCCTGTTAAAGGGCCTCAACAGAAGTCTGCAGACCGGCAAAACATCCACTAGGCTCGAGAGGTAGCCTAGAAATTGAAGCCCATACCCTGTGCAATAGGCGCAGGGACCAGGCGGCTGACGTAATCTGTTGCGTAATCTGTTGCGTTTGGGAATCATAAAGATTGGGGAGAGACACAGATGTGGGTGGTCTCTCACCTTTTCTATTGTGCCTTTAAACAGCAGCAACTGAATCTTGGCAGAGATATGCTGCTAATGAAGGGCGGAAGAAGCCGTCTTGCACGATTGAGAGAACGAAGCTATCCTCGGTAATTGCTTCCCAAGCAGGAAGAAAGTATAGAAGTCCAAAGCTCGGGGCGCCTCTTCAAAAGGCCTGCTTGGGCTTGGCCGGAGCCTTGCCACGGGCCCTATTGCCCCCCCTACATCTGGAGGAGCCTCCACCTCGAGTAGATCTGGGCTGTAGACCCAAGGGAAACGCAGCGCAAGGAGGGGCCGAGCTCACCCGCTTAAAGCGTGGGGTCGAAAGCACCGGCACCCTAGCTCTCAGACTAGAGGGTTGAGCCGGTTGATGTGGGCGGAAAAGCTTTGACAAATCAGCCGCCTGCTTACGGGAGTCGATTTCGTGCTGAAGAAGAGCGCCAAACTGACCCCCCCTGACTGAGGAATTCCCCCCAGCAGGGAGGAATATCCCTATCCAGAATCCCTAAGCACGAGAGGGCCAGCTCTCTCCTAGAGGTCATGGCCTTGACGGCCGCAAGGGTCAGCTGTGACCATAGAGATCCCGTTAAAGACCTCAGCCTGACCGAATTTTGAAATATACACTTTATTCATCCACGGGGAGCTACCCTATATATTTTCTGAACAAATTGAAACCAACTTCATGAGATTCCGTTTCCTGTGGAATGAGTAACAGCGTCCCGAATGTTGAGCCCCGGTGGTTTTTCTGACGAGGGCCCCGTCTCTGAGGAAAGCTACTTTGCGAGGGGTGAAAATTTGATGACGACATATCGTGTAGACGCACTCGGAGCTGTATACATGACATGTCGTCACACGTCTAGCGACCCCCTGCAGTTTCCTCTCTTGTTACGCAATAGGGAGGGGGCGGACAAAAAAAAATTATCTTTTTTATTTTTTATGGATAAACGGAGACGAAAATTTATGAATACTCAGGGTACTTATATTCTTTGTTTACTAAGCTTTACGTCAATATATGGTTGTTTTGGGTCAGGCTGAGGTCTTTAAGGTAAGCAGGATTTCGTCCAAAATCAGCCTGTCAGACTCAGAAACTTGAAGTTCTCGAGACTTGATTTTGAGGCTGATTTGAGACCCCAGATAAGCCTTGAGTTGCAGGCCAGATTTGGTCTGGGTCTCAACGTCCCGAAACCGCCTATCCTTGGTTGAGTAACGTCTACTATTGAAACTCACGCCAAGTCTCGCCCTCACATGTTTCATGTCGGGCGAAAAAGTCTTCCGTAGGAAGAACCAGCTGAATCTTGGGGACGGAAAGCAAAGCCCCTAGCAAGGGGTTGCTTACCAACAGAAGTCCCAGGCTGCGACGCCTGTTCAGCTAAGTTTGCGTAGGCAGTCTTGAAATCATCAGAAAGGGGAATTCCCGAAGAAGGAACCCCTTGTCTCAAGAGAAAATCCTGAGCCAAAACCGGCTGAGCCGGTGGGAAAGTCTCAGGTAAGTATTTCTGCCTGATATCGGCAAACCGGAGCAGTTTCTTGGCAAACCGGAGCCAGAACCCGACAACCTGAGACCGGAAACCGGTACGGGGTCGGGAATAGTCAAAGCTGGTTCTGATAACTCGCGTCTACGGACTGATCATCGTCCAGGGAGGGGTCAGAGCCACCCACGGTCGGCTGAGAGATAGGGGGTAACCACCCGCTCTTCTCGGCAACTATCTTTACAAGGCGAAGAAGTTCAGCCTGTTTGACCGGTAAGGGAGGAGGATCTGGCGTCTTGTGTCGGGAGACCTTATCCTTCTTCCCCGTCAAATTTCTAGGTTTGCTCTGGGCAATCTTAGATTTTGACTTTGAGAGAGACTTGGTCGACTGGTGCCTTTTAGACTTCACGCAGGGAGGGGTTTTTGGGTCCGGCACAGAAGACGGCGCCATGACCGTATCAGAGAGGCTGTGCTTGTCAGGGTGATCGGATAATGTCTCATGGCTACCCACCCGTTTGGAACGAGGGGGGGGGGGTAGCCGTCTCTATAGTGACTAGGGCTGAGCGACGGCTCGCCGATTCTGGTGGGAGCTTGTTGTCGGGCATCCGACAGCTCCTCCCCCTGTGAGGACGTGAGTTTCAGAGGTCGGAAGACCAGCGAAACTTACGCCCGGCTTTCGGGGGCCTGCGGTCGTTAAACCGCCGACCCCCTCGTCGAGACCAGAAGTCCCGACTGATGCTGTAATGCTGAACCCGGCTGCTGCTGGGCTAGCAAACAACAAGTTGCCGGACCCAGTTCAAGACCCACTGCACGCAGGGGTCCCTAACTTACATGTACCTTCCGAAGAAAAGTCTGGGAAGATAGTTCCTGAATGAGTCGACGGCCTCACGCCCGTCCCGGTAGAAAGAGTACTGCGTCTCAAAGAAGAAGCCTGCGTACTGGCGGGGGCCGTATGGGTAACAGGACTCATACCAAAGCTATAGAGTCGATGTGAGAAAAAAACCTGAAAACATATAGATTAAGAAAATTAAACAAGCGCGCGTGGGTGAAAAATAAAGAGCTCACAGTATTCCTAATTAAGGGAATACAAGCACAACTAAGTGTGAAAAGGGAGCCAACTATTAAACACCCCAAGGGCTGTGCATGAAAGAAGAAATCCCCAACGACCCAAGCAAGGCCACATGCCAAGCCTGGATCGCCCGCCCAGCAAACGATCAAAAAGCTATGTCACCGGGAGGAACGAAGGGGAAGAAAAGCGAGACAGAAAAGTAACTAATTTCCTGTCTTAAAACAACATGTCTTTGACTAGAAAATCCGTAACACAAATATAATAAGCATTAAATGTGTGGACGGAAAAATGTAATTAAAGCAGATCAGAAAGCGCAAAAAACAGAGATTAATCTCAATTTTGGGCGCAGTGACTTATCTGACGGTGTTCACTCTTCGGCAGCGAGAATGAAAAGAGGAAGATGGCGGGCGTGCGCTCGCGCAGGTGACTATGGGAAGGCGGCATAGCGGGGAGAAACGTGCGCGAATGTGACTTTTAAGTTTCTCGGTGGTGGCGTAGTTTGGGTCAACTAGCATAATAGGTAGATACATCAATTTCTTGTAGTAAATCAAACATTACAGGAGAATGAAACCCCCCAACATAAATGCATTTTAATAGAAGCAGAAAAATCAAAGAAGCATATCAGTGAAAGGTTGAGGAAAAACGGACAACTAATAAAAAAGTTATGAATATATGAAATCCTAAAATCGCTAAATGAATAGAGATCTTGGGAGCGTTTCATCAAGCGTTTTGTCGGTAATTTTTACCGACAACTGTTATAAGCTACTGAAATCCCTGCATCTGATTGGCTGAGAGCAAATTTGTCAGTAAAAATCACCGACAAAACACTTGATGAAACGCTCCCCTGATATTGGCAGTGTCCTCATTATGCTAATGAGTTGCTGTGATGTAAATGTGCTATACTATCCAATTGCCTTATACAAATAATGTTGTAAAAATCCACTTTCCTTGAATACATCTTACATTTTTGTATTATAGGGGGTGTTTATAAATCCTCACAATATATTTTAAGCATAATGTTGATAATTCAATTTTTTTTTTGTTTGTTTAAAAGCTGAAATTTGATAATTTTCTGATATATTACATGTACCTATAAAGAGAGAGCACAAAAACATCAAAGAATCTCTTGAGCATAATGATTATGTTGCCTATTTCATTTAGTGAATTTAGGTCTTTAAAATCTTCATAACTTTTTCTCAAACTTTCAGTGATATGCTTCTAAGATTTTTTTGCTTCTGTTAAAGTGCATACAAGTTTGGGGTTTCTTTCTCCGTCAAGAACAGCATCATAATAATCAAAACGTACATACCGGATAAATGATGAGGGCTCACTCGATTCTTCACACATTGATTCATCTGCAAAAAAAAGATTATTTAGAAGAGAAAAAAAAAAAGGTGTAATAAGGTAAAATTCTTTAACAGACGTTTTTACTTCTTACAAATTCAAATTGAACTTGTTTCTGCCTCATGGCTGCTATTTTGAATGTGTTTTTATCAATACTCCAGTCAAATTAAATTCTATATATGATCATTTCTTATCAATATAAATGGTATCGAAATGCGATAAAGTCTGGATGAACCTCACGGAACTTATCACTGAGAACTTAAAATTAAAACTGACCCCTCTACAAAGTATTCTCAAAAATCCCAGCCCCCCAAAAAGAACAAGCCATTAAAAAGATTATTTCCTTGGATAGCTCTCAAAACAATCCAGATGAGTTTTCATGAATCTCTATCACAAGGAATATAAACTCCACCTACCTGCGTATCTGATAACGAAGGCCAATGATCGAGACACCCCTAGTCTTCCAGCCTGTGTAATTGTAACAGTAATGACTGAGAATTCTGTCTCATCCTTGCTTGAAGTCATGGATAGCAATACATTGTGTCTCATTTGGCTGTGAATATCCTTCAAAGAGAGTACCTGTATTTGAAGAAAAAAAACATATTTATCATCACTTCATATGGTTTTCTTAGGTGAAAAATGACTACAAAAAAGTGAAAGAAAAAAAGTTTACATCGCAAAATTATTGATAAACATCAGTTTAATTAAGCTCAATGTTCTGACATATATAAGTTCCTGAAAAGCATTTTAATATTAAAAGAGGATGACAAAAAGAAGCAAATTTTGCTTTCCAAACAACAACATTTTAACATGATATTAATAATAATAATAATTATAATAGCCGTTTCTTATATAGCGCCTTACCAGTTACAATGTAACCGACCAAAGCGCTTACAGCATACCCTGATCACTGGAAGGATTCAATTGCAATTCTACACATTACAGTGCTCATTCTCCACTCATTGAAGACCATTCCAGCCAGTCGCCTGTTTCCAAGCGCACATATGCTAATCCAACCACAATGATGTTTGCATCCTACCAGGTACCCATTTAACACCTGGGTGGAGAGGAGCAATGTAGGTAAAATGCCTTGCTCAAGGACATAAGTGCCGTGCCGGGGTTCGAACCCACGCTCTTGTCATTCCCAGTCAAGTGATTAAACCACGTGATATTTATTAATCTGTTATTTTTCAAGCATTTAAAGAAAGATAAATGCAAGAAATTTTATTTTTGAAGGGAAAAGGGAAATATTTCCTCCATATTTTTATTCATTGGTTATCTATCTAGATGTCCAAAATACTTTGATAGGATATTTATTCAAACTTTATAATGATTATGATTCAAATAATATACTACCAACGAAATCAAGTGTGAAAATTAACCACCAAGGCAAATGCTGGTAATGGGACTATTTCCTATTTGGTCAAAGTGAAGTTGTTGCATAAAAAAATCACTTGTGAAATTAATGTCAGAAATACTGTTTTTAACTTCTGTAAAAGAGGAAATTTTCACACAATTAATTTTTTGTGCTCAGCTGAATAAATAGATTTTCATATGTTTTTAATTTCGCTGATGCACTGGGCTCATGGGCCAAAAAAACTATATACATACACAATTTTTTTTTTTTGTGCCAATATCATGCTGCGCAAAGTGCACATACAATTTCCACATAACAAAATATTCTTTGTTTGTAAAGTACCTTGGTTTTGACTATCAAGGTCTCAAGGTCACAAGCCACGGTGATGTCACCAGACTTGGCTTCAATAGAGATTGGAAAAGAGCGATGGGCCCTGTGGTACGACTGCTGCTTCTCCTCCTTTTGTACTTCCTATTTCAAAGAAAGGAAATGACATGTATTGACAAATGGCATTCCAATATTCACACTGCATTGTATCATGTGATATACAAAAAATTATACAGTCTTCATCTTCTTCTTCTGTGTCCTTCCTCCGCTGTTTTCGGAGATCCACAGTATACTGTTTGAATTCAAGCGTAAAAATTTCCAAAAATTGGTGGTAAAAGTTACCATCACCAATGAGCGTGCAATATTGTGTGATGGTTACATTGAACCCAAAAGGAAACAAGATACCCCAATCTGAGTTAATTCACAGATAGACTTTTTGTTCAGCCATTGAACATGGTGCCTGAGATATCTCAGACTGGGGTATACCGAAAATGTGTATCATTATTATTAATATCTAAATGAATCTGTATCCAAATGGTTAAAAAGTAAGCCTTACTTCACCAGAAAAAAGTGAATGAAAATCAAAGACATTTCACATTTTGCAATCTATAATCTATAATATAAAATGTGAGAGTTTTACTCTCACATTTGACCACTATACACCCCCTGCTCCACCAAAGAGAAAAAATATTTTCTATTTTTTTTGTAGCTACAGTAGTACATGTATAGAACTGGACTAGACAAAGAATTCTGTGTTTTTAGCAGTTTACCTTATTCAGTTCTTAAACGTTTTTCATATTCATGTTTGTATACCAGTTATATTCACAATATGGAATTGGAGTATTTTCTATGAATGTAAAGGTGTTTTTATAATGACGGACAAAAATACAAGGGAACTGGGGGGTGTATCATTAAGTGTCTTGTCTGTGACTTTTACCAACAAATTCTGCTCTCGGCCAATCAGATGCAAGGATTTCAGTAGCTTATAACAGTTATTGCAACTTGTCACTGATGACAAGTTTTATGAAACTGGGCCCTGAACTTTCTCACTGACCATTTCTATCCCAGGAATATCTGCATGAACATGGAGATGGACATCAAACTCTATGCCTCGTTCAATCTTGTCCGGTATGTATGGGGTGCACATGAGTTGAAGCTGAACCGTCTGTTGCTCAAGAGGGATAAGAACCCACCACTCAGCGCAGTAATCGATGTACAGTTCAAGATGTCTATCAAGAACCTTGCAGTGAGGGCCCTTGTCTGGGGCAGTTGAAGATCTTATCCTCGATATTCTTGGTAGACCTACGATTAGAGCCACAGAGGAATTCATTCATAATGGGACATTTAGCGTGATAACAACAGAAAATAGTTCCCCCCAAGAAAGTCCTCTAGCTATGCCACTGTTTATTTGTTCATTCGTTCATTCATTCATTTGAGGGGGTACTCATTTTCCAAAGGTTCGTTTTTTTGAAGGTTCACAGTTCCAAAGGTTCGTAATTCCAAAACACAAATTTCCCATAGCAGGGGGTTCATAATTCCGAAAATGAAATAGGGTTCATAATTTCCAAACATTTGATGCATTACTCTGTAGGTTCATATTTTCATCAGGTTCGTAATTCCAAAAATGAAATAGGGTTCATAATTGCAATAATGAAAAAGGGTTCATAATTCCCAAAATGACACCGGGTTCATAATTCCCAAAATGACACCGGGTTCATAATTCCCAAAATGACACAGGGTTCATAATTCTAAAAATGAAAAAGAGTTCATAATTCTGAAAATGCAATAGAGCCCTACAAAAGAATTACGAACCTTTGGAAATATGAACCCTTTTTCATTTTCAGAATTATGAACCATATTTCATTTTAAGAATTACAAACCCAATTTCATATTCAGAATTATTGCCCTTTGCAATTACGCACCGTCTGAGTAACGAACCTACAAAAAAATAAACTTTTCTGAATTATGAACATTTAATAAATTCATAGTGACGAAGCTTTTCGACCTGCACTCATCGGGTCACAACGCAGGAATGAGAGAACACAAGAAAATACAAAAGTCAAGGAAGGGTGTGTACAGCGACCCGGATATGATCCGGGCACGCTAAAATAATCGAAGAGCTTGTACAAACTCCTTTTGTCGGCACAATAGCGGATCTCTCGACTGAATGAACAACGCCTCTAAGAAGCGAAGATGTTGAAACCTGCGTGCTCGGGCAACAATAGTGAACTGAGCCGGGTTATACACCCTGGAACAAGCCGGACTATTCAGCAAGTGCTGACCAATAGCAGAGTCAGTGTGATTGCGGCATTGAACATTAGCGACGCTAGCAGCGGTTTTGCAATTACGCTTCGGCTGTGCTCGGCTACCAGCTGATGTCTGTCGTACCACGGAGGGTACGTGCTGTTTAAAGGGATACGCAACCGCAGATTGTGGACGTTTTTATGCCGCGAGAGGGCAACGTGATCGTTACCTGATCATGCCGTTGCTTCACGGAGCGCACACTTCGGCCAGACTGGTGGCCGCACAACATGCACGCTCCGCCCTGAGCTCGAGCTCTCGTACGAGATTCGGTCGGCTTCGTGCAGTCGAAATGTAATCCCACTTAGTCCAACGGACGCGTTCGACGCACAAACTTTGTGTACGAGTGAACGGGGCTTACGCAATCCTGACTTTCCCCACGGCCGCCCGGTAGCGTATCCCTTTAATGCAGTCTGCTAGACGCTGAGATGTACGGCCAACGTAGACGGCTTCACACCGACAATGATACTTATAAACGACATTGGTCATTTGGGGGGAAGGCAGTACATCCTTGCGAACTGCAGGTAGCATTCTATTAGTAGAGAACACGACACGCGTAGCCACGGCAAAGTAACAGCGCGACACTGAATGCTTAATATCGCACGCATACTTATCAGACACTTTACCTCGCCACGTAAAGCTTAGTCATTATGAATTTATTAAATGCTATCTTTAAGTTTTGTAGTACCAATCGTCTGTTTGTGAATTATGAACTTTCATAAAAAAAGACATGTAACTATTCGTTCATTCATTTGGGTTTACTGATAAAATATCCAAAGATAGTCCAAAGACTAATACACACATCTTTCACAAAGTTGACTTCTTTAAAATTACATTAAAAACACAATTCAAAGAACTAGATTTAAATCTCATGTACAGTTTTGATGGCAAAAATAAAACTTGAAAGAAACACATTAAACATAGTCTCACATTTTCATCCTTGTATCAAAAGAGATATGTAACATTGAGAAGGCTTACGGTTCACCATGTGGTTAGTCCTGAAAAGGACTGTTGAGTAAGAGGAAGAAAGTGGAGAAAAGTTGAGAGGAAAAGAAATGGAAAGGCGAGATAGAAATTCAGAGAATGTAGAAGTAATCTTTCTTGAAAGTGTGAAGTCCTGAAAAGGACTTTAAACCAGATGAGAAGGCTGAGAGTGGAAAAGACTCGGCGTTTCGGACAGGTTGACTGTCCGTCATCAGGGGTGAGTAAGTGCTGGGAGGAACGGGGTATAAGTAGCGGTAATGTGGACGCAGTAGTAGCAGTAGTAGCAGGTAGGCCGGTGTGATCGGCGGCATGAGGCGAATTGGCGGGAAACCTAAACTATGGGCGGCGGTGTAATGTGGACGTGATACTCTTGCATGGGCAGAGGTTATGGCGGGAAGTCCTGGTGTGTGTCGTTGGGTTGGTAGGCTGGTCGTCTGTTGAATGGGCGGGGGCCACAGCAGGAGCGTGCCTGGTTGGGTTGGTGGTGACGGGCAGAGGTGTGGGTTGTGGAGGAGTGGTGTCAGTGGTGGGGAGAGCTGAGCGGGGTGGAGTAGTCTCGTTGTGGAGAATAGGAAACCATATGTTGCTGATGTGAAGTCCTGTGTCCTGAGGTACGGTGTTGTGTCAACGAATCTCGATGGCTCCCCTAATTCTACTAGTGTTGCAATATCCAATGGGTGTGATGAATTGGCTATGATCCCAGTTGATGCGGTGGTCATGTTGTTGGGCGTGTTTCACGATGATCTGATTTCCTTCAAGAAAGATTACTTCTAAATTCTCTGAATTTCTATCACGTCTTCCCTCCATTTCTTCTCCTCTCAACTTTTCTCCACTTTCTTCCTCTTACTTAACAGTCCTTTTCAGGACTAACCACATGGTGAACCGTAAGCCTTCTCAACGTTATCAATACCACCATGCAAACCTCTACTTTCAAAGATCAACCAAGTCATATGTACTACTGTAAACGCTGTTATTTTCGCGGGATTAAATTTTCGCGCTGAGCGACCCAAAAACATATTCGCAGTTTCTTTAATTCGTGCTGCACAATTACTCACTCGCACTCTAAAATGAATTAAATGCAAACACGTATCAATAAGATGAAGCGTGCAATGCAGTGTCCATTGAAAACAAGCATAAGAAATCGTGCCAATATTTTCGCGTGTTCTAGAATTAGCGCCCGCCGCAAATTGCGCGAAATCCGCGAAAATTAATGTACCACGAATATTTCTGCATTTACAGTAGATCATTTGGTAGTCCATCCACAATTTCCGGTAAATTTTAGTGTAAATACCTGTAAGGAATGCTACATCACAAAAATACGCTACCATGCGCTCGGACTCTTCCATCCCAACAGTTCCCGCACATCAATCTCAGCGCTTCGTCTGGTCGATCCACATAATCGCTATTATTACTAGTATCTTGCTGTTTATCACCTACAATCAAAGAAATCTGATGAAAGGATTTTGAGTGCTTACCAAAAACTATACAAGACTTTAAAATAAGAATCAAATAATAACCGCTTATACCATGAATCTTAAACCAATCAACCTACCCTTTCTTGTATCCCAAACATGTGAGACGATATCTGGTATCACTTGATCAGGGTTGGTGACCAAGGTGGAGTGTGGTATCCTGATCTTGACAGGTTGGTGGAAGATCATGTTTGGAGGGTCACATCTGATCCCGTAGGCGGCCATTGATTCATCATCCTGGATGTCAACACTAGGGAGATCTCTAACGAGGGTTAGTGTGATCTTGCACGAGTCACTCTGTTGAACAGCCCCTGGTGGGATAGCCATTGATATGCCATGGTGTTCCAGTTCTAGCTCTTTACCGTCACACCCGACTTGAGCAGAGAGGGCGTTGACCACTGGTGGGAGTGACTCTTCGGCTGTAAATCAAAATTCATCAAAGACAGAATGAGAATGGTGAAAGTCTAAGAACACTTTTCAACATTTCTGGGGCTACAACCAAAAGATAAATAAATCCAAAGTGATATGGACATTCATTTGACCAACAGAAAAAATGAACCCCATGATGTGATGTATTTCTCCCTCTCTTTTGAAAATGAAATATGTAGGTAATTTTGGTATTTCCCCAAAGTTTATTTACCAAGTGCACTCAGAAAACATGTAAATACAGAAAAGGCAAATATATATCTGATAATTTTACCACAAAACATGCTTTTTATGTAGTTTTAAAGAAATTCATAAATGCACAATTCAACCACTTTTATACTCTAATATAAATTATACTATGATATAGACAATTCAATGGTTGCTGTCAAAATCAGGAAAAATGTATCAGAGAATAATAAATGGAATAGGATACAACTCTAATTTTCTATATGCCTAATAAAAATAACTATAGCCCATCAATATCAATTAAAGAAAAGCTTATGATAAGAGCTAATTACCTCGATAATTCTTGATCAAGTCGATCGCAGGTGACCTGTAAAGTTTTATGAAAATGACAACAATGGAGAAAGTGATATGACATTCTCATAAAATTTAAAATTTAAGCAAAAGTGTTTAATATCTTTCTGTTGCTCAGCAGATAATCATAACATATAAAAAAAATATATAAAAATACATCTCAGTACTACGCTTAACCTTATAACACAGCACATATGAAAACAATGCATGCATCACTTCAGATATTTTGATTTAGGTGATACAACATAATGCATGAATTCTTGGAGACACTTTTGATAATTTGAAAGTACAACATTTCATCTTTTGACAACCAGAAGGGTGTTAACTCAGACAGTTTAACACAGAGATAATGCCCTTCTAGCTTTCCACATATGGTATGCTTCAACAATAGTTCTTGGGGAAATTTCTAACACTAGTCAAGTGCCTAACTTCAACACAAGGCCCAACTATTCATACTCCTTACCCTACACGTAACCTGAAACCCAGTTGAGTGTATACCTTTCACAGAATGAAGACTGAAACAAATATTGCCAGAGAAAATGATGATCACCTTCACCTGGGGGGGGGGGGGGCATGTCTCACTGAGACCTGTACATCATCCGGTACACCAAAACGAATAACAGGGTTACCCTGATTGAATACCTACCTGGAAAATTACATAAAAAAAGATGAATGCTACTGCATCTCCTAGACGCCTCCACCCAAATTCAGTTAGTTCATGACTCAAACTGTTCTTGAAATATTGTGATAAGCAGAAGAAGCAAACATGTTAATTGACCTCTTTGATCTTTGACCTTTGACCTAACAAACCAGGTATAAACATAAGCAAGAGATCTATTTTAACCTGTTGACTGCTGAATTCTTTCACTCCCATAGGCTTAATACAGAAACCACCCGGTTCCACAGGCAATGGCTTGATGTAATGCTTCCCTACCTTGAGAATATCATCTGGCGGATAATTTCATCCCTGGCATAGTGGACTGGTAGGTTTCCTTGGTTGTCCTTTATGTCAAGCTTTGCTCCATGGTCCAAGAGATAGAAGACCAGTGCTTTCTTCGAGGACAGTTCATTCTGATAGAAGTCTGCTGAGATCTACATGTACATGAATCATCAAAAGGAACAGTCAGGTTAATTGACGGACCCATAATTATTCAAGGATTGTATCATCATCAATCAATGCTCATCGGGGCCCTATTTCATAAAACTTGTTATCGATAACAGCTGCCTATTTCTATGACAAAGTCGCTCTCAGCCAATCAGATGCAAGGATTTCAGTAGCTTATAACAATCGTTGTAACGTGTTAATGATAAAAAGTTTTATGAAATGGGGGCCAGAACTCAAGTTGTCTTTAAAGTAGTGGCAGCGGTGGGATACAAACATGCACCATGAACATGACTGGCGCAGTGCATTCTCAATATACTGACCATCATTGAGGACATGGTTTATTCAAGGGCTAAAATTTTCATCTTCTTCTTCAAACTGGCAACATGGTTATTTCTCATTTATTCCTACATTGTTCTAATAAAAAGCCATGAATAAGTAAAAATAAAACACATTGGCAGAAACTATGTAAAAAATTAAAACTGTAGATTTGAAAATAAAAAAATGATTTTGAACCTCTCAGTATGTTGCTAATTTAGGATTCCTAGGCTTATTTTCATTCTTAAAATTTACTGGCACGAAACACCACATGGTAATACAACAAAAACAGACAGTATAAGCAGAAATTTCCTTTCTTTCTACTCATACATCTGGTATATTTTTAGGGCTCTGAATAAATAAATTGACAAATGCAGTACAAAATGTGTGCAAATGTTATAAATTGTGGGCATATGTTATGAAAAGGTTAGAAAACATATGGGGCAATTTCACTAGCACATTTTCTAGCGTAATACAATTCTGTTTATGAAAAATTGTTTCGAGGTCAATTTATTTAGCATTTACAAATAAACATTGTCAATGGTCCCAGAGATGTCCTGTAAAACTCAGTTAGTTTCCATGTATTTCACCCCTGAATAATGTGACCAATGATCAATGTGGCATTCTAAGAATACTTTTTGATTGTATAATATCATCATAATTGTATCATTAGACTGTAGTAGGTGGGAAACTTATTGTCAAATATCTATTTTATTATCTAATGTGTGATCTTTCTTTAAATGGACATCTTTTTTACAGTCACAAATTATCACTTCTCATAGAGGCAAGCTTTGCAGTCGTATTGAACAAAGGTGGCCGCCCATCAAAAATGCGCCGCGGACAAAAGAACTGCACCAGTAAACAACACATTCCTAGGATGCTCGGTGCGCATACGCATGGGAAATTGTAAATTGTATAGTTTACGGATATTTCCAATTTTTTTAAATGGATCCTGGCTCTTGGTTGAACTACTTGGAAGATGAAAAGTGGTCCGCAGTGAAAACTCAAGAACATTTAAAAGAAGAAATAAGACAATCTTGAAATACAAAGATTATCGACATTGCATACAATGTGCTTCTTTTAAAAAATGTAATCATACATGTATACAGATATGATTTTAATACATAACATCTCTGGTGTCGTGGAATCCAAGGGAACCTATGCATTCCAGCAGTTTCAACTTACCTTTTGGAGTGCTGTTGTTGCTTCAACATTGCTGTCCTGCCGATTAGACAGTATGATGGCTTCATGAAGACAAGTCTGCCCATCAATGGACTGGATGTTCAGGTCGGCTCCATGAGAAACCAACGTCTCAATAATTGTGGTGTGGCCATTTTGAGTTGCCAAATGAACTGCTGTGCACCCTTTCTCAGAATCTGGGCCAACAACCTGTGTGAAAAATCAGCTTCAAGTAATCAGAATCTACAAACAATACAGCTTTGTAACATAACTTTATGTGTTTGACTATGCATATACACACAGTTTCTATATGAATATATAATTCTTCATTATTTTAATTACAACTTATATTTACATATCTATAAAGATATGAAGATTTAAGCATTCATTATTTATGTACTTGTACCTGAAACAGGGTTTGAGAAGTCGCCACAGAAATAATTATTAAAATAAAATGTAGAGAAATCAGAATATCTATGTACTTTTAAGAGAAAGATTTTGAATATTTGATATTTGCCAAAATTAAGCATTTCATTTTGTAATATCAAATCTATAAGAATATTAAAGAAAATACCTTTTCGTGTTCTGTTAGCCCCTCAGTATTTTCATGGCCATTTTTTGGAGAAAGGTGAAGACGTCTCTGTCCTTCAGCGCACCCCAAATCTAGGCTTGTCCCATCGAGTTGGTCTTGTTCTTCAGCGATATCTAAAGCGGTCCATCCGTCTGGTTTAGTCCGATTTACTTCTGCTCCGTGCCCAACAAGGTATCTTGTAACATCAGCGTGTCCATTTGCAGCAGACAAATGTAGGGCAGAGGATCCTTTGTTGGTAACCTTGCTCACGTCTGCACTTTGCTGAATGAGGCACTTTATGACATCAATATGACCATTCTGAGCTGCAATGTGCAAAGCAGTCCAACCATTACTGTCTGTCACATTAATGTCGGCTCCATGGCTGAGCAAACAATTTGTGATATCAAGATGGCCATTCTGCACTCCAACATGTAGGGCTGTAGAACCTTTCTTCTTGGTTTTTCCACTGAGCCCGGCACCTCGACGAAGTAAATGATCAGTAATTTCAAGATGGCCGATGAATGCAGCAATGTGTAACGCAGTGATATCGTCAACATCCCCTTTATTCACTTCAGCTCCTTGACCAAGAAGATATTCTACAAAATCAAGATGACCCATCTGTGCCGCAAAATGAAGGGCAGTCCAACCCATGTTATTGCTTTCATTCACATCAGCTCCTTGACCAACTAGATACTGGACCGCTTTAAGATGGCCAGCATTTGTAGCATATTGTAATGATGTGCGATCAACTATTCTGCGCCCTTGACTGAAGAGCAGGTCTTGAATGTCAAGATCGGATGACAGAGTTGCCATGTACATGATTGTCATTCCACCCTGAACTGTCTTATCCTCTGCAGCATCTTGATATTTGCTTCTACCCAGATTAGTTTCTGCAGCACCTTTAAATATTGTGAGATTATCGAGGAGTGTGCTGAATGCACAAGCGCCATGACACTGCACATATTGTGCAACATTACAGTGACCATACTGTTCATCAGACTGTATTATAACCGAGTCACTCACACCCCTCTTGTTCAGTTCAGCCCCTTGACTGAGCAGGTATTCTGTGATGTCAATTTGACCAGCATACAAAGCATAATGGAGAGCAGTGCTTCCGTCTGCATCACAATTATCTACCTCCCCTCCATGACAGATCAGATATTTTACAATATCCAAATAGCCATTCCCCGACGCATAATGTAGGGCAGTCATTCCCAAGTCATTTCCTTTATTCACATCGGCCCCTTCACTGATCAGATATTCTAAGACATCCATGTGCCCTTTGCTTGCAGCACTAGACAAGGCACACCTACCAAAGGCATTGCTAGAATTCACATCAGCTCCTTGACTTAGCAAATATTTTGTAACATTGAGGTGTCCATTGCTTGCAGCAATATGTAAGGGTGTCCAACCAAAAGAACCACCCTTATCCAACTTGGCTCCTTGACTGATCAGAGCCTTTGTGGCATCCAGATCACCTCTCTCCACAGCAGAATGCAACTCAGTCCAATGAATTGTATTTGCTTCATCCAACTCAGCTTCTTGACTAAGCAAAGCACTTGTAACACCAACACGCCCCTCAGCTGCAGCCACATATAATGCAGACCACCCTCTGTCAGTAGCCTTATTCACATCAGCTCCTTGACTGATTAGCTCTTTGATAATACCAAGATGACCATTCTGTGCAGCAGCATGTAATGCAGTCCAACCATCACTTCTACCATTGTTAACCTCAGCTCCTTTACTGATTAGCTCTTTAATAATATCAAGATGACCATTCTGTGCAGCAGTGTGTAATGGTGTCCAACCATCACTTTTGCCCTTATTCACCTCAGCTCCTTTACTTATTAGCTCTTTGATAATATCAAGATGACCATTCTGTGCAGCAATGTGTAATGGAGTCCAACCGTCATTATCACCTCTATTCACCTCAGCTCCTTGGCTAATTAGATATGTGGTGACATCAAGATGACCATTCTCAGCAGCTGAACGTAATGCAGTAAAACCATCATCATCACCTTTATCCACATGAGCTCCTTTACTGATTAGTTCTTTGACAATATCAAGATGACCATTCAGTGCAGCACTATGTAATGCAGTCCAACCATTATTTTTGCCCTTATTCACCTCAGCTCCTTTACTGATTAGCTCTTTGACAATATCAAGATGACCATTCAGTGCCGCCGTGTGTAATGCTGTCCAACCATTATTTTTGCCCTTATTCACCTCAGCTCCTTTACTGATTAGTTCTTTAATAATATCAAGATGACCATTCTTTGCAGCAGCATGTAATGGAGTCCAACCATCATTATCACCTCTATTCACCTCAGCTCCTTGGCTAATTAGATATGTGGTGACATTAAGATGACCATACTCAGTAGCTAAACGTAATGCAGTAAAACCATCATCATCACCTTTATCCACATGAGCTCCTTTACCGATTAGTTCTTCCACAATGTCAAGATGACCCTTCTGTGCAGCACTGTTTAACGCATTCTGCATATTATCAATGTTGGTGTCTTGTTTATTCTCCGCCATACCAAATCCTCATTTTTAGGGAACAGATGTGGGGTGATGTTTATTTTGTATAACTTCTCCTGAATTTTGATGTATGGAATAGCTATAATTGTGATTTTATCAAAATCACTTTATGGCTGTATTTAGATATTCACTTCATGCTGCATTTTCTGCCAAATTCCTAGTGAAACCTGGAAACTCAGTAATGTCAGTTTATCACCAAAACACCTAGGAAAAAAATGAAATTGTTTACATAGATTTGATTGTAATAAGTGAATAGACGAGGGGGAACAACAGAACAAGCAGCTGAATCAGTTTATAACTTCCATTACGGGTGCACGCCACAACGCCCAGGG